>JAWWEE010000158.1:46778477-46829313 GCA_035221455.1 Xenops minutus | reverse complement strand
AAAATTGTCTTTTTGGTACTTTTTCCCTTCTTTCTTGGGGGGGGCGGGGGGGGGGAATCCGTGTGGCCAGCAGTTGGGCTTGGCAGGGTGCCAACTCAAACCTCCACAGTCATCAAAACAAGTACAGTGTGCAAACCATTCTGTTAAGTGGTCATTTCAGGATAGTTTGCCAAATAAACTTGCTAGTCCAAAGCATTTCATGTTTAAACTATTCATACTTTTCTGGGTTGTAATAAACATACCAGAAAAATTATAGTGAATATGAATTATATGATAGAGTTTTTTCTGAGAAATAGCATTCTGTACTTCATCAAAGAACTTTTAGAATTTGTGCTTCCCTGCTGCATTACTTAAAATTTATGGCAGAGTACTGAGGTATTTTCATATCTTAAAGAAAATTCTCAGCTAAAATAAGAGAATGTCCCTATGGTGCATTTTTCAGATTTAAAAGATTATAGTTGTGACCATAAAGTGTAAAAATAGAAAGAATAAATCTGAGTCAAATCTACAAATAGTCAGTTGAGTCAATATGTTTCATGTAGGGGGTGATACCTTGGGGCATTTGCTGTTGGTATCATGGGAAAGGAGTGGAGAGGAGCGATCTGCTGACCAGCTCTCTGGTGCTTTCAGTCATTTGATGTTTTTATTGCAGCTCATTCGTTGTATTCCATGGTCACCTCTGAGTTTGAAGGTGTTTGTGTAGGACACTGCAAACTTTCTGTCCAATATCAGCCTTACATTTAGATCATCTTATCAGAGGGTCTGCTCAAGCCTACTGCAGTAGTAGGATAACTGATTTTTCTGTAGTGTAATCTTGCTGTTTTGGAATCTCTAACTTACTGTTACTAAAAGAACCTCTTAGATATTTGTGATTTGATTGAAAAATTGAAAAAGAAAAAAGCAGATTAGCATTAGCTACTCTAGACTATTCACAAATGTATTAAATTTTTAGAGGAATGTTAGGTGAAAACCATGATGTGTCAGAAAAATCCAGTGTCTGTTGTACTCAGGTTTTGCAGGTTTTTTAAGAGACAGACTCCTTGTGTATTTGCCATACTTTAGGGATGTGTAGGTTTCTGAAAAGTATATTGGATGTTATTTTTTTCTTTAGCAGAGGGATTAGTACTGGAGTCAGGATTCTGTCTTAATGGATGTATAGCTAGCAAATAATGCTGTAGGTTATATGTTATTTGTACAAGTAAAAGGGTGGATTGGAGGGTGAAGGTGGCCAACAAACTCTGATACAGACTTAAGGCATCCTCTCAGGCCAGAAATCTGATTTGATGGGTTTTTATACAAATGACTTTTACAGAGCAGTATTGAAACTTTATAGATGTTCTAAAATAATCTGGAGGCCACAGATAGTGCATAGTTTTGAGTTAATCAATAAATAAACTCCAGATTACATGTCTGTGTCTTCCCGAGTTGGGTTTTTCTTTTGTAATTGCAGTGAAACATCCTGTCCCCACCTTTCAGTACTGATTGACAGAAATCCTTTGATAAACTGTTCTTCAAACTGGATTTGTACTACCTGGCATTCTACAGACTTCTGTGCAATATACAACTGTGTTTTATAGTTGTTTTTTGTTTTCAATTTCTCCAGCAATGAAGTCTCAAAACTTTCAACAATGAATTGAAAATACCGTCATTTGAATTGTGGATTATATTGAGGGAGCAGTTGAAGGCACTTTAGGATGAGCATTTACTGCTGACAAGCTGGAAAAATGACCTGAAATAAATCCCTTAACATGCGGAAAGTGCTACTTCAAATGCAATTCATTATTCAAATAAATATAAGATGAGGTAGTTGGTTTGCAGAATATGAGCTGGTGATCTGTTGCAGATCAAAAACAGAAGAGGATTTTTACTAATATCTAAGCAAAAACTCTGAAGTTCTGCTAGTTTTTAATACTTTTTTTTTTAAATATCCTTTATGAAAACCAGAAAGTCTTTAATCTTCTTTGCTCAGTGCTGTTGAGGCCTCAAGTGGAGCCATGTATCCATTTTTGGCACAGTGAGTCAAGACAGAGGTAACCAGTTGGAGAGCCTCGAGAGGAGATAAAAATTATTAGCTGTTAAGGAAGCATGAAGAAAGAAATGAGTGAGAATTGACATTCTTTGTTACAAGTATGTCTCTCTAGATGAACATTGAAAAAATGTTTTGTAAAGAACAGAATAATCTCACTTTGAGGATGAATTGAAGTAATTAGTCTAGAGAGGGAGATCTAGACATTGGGAAAAAAGTACCAATTGTGAGAACAGTTGAGCTCTGTGATAATTTGCATATGAAAGGCAAGGCATCCCTATTGTCAGAAGCTTTTAAGAACAGGTTAGAGAAGTGTCAGGGATTGGTTGGTTCTTTGGTCAGATAAATGGATTGATATTCTCGAGGTCCTTTCCAGCTCTTTAATTATCTTGAAAATAACTCTAATAGAAGTGACTTGTGTAGGATATATTAGTAAGCGTTGTAGGGGTTTTGTTTGAGACAAGCAAAGATTACTTTGTTCCTTCAAAGCACCACATAATGTATTTGTCAGATAAGTCCTGAGCAGAAAAGACTCACATGACCTTGATGAGAGTGAGCTACCTCTTCTAACTGACACCTTGGTTTATTAAACTGTGTGTGTTTTTATAGATGCTTTTGCCTTGTATAGTATATCTAAATTAATATTACCTTGAGTCACTGTGCCTTGGTTTCTATGATCATTGTGGAAAAGTGGAGGCATATTCAGTAATGTAGGACGGGTATAGAAAGACACAAGGTACTTTGGTGGTCGATTTTCATAATGCCTTTTAAATCAAAGTTGCTTTATAAAAATAATGCTTCTTCATTTATAATTATTTTTATTAAATGTTATTTATATATTAGTGTCTGTATCAGGAGACCATACCTTCACTTCCTTTATTTGTTCCCCTGACTAAAGGGGCTTAACCTGGACTATGTTTTAGGTATAATATTATGTGACATTTAATACTTCATTTGAATTTTTTTTTTTTCACAGGTCTCTGTCTTGAGAAGTTGCCAATTTCTTCCTCAGCTAGCAATCTGCATGTGGACCGTGAGCAAGAAGTTGTTACATGCTATGAGAAGGCTGGGGATATTGCTCTCCTGTACCTTCAGGAGATAGAAAGGGTAAGCTGGGGTGATTTTCTGAATTGAACAATTGCGTGACTCATCTTTCCTTGATGTGGTGTTACCAGCATCTTGGTAACTCAGCAGAAGGATTTCTGATATTTCTTTTCATAGGACTTCAGTGCACACCTACAATTGGACAGTAAATTAGTGTGCTTTCGTGGATGTCTGGTAGCTGTCCTTCTGACAATTCTCTTGTTCTGATGTCTTGGAAAGACAGTGCTTGTAGTCTAAAAAGGGTCAGAGCTCCTCTGACCTACTGTGTATATTCAAGATGCTGATCTGAGGCCTCTTGTTATGTTATGGTAGTTCATTCATGCACGTGGGATTATGGTGTCTTTCAAACACATGTGTTGGAATATGTGTGTTGCATTTATATACTCACTAGTTTTTCAGATGATTCTTTAAAAGAATTTAATTCAAAATGAAGCTATGAAGATTGAAAATTATTCTTGATGTTTATTTGAAGCCAATAACATAACGGCACCTAAATTCTCTTTTATAAACCACTTGAAGGTGGTAAAATTCTGACCTAACGTCGTACCTGTCAGCAGCTACAATGAGGTATCAGTGTGGTGTCCAGAACAGTAACTGAAAGTGTGTTTACTTCAATTAATAGGCACAATCCTAGGGCAATGGAAAAATCATCAGATATGATAGCCAGATAAACATATGATTTTAAAATAGAGGTGGACTTCTGATACATCTTAATACTTTTATAAATTGAGTCAGGACAACATTCTTGGATTTGATAGCACATTTATTATTTTATCTCATTAGTACATTGCTTACCATATGTATGTATGGAACTACAGTTACTGTCAAAATCCAAGGTATGGAATATGTAGGAAACTTGGTTTGTATTGATGAAAGCTGTTATATCTGAGCTTCTTAATGTTAGACAAAATATAACCTCTGAACAGTTCTGCACGTTATTAGGCAATTTTCTGCACCCCCTCCCTTTTATAAATTATGGATTATGAATTATGGAAAGTTAGACTCTTCATTTGATGAGAGCATAACACTTCATGATTTAAACGCTTCAGGCTTCATCTGAGTTTGAAGGGATCCACTGGCTCTTTTATTTCCTCCTCTTGTTTTCATTTACACCATTAACCTTGTCTTCTGTTTACTACCACTTAGTAGAAACCCTTTAAGTGTGTTTTTAAAGAAAAGAAAATCTGTGGTGCCCTTATTTCTAGAAGTTACACATTGCTGCTTTTTATTTAGGCTTAGAGATACGTTTGGATAAAACACAATACACTTGGGGCCCTGTTCTTTGGTTGTGAATACTGTTAGAATGAAGGATGCTGGCAACATCCATCTGACCCTCTTTGAGACCTATTGCTTACAAGCCTTAGGCCTGTCACTTGACAGCTGTCTCTGAAGGGGTTATAGGACACAGTTAGGGTCATGAAGACAAAGGAAATGGGAGAGTGAACTTTGATGTGATGGGGGGAAACGAGTAATTCACAGTGTTTTTAAAATAGGTCCAGGTTTTTATTTTCTGAGGGTTTTTGTTTTGTTACTGTCTTTTAGTGGCTGGTAGACTGTGCAGTGAATATGAAGGCAAATGAAAGCTGATAGTTCTCCATTTTGACAGCTTTTTTAATGCTGATGTAATACAATAGAGTTATTTCTACGTTGTTTTTGGGAAATCTCTCTGGAGATAGCTTTTAATCTTACTGCTTTCTGCAGCAGTCTTTTTTAACTTATTAGGAGTTTCAGATCTTTGAATACTCTCACCTGCTGTTAGCTGAATAAGACTGGAGATACGGTTTTTGAGATTCATCTCTTTTGTGTAACATTCTTCACAAAAAATTCTGAAAAAGTATAATAAAATTTTGCTTAGCAGCATTTCTGCTTGGTGAGTGAGTTACGTTTTAGGGTTTAGCCAGGAGGGAAAAGGATGACAATAGAGGGAAAGATAGAAATAGTCTACTAGTCACCACCTACAAGTGGCAAAGATTTCTCCAACATTAAGTGTTAGCCTCTGTGTAAAAGTACACAAAACTTGATTTTTAGGTCTTTTTCTAAACACAGTTTTCCCTTTTTCTTTTGTTCTGTTAGGTAATTAATGCCAATATACAAAACAGAAGCCCTAAGCCAGGGCCCACTGCACATGAACAAGAACTTGGTTTCTTCCTTGAAACAGGACTTCAAAGAGCACATGTTTTATATTTCAAGAATGGGTGAGATTTGATTCTTCTTTTATTGTGTTTGCTTTTTTTTAGGTTTTGTATTTGTGATTTAACTAGGCATCATCATTTTTAGCAGTTGTGGATTCCGTAATAATGAGGTCTCCTATGAATAAAGTAGTAACATTTTGATTGAAATAGTAAGGCTGCGCATATTTTGTTTATTTGCATATTGTAAAATTGTTTACTCAAAATACATGAAGCAGAAAGCATTTTATAGTCTAACTTACTAAATGTAAGAACTTAAAATATCTGAAGCTTTAACTATTTGAAATATATTATCGAAGAGTGTTAGAAAGTGATCAACAACATATTGAAACTCTTGATTTTTATAATTTTGATTTTGTAATTTTTTTCCAAATCTCTTCAGTTATGACTTATTTTAACATTATGCTGCAGGATAAATGTGCATGAAGATCAACAGTATGTATATGAATATACAATCTCCATTGTACCTGCTCTATAGATCCCTTTAGATTCTGCATGGGAGTTCCTTTATAATTTATTTTAAATAAGGCTTTCGTTAAAAGCCTAAAAATAAATTCAGTTACCACACGAAATGAGAAACGGAGTACAACTCTCCATTTTTAAGAACTTCAAAACTTGGCACAAATGGTTTTTAAGTACATTTCTGACATTTGTTGAAATCACATAGTTTAAAAATTTGTTCGTGGGGCTTCTTATTCCATTAGGAAAACGTGGTTTGATTAAAATATTGGAACTCTTGATCGTACTGTTTTGTACCAAAAATGTTCTTTGTTCTTTGAAATACATAAACCAGAGATGAATAAAATCATGCAGTGTCTGTAAAGAGTTCGAGATTTTAAAGTACTGATGGCGGGGTGAAAAAAGGCTATCCCAGCTTTCAAATTGTTCAGGGCTTTCAGCATGGAAATGATCACTAAGCTTTTGAAATCTCATTCTTAAAGTAAGGAAGTAGTGCTTCAGTAACACATGATCTGAGAGTTACACTTTAGTTCTGTGTTCATAATTTAATTGCAGGAGGAATGGAATGTTCTGAAAGTTAATTTTTTTCATTTACTGGAGCTAAAAATAAGATCTCTGTTTATATGCGTGCACCAAAAAAAAAAAAAAAAAAAACAAACACCAACGTATTGAAACAATCCCTGTGGCAATCATGGTTAAGAAGAAGCTAAAAATTCCACGGTTTGAAGAATTTTGATGGAAGGCCAGGAATGGAAATGGTGCATTTAATCTGACATGTTATGTGTAAAAGCAATCAACAGTAGACATAGCAGTTTGTGATTAATGAGGAAAATTAAAAACAACTGCACAAAAAACTCATGCAGTTGGTTGCTGAGGAACATCCAGCCCATAAGGGTGTTTTTCCTAGACCGTAATCCATTGGTCTGGTGTGAACTTTCGGAGATGATTGTATTCCATGAGCATTTTAATCTTTCACAGTGGAGTTGTTGGTGATCTTGTTAACTCCTACATAAGCACATAGTCTTTTTTGCAGTCTTTAGTACAGTGATCTCTTGCAGTTTATAAGCTAATCTCACATTATACATAAAGGTTTAATTTTTTCTTCCTGTTTCAGTGGTCAGTGGTACTTTTTTGGAGGTATGAGAAAGCAACATGTTAGGAAAAAAAGCCCTGTGACAATCATTATTTTACATGTTCCTGCCTTTATATCCTTTAGTTTCATTCCTTAATTCAGAGCCTATCACAGTTCTTTCAGTCTTTCCTAATATGGTCATTGTTCCAGGCTGTTTGTTATGTTGCTGCTTTTAGGGATCCCTTCTTCATTTTTTTAGTTTTTAACTTGGATTTACCAGAACTGAAGAGAACTTTAAATATATTTTTCTAATAGGGACAAATTTAATTTATAGCCTGCTTTTCAACACATCTATTTTAAGGATGTTTTGGTTTGTTTCCAAATGTGTCATCTCTCTTGATGTTAGATTTATAGAAGTAGATTTGAGATCTTTCTATTAAGCTTTGCAATGTACTTCAATTTTGAATTTAATCTAATGTTGTAAAGATTATATGAACATTGTCAAGGAGAGGAAATCTAGACATCTTTAATACAGGTAGTTTAGAAATGGAAATATTTCTTTTAAATAAACTGATTTTTTGCAGTTGAAGCTGGAGATGTTAAAAGGCCAGGAGATAGGGAATCACTGGAATTTTGACTGCTTAAAATGTGTGTTGAGGGAGAAGAAGAAAAGTGTGCCAGTCTGTTTTTACAGACAGACTAAACTGCTCTTCATATTGCAATGCAGTGGAATCTGATTTGTGTATGTTGGTGAAGGAAACCTGACACTCAGGGGAGTTGAGGCTGAAGTAAAAGCTCCTTTCACCAAAGAATAACCTGGCACTGGTGTGAGTCAGTTCAAATCTTACCCTGTTACCAGCATAGTGGCTGTAGTGCTTTATGCATTAGAGCATCATTAAAGATCTGAGCAGATGTTTATGGATGTTTTGGGTTTTTTTGGACTTCAGTTGCACTCAAGTGAGTACTAATAAATCTCTCTCAGAATCTGCTGGAGGATTTAATTTGTCTGAAGTCCTTTGGTTACGGAGTGGGTTTTTGGTTTTGTTGCAGTCACTTGGCTAATCAATGCTTTTAATTACATTTCTCCCAATAGACGTGGAATCATCATTTTTGTGCATGTGTGTCAGTTACAAACTAGAAATGAAAATAAGATAACTTTTATTACTAACTGGAAGACCATAATTTTAGCAGTAACACTGGAGTATTGCTGCCTGCCCAGAAAGCTGGTTGACCCACTTCAAATTTCCCCTTTGTAATTGTACAGAGATTTTCTTTTAAGTCAAGTAATTAAGTTTTTGTAGAGGATTAAATTGTTGTCTTTCAGGTATGCATTTTCTTGTATGAAAAAGTAGGAAGTGTTTGAAATTTAACTTAGCCTTTCTGCTAAGTGGTGGTATTTTGAAAATACATGGAAATGCAATTAGTTAAGAAAAGAAAAAAGAAGTGGAAATATTTTGAACCAGAAGAATGTAACTTTAGTGCTCTGCTAGGATACCAAACTGAAATTAATGGTTTCTTCTGAAGTGTACAGAATTTCATTAAAGAATCAAACTACACGCCTATTTTTCACTTGGGAGATGAACATTTCAGCTTGGAAATGTGAAACAAAGAAGTTCGGGAAGCTGTTCTAAAGCTTAAAGTAGGGTTTATGTGTTTTTTAAAAAAATTTTGAAATATGTAACTTCACATGTCTTTCAGGCTGATTACATAGCTTGTCTAGTAGTTGCTTTGTAATTTCATATTGAAGGAGCTCAAAGTCTTGATGTTTTTCCCAGAAAACCTATGAGCACAGAACTTTGACATTAGCATTTAGCATAGCTATTTTCAAGTAGAATGCCCTTGAGGGAAAAAGGACAGTCGTTTATGTACCCAGTGATTCTTCTATCCTAGTATGTATTTTGTGTTCATATTACAAGGTTTTCTCTTGTTTATGGTTTTTATTTTTGAGGTAGTAATATTCACAAATACACTGTAAGTGTATGCTCTTAAAGCAAAATTGCATTCTGTTTGAAGTCTAAAATCAGGTGGCCATCATATGAAAACCAGACCTACCTGGCTTTCAGGGCTATATTTTTGTGGCTTCTCCTTTGTTTCAAACCCTCTCTGAGGATATTGCTGTGTCAGAGTGCAGGATCCAGATTGCAGTTTGGTCTAGTCTCTGTCATGCTGAATCAAAGCCTGGGGAGCTTGGAGCAGACCTGTACTACTCATGGTGCCATTGCTTGTGCTGGCATAGCTGCAGTAAAGCAAGACCTTCCCAGTCTTCTCCAGGAAGTTGTTTCTTGTAGACTGGCTTTTTCTCCATAGAAAATTAACCCTGGGAAAAAAAAAATCAACCAAGTTTTCTGCGTGTCAATTGCACGATTGTTTTTTATGGACTTACAGAATGTTTGGCAAGCACAACAAAAAGCTTTTCTGAGAGTTTAAGACTTGTCTATGTAGAGTTTCTTTTATCTATTTTTCCACTATAGCATATAATAGAAATAGCATAGAAATATAGCTCTCATGCTAATAAGTGAGGAACAGTGGATGGAAGGCAATCCATGAATGGTGCTTTTCCACATCTATACCTATACAGTGCTCACAGCCAGCGGTTTTACAGTGAAGAAATCCATGAGAGAAGGATTTATGACATAAATGCACATGTATAATCAGCTCTTTACTGTATTGGAATACGGTGCTGGTTACCCACCACTCTCTGAATCTCTTGGGATCTTGTTGCATATCCTACATCAGTCTCAGAATGAGTTGGGGCTTAAGTAAAGAACAGAAAGTAAGATGAAATTGAAAAACATTAAAATCCTACAAGGTACCATATTCTTAATATGAGATATCACTGCTGTATTGGAAAGCAAACGAAATTACTTCTGTTGTCGTTTTCAAAATATCTTTGTTCTGGATAACTGCTTTAATGTTTTTGTGCGGTTAGGAAGCTAAGGCAAGAATATATCCAAGATAGCAACAAAAATCACTGTTTTGTGATTGCTAACAAAAATAAGTTTTCAAAGGATACTTTGATATCTGTCACATCAGAATGTGAGAGGAAATAATTATTCTCTCAGATATTCAGATAAAATAATCCCTCATGAATGCTTTCTCTTTCAATCCTTATTGTATGTTTATTGCTCAGAATTGTGTCTTAACTTCAAGAGTTTAAAATAAGATTCTATTGTGAAATTATAGATAGGAAGCCTGGCAGTTTTACATGGTGGATATAAAAATGAAGAAATTGCTTTTATTCAAAATAATCTCAAATAACTTTTGTAATAATTAGTTACACAAAGAACAGTGAAAGAGTAATGTTGGTATCTGAATTGATGTTCAAGATATATAATTTTAATAATATGTAGTTAGAATTCCTACTCTAGCTCATTTTTTCCAAGACAAAACTTAGTATTTTTTAGCCCATGTATTGCATGCCTTGCTGACAGTGGTTGTGGCTTGTGTTTGCAAGAGTCACATTCAAGGGTTTGGTTTTGTGTTGAGTTGTGATGGCTAGCAAACAAAGTGGTCTTGGATCCTCACATTGGGGAGGGAATATTTAGTGCACTTCCCCTGCTCTCCCCAGAATGCTTGCTTTACTGCTGTACTTAATGCTCTTGTTTTTCTATTTACTTCTCTGATTTTGATGTTGTTCTGAAGAACACTTCTTCACATGCCAGGTATCACATGGCATGGCTATGCCAGAAGGTTTTCCTTTTTTTTTTTTTCTTTTCTTTCTTTTTGTCCCTTCCCTTGCAAGGGATACAGATTGTAAGATCACAGATTGTAAGATCCATAAGGCACAGGTTTATAAGGTCATACAGGTTGAAAGGGACTTTGTGTGGCCATCTGGGCCAAACCCCTGCTCAGAACATGGCCAGTGTAGAGCAACTTGCTCAGGGTCTTGGCCAGTTTTTCTGTGTGTCATGAAAGATGGAGTTTCAAATCCTGATGAAGTTTGGGGCTTAGATGTTTTGTGAAAAAGTACTCATGAGGTAGATCACCTGAATGTGAGCTGTGGTAGCCTTCAACAAGTGTTTTTACTTTCTTTCTGTTAATACTGATTCTTTCTTTAAAGGACAGATGTTATGCCTGGATGATAGTTATTTTCACCAAGAGAAAGATTTTGTTCTATGATTGTAGCATTTGGCCATTTCTACCAATGCCAAAGTATTAGTTTAACGTGGAGCTTTTCAGTATTTTGAGTTACTGGTTACTCATTACATCAGTTCTTTCATATTGAAATTATGTTTTTGAACTGATTAATAATGATGAAAGATGCCAGTTTGAACTGCAAAAATCTTGATTGACCCTCTTAACTTCAAAAGGAGGAAATTAGTAGGTAGAGAACTCATTGGTCCTAGATTTCTTTATGATAGTAGTAGAAAGTAATTGCTAACCCTTAAATTTGCCAACAGAGGTGCATCTGTTTTGGTCACAGTGATAGAGGGAACTGGCTTCTGGAAGAATTCATAGACTAACTATGTAGAGACCTTTTATTCATCAGGTAGTTTTGCAAAGAGTTACTGAATTACTTTATTTTGACTCTCCAACACTCAAGCTATGGGTCTTTGAGAACTCATCAATTCTTTCAAAGTTTCCACTATTCAAATTATTTCTGTGCCATTGACCAAACCATTTACAAAGTTGTTTCTGATTTTTTAAGATAAAAACCATTATTAGACTGACCATGGTGAGTGTTCACTGCTGTGAATGCCTTGGAGACATAATACATGTTACAGAAATGCTGGCCACCAGTTGGAGTTTGAAAGGCAGGCAAGCTTTACTTTTATGTTTTCAGGTGAACGCTGTCGCCTCCCTTTCCCTTTCCCCCCTCCTGATTTCCACCTCCTTTGCTTTTCAAATGTGTAACTGCCAGGATAGCACGTCCCACAGCTGGTTTACTGAGCGGTGCTGTAAGTTTTTTCTTTTTTTTTTGGTACACCTCTTAGATCTGACCTTATTTGCCTCCCAAGTTCCCCTTCCAATGATGGCCCACCTTTTTCTGAACTCCCATGTGATATACTGTGTTTTAAGCATGAGAAGGTGAAAGTAACACTGCCTTCTCTGGGTGTATGGTACTGTTCTTGCCAATTTTATTTTTCTCCTGTGCATAAGCCTAGTGCGGATGTATAAGTAATTTTGACCAAGTTTCATGCCTATCTGTTTACCAAATCCCCACTTCTCTGCAGCATGGGTATTTTAAAACAGAGTTTCTGTGGAAACAAGGAGCTCCTCAGAGATTACATTCAAACAGATGCGTGTCTGGTAAGCAACTCAGCAGTGAAATAATCTCATTTACTTCACTGTGATATTTTAGGACTATTGGGAGGATGTTTTATGGAGATGGTCTTATGTTCTGCTTCCTGAAAGAAATGTTCCTCTAAGCCCCATGACTTAGGAAAGTGGCATGAATTCTTATCTGCAGTGCAGGAAAGCAGAATGAGTATAAAGAAGGGTGATTACTAGTAAATATTCTGATCATATGTTTTGAAGTATTTGCACTGACTTTTCATTCCAGGAGGCATTGTCCCAGTTTGTGAGTCCCAACTCATATTTTGTGTGTTATATATTGTATGAATTTGGAGAGTTTTGACTCTTTGCCTGCCTTTCCCCAAGTTAGTGCTTATAATAACATTGAACACTGGTTAATAACTAATTTGAAGAATATAAGCATAAAAGACAGCTTGGTAAGGATTTTCAGAATTGCTAATGTCTGCAAAAGAGGAAAACAAAATCTTATCCTCCATTCTACTTTGTTGTACTATAACAGTCTGATAGCAAATAGGAGAGTTAGCAAGAAAAGGACAAAACTCTTATTAGTCACACTGACGAATAAATGGCACACAAATAAGTTAAAGTAGTGGGAAACTGTGCATGTTCTTCCCTTTTAACATCTCTAGCTAACTAGAAGCTGTGGCTTCAAAATTAAAGATTTGTTCTTTGGTGTTACCACTGGAAGGCTGAACCACACAGTACTTGGGGTTTCACCTTGTTTGCTTTTGCTGATTAAATATTTGGACAGTGGCTTCACGTGAGCTCTTTAGATTCCATCAAGTGTTCCCCTTTTTCTTTTGATGCATCCCAGATGTTTTGTTGCTGCATAAAATCTTGCATCCTATCAGAGTATATCTCTTTTATGGTTTCTGCTGCTGATTTCTGACCTGCAAACTCTGCTGAAAGTCTGCTGTGCTTAATAGTAAGCTGAATGACCTCCTAGTCTTCAGCTTGGTATTCTGAACAAAATCATTGTTGGTGCTGCACATTTTTCCTTCTATTTCTGTCAGAGTTTTTCTATTTTCTTTTAAGTATAGATAAAATAATTCTATAAAGTTTGTGACAATGCACAGTGACTGATGCGTAATACAATATTAAATATTTAGTTTATTTCCTCTGGTAACTTACTCCCTTTTTAAAGGTTTCTGGCATGGTAGCGCTTTTCTTGCGAATTCAAGTATGGGCTTTTTTTTGTTGTTTATGATTTTCTTTGGTACCTTCTTAATCTACCCCTTGTTTTTTCCTCTGACGAGATGTCTGCTTAAAAGAAGAAACTTACAAAATAATAGGAGGTAGAGGACAAGATTTATAATGCACTCTATCTCCAGTAACTGGAGAAGCCCTTTGGTGAATTCCATCTTTTTGCCTTCATAGTTGAATCTGCTACTTAGGGTACACACACATATATACATGTGTCTATAGGGACTTATATATATATATACACACTTAGATGAGAGAACAGCCAGACAAAGAGCTGAGGTGGTGGTGTCAAGAGAATTAAAATTATTATTGTCCTGGCACTGTAAAGTGAAGTTATCTGCTCTCATCTTCCCCATACCTACACACCTAGCATGCATTTTTTCTGTTTGCCTTTTGCTGGTTCAGGGACTCATTTGGTTCTTCTGTGGAGTCTTTTCATTCTCCAAACCAGCAAAAAACAAAGAACAAAGACATCATAGCCTTGTATGAGAAGAAGTGATGCACTGGAAGGTGTGATAATGGCTGGTGTGGCTGTCAGAAAAGAGACAGCACCGTGCAAGTAAGAGTGGGAAAATATCAAGAAGGAAGAATGGTGGAAAAAGGGAACACTAAGAGATGAGAATGGGGAGGATGAGATCTTCCTCTTTAGGCAGTGAACCATTAAGCAGACTAACTACCAGTGAAACTGCAGTCTAGGCAGTAAGTGTTTTAATTTTGAATGCATGAGTGTGAGAATTGCTGCTTGATTGGACTGTTTCAAATACTTAGGCTTGTGTAGCTCTAATGGCACACTGAAGATGATTCATTCGGAAGCCCAGATGTCAATGAAGAACTTTCAAGCATCAAGCAAACGTGAACTTCTGTAGTGAACTTGAGATACCTGGGATTTTTCTTTCTGCATGAGATGGATAAAATGAGAAGTGTCACAATGATTTTTTTTTTTTATTTTTTTTAAAGTAGGCTTTAAAAAAAAATAGTGTAGATTCTGGCAGGAACTTAGGGATTTTCTCCCTTTTATTCAGGAAGTAATGTCCAGTGATAATTAATGTTTAGTGGAAATTATATAGTATTGTTATCAAGTACTTTCATTATTCTAAACAGAAATATGGTTAGAATTTTCAAAGGACCATAAAAGTTTATCTTGTATCAGAATAATTAATTAGGTTCTAACATGAATTGTTGGTGTTTAGGGTGCAAATACGTAGACACAAGGATGCAAATATGCCCTAAGGGCATCAATCTGTATAGACTTTCAATAGATCTTGGTTCTCAGGCTAACTGGCACAGTGCTACTGAAAGAGTCAAAGAAGATTTAAAGAAGCAAACATTCTAGTTGTCTGTCAGACCGTAGGAAGGTGCAATTCTGATGGGAGGCAGTCGTATAAACACATATATGTAACTAGCAGTGTCCATCTGTGGGCTGTCTTTGTCTTGTCTGAAACGGCTGAAACCATGTCAGCTCTGAGTGCGTGTTAATGTTAAAATTCCTTCTCTCAAGAAAGGAGACCATCTCAAAGTCCTTTACAGACACTGTGGAACTATGTTTTCTGAGTTAATGTGCCCGTTTGCCCTGGCATTCAGTCAGCACGGCAGAACTGCAAACATGAAGGCACATGGTGGTGGAAAGCAGGTCAAAGCTTGTGTGTGTCCTAGGCTAGGCAGGGAGAGTACGTGCCGGAATAGCCGCCACTCTTCTCCCCAGTTAAAAACTGGTAACAAATACAGGAAATGTACTTTGCTAAAAGCAGTGCGGTGTGGAGATCTACCATAGTCTTCATGGTATATTTTGCTTCATTTCTTGCCCCTCAAAGCATTTAACTCAATTTTGGGCTGATATAGATTGTAGCTCTGAACTGTGTTTTTTAGTATATTCCACTTAGAAGATGCTTGACAAATCTGTATTGTGTTTGTGTTGACTTGTGCAGTGGATCAATGTTAAATGCTTTATGAAGCAAAAACTAACTCTGTTTTAACTGCCTTTTTTTCTTGTACAATCTTACTGCTTTTTCCATGATCCAGTAGAACTTCAGTCACAAATTTTAGTCCCTTGCAGATGCTTATAAAAATGTAATAGGCAACTAATAACAACCTTTCATGAAGTTTTTAAGGGCTTGTGAAAGTTGCATATTTTTTCATAAAGTATTTTTTATTGTTCTTGTAATACATCAGAAGATGGAAAAAAATGCCAGTTCCTAAGATTTCATAAAGTTACTGTGGTTTGAAGTTCTACTACAAAGTATGTGTTTCATCAGCACTGGGAAAATAAAATTTCAAACTGACAAGTTCTTGCTCATAACTTTTTTGACAATTTTGCAGCGAACATTTCAGGTTTTTTGGCAAGTTTGGGGTTTTTGGTGTTTTTGTTTGGTTTTGGGTTTTTTTTAATCTTGTTTTGAGGACGCATCTGTTACTTTGTAATACAGTCTTTGAGAGAGAACTCCATTCATGGGAAATATGCACTTAGAGCAGAGGACTTAAAGCTGGGGTTCCAGTGGTCTGGTGTTGGCTCTCCAAAATATTTTGCATGTGGTATTACTGAATGATACATATTTTGGCTTTCTAAATGTGCTGAGCATGTCAGGCTTCCAATGAGTTTTGGAGGATTTCTTAAAATTTGGGCTACAGACTTTCTGTACTTCATTAGTATATGTAGTTGGTACATTATACATTAGCTATTGAGACCTGTCTGTGTGAAATATATAAATCAATACAATCTTTCACACAGTCGTTTCCATGCTACATAATTACACAAGATGGATTTTCTTTAGTATGAACTAACTGGTCACTCTATAGTCAAGCTCTGCTTTATAGCTTTTTACAAACTATTATTATTTCTTGTGTGACTGGTGTTGGCCAACTGGTGGCCTACTCTGACATAACTTTCAACCTGTTGATACAGCTTTTGTTATTTGAAAATGCTGGGTTTTTTTAAATGAGCTTTTATATAAAAGTATTTTAGAAGGTGAACTTGTGCTAATGAAAGATGATGTCTGTGCTAGTGAAAAATGTCCTGGAGACTAAAGTTTCTGAAATACAGTAATAATTCATTATATAAAACAGAACACAGCAGTGCTGTCATGTAATCTGAAGAGTAAAATAAATGAGTAGGTCTCTAAGTAAAGGGATAGGAGTTCTACAGTCCTATAGCAAGATCTCTTGCATCAGCATTGGTTTCAGCTATTCTGCAACTAAATTTAAAGAAAGTATCTGTATAAAAATGCTGGCTTTTTTGAATTTGAGTTGCAATTCAGAAGATCAGTATTTTAAATATGTTTTTGAATAAAGACATCAGAGTAATTAAGGCAACGTCAACATCAAATTTATAGTGCAGTGCAATCGCACCCTTACTTACAGAAAGTTTACACAATATGTAATATTTCTGTTCTCTTCTGAGCCTGTCTTAGGTAAATGTTATGCAGCTTGCACATGACATCACAGCAATGGTTTAACACAAAATACACTTCTGATTAAATGATTTTGTGTAACTAAACTTCAAATAGTGAAATGACTGTCCTATGTTTTGTGTTGAGGTGGCAGAATTCAGTTGTTCAGTTCAGCAAAAAGCCAACCCAGTCCTTCACTGGTTCAAAGACAAACAGTATAAATATAAAGTAAAATGTTCCCAACTGCTTTTATGTGCACTAAAAACCACACAACTGATCTAGAGATGAGAAAAATATAAAACTGTAAGATCATTCAAAATAATTATTTTTTGATAAGAAAGTTCAGCTCTGCTAAAATTATTAATGTGAATAATGCCTCTGAGGGTCTTGAATCTCCGCAAAAGTTGTTTAGGCAGCAGTAGTGGAAGAAGAATAGATGAACAAACTTGAGTTGCAGAAGGCACACCAAAAGCCAGCTTGAGTCAAGAACAGAACACTGATCCCCCAGTCCTCATCTGGCCACACAGTGAGCCTCAACGTGTTTGTGCTGTCTCCCTTCTGAAAAGGAGCTCAAAATTCTACATTACTTTCACTGGGGATTACAAGATTTACTCCTTTTTTATCTCCCTATTTTATCAAGAGGCAACTAAAATGACTTTTTTCCCCACAAAGTTTATAGTTTGAAGCCTAATGAAAATTAAAAAACTGTTGTAGTAGTGAGACCAGCTTCAGTTTTCTTTTTTTCTCTTTTTGAGGTGGCTGCTTCTTACTCTTTTCCTTGCTTTTGCTTGAGCAATCTACTGATCATGAAAATGTTTAATTTTTCAATAAACTGTCAAGGAATGTTGTTATAGTACAGACTAATGGGGTTCCCAGATGAATGAATGTCTGTCTGTCTGTCTATCTATCTATCTATCTATCTATCTATCTATCTATCTATCTCACAGAAAGGCAATGAGGCCATGAAGGGGAAAAAAAAAAAGATAGCATGGATTTGAGCAATTTTATCAAATAATATATTAAGGTGTTACTACATCCAAGTTGGAATACTGTCAAATTCTATGTTTATATACAGGAACTTGACGAGAGGAGTTGGTAGATTTAGAGAATTACTAAGAGCTGTGGAAACAAGAACTACACAAAACCTGCGAATGGTAAGTTATAGTAAACCACATTCCTATGGCAGCCTCTGAAACTTGATAGGCATAAATAAATAAAGTGGATGAGTTAGAGACAAATAGGCAGATCCATAGCATATTGTAGAGGAACTGTTATCCACCAGTTTATAAGGTTGCATTTGCTGACTTAAGGGAATGCAGCCTCAGCCAGCACACAGACTATAACTGTCTGTGGTGGGTTCTCTGGCTTCCAGATGCCCAGCCAGCTGCCCTTGGACATGATGGGAAGGAAATAAGCTAGAAAAGCTTGGAGGTCAAGGTAGAAACAAGGTGTTTGCTTGACAGTTACTGTCACAGGCAAAACATACTCTTCTTGGGGGACATGAACTTAATTTATTGTCAGTTAAGAGAGAATGGGATGGTGAGAAACTAAGATGAAAACTAAAACACCTTCCTCCCACCCCGTTTTCCCAGGTTCAACTTCAGTCCTTGACTCCTGACTCTTCTACCTCTTCTCCCTACCTTCTCATTCCCTGAGTGGTGCATGGGGGGTGGAGGGTTGTGGTGAGTTCCTCTCTGCTGCTCCTTACTCCTCACACTTTTCCCGTGCTCCAGCATGTGGTCCCTCCGTTGGGCTACAGTTCCTTCAAGGAATATCACCCTGCTCCAGCACAGGGTCTTCCACCTTTTAAATATCAGTATGCCTGTTTTTTTAGATGTAAAATAACAGAAAATATATTTTACACAACTAGTCTTCATTAGAAAAGAATACGATCATTAAGAGTTTTTGTTCAGCATTTCTAAGGAAAATACTTATCTTTCACTTTTACAGACAATAGCGAGACAACTCGCAGAAATTTTGTTACGAGGTATGTGTGAACAGAGTTATTGGAATCCACTGGAAGATCCTCCTCACCAATCACCCCTGGATGATCCACTTCGAAAAGGTTCAAATACTAAGAATTATGCACTCAGTAGAAGACCACGTGTATACACTGGAGAAAAGTATGGCTGAGTTTATATCTCTTTTGTTTCTCTAATTGCAGCTGTTACCCAGTGCAGTGGGTAATTTATTTTATATTTTTCAAAATGTAGAAGGAATTTGGCAATATGAATGTGAATATTTCTCACTCTATGTGTGTATATGTGTATATGTATATATATCCCCTGAAGAGAACTAGGGAAGGAACATGCTTCTCTAAGCAGAAGTTTGCACTGTGTACATGAGACCTTTTGTTCTCAATTGTAAAAATTTTTTTTATTGTTCTCTCCTGATGTATATGGTAGAGTCAATATCTTTATTACATCTGGGATAGAAAACATGAACTCAGTGGCAAATCAGATATTGCACATTTTAAAAGTTGTGTGCTTTTAATTGTCTTAGGTTAGTTTTGGCACTTCTTTGTGATGCCACCTTTTTGTTGAGTTTTAATCTTTCATTGATTCAGATAAGTGATATGTTATGGATCATTTTTGTGTGGTATATCTCATGGTGAATTCTAGAGTAGCTTTGATGTGTATTTCTTCCTTCTTGAAAATGTAACTTTTTCAAAACCAATCACCATTAGGGTTAGTGTTAAATGTAGCTAGCCATTTCCTTGAGTTTGAAATTTTTCTTAAAAGTTAATTGTTCTGATCCCCTGACACTCCTTCCAACCTCAGTTATTCTGTAATTTTGTGAAACGTTGTGTTCTGGGAATGTCTTTTGAGGATACTATTGTCTGTTCCATGGGAAATTTTTGACCGTTTCAAAGAATTTATTATTATTGTTGTTACTGGTTTTTATTTATATTGTTCTCCGGATGGATTAAAAGCCAGACATTGTGGATTTTGTAATTTCAGTTCTGTGTGACTGCTTCTAGGATGTGAAGTCATTAAAAGCAGCCTATTGAGCTTTAGGAAAAGATGCAGGCATGGAATTGAGCAATCAATTTGCTGAAACAACTACTGTGTTTCCCTGCAAGTACATACTTAACAAACTCTTGTTCAGGCAGCCTTTTTAGTAAAAAGGAAATACCTATTTTTGTGAATACACCTTGATCATTACACTTAAAAAGTAGGCATTTATTGCCCAACATGAGGAAATCCCTTTTATGCAGGATCATGTATTTTCTTATTCAAACTACCTGTAATCACACAGTAAATCCTCAAGAACAGTCTGTTCCTCTCTTAAAATATATATGTCTTACTAGTTAATATGAAAGCTTATTTCCTTTGTGTGACCTTGTTATGTGCAAAAGGGTCTGCTTCTCTGGCAGATTGATTAGAGAAGTCCTACCTTAAATAATGGAGAATTGGTTTTAGCGTTCACAGTACCTTCATATTGTGACATGAATGCCTGCAGTGTGACACTGTTTTGAGTTGTTTAGCTGTATTTATTGCAGATTTCCATTAATGCTTTACACAGCAGCAGGCCCACATAATTATGGTGCCTTTATTACTATCAGCAGAACGGCCTTTATCTTCAAAGACTTCAGGCAATTCTGCTTCCTTAATCCAGAATACTTACAGCAGGCTTCTTGGGCTCAGTCTTTCAAACTTAAGTTCTACATTTTTGACTCAGCCCCCATAGCAACATGCCTCCTGGCAAAAGTGGTGCTTTGTTCACTTTAATTTTCTTGTTTGTGGGACTTACAGGTAAAGAGTTCTGCAATTTCAACAGTGTATGTAATTAAGTCTTTTTCTTTTGCCGTGTCAAACTGGCTAATACTGGGTCATATAAAACATGTCTAGGCAAGTATCTCATCTCCAGTAATGATTTACAGTAAGTACTGAAGACTGAATAGCAAGACACATATGTAGGAAACTTCTTTCTAAGTATTCTTCTGACCACCAGCTCTGAGTTGGCAATGCACTGGTTTTTCTTCTAAATATGTTGCCTGATACGTTAAGTAACTGCATTGTGTTCTTTTGAGGATCATGAATGTGATTTGGCTAATAGCATTTATGCATTTTTAGATCTCTGTGTTACTGCCTCTTCAGTTGTCTTTAACCAGCTCTTCAACTGAAGATGAATTCCATGGTTTGTCTTTGATTGATAGCTATTTCTTGCTTCCAGATAGCAAGAAATATCTTGCTATCTGGAAGCCTCTTTTGCTCTGCCCTGTTACACTGAAACTACTCATGTGTCTGCATCTGTCAGGAGACACAAAAGGTGTCTGAGTTCAGTCAACTGAACTGAGCTTTTTGCTTAGACAGGTCATAGAAATTTCTCAGTAATTTCTTCATGGAGAGGATCTTCACTGTTTAAGACAAACATCAATTTATTTTCAAAAATATGCTCTAAAATTGTAGGAGAAAATAATGTTTGCTTTTGTATGGATAAGTGACTTTTTAGTAGTTCTCTTTGGGGCAACTTCCCTATTTTCTCTGATAAACTAATTTCTCCAGCAGCTCTTTCCAATCATTATTCTGCTTTCTGGGAGCCATTGTATGTCAGTCAGGTTAAATCTTCTTCCAAGTTGTTAAATTCTGCAGAAAAGACTGGATAAATGAGGAACTCTCTGATGCTTCCTCATCACTCCTCATTTCTTGTCCTGGGTGGTTCTTAGTCATGAGTAACTGTGTTTTGAATTTTCTTTGTTATGTAACAATAAAAATGTCTTCTAAAATTTAGAATCCTCTTAAAATCTGGCAAGCGGTTTCATTGATTGAAAAATAAAAATATAACAACAAAACAACTGCCCTCGGGTCTTAGCTGTTGTATATTATCACAGTATGTCCACAATGTTGCTTTCAAACTGTCTGGAGTTCAGATGTCTTTTAGTTTCCATTTCCTTTCAGGCATTTAATTACTGTTAATATTTCTAGTTAAAAAAAAATCAAAAAAGCAAAAGATGTTTTAATGTCAGACAAGTTTTGTTTCTCATTTTTAATGTATTGTAGTTTAAACACCCTTGGGACTATAGAAATTGTTTATTAACAACAACAAATTGTTTTCTATAAACAGGTAATTGTGGAACTAATGGTCTGAATTCACGGGAAATACTACTTGTGCTAATTCAGAAATAGGTTAGAGGAAGAAATCTGAAGAGACGAAGCATAGTTACTGATTTGGGGGTTTTTTTCTGTGTATGTGAGAAAGGATGAATGAATTCCTACCAGTCATGTACCCAAAGCAGATTACTGTTCTCTGTCCAGCAGCGTTAGAGTACTCAGAAAGCATCCAGTGTTGAGAAAAAGCAGTAAAGTTTGCAGACTGGTCCTATACAAACCTTCAGTGTTAAGTTGTAAGGAAGTGTACATTATTTAAAACAAATAATTGCTTGGAAGTAACAGTGGTTATGACAAGTGGGTCGACATTGTCATGTCTCTATTTAAAAATAATCACAGCTATTGAATGAATCAAGAAAAAAATTCTCAAGCATATCTAATGGAAGACTAAGAGAAGTATTTCTCCACATATCATCTAAAATCCAAAAGTTGTCTTCTTTTTGTATGAGAGTTTTCTCTTGCCAGCCTTTGAATCAGTGATGTAGATTCAGATCAGATAAATTAGGTACCAGCGGCTAGTGAAAGTATGGGTTTATTATTTAAAGTTGTCAAATTATGTTCAATTTTGGGATATTTGAATGTGTTCAACTCTGACAGCTGTGGTAGTTTTGTTCTTTTACTGTGTTTGGCCAACTTCTCTGAAATGTAAATTTAGACCGTTGCAAAGAAATGTTTTTTAATCGATTGATTTTTCTATGCAAGCTGTTTTCTGTTTGCTTTTCTGGAAATTTGCCAATTTTTATAATATATGTGTTTGAACTACTCCTAAAAGTAATGTGTTCTCCTTAAATAATTAAGTTCTCATTTTGAACAGCATCTTCTGTCCCCAAGAAAATACAGAAGAAGCCTTACTGTTGCTGCTTATTAGTGAATCTATGGTAGGTCAAATGAGTGAATGTGCATGTACTATATGTGTGTGTGTTTTTCTTATTATTTTTTTTAAAATGAAAATAGAACCTTTTTTTTTTTTTTCCCATACCTTACTTTGCCTTGTCTCTCATTTTGTGTTTAGGAAAGCAGGCAGTTACTTATGAAATTCAGGCTTGTGTTCCTGAGCGAGCAAGACCAGGTCTGCAAGTGTTACAGTGTTTTCCTCTGTTATGGAGTGGCTGTACCTTGCCTTCTTCTAGCCAGGGGCAATTGATCAAACCAGATCTTTCATTTGGCACCACTGTTACACCCAGCTGCTTGCTATTCAGACTGACTCAAAATATAAGTTATTTTTGTTGTAAAAAGCAAATCAAAGACTACTAGATGAGCATGATAAATGTCATCAAAAAGTACCTTCCATTGTGCATTAAAAAAACTTCAGTCATTCTAATTTGCAAATGATTTTTAATGATGCTGACATTCAGTCTTTGCTACTGGATTATTTTTTTAAATGTTCTCATTTCCTCAGTAAGTGACTCCTTTCAGTGGCCTACTTGTGCCCTTTATCAACCTTCCATACATTCCTCTAGTATGATATTACTAGTCATCAATCAACTGCCACATACTAGCCTTCTCATACCACATCAGTTTTATGTTCTCAGATCAAATTGAATGAAAAGCTGGAGCTTTTGCTGTTCTTTTAACCAGAGGTGTGAAACCTCTACAGTCTCAGACATCGTGCAAT
Organism: Xenops minutus; assembly: GCA_035221455.1. NCBI lineage: Eukaryota > Metazoa > Chordata > Aves > Passeriformes > Furnariidae > Xenops > Xenops minutus. The sequence goes on along the minus strand of JAWWEE010000158.1, from coordinate 46,805,895 downwards.
CTGTCTCACTGCACAACAGTGAGATGTAGTCTTTTATGTTCTAAAGGTGACTCAAATGCTTCCATGCTTTGGCATAATTTCTGTTTTGCTTCAGTTTAATAGGATCAGAACATTGTAGTAAACATTGTCCTAGTTGAACTCTTTTGAAATGGCACATATTTATATTGTAATGCTAACTACTTTCCTCCTTTCTGGTGATCTGCCTTGCAATATTCATGAATCTCGAAGTTATGTCTAGATTTTTATTCTCAGAATACAGAAAAATAGACTGAACAAACATTTTCACATATTATTTTATTGCGGCATGTTCTTAGCACTGAGAGGTGCCTCTGTAATGTGCCTGAGCAGCTCATGGAGATATACCGAATTCTGATGTGAACCATGCTCATGGTGTGAAGTGGAAGCAGTCACAGTTCCGCCAGATCTGACTACTGATTACTGTGTTTGCATCTGTAGTTCCTTGCATATCATCATTAAGAAGCCAAAAACCAAATTAAAAGCACTCCCTTGTTAAGTTTCATTTCAGGTTACTTACAGCTTTTCCTTTGTGAATTAGATCTGCCTAATTATATCAAGTGCTGTCACTGTAGAGCGCACACCCTTAGCAAGCTTTCAATTTTATTTTTTTCCCCCGTAATTATTGCAGGTTATCTCAGGCAAAAAAGTTTGTTTCAAGGGAGTGTAAAATCTTTGACATGATTGACTTACTTTGGCTCAGTCATTTGTTCAAATTAGTTTCAGAGGGGGGAAAGGGAAAGATTGAGCATAAAAATATTCATCATTACAAACTTACCTTTCTGAGAATTGGGACCTGTTATTTCAACTTCAATGCATGCTAACTTTCTAGCTGTAGTAGTTGTGAAGTCATATGTGATTTATGATTTTGAAACCAGTATTTAGGAAAGAAATAAGAACACTTACAGAAGATTCAGTAATCAGTGGTGTTTTGAGATGCTCTTGTGTTGTTAAAGTAGTATGATCTCTTCCTTTCATTGTCTGTGAATTAATAAAAGAAAAAGCCCCATTCAAGGCTCAGTTGTATGGGGCTCTGAGCAACCTGGTCTAGTGGAAAGTGTCCCTGCCCATGGCAGGATGATCTTTAAGGTCCCTTCCAACTCAAACCATTCTGTGATTCTGCAGTCTGAAGGACTGATACCTTCATGTTACAGTGCATATATGTGTTGCTGCATGTCAGCTGAGTTGTGATAACAGAATCACAGAATGATTAAGGTTGAAAGGGACTTCTGCAGGTCATTTTGTCCGACCCCCTTTCTCAACCAGGCCCATCTGGAGCAGGCTGCATCTCTTGAATCTCAGACATCCTTTGAATATTTCCGAGGAGAGCAAGAGCAGTGCCGGTGCACGTTCACCTTTACAGTAAAAACCTGGTTCCCGATGTTTAGAGGGAACCTCCAGTGTTTGAGTTTATGCCCACTGCCTCTCGTCCTGTCAGTGGGTGCCACTGAAGACACCTTGGCTCCCTCTGCCTTGTATTCTCACTTCAGATATTTCTACACATTGATAAGGTTGCCCTCCTGAGCATTGTCCTCTCCAGGCTGAAGAGTCACAGATTTCTCAGCATTTCCTCATAGAAGAGCTGCTCCAGTTGCTTATTCATCTTAATGGGTGTTCGTTGGACTGTCTCCAGTAAGTCTGTGCACTGAGGAGTCCAGAACTGGACCCAGTACTGCAGATGTGGCCCCACCAGTGCTGAACAGAGGGGAAGGATCTCTCTTGACCTGCTGGCACCACTCCTTAATGCAGCCTGGGCTGTCTTTCCAGCTGGTGTCCACCAGGACCCCCAGATGCTTACTTTCCTGTCAAGCTGCTTTTGAGATGGGGGACCCCAGCATATACTGGTGCCTGGAATTGTTCCTTGCCAGGTGCAGGACTTTGCACTTCCAAGTCTTTGAGGAAGCCTTTGATGACGTTCCTGTCAGCTCCTTCCTCCAGCTGTTGAGGTCTCTGGATGGCAGCAAAGCCCTTTGTCATATCAGCTTGTCCTCCTAGTTCTGTATCATCAGCAAACATGCTTGAGGGTACATGCAGAACTTGATCAGGATTGGGCCCAGTGTCAGTCTCTAGGATACACTGCTAGTTACTGGCCTCCAGTTAGTCTTTGTGTCACTGCCCACCACGTGCTGGGCTCAGCTTTATGTGTGATTCTTAACCAATGGTAAAATGGCTGATCACAGACTTTTTTCTGCAGTCACTGAACTAAGTTACACTGCTAAGCCTGTCACAGGCTTAAGGTGGTATGTGTGGTAAGGTGGCCAGGTGACACATTGCAGTTTAACTAATTGGCACTTTGGTGTTTTTGAGTCCACGGCAGTTCTGAAATATTGATCACTTAAGTTTGTACGTATGTTCTGTTTTCTAGTTATAAAGAAAATGATTGCTCAAATATGTGAGATATCTTTAATAATTGCAAGACATCCTTTCCTATAGTACTGCTTTGGGATTGTTAGCCAATTTTTCACCAGAAGTGCTAGTTCATATCTTGTTCTGTGCTTGCAAGGAATTGAGTCAACTAGTGATTAAATGAGGAGTTAAAAAGAAGTTCTTGATGTTGACTAAATATTTATGCAGTGTAGAATGGAAAAGCCAAAGACTTCTTGATCAAAAGAAAACAAAATGTCAGTTCTTGGGAATATGTGTGGGGGTGTGTGTTTTCAAACCAAACTGCATTATTCAGTTGATAATCCCTGAAATGTCTGATCATTTTATTCTCCATGTATCTCTTTGAAAAATTTTCAATATCTAATTATTCTGATTTTAAAGATTTATTGAGGATGTTCAGAGCTTAAAATGTTATCCTGTTAAAGCAGGAAAAAATTTATTATCCCTTATTTTATGTCATTCCTTGCATCTGAAAAAGGGGTAAATAAGCTGCATAGTGTCTTTAAGTAAAGGTATTAAAAATAATTAAAAACAATAATTAAAAACAAAGGTAGCTTCTTGAGTGAAAATATAACTTGAATTACAGTGGCTGACTTTGTTTCTTTATTTGTGGTGTGTTTAAGGCTAACCGTGATGCTGTACTGAGCAGAATACCTGAACACAAAAATGATCGTATCATCAGTTTGCAAAGTGCATCTGTAGTCTACGATCTGCTTACCATAGCCTTGGGAAGAAGAGGCCAATATGAAATGCTCTCAGAGGTTTGTCGATAATATTCAGCTGTGTTGTCATTGCCATTTTCTGTTAGTCATGTTAATTGTGGTAGTTATGAAGGGCTAAACAAATACAGGGCACTGTCATTCTGACTACTCTATTAACAGCAGGTGATTTCCACCCCAAAATGCTTCCTGTCTAAAGTTACGCAAGTGACTTGAGGTGGTCCCACACAGAAGTGGTGTGGAAGGTGTGGTACATGTCTAATGCTACGGAAATTCACATGACTTTTAGGTGGGGATGCATGGATCTGCTTAAATGGGTACACAGCAAATGGGTAAATGCAGACAGCAAGAACGAACAGCCAAAAATAAAGGCTGTTGTGGATATGAAAATGATAGATATAATTACCTAGGAAAAGAATTTGTGATATTTCAGCAAAAAACTTTCTTTTACACCTCTTTATATTACTATTTAATATCCATAGTCCTCATAGTTTATAAAATGGTTTTGAAGTTAATAAATAGGAAATGTATTACTTTTTCAGTTCTGTGGAAAATGTGTTCTCTATCTCAAATGTCTTATGTCTGATTATGTAACTTGCATGTCTTTTGTGGGAACTTACTTCTTCAGGAAACGGTCAGGTATTGTTAGCAGTTTTATACCTGAGAAACAGCTACAGCTTTTTGGGCAGAGCAGATCTTCCTGCTACTCAAACAGTGCTCACCCAGAAGCAGGGTACTGTTGCTGACCACAATTAATTGTTGGTATCCAGAAAGAATACTTCAGCATATGTGCTAGGAAGGCATATCCAGGGACTGATTTGTTGGGATATGGTTTCTCTCTACTGTAATGGAGGATTTTTATTGAGATAAAAATGAAAAAAAAGTGCTCCATTCTTCTCTGATGTGTGTTGATAGTCACCCATTAATTTATATCTCCTGTGATGTTAAGATCTCAGTTTGGATATTCTTATTCTTGAAAGTACTTCATAGCTACAAGTTGTGATATGAGTCAGTTTTAATCAGTACAATGGAAGGTGTTTCACAAAACAAATGAGTACAAAAGCTCATACAGGACTGCAACCCTACAACAGAATCTAAATGGGAATATTTCCATTTACTTGCCACTACAGGCACTATCACCTTCATTTGTTTTTAGGTGGTTGCACCAAAGCTGCAAGAGATGACCCTCCATATATTTCAGTCTAGAACTTCTGAAAGGATAGACATCAGAAAGTATTGTAAAAAAACCCCAAACTTGATAACTGATTCCTTTTTATTTCAAGCAACTGGTAACCTTTCCGTTTTATATAGTAGCCTAGCAACCAGGCAGGGGTAGTGCAGCCCTGGGTTCCAGTTCTGATTCTTTTATTTTATTTGGTGTCATGATGGCTTTATGCTGGAGTTTTTTGTTATGGATTTTTTGTGGTTTTTAGAATGTAAAACAACCATTGTATTTATGGGAACATCAGAGGTTTCTGGGATTCCTCCACTGTCTCCTTTGACACACTTCGGGTAGTATTTATGTCACAACAGATGCTACTTCTTGCTTGCAGAAAGGTTTGTACCTTTCTCAGGAAAGAGGATTTTTGACTTTTTCAGGAAAGCTAGAGGTGTCTCTGTTCTTAGCCATGTGTCTTGAAGTCCAGGACATTACCCTGAGGGATAGGAAGAAAGTCTTACAGTCCCTTCACATGGATAAAAGCATAGAGCTTGCTTCCCTCACTGCTTGTGTGCTTAGTTTAGCCTCTGTAGCTGACAAATGAGTACTACTGCCTGTTCCTTTTCCTTCTGTGTTTTGTTGAATATTCTGAATAGTAGATGATGTTTTAACTCAGCTTAGATCTTTGATTTCAGTGCCTTTTAGGAGTTGCTTGAGCTGGTGGCGATCTCGGTTACAGACAAAAGGCAAACCACAAGAAAATGGAAAATAAGAGACTCCATGTTTGAGCAGGTGCTTAGTCGAGGGTTTTTAGCCATGGCCTTAGGCTTTGACTCATACACACACATCCCTTACCCCTGCACATGTAACTGCCAGTTTTGCCATCTTACAAAGAAAGGAGAAATCCCCTAACTTGTCACATTTCTTACTGAATGAAGCCAGGTAAATAGAACTCGAAGTCAAGGAAAAAGAATGTTAGATCATTATAATGTAAAATTCAAACCTTTTAGAATAATCTACAGTTGTGTCCCATGTCCCTTTAACTGGAAAATTGCGAAACCCTAAAGTAGCAATTCAAAATCCGTATTTTTCTGATTGTGAACAAGTACCCCTGTATAATTAATGCAAGTGCATACATGTATCAATATGTAAAAGTGGGAGAAGAAAGTATGATTAAGCAGTCTGAAAAGTTAGAAACATATCTTGACTTTTAAGTTTCCATGTGCCGACTTTTTGTGTGAATCTCAGATTATATGGCTGCTGTAGGTCAGGATTCTGGAAAAAGTTCTATCATATATAAGACACTGGTATCAAATCTATAAGACAGTCTTTATACCAATATATCTTCTTAATAACTGAAGAATGTGTCCTTAAATAACAATTTTCCTCCCATAATTAGTGTTTAGAAAGAGCCATGAAGTTTGCGTTTGAGGAGTTCCATCTCTGGTATCAATTTGCATTGTCCTTGATGGCAGCAGGAAAAGTAAGTCTGAATTTTTTGAGGTAATTCTTGTATTGATGGTGTTTGATAACATTTGGCAATTCCGTAATTCCATCTGTAGTGTTTTTGAAGATAATTCTAATGCTTAAATCACCTAAGTACACTGTACTTCTGCATTTATGCCTAGTGCTGTACAAAGAATGTTGTCAATTCAGTAGTTTCTAACTTTAGAAGACTGAAAGGTGATGGTAACAACTATCTTGCCAACAATCTTAGGATAACCCAATGGAATGGAAGTAGTGAATTATATCAGATCCTATTCTACATTAAAATAAAACTTGTTTAAATGTGGTTTTGATGAATGAATTTTATACTTAGGTTCAAATTAATGCTGATTCATGGTGCTCCTGCTTTTTCTTTTTTCCCTTTGGAAATTTCTGACTCTGTCTTTTCTAATATTGCTTTTTTAAGACTGTATAGTCTGTACAACTGATGGACATTTAAAAAAATTTATATAACCTAGGAACTTATCAGATACAATCCTCTATTTTCAGTTATGTATGCTTTTCCCTGTCATGTTACAGAAAATAAATCACATTCATTATGAAATGTAAACAACTAATTTTCTAAAAGATGGTTCTCAATGGGGATAATTTGCTTACTTTCAGTAGAGGGGAAAGAAATGTGTTTTCCTTAGAAAACATTGTAGCAGAATATTGATTCTGTAGAGATTTGATTCTTCTTCCAGTTGTCTATGTACTTTTATCTTCTAAACAAATAAATTATAAAAAAAAAAATAGGAGCATTGGCAGTCTGTCTTATATCAGAGCTATTTCTAAGTGCTGTTGTAACTCCCAAAGAACACCAAAACACTGCTTGTTCTGAGGACTGTGTCCTGCTCCTTCTCTTTCGTTTGCCTGGCTCAAATGCTCTGAGGTTACAGGCCTAGCAAAGTGTTACATGCATCTCAAACTGTTTCCTGAATGGTGTACCATTGGAATGACATTCCTGACAAATGTTTCTCTGGGGTTGCTTAATGATAGTTCATAGGGGTTAAATAACAAAAGCATTGCCTAAAGTCTTGTGTTTCACTGGCATGAAGAGTTGTGACAAATTGTCAACAAAATATGTACTACTGTCTCCTTCACATGGGAAAAATAAAGTAAATGATGAAAATATGTTTCACAGATAGAAGATTCCTATTTATGCTTTTAGTAATTTCAGTGGAAAATGTTTTTAACAGTCTGCTCGAGCTGTTAAAGTCTTGAAGGAATGTATACGTTTGAAACCAGATGATGCAACTATTCCACTCCTTGCTGCAAAGCTCTGTATGGGATCTCTCCACTGGGTAAGCTTTGCCACTCTGTCTTTTCAGCAAGAGTTGTGCTAAAATCTTGGTCTAGGGGTGTGGCAAGTATTTCTGCACAGTGACTGCATGCGCTTGGGCATCTCTAAAAATACAGCACAGATATGTCTATGCACATGTCCATCCCTGTTTGAATGGCTAATTTGAAATATTTGACAGGAACAGTTATGTTTATCAAGGTAGCATGTTTTGATATTGATCTAAGACATAGACTAAAAGATATAGAAATTGAAACATTGTTGGAAAACATGATAAATGCAACTTAGACTTTTGTTTTCTCTGTGCAAGAGGAAAATAACTTTTTTGAAGATTATGAGACAAATCTCTTATAATCAAGAGACTGTTCTCGTGGTGCCATGTTTTCAGGTTGCTGGTGTTTATGGATTCTTAGTAGGGACAGTGTCTTTTGAAAAAGTCTTACTTGAGTTGTATTTCAGATAACCATGAAATTGGTGTATCTATACAAAAAGCATTAAGGTGATCAAACACTGTCATGTGGTTTTCAAGATACCATGTAATTTTTTAAAAAGGAGGAAAAGGGGAGGGGAAGGTCAAAATCAGAAACTGAGAAAACAGAGTAGTAGCAGAAACATGACTTGTTGAGACTGAAAAAAATGCAGTCTTAATTAAGGTAGATCCTAGTTCTGTAAATGTTTTCCTGTGGATTGAATCCATATGGAGTAGCTTAATGTACTTAGCATTTACATTTACTGGCATGGATTCAAATGTTATTTTTTTTCTTTCTAGGTTGTTAGATATTGTGCTAGGATGGGTGTGTAGTTAAACCTTGATTTTTTGCATGTTTCTCTGTTTATGAGTTTGCATAATACAGTATTTGAAACAGAGTTCTGATTGGGTATAATTTTTTCTACAGTGTTGGAGCCATAGTTCTTGTAATTGATTTTCCTAAAAAAGTGGTTCATGGGCCAAGATCTCTTATTTATAAAATTCAAAAATGGTAGTTGGCATATATGGATCAGAAATCCCTTTTTTTAATTTGAGAAAAAAAAAGGGGGGGTGAAAAAGAAAAAAACTTTAAAGGCAAAACCACAGTAAGTGTGTTATGTGGTAGAGTTTCTCTCAACCATAAGAATGAGTATTTCAGCCTAAAATCTGTGTTCTTTATTCAGTATTTAGCAGGAAAGCTAATTCTAATGAAAAATGAAATGGTCCTTAAAAGCAATCATGGCTGAGATTTTAGCAGGCTCAGTGTGCATAATATACATTCTGTGCATTCTTCACAGTATAATGTAAGGTTTAGCTCGTTTTAGGCTTACATGGATGTTTTACAATGTTTTCAGTTGGAAGAAGCTGAAAGATTTGCCAAGACAGTTGTTGATCTTGGGGACAAAACATCAGAGTTCAAAGCAAAAGGCTACTTGGCACTGGGATTGACTTACAGTCTGCAGGCTACTGATGGTAAGATAAGTGTTCACATTTGGAAATTCTTATGTTGCCTAAAAAAGGATACCTAGCAGAATGCTAGACATAAAATTAAAGCTTCTGTATGCAACCATTTTTTCAATCAATGTATTAAAGCTTCTTCAGTTAGTTTGTGGAATGAAATCTCTTCATCATTCATATCACTGATTAAGTATATCCTTTTTTAGCATCTTTGCGAGGGATGCAAGAGGTCTTGCAGAGAAAGGCTCTTCTTGCATTTCAGAGGTGAGTGGGTGTTGATCTTTTCGTTTTGTCCTGCAACTACTTTTGTGTAGTGAAAAGCTTTTATTATGAGTTAAAAAGAGAGAGTTGTAAAAAAGATCCTGTCATGACAACTTCACCTCTGGGAGTCTCCCTTCCTGAGTATAGAAGGTATTTCTTTAGCATTTATTTCCATCATCTTCTGTCAGAATTACCTAAATTGATTTCTAAGGGTTTCCTTTTATTTCATTTTAAAGACATTTTTGTTGCTCTCTAGTATAAAATATTTGCTCCAATATTCTGTTCTGACCTAGAGGGAAAAGTCATGTGATGTAAGGTTTCAGGTCATGCTTCAATGGGGTAGTGTTTCTGAGGGAGCTGGCTGCTGATCAGCTCATGTAGCAGGCTTTTGCAATTCTCTCTGAATTGGCAGAGCAGTAACTGAGGCCCTGCTACTGTGGGTGAGGGATGAATTGCAGGTAGCAAAAATTAAAAATTCCTGTCTGGAGATGCAACAGTGTAGACAGTGACACTGCAAGTGCCTCCTCTTCCAAGTACCTTACATGGAAGCGGTGCCATTGGGCATGACAATAGTTCATTCTCAAGGGTTTGACAATGAACAGATGAATGAGAACTCTCTACCCTGATTACAAAAGAAATCTTGATGGAAAAGCTGGCAAAAATGCTGCAGCATCTAAATATATCTTTTTTATGTCTGTATACCCTTGAAAACACTCCTTTGGTGAGATAGGCCTGATTGCAGGGAAAGAGATTTGTGCACTAATGTGAAAATGAAATCCTGGCTTTTTTGTGTTGATTTTGTATCTGAGGGGTTAGGGTTGAGAAAGTGTTTTGCAGGCAATTTAGAGTGAGACTGGTATATATTGGTCCTTCTGTTTTCTGTATTGTCTAAGCTATTCCTCTGTATGTAAATATGTTTTAACAAGTCTTTGCTCTTCCTGTTCCTTAGTGGTTCTGATTAGTTTTTTATTACTTCAGAATTCATTGAAATGGAACTTTCTACCTACTGGTTTATACCTCTGTTCCTCACCTGTCACTCTGACCAGTACTGACTTAATCATCACTGTTTCAAAAATATCGTGCTAACCATTTTTCACCAATTCCATTCATTCACTGCTTTTGAAGTCCTAATGTGAATTGCTTTCTTCTCTGAATTTGAAACAGCAAGGAATGAAATGAACCATAGTCTGAAGTTAATCCATTGTTCAGTGCCTGCTGACCATATTCTCCAGTTTGGTCGGTATGGTGATTCCCAAAGTTCTGAGAGTCAGTGTTTTGACCACCCGTAAATATGAGGATGCTTTTGTAGGCAGCATCCTACTTATTATCCTTATATGTTATTAGGTTGCTCTAGAAAAGAATGAGAGGTTTGAGTTAGAATCATTAATACACAGTAGTTTAGGATAACTATTTTTGAAACAATTATAGAATCATAAAACAGTTTGGATTAGAAGGGTCCTTAAAGATTATCTAGCTCTCACACCCCTACTGTGGACAGGGACACCTTCCACTAGACCAGGTTGCTCAAAGGCCTGTCCAACCTGGCCTTGAACACTTCCAGAGATGGGGCATCCACAATTTCTCTGAGCAATCTGTTCCAGTGCCTCACCACCTCATAGTGAAGAATTTCATCCTAATATCTAATGCAAACCTGCCCTCTTTCAGTGTGAAGCCATTCCCCCTTGGTTTGTCCATACATGTAAAAAGCTCTTCTTCAGATCTCCTGTAAGCCCCGTTATGTACTGGAATGTGTATAATGTCTCCCATGTATTTTTAAGTGCATGTTCCAGGGTATTGATGTTAACTTACATAGTTGTCCTTTCAGCTGTCCTTTTTCAGAATAAACTCGTACATACACTTCTAATTAAATTGCCTTTCAAAGGTTTTATGCATATGCAGGGTGTATGTTTTGAAATTCCTTGTGAATTGCTAATATTTCTGTTAGTGATACTGCTCAATGAGTGGCTTGGACTCCACACAGAATCTTGAGGTAATGGTGTGAACCTTGAAAATAACAGAGTTTTAGCATCTCAAGAATCCCATAGCTACCTTCTAAGAAAATGGAAAAAAGTATGTTTCAAAGGGGATTGTTATGCATATTAATATATTTTTCCACTTGTATTCATAGAGAGTCATATCTGATAGATCATGTATACTGGAAATACACTCCAATGTGATTGATAATGTTGCTGGTTCCTTGCTTTAATAATATAAGTATAGGTTGGTACTGAAAATTTGCTACCACAGAGAGTATGTTATGGTCATCATACTAGAGCTGTGCCCACTGGCTCTTCCCACATCTGAAAAATAAATGTTTTCCAGGAGACAGAAGTTGAAATTCTCCATTTGTCTCCTACGCAGTTTATAAAGTGAGCAGCCTGTACTGGACTCAGTATTTTGATGTGCCATTTTTAAATAAATTTTTTTGTGGATTTTTTAATCACTTACTTTGAGGACCAATTCCTGAAGAAATAGAGGTCCTGAAGAAATACAGTTCTGTTTTGGACCCTTGTCTGACACATATTTCAAGACTTACTAGGTTGTAGTAGTGGCCAGTGAAGAAGGTGCTTGTTACTGTCTTCACACAGTACTGTGTGGGTGTGTGTTTGACTAACTTTTTTTTTAAATTTTGGAAGACTTTCAGTATTTTTGCTGTGGTTGGTGTGAATTGAAGTTTCACAGAACTCACTAAATGGTAGATAGATAGTAACAGCTTTATTCTTTCACTATCTGATGCCTGGGTGACTGAACAAGGACTCCCTAAGTTAAAATCTTTTGTTCTCGCTTAGCATTGCTTAATTGGTGAACTTAAATTTTAAAAAAGACTGGTCTTGGATGGGCTTTGACTGTGCCTCTAATCTTCAATTTAGAGGTGAAGTTACCAAATATGAAACTGTCCCTTAATAACTTAAAACTACTTTGAAGCATGCTGGGTGTAGTTGCTAAACTAACAGAGCTTTGGACTTGGGAAGACAGAAATGAACAGGTCAGAAGCAAAAGGTTCTTTTTGTGGTTGTAATGGTTTGAAGGTCGATTTTGTTACTTCCTCCCAATGGAAATGATTTATTAGATGTTCCAAAGATGACTATTATACATCCTATTTCTAAATGAGCATTCTAAAATGATGCAACAAATGTAAATAAAAAAATAGTCCCAGGCTTGCTGCCCAGTACTTACTACGCATCATTTTTGGGTACAGCCATAATTTTTCTTTTGTTCTTATGCTCAAACATCATGTCCCTGTTAAAAAGCAGAAAGATTGTATTACAGGGGAAAATAGTGTACAAGTGTTACAAGAACAACTTCTGCGGGATAATAAATAAGACTCAGAGTGTGCATTTGACCAAAACATTAAAAACAAGAAAACAAATAAAACTTTTTAAAAACATGGAAAAAGACGAATCATTTTGTATTGCTTATTTTTAAGATTTAAACTGAAATTACATGATTTCTATTAAAAAGTATTTTTTAGTGTCCCAAAATGCTTCCTTTAAATCAAGGATGATTGAGAAGTATGAGAAAAATCACTGGAATGAACACCACTTCTGTCAAAATGCGAACATGTGGGTAGTGAAGAGATCTGAATATGAATAAATGAATATATATACATCTGTGGGTATGTCTGACCTGTCTGAACAGGAGAAATATTCACTGGGTTTTTATTTTGTTTCTTTGTTTTTAAGGGCTCACAGTTTGTCTCCAACAGATCATCTGGCAGCGTTTTACTTGGCACTGCAGCTTGCCATATCCAGACAGGTTAGTTTTGTTTTAAAAGTGCAGCATCATGCCATCATATGTAGATTAGAATTTGTATCTTTTGATGGGTATAGATGAAGACTTGTTCAATGAAAAGCTGATTTTCCTTGTGCATATGCATGTGTAAGGGAAAAACCCTGAAATGCTCTCTCCAAGTACCTTCAATCTTACCAGTTTTTCTGGAGTTCTTCCTGTATTTCCAGCTCAAGGATCATAGATAAGACATAAGTAATTCCACTTACTTCAGCATTTATGTTGCTAGATGGAGAGAAAAAAAATAGAGTCAGTTTTTACCATGTGTTTACCTATTGGGTATAATCTCTGCTCAGATCCTGGAGAGTGGAACTTTTGAATCTAGTCTTGACAGATGATCTTGACAGTGCTTAAATCTTGAGTATCTGCTAAGATCCATGCCCTTTCTGAATTACTTACAGGTGATTTGATTATTGTGAGCAAAAAAAATGTTTAATAAAACTGTAAAATATTTTAACGCTATAAAAGAGTTCAGAGTCCACCTTGTGCAGCTGTTATGTTTAGGGCTTTCTACCATATATCACATGAATTTGTATGTTGTGCAATTGCTTTGTATATATCATGGTAAGCCTTTTCCCATGTCATGTTTATTTTAGGAAGTAGTTTTTAGCACAGTGGTTTACATACTCTAGGTGACTACTTGTCATTGCTCTTAAATAGCACAGACCTTGGACTCTGTCACATCTGAGTGGAATGGATTGTCACTTCAATAGTACAAAATATTTTTCAGTAGCAGACTGTGACTCTGTACTTCTGAGTTCCAGAATTCTCATGTTGCTTAATTGAATTTCCTGTTTTTAACACTTGATGTACTTATTTTGAACAAAAGCAAATGCAGCTGAGGAGACAATGAAATACTACATAAAGAAAAGTTACTGGTCCTGTCTAACTGTACATTTTATTTAATGCATTACAATTAAAGTATTTTCAAAATCATAAATGAGTACACATGCACTTGAAAGAGAATACTAAGTGAATATTTTAAGGGGCTGAAGGGAACTGTTTTATAAAAACATGTATCTTGCTTTTCAGGGTTAATCTATTAATTAAATTGTACTGTTCACTGTAGAGCATCAGGTCCATTTTAAACTTCTGAGTCGTGTCTAATAGGAGTGTATAGAATTCTACATGTTATCTGGGTGAATATTTTGAAAATTTTATGGATGTGCAGTCCAGTAATAGGCAATACTTCTAATAGTGCTGCTTTCTTTCTCTGCCCCCTTTCTTTTTTTTGTTCAAATCAGATACCAGAAGCTTTGGGTTATGTTCGTCAGGCTTTGCAACTACAAGGAGATGATGCCAACTCTCTTCATCTCCTTGCACTCTTACTATCAGCCCAGAAACACTATCATGATGCTTTGAATATCATTGATATGGCCTTGAGTGAATATCCTGAAAATTTTATGTGAGTGAATGTACTGTTTGCTTTCTACACTTTTGCTCATATTTATTTTTGTTAGATTGTCATCTCTTTCGTTTCAAGAGGGGATGGATTTGAATGGTCTATTTTTACTTTTTTTTTTTAACAAAATCTTCCCTCCTGCCCATTTAACACAAGTTTGTTTATTAAAGACTTGTTAAATAGTGCTTAAAGATTTGGTTTGGAAGGGAGAATAGACTGGTATAGTTGATCTTACTATGTTTTCTTTCTACACTCTGTGTCGATAATTTCTCCCTGTTGCATGCTTTATACTATGGTTATGTTTTCTGTTTTTATGCAATATTGCAAGAAGGATAAACAGAATTTTACCACTAGCTTGGATAAATTTATCCCATCCTACAGATAATTCTTTGCATATTGTATGGAATCTATTCTGTAAAATACATCATAACAGAGAGTCTACTTTTTTTCCTGGATAATAACCAGTCATCTGAAGTTAGCTGATGGATAACTAAAGTGAACAGGGAAGAAGCATGTTTGGTAAATGTTCTCTTGTTTAAGAAATAAATAATTATTTCAATTTATTTTTCATGTTAAGTATATCATAAAATACATTTGGGTTCTGTACTTCTTTAAGTTTGGGGGGTTTTAAAAATAATATTTTCTTATGAATGTCTAACAAAATGCTTTACAGTGAAATATCTCAGAGACAGCTCCCATTAACTTCATATTCCACTCTGATGCTTTACGAGCTGTCACTAAGGTTGTAATTTGTAGTATTACAAATATCCTACATACTTGTTTAGACAGTTTTTTGAAGTATCTCATTCTTAGATTTTAAATGACTGGCCTGTATCCTAAATTATTATATCAACCTAGTAGAAAAATTTTATTTCTTTAAGACTTAATAGTTTGAAAGTAGAGATTATAGTGGTTTTCCTTCCTGTTCTTTGACATTTAATGTCTCCTTTTGACTGTCTATGTAAGGTACTGGTGCCTTTTTTCCTCATCAGTCTGACCAGGACCTCTGCTGATATCACCTCTCTTCCGAACTTCTGTGGCTTGCAGCAGGTTCTGTGCCACTGCTTGTGTGGCCTTTTGCTGTTTCACATTTCCTAGTCTATCCACACACTTGTGACTTGTCTTGGATCTCAGTAGGGGCTTCTGCACATGCTGCATGATTTCAGAACTGTCTTGTAGTTCTTCTCTCAGACCTGTCTGTGCTTTCCTCAGTACCAAGGAATATATCAGTGTCACAGTTTGAGATGCAATTGAAGTATAAGCAACCTAATGCTATACGCTATTATTGTTAAAGACAAATATGTTCAAAGCCCTATGACTGTCATCCTCTGTCTGTTCTTTCATTTTCTGCTGCTTTGTGGCAGTGTAAAGAACATAGAGGAAGCTGCTGTATCTCTCAGATTAATAAGTCTAGAAGTATGCAGAAACTGTAGTTTCAGAACTGTTGATAGAAGAGACCTCCCTCATTACATTAATCTCTGTTGTAATGTGAGACCACAGGTTCATTCAGTAAAACATTTAAAATTACTCTTATGAGCATTCAAAGGCTATTTATGGGTTTTTCAAATGTGGTTCATGGCCTTTCCAGACTTGTTTATACTGCAACTCTGATTAAACATGTTGCCCAAGTTGCTCATTACGGGACTGATCTTGGTATTAATGCATGTATGTATATTCATCATATGCGTCATAATAGCGATTCCAAGTCATTAGTCCTGTTGTATAAAACAAACACGGTGGCCATACAGTGTACTCTGTTATAATCTACTGGTACAGATCAGGGAATTTGAGAGGAATATCCTGGCAGTAGGAATCACTATCAGATCTGGCGAAAATTTGCTGAAGAATACAAGGTGCAACACAGCTATATGTATCTCTAGAAAGTCTCTTAGAATCTGATTTTTAGTGCTGTGAAGTTCCCAGAAAAATCAAAAATATGATGGAGATTTCTTGTCTGTTCTCTGCAATTGATACTGACAGCCAAACAGACACATCTGGTCAATAATATAAATTTAGATTGATTTCTTCATGTAACTGGGCTATTTTTGCAAGGGTTTATCAGCAAAACCTCAGGTTTACAGTCTGTTCTTGAGCACTGTATCTGGGGCTCTGTGTATGTGCATATATATAAAACACAAAACACAAGTGCTTACTATATTGCAAGGTCCGTTTTCTTATTTTGCAACTTCTATAAACAATCTAATCTCATGGTATTTCCTAGCAGACTGGGAAAACATCCTCTTGGGTTCCTCTGCAGCTTGCTAATTTCTAGATACACTGAAACATTTGATTATTCACCTATGGTGCTTTACTGGCTTTTGTAAACACTTCAGATATCTTTATGTTATTTCATTTAGTTATGTCTGCAATCCCGATGAGTAAATACTACAAGAGTTTTCTTGGTATTCTCTGTATTTCCTCTTAGACTGCTTTATCTCTACCTTATTCAAATTGATACTTTGGTGGCTTTGCTTCATAATGAACCTCTCTACTTGGAAGTATTAAAGTAAAACACAGGGCTTGTGATTTATGTTATTTCTTATTTCTTCCATTGTTATTCCTATCTGCCTACCTCTATATGCTGTAATTGCATTGCTGCACTGAGTGCTGTCCTGCCGTCTTCACAGCTCTGTGTTGTTTTGTTTTGTTTTTGTTTAAAAAGAATCCTCATTTTCAGAAGTTTGTAGTACAGCATGTTTGTAAAATGCCAGAGGTTGCAAGGATGTCTTAGGATACACAGTGAGTCAAGCTGAGAAGTGGATACTTTCCAGCACTCTTGTAGTCAGTAAATATGTTGTCAGTTTTTTACATTTGAAAGCCTAGAATTTGTGTTCAGTATTTGAGGTGTACAGCAAGCATACCTTTGTGTCTGAAATTAGCATTAACCTTCCAAGCTGATAGTGGGCCAGTCAGATAATCGTTTTGCCCTGGATGTCTCTAAGTCAGTAAGTAGAAAGAAATTCCTCAGAGCCAAATAATTATGCTCCATCATTGTCTAAAGGAGTGGAAGGAATGAGAAAACACTTGCTTTTAGCAGCAAGGTGTAGCTTTTTCTTTGAATAGAGTTGATTGTTCCTCCTTTATTCATTAATTTGGGAACATAAATACACAATGTGCTCTGAGACCTTAAGAGGTATTGGGAAAACTATTGGTGAAAATCTTAAGAAACCTCTAAAACTGGAATAAATACGTAATAATGTTTTTCAGAGATGATAAAAATTCAAGATACTTGCTGAATATCTGTAGCAGTATTGGTTCAAACTCTTTGTAAGCTTAAATTGCTAGGTTGTAGCCACTATACTTACAAACAAGTTAGCTGTGTTTTTCAGAGTAATACTCTCAATCTCCTTTTAAATCCTAGCTAACCTCTGAAGCCTCTGGAACTCTGAGCATGCTTTGATCCAGGGACAAAAAAGTCTCTAGATAACAGACTAAGGTACTGAAAAGATTATGAATACTGTACTTTGCTGAGATGGATGGAAGTAAGGTGCCAGCACCAAAACCCCTGAATAGTTAGTCCTGGTCAGGTGCTACTACGTTTGAACTTATTTATAGTTACACATTTTCCCCCTTTCATGGGATAGCTTGTCCCAGTAGTAGAAATATGAAGTTCGGTTATTCTTGAAAGGGTTTGAGCCTGCAGGTGATACAGCTATGGGTCCTAGTCATCAAAATATGTGGGAAGCTGGTCAAGACAATCCATTTCTTCTCCTGAAACAGAAGCAGGGATGTGCTACCCTGAATGCAAAGAGAGTAGGCAGGAGGGAGCCACGATATATCCTAAATTACTAAAGTTCTTAACTGTGGAGTGCTTGAGGTCTTGGTTGCTTGGGTTTTCCTTGAGGTTTATTTATATTATTCCAGTGATTTCCTACTCTGAATGTCTAAGCAGTCCCAGAGATGCATTAAAGATTGAGGGTGTGTTCAAGGCAGTGCAAAGTAATGGTGGTTGTATTGCACTGGTTCATATTGCACTTGTATATCTTGTTCAATAAGTATATATGTATAGTATATGTGCAATTACGTGAGGAGCCTTATTTACAAACTCCTTTCTATTACTCATCCCTGGGGTTTTTTATCTGCTTGTTACAAGGAATTTATATCTTTGGGGTCTTTTGAATTATGTGAAATCTTCAAACAATCGTTCTAATTCATGGTTAGTCAAAAGTAGATTCTCAGTCAAGGAAGACAGGTTTCCTAATGAAATACTAGGGATATTGTTTTCTTAATCTTGACTGGGGTTCCTTCATTATTTTGAGTGTTGGGGCACTTAAAGAGGAATATAGTGCCTGAAATTAGTGCAATTAGGCAAAATAAATAGTAAATTGCTAATTTTATGCTCAAAATTGGAACTGCAATGGGTAGCAGCTGACAAGCTTTTAAAGTAGCAGAAGTAGGGAACAGCAGATGGGTTATTTGAGGAGTGCAAGCATGTTATTTTAATGTTAACTACACTCAAAAAGGAAAGACATATGGTAACAGGTTTGAAGACAACTGAAGACTAAGTTCACAGTTTAAACATTTACATTTCTTGAAGTGTGATGGAAATTTTTTTTCCTCCAAGAATATTTCACAGAACCATCAGGCCAATATGTCATTCCACTGAAAACTATTAAATCCTTTCCTTCCTGACCCTCAAGGGCTCTCTGAAGCAACATCAGATTTCCCAGATTCACAGGGCCTTTTAATATCCCTCTCAGCTGGTTGAGTAACAAACTTGTTTCCCTCTGAGAGCTGTTCAGGTGGGCATAAAAGAAGAGCAGGTTGGTACAGGCAGTATAGGATTATATATATAATGATGTTTTGTGGGACAGGAGGATATTTATCAGCAAAGGGAACAGACTATGCTATTCTGCTTTTTCTGTTTTGGGGATTTTTTGTTGTTTGGGTTTTTTTTTCTTTTTTATAAATAGAGCACTGGGAATTATTTAATGAAAGGATGGTAAGATTGGACAAGAAGTAGTGATATGCTAGTCTTGCCAAAATCATGTCTTTCTGGTTGGTGTATACATTCTTGTCAACATTTGACAACATGCTTTTTTAAATCCATTCCATTTTGATCCTGTTTAACTTGAGAGTTAAATGAATTAGTTCTCAGGAATTATTTTTCTGTAAGTCAGGAAAGACAACATCATTTGCTTATGATTTTCTTTTTATTCTGGGGTCTTCTAACTCCTCCCCCCTTCCCCTTTGGTTGTTGTTATATGGTTTTAGTGAATGGTCCATTAAAAAGACATTGTCGATAGGTAGATATTACTTTATATAACAAATTGGTCATTGGCCTCAGGGTCTTGTCCCTGAATTATATTTGCTAGGCTGTAGATTCTTCTTTGAAATTTGATTGAAAGAGTCCCAGTTTGGGTCATGAGCTGGCTGCTGCAGGGTATTCAACGCAGGAAAACAAAAAGTTTTCAAGTATAACTAATTTGTTCTGGCTTTAGTCAGAAACTATCTTCATTATAGTTTACAGATTTCCATTTTCTTAAGGACATTGAGTTCATAGTATGGAATACAGCTTACGCTACACCAAAAGTCACTGAACTAACTGCTTTATGAACAAGTATATGGGGAATAACATTTCAGAGGGTGCAGGGAAGGCCATCCAATGCACACCAAGTATATCTATTCATGATTTTCACAAAAATGTGTTATTTGGGGGCTTGAGGACTGGGTCTTTTGCTTCTTTTGCTTGTTTGAGAGTCATGGTTCAAATAGCAATCTGAACAGCCCATTTTTGCCTCCTCCATTTTTCCGTATGTATATGGGCTTCCCAGTACTTGGGATCTCTGCAGCCAAAGTTGGAGAATAATTAGTGATTGATTGAGAATCAGCTTAGGGGATTTTTTTTTTTTAAGTTAAATTATTTACTGAAATTTTTACAAAAACTAGATTTGTTTGCTTGACTTCTTATTGCCTGTGTTGGCCACAGAGTGATTTCAAGGTACTTGCAAGTGCTGATTTTTGATGTCTTATAATGAGCTACTTATATGTTTCCTGATACTAAAACTTTCCATGAAATGCTCAAAATGGAGCAGACTGCACTGGTTCACTTTGCAATTGCAGCAAGACACCTCTGTAAGTTTCTTTCTGTACTTTGATTATCATGGTGATAGAAGTGTTGCATCTGAGAGCACTGAATGTGTAAATAAGTCCTTTATAAAACTATAAGCCTTTCATATTTTGTTTCATTTCATGCTGTCATTCTCCCTGTAAATTAAATTTTTGCCTTTGTGTCGGTTTGGGTTTTGGTGATCAGGCGAGTGTTTGGGAGTTGTGTAATGTGAAGCTGTAAGCTTTCTACAGCAAGTGTTGAGGGGACAGCTGTCAGAACTGGATGTTTGAATTAATAGTTTGAAGCCTGGGAGACTTATTTTTAAAACACCTGACTGTCTATATATTAGAAGTTCCTAAATTTACTTTACTTCACTTTTTCTATTAATAAAGGTTTAGCTGAAGATACCTTCCAGAGGACATTCAATCTTAAGATTTTTAAAAGGGTACTTGCTGATGGCATGTGCTGACATACAGAACTGAATTTGCCAAGGTTTGGCTTCTTGCTGCTTCCTCATGTCTTTTGTTTCCTGTTACACTCATCAGAGGTTTTTCTTACACAGGTAATTGTTGAGTGCAAGAAATGACTTGCCAACACTTTATTTAGGAAAGTTGAATAGATTTAGATTCTTACAAATAATCGCTATTGAATAATACTTGTTCCAGCTTAATTAATTTTATGCATTCTATGTAGTGCTTTCCCACTTCCATTACCCTGTGGGGTCCCACATTTAACCTGATTTAATTTGCACAAGCAATTGACACTATGACAGTTTGTTACAGAAATGAGATTAAATGGTATCAAGTATGCATGTGAATGTAAGTTTTACATCACCATAATTATTTTTTTCCTTTAAATTCAGATCATGTGAGAAAAAGCCTACATTGTCTGTTTAAAAAAAAGTTTATTTTCAGAGTTCAATATCTTTGGTATTACGTTCTGCATCACCCTTTCTGTGATTTTTTTTCTTTAAGTACAGAATTATTGTCAAAGTAGTTAGTGTAAGATTTTACAAGACATATGATTAAACTTGGTGAGGAGTTTTTTAGGGTGCGTTTTTGTTCGAGTTTTGGTGGTTGGTTTTTTTTTTTTAATGTAGTGTGTGGTTTTAAAACGAGAACAACTTCTTTTGGAATTTTCTAGCATTCCAGGATTGAAGTTGTGAAATATGAACACTTGTGAAACTAAAATAAAATATTATATAACTCCACACAGAACTGGTATTTGTCACCTTTCTTTTACACTCCAATAGGCTGTATATCAGAGCTGATTATATATACAATTTATTCTTCTAGTTATCCTGTTGTAAAGATTATTACAGTTGTCAGGGAGATCAAGCTGGGTTTCGATACTCTGTGTGGCTTGTAACTCTATCTGTGGAACTCCCAGTATATTAATTATTTCATAACATTTTTAATAATTGATTGTCATGTAAAAATTGCTGTTAGCTGAAGCTAGAAATGCAAACTGTTAAATTACTTAAAAACATTCTCTTAAAATTTACTAAGTTTACTCAAAGTTCATTAAACATAAACCAAAGTAGTTGCATTTTTAATCCTACATTCTAAGCAAGCAGATTTGATGCATCCTCTTAAATTTTAGTTTCCTAAGGTGGTTCTTAGGGTTCTCAGCAAGGCTTTTGGTGTTTTACCCTGAAGGACTACTAATTTTCAAAGCACATACTTCAAGTGTTTTGTACTTCCTTATGTTCTTCAAACCCTAAACAATGTCAATAATTTATATAATACGAGACTAATGATGGAGTTAGCTTCCACTACTAGCTGAAAATAGAGCACTCCGTTCAGTTTTGATCAGGATAGGGGGGTATGAACCCTCTAGAGGAAGTCTAGTGGAATTATAAATTTGCTGTAGGAGATTAAGCAATCTGAGAGACTTTAGGGAGATTCCTGATTACTACTGCGTTGAGGAGCAGTGCTGTAGCAGGCAGGTCTGCTGGAAGAATGATAGATGGATAGCATGTCATGTTGCTAGGTTTGAAAAAAGAATTGTGGGATCAAAGGCAGGTCTCATCAATGCAGTAGTGTGGGGAATACAGGTATCCAGCTATGGCTGATCCAGGTGTGCTGTTTGTGCACAGCAACTTGCAGAAATTGCTTGCTTGATCCCTAAAGCAAAACAACTGGTTTGAAAATGATGCTCAATGTAAGCAATACCAGGTCATTGAAAGAACCACGGGTTCTAAATATTAACAGTGTTACTTGTCACACAGCAGAGCTCAGTCTTCAGTACCTTGAATTTTTGCTTCATTCAACACTTTAGAAATACTTCAATAGCTTAAGCCAGTTTTGGACAAATTGACTCCTCCTGATCTCCTGACATTATAAGAGAGTTGCTGTAGAAGGAAAATGGTGGTTGTATCATCTGGGTATTTTATTTCAAAAAGTGAAACAGGCTGGCTGAGAAGAAGGAGGCATAATTACAACAGCAGTTGTATTTTGGAGATTCACAGGTTCTTAGCTACAAGATACACTGGTTGGCTAGTAGGGAAAAGCTTCAGATCATGGATTTATTAGTTTAGTTTGCACTGATTAGGAAATAAAGCAGGAGCAAGAACCTCAGAAGTCACAGGGTAACATTCTTGCAGTTGTCCTATCTGTATAGTTTTCATGAACTTAGCAGCTGTATTTTAAGAAGTTAGAATCTTTGCTCCACCTCTTCTGCAGTATATCCAAAACAAACTGCGAGGAGGCAGGCTTTTCTACAATTTCATTTATAATCTTGAGACCTAATTTCCACTCTTACTGTTTTATAGTCTGAATGGCTTTATATATATGCTCATTTTTACAGAAACATCTTCCTCTAGATAATTTGACTTTTTCCCTTCATGGTGCTTATCTCATCTGTAATTACAGATAGAATTTGTACCTAATCTTGGCTTTTTTTTTTTCTTTTTTTTTGGTAGACTAACTAAATGAATTGGTTTTTGTACGCTGCAGTTTCCAGTCAACGGATCACCCTCCATCCCAACCTTTCTCTGCAGCTGCTCCAATTTGAAATTCCTCATGTGTGTGTTTTTAACTCTTACAATGAGAATTCCATATAACATTCCAGATGTAGTCTCACCAGGGTATTGCAGAATAGCACTGTGTCTTTCTCTTTCTGCTCCAACGAGTACATCCCTGTATTGCATCTGGCCTCCTCTTGGCTGCCTTACCGTGATGAGCCCAGCTGTTGGGCAGCTCTGGTTTGGAATAACAGTTACACAGATTGTTTAGTACAATCTCTCTATTAAACTTGAACAATAACCCTTCTTTCGTTAATGTTCTTATCTAATACACCTTCTCTCGTGGCCAAAACATTGGCAATATAGTTGCTGTTCCCCAGCCATTACAGAAGTGATATTTTCTTTAAAGTTTTTATTTAGAAAGGACAATCTTATGTGTCACAGTTTCCATAATTCTGAGAAATGGATTATTTTTGACTGCTTTATTTTTAGTAATTCTTAGTGTTCCTGTTCTCCCTTTATTATAGTTTTTACATCTGAGACAACGTAGGTGAAGATTATGGTGACGGTTGGGGGTTCATTGCTGAATATTCTTAATTTTCACCCAGTTGTCCCAGTTTAGTATGAACAATTTTTTTTCCCTACTTAAAAACAGAAAAGCCCTAAAAGAATATAGCTTTTTTGTACAATAATAACCTGCTCAGAGGTGGTTTAGCTTTGCGTTTTACTAGGTACCTAAGATGTGGCTCATTTTTTTCTCTCCTACCTGTTCTATGCTATTCTTGATACAATCTCTGCATGTTTCTGATCTCTTACTTGCACAGTGTTAATCAGTGATTGGCTTGTCACACATGCGGTTTTACTCCTTCAACTTGAGATGCAGATCCTTAAAGGTTTTAGCATCTTTGTGTTAAAACACGAGGCTTCTGCTGCAGCCTGGATATTTTTGCTAACCTTTGCTATGAAATTCTTTGCGTGTATGCCACTGAAATTCAAAGATCTAGTTATAAACCCATTTGGGATTTTTCTTATTTTTTAAAATAAAAATCCAGTAATATATGGATTAGGTGATGAGCAGCTGTTTTACCATGTCCTCATTAGTTAGTGAGAATAGTCTTGAAGTAATGGAGTCATTTGCTGCTTCAGTAGCTATTTCATAAATTTATCAGCTATTAGATCCAAGAATAACTAAGCCTTTCCACTTAAGGGTTTGATTTGTTCTCCATTCTGTGTCTGGGTAATTAGTCTCCTAAAATGATACAATTCACTTTATTTTTAGCTTACATTAAAGGTCTGCATCCATATCAAACACTGATGCTGGAACAAATGCCCGATTAGTTTCTCTTTAAAAGAACCTCTGTTACCTACTTCTTTCCCCAAAGGCTTTGACCAAATAGATTTCTGTTCTTACCTGTTATATTTATTCCAGTTTGACATGTCTTTGACACACAGTGTCCTACTCTTCCTTTCTTTTTTGGATATTGTCTTTTCCTCAGTACTTGCATTCTTAGTCAAGTGCTGTTCCACCATGTCCAGGTTACTCTGTCACCATGTGCTTGTATTTTAAATCTCTTGACTCTTACAGGCACAAATAGGTGTCATGATACTCATAGAATATATAGCTTCGTTTTCATCATCCTGTAGATTTTATCCATTCTTCATCATTTTTAATATCAAAACAGGTGTGAAGATGTCCCTGTAAAGTTTAAAATTCTCTGTTAGTAATGTAGGCTGTATTTGAGAAGAGCTGTTTCCACAGATGCTTGAAGCTGATCTTCCTGCAACTCTTTTTTTGAATGTTCTACCTCTTGGTTTATAAAACTTTCATGGTAATATTTGTCCCTGAGCTGCTCATACCTCCAGTGTGTTTCAGGGGAACTTGAAAAAATTAATTTGGGAGATCTGCTTGTCACATGGTATTTCTCCTTTCTGTTGCCTCCTTCCTCTTCCCTTCCCTTCCTTCCCCCATTTGTTAAGTTGGCAGGTTTTCATTTTGTTATTAACATCCAATTTCAGTGTTCTGAAATGTCTTAGTTCTTTTAAGATTTGTAGTCCAGGTATTTTTTAGATGTAAGGAAGTTGCTCTGTGCAGCTTTATAAATGGAACCTTTTCTATTCAAAAGTTTAGCTTTGGTTTTGTGTGGATAATCCCACAACACTGTACTTTATTTTTTCCTTATTAGATACAATTCCCTACCATTTATTTATTAGAATAGTGAATATTTTTCCACCATACCTTGTTTATTGTTTGTATTTTGGGAAATGTGCAACCATCCAGTCCATTTGCTGCCTTGACGCACAAGAAGCAGGGATGATGTTGCAGGTGTACTAAGTGCATCTGAAAGCACCAAACTGATGTGCTGCTTTAATTCTTACAAGTATATTTGTCTTCTGCTGTCTTGACATTGAATCCTGCACTAGTAGCCCAGGTTCCAACATTTTTGTTGCACAGACCCCTATTTTTTACATGTGTTTTTAAGTAATTTCTCAATAATCAAATCCCCACTCTTTCTATCTCCTGCTCCTTTTCCCCTTTTAGATCTACATGCTGAATCTTAGTGTGTTACTGACCCTGTGCCTCCTCTTTGCTATGCAATTCCTGAAAGTCTTAAATACTTGGAGGCTGTTATTGTAAATTCAGTCTATCTGTAAACTGTGCATAATAAGTTATATATTATGTTTATTGACTCTAGAATGACTTGCAAATTCAGTGCTTCTGAATTGATTATGTTGCATAACTTCTGTAAAGTGCTTTATGATCACAAATTTTAAAAACTTGAATTTCTATAGACTCTTCAAAATGTAAGAAGTACTATCTTTTACATATGGAGAAACAGGAGAGGGGTTGTATGAGGTAGATTCCTGTGATTTTGGGTTTGGGTTTTGAGACCAAAAACCCAAAAGTGTCTGGTTGAGGGGAGTGTATGCATGTGTTAAGGCTAAAGTACATGGAGGGGCGCATGAGGCAAGGAGCATGTTATTTGTCATTTTTCCTTCTGTCTTCAGTAAAATGATGGACAGACCCTGACGTTTTTTTCTTCCGGTGACATAGTCACAGTTAAATGAATATCTAGAGAGCACATCTCTGCCAAATTGAATAGGAGTTTAAATTTTTTCTGTAGTTCCCTGTATACTCAAATCCAATTTTCTGATAGGAAGAAAGCTAAACTATTGTAACTGATTACTCTGTTCTGCATTCTTACAAGACATAAAGTGAGGCTGAAAATGACTTTATTTCCCTGGCTTATCCACAGGTGCTCATTTTCTTAAACTAACTGAGCAATCTGCCCTTTGTTTCCTCCTCAGTTGCACAACACAGATATTGTACACTGAAGGTAGTGTGATTCATTTTTAGGTTTGCATGCTGGGTAGTTTCTGCAGAGGATGTTCAGTGCAACACTAAAGCTTTAGGTACTGTAGCTTGCTTGTATGGCACTTGATGTAATTTCTCATTCTTGTGAAAACTCTCTGGCAGTTTTCAGTTACTATTAGCAGCCTCAAAGTTTGTATTTAGGATAAGAAACTTCTGAGCTTTCACACATGCCCACCCTCTACACCCTTCTCAGTCTTCCCACACAAACCATATGAGCAATCATATAAATTTTTCACTTGGTATGATTAAGGTTGCACTGGAATAAAATGCCAAATTACACCTGAGTTTAAAAAGGGAAAGTAGGCTAACAGTTTTATAGGCATACTCGCCTCCTGGTTTGTGCTCTTTAATCCTGCAATTTACTGAAAATTGCTTTTAAATGAATATTTTTCTAGTGTATTCTCTGTTGCCAGGTGCTGGGACTCCCATAAATATGCATAGCAATTGACTCCTTTATCATCACATTGCATTTATATTCTTTAAATGTCCAGGAAGGTGTCTTAGCCTCAGTGGAGAACCTTCATCTGATTCATGGAACATAAAAGGAATATGCAGTTGTCATCTTATGAGGCTGTGCACTTTATTAGCCTTGATGCCATTAGAAAGATCGGCTTTGAAATCAGAATTAATTAATAGTGACTTCTGGCAAACATGTTTGCTTTCATTATGGTTTGCTGCATATTTGATGGATGCTGTGCTTTCTTCAGACTCTCACTTGTAAATGTTCCAAATGTTCAAAACTGAAATCGAATATCAATTTTTGTGCCTGCTGATGTCAACATAATGGAAAGTGGAGCTACGTTTTCTGGGTGACTTTGGCAGTGCTGACCACTTCCCTTCAACCTTATCTGGTCGAGTGCTATCTTCAGTATAGCCTCTTTCTTCCATTTTCCTGTAATAGCACTTGGTAACATAGGGAAGTAACTTGCATCAGAACCAAGCTGTTTTCTTATGTGAGTTAGATAACTATCATTTGAGCCAATTAATGCAAAATACTTTCTCATAAAAGTAGTGTCTTAGTTCGAGGGGAGAACTAAGATATTTATGTTGGCCAATGAATAATTCCTCTCCTTTAAATTTAGAAACA
>JAWWEE010000158.1:46746371-46778377 GCA_035221455.1 Xenops minutus | reverse complement strand
GTTAAACCTTTTATCAGTTCTAAGGCGTTGCCTCCAAGCTTTGGAAGGAATTCCAACTGATTTTGAAACTATAACAAGTAGTAAAGATTTTTTTTTTAGTGAAGACACAAGATCATAGAATGGCTTGGGTTGGAAGGGACCTTGAAGATCATCTAGTTTCAATCCCTCCCTCCCCCACCACTGGGCGGTGATGGATGTCAATGTTCAACATGTGATGTCCTGTTCTTATGGTCCTTCTAATTTCACTAAGCTACACTGTCTTCTCAGCTATTCTCTCTGTCCAGTTGAAAAGGCCATCATGTAAAAAGCGCTGTTACTTTAGTGATGTTACATATTTGATCTTATTGTGATTACTTCAATAAAATATTACTTAAATTATTACTATTTTTGAAGTTATGTTTTCTCCAGTTTGGTGTGATGTTGACTATCTTAAAAAATATTTTGCTTGAATTAGAATCTCTTTTTTTTGTCTTTTAATTTCCTTTTACTTTTCACTAGATTATTGTTTACAAAAGTCAAATTGGAGTCTCTGTGCAGAGGCCCAGATGAAGCACTCCTTACGTGTAAACACATGCTCCAGATTTGGAAATCCTGCTACAATCTCACTAACCCAAGGTAAGATGCTGTAGAATTCTAGGCTGCTCCCTACCATGCTCAATAGTCTTTCAGGGCAATATGAGGTCAGCAGTCCTGCATTTACTTTTTCTGGTATTTCATATGAACAAACTAATCCTTTGGGAATCTGGAAAATGAAGTGCAAAGACAGCAGTTGATGGTCACGTAGAACTACCCAGGGTTCTATGAAGTAAGGTATGCCAAACCTAATAAATTCTGCAGTGGTGAGGACCGCTACAGAGTTTGGGTAACTCATCCATTTTCAATATACTGGTATGATCTTGTTTTTTCCTGATTTAGTGTTTTAGAGTATTTTATACTGGTAAGTGGAGAGATTCCTGTAGTGGAAATACAGTTCAAATATTTTCACTAAATAACATAAAAGAGAACTGGACATTACTTAAAATTAAAGAAGCCTCAGAGGTCACATGGATAGATATGATAGGCTTGCATAGTCAGCATGTTTGTTTTTTTTAAAGGGAGGTCTTGCTTATGAACCTATTCATGCTCTTCAGAGGCATAACGAAATGTATAGAGAAGTTATAGTCTTGTTTGTATCTAAAATGCTTTTGTGAAGGTCTTTTGCTGTACATGTTTAGTCAAGCTGTGAAATAAATGGGAAGACCACTTAGGCAGAAATCCATGCTGGTACTATTCAATATGTTTATCAAGTATCCGGAGAAGAGGACAAGCAGAATTTTCTGCTAATTGATTGTTTGAAGGGTGGACAGTTTCTGGAGAAGAGATGCCACAGCAGAAATTTGTACCGGGTGGCATCAGATACTTGTGTAGCAGTATGATGAGCATTAGCTGTTCAGTTTTTGCTCTAAGTTGATCTCAGTTATGCATCTCTTTAAGAAGGTTGAGAGAGCTGACCTAATGGCCAAAGAGGGCAAATCTCTCCTTAGTGAGCCGTTCAGAGCAGGAAAGTTTGGAGGGTGTGGCAGGAAAAGCCTGGGAAGGGATCCCAGTCAGTCAGAGCAGATTGTGAGAGATTCTGATACTGCCTTGTGGAACAGGGAGCATCACTCAGGGTACAGAAAGCAAGTATGTCAGCAACCAGGAAAATTTTGCTTCTAACTTAGTGGGTGGTGGTTTATTTTAGTTAGCTGTTTGTATGTGGGGGCAGTGGGGGTTAAGAGTTTAGTACCAGAATACTGTGCTTTGCAGAGTAGTTAAAATTTCTGTGTAAGCTGAATTTCAGAGAAGCTTTGCATGTACTCCAGCACAACTTTTCACCTTCCTTCTCTGCTGTTACATCCTCTACAGAGATCCGGGCTCTAATCATATCTTGTCATTACTTTGTGGTTGTTGTTGTCCTCGTGCTAAAAGCTACTGTGCTGTGTTAAACACACTTTCAGTAATGCCTCCTTCAGACATCAGGAATGACTGAAAATTTACTCTTGGCTATGTCAGCTTCAAACAGCAGTGGTTGCTAATTCTCATCGCCATTCTCCTTCCAGAAAATCTAAGTGGAAAGATTAATGAGGACTGCTTTGCATCTGATAGTTTTGACTGCTTTTTTTTATCTTAGTATTTCAATCTTTTCTTGAAGCTTTGGCAATGCATTAAAATCAAGTTAGGAATGGAATAGACAGGGACTGTGGATAAGTGTCCTGATGGAAGGAGATGGATTTCCTAAATCACACGGTCAGAGTTATACCAAACAGTGAATAAGAATACCAAGTTGTCATCTTTCTTTGGCTGGTCTGTGTGAAATTTAAGGGCTGAATACCTTCATGTTGTATCTTGGCGATTCAGATTGGTTGGGTTGGGGTAGAAATTATCACTGAGACCTGAAATGTGACTGGGGAGTTCTGTTCACTGAACTGCTCTCCCAATATACTGAAGAATGATGGTGCAGGATTGTTGTGAGAAGTTACATTTTCCAAGTTCTATAATTTTAACATACACTTAATTTTGTTGCAAAGCACTATTTGAAAGTTATATCTCTCACCGGAAATGATTGAAGCTTTTTTTTTAATAGTTCTTTAAGCCATTAATAAAAAGGTTTTTAATAATTTTAAACCTTTTTATAATATTGTTTGTCACAGATTTAAATATCCTTTATGCCTATTTGAAGTATCTTTTTCTATTCTGATTTGGACTGAAAACTAATTTTGATGTATTATTTTCCCAAAGAGATAAGAACTCACTTTTTTGATAAGCTGTGGTTTATATTAAATATTTCTTCTGCAATTAATCTCATTGTGTGAAATAATCTGGGTTCACTGTCCTCAGTAATATTTTAATAATAAATTACAAATAACTAGATACATCACACAAAATAAGGGCCAAATGCAACACTATGCCTAAGATTTAGAATATTTTTCTTTTGTCTTCAATTGACATACAGACTTTTTTCTTGTGAGCTGATTAATATAAATTTATAACTTATATTGTGGTGCAAGGCTTGGAAGGTTAAATATTTACCTCCAGCCTGCTGCTTGGAATGCATTAGAAAATAGTTTTTTTCCACTTCTTAGTTTGCATGAGGAAAACAGAACAAACCACAATGACAGAGCTGTGCTTAGAAGATACTTCTGCTAAGTCTGGCTTTCCTTGTCAGTAGCATTTGGCGTGTTGCTGCTTGTGGACTGAGGCAGTAATTAACAAAGCAGGTACCAGAACATTTACACCAGCCAAGGTAACAACTATAGCTGATAGTGTGTGTCCCCGAGAGTTCCCTTTTGTTTCCTGTGGATTTCTATAACAATGTCATTTTGTAAGGAAATAATGCAGTACTGTTAGGTAGTGTGAAGTTTTATTTATACCATTTTAGTATCAGCTGTAGAAAGAGGGAACATTGTTTCACTGATGTTTGAAGTGTGCCACTATGAAGAATTACTGAGAAGCTTCCTGACCTTCTGTCAGTTCAAATTTGGAAGGAGTGCATTGTAAAATTAAAGCAGATGGAGAGATGTGCTGAATTCCAGTCTTGAAGTTTAGATTAAAGTTTCTCTGGCTTTACTTTAAACTAGGTGGTTTGTACAGTTTTTGCTCTTCAGTGAGAATCAGACAAGTTTCCACTCTGCTAAGTTGAGCTAACAGTTCAGTTGCTTTAAAGCTTAATTATTTTTAAGTTTATGGGGTGCTTTTTTCCTTTTTTTTTTTAAATGAAACTTTTAAAAAGGCACTCATTGATAGTGAATAGTACCAGACTTACAGTCCTAAAAATGAAATTACTTTATTAACCATAGAATATTAAAGAAGGAATGCCCATATGTGCTTCCTCACACTTTGCTGACAATGTGTCTCAATACTCGTCTCATCTTAAGGAGAAAGAGCACTTAGTTCCCTGTTCTGCTGAATCTTTAATAGTAGTTCTAGGAGGAATTAGTTTTCCAGCAAGCACATCAACAAGAAGCCTGACTGGCAGATACTGCCTTACAGCTGAAATAGAAATAAAGTGCTTGTGTCCACAGGTGCAGTCAGTGAAACTCACTGCTTCTGCTCAGGCTCCTGAGATGTTAGAAATGTTCAAAATATTCCTACTGTGCTATTAGAATCAAATTCAGCATTAGGCAGTTAATATGCATATGTGTGTATTTTAAAAAGAAAAAAAAAAGGCAGCCCACCCCAAAACTGTGGAGAGAATTGTGATGCCTTTTTATGTGAAATTATGTCATCTTTATAATATCTTTAGCTAAAATTGTATGTCCTAAGTTTAGTGTTTTTCTTCAGTCTGGGAGAAGTGTGGATTTTCAAACTTGTATCTGCCTTCTCAGCTTTCTGTGATAGCTGTACTTCATATTATATAAATATTGAAGGTACAAGAGAGCCTTTCTGTAGAGGTGTTAGTTATGAATCAAATTAAAAGCCAGTGTTTCCTTTGTGGTTGTATCAATTATGAAAACAGAATTGCTGAAGTAAATACAGATTTAGTTTGGCTCAGCTTAATTCTGTTTCAATGCAACTGGCTTAATGCACTGTGAGTGGTTAGTGGTGCTTGGTACTAAATTTGGTCATAGCAGGAACTTTTTTAGCAAGAACCTTTGTGGGAGTAGGGCAGCATGCAACTTGTATATCAATATATAATTTTGTATTTAATAGCTTACAATTTCTGTCCCTCATTACAGTGATTCGGGACGTGGGAGCAGCCTGTTAGACAGAGCTATTGCTGATAGACGGCAGCTTAATACAATTACACTGCCAGATTTCAGTGATCCTGAAACAGGTAAGAACTACATTGGAATGATGAAATAGGTTAAATGGTCTGGCCACAGCTAGATTTTGCATTAGGTTTTTTTTGGTTTATTTTGCAAAATGAAGTTATATTTTCATTGTTGTCATATAAGTGGAAATAGGCATTGTGTGATATGTGATATTTTCTTTTTTTATTCATGAAGTATTTGCTGACCACATTCTCTGTAAATATCTGTAGTATGGATCTTGCTGAGCTTAGTGGTATTTTGTTACACAAGGGCTAACAACTGGTATGCTGAACTAGCCTATTTGCCACAGTCCTGCTTTTCGGTTAGTACTTGCACATTTTTCTTTAAAAGGTAAATCAGAAAAATTTCAGAGAACTTTAAGTCTCAAAAAAATTGAAGACTTTGTTGCTAATTAAATGAATTGAAATCTTGAATATATATTAAAATAAAATTACATGGGTGAGTAGGCTTACTATAGACATAGTTGACATGATAAGCAAAATTTATGTATTCTAAATTGTATATAGTGTGTTACTTTTATATACATACAAAAATTGAAGTGCACAGGTGCACTACATAAAAGTTGAGTTTGTTACATGTCAGTAAATACTGAAATATGTAATTGGCCTGAATTAATATATTCGGTTAACATGATGCAAGCTAATATATCTTAAAAGTTGTACGATCAGAAAGCATGTGAGCCATTCTTTCTGTAAAGGTTGCAGAAGGAATTCTGCAAAAGGTGTAACTTTTGTAGTGTCTTACTTGTGTTCTAAATACCAAGAGTTTTCTTTTTTCTGGGTTTTATCTTTAAACTGTAGCATGTTTTTCCTGGCACCTTTCAGGGGGTATATTTCTGCTTAAACACACTTTGACACAAACAGCTTATGGGAAAGTTTGCCAGTCTATGAAGATGAGTACCCTTGACCCATAAATTAAGATGCATTGAAATGTGTAATGTGTATCTTTGTTTAATATAAGAATTATGCAGTACAGAAAAATCCAATTTAGATATTTAACTTCTGGAAGTTAAAATTGGATTGAATGTTCACTCAGTTTTGAATTTAAAGTAAAAGCATTCTATGCTTGCTATAGTGCAAACAGTTATGATTACAAAAATCACGTCATCTGATCTCAAAGAATTGCAATCTCATGTGGCATAATTTAGCCTGGTGCTCCTAACATGGAATCTTGTGACTTCTTGTATTCATATAATTAAAATAGTGAAGATGGCATTATACCATTGTATGGTTATTATTTATATTTTAATTTAGCTTATTATTTCATTTTTTAAGAACATAACAAAATTAAACATTTTATATGTTTAATTTACATATATAAATGGACATACCTATAGATAAAATGTTATGCCTTCAAAAAAGTCCTTTTTGGGGATGAGTGTTCTGAAAGGGGTTTTTTGTGGTTTTTTGTTTGTTTTCCAGTGTGGACACACAGCTTTTGATCTATACCTCCAGGGTGTCCTATTTTAATCTGCCACTCTTGAGAGCATAGTGAATTGGTGCATTTTAAAGACTGCACATTCCTCATTGCTTTTAAGTAAAGATGAACCCTTGTCCAAAACAGTGAGCTTTTCAAGAAGCATGCCCCAGATTCAAATCCTGTAGGCAATATATTGATTGGAAAACAGGATCTCTGCATACATTCTGATTTTTCTGGCAGGTCCAAATTGTCTTTATTTCTGAATCTCAGCTGTGTTGTTAGAATTTAATCTACCATCAAGGAGAAGATGGGAAATTAAAAATATGGGGTCCCTTTTTGATTATTTATCTTACAAAAGGTTACGTGGAGGATGGGTGGGTGTCCTTTTTTTTTCCCCCTCTTAAAGTGGGATTTGGAGTTGGTTTTGTTTATTGGTGTGTTTTTTTAGTTGTTCATTTTAGCAGAAGAAACCTTGTTGCAATACCAGTACTCCATTTTTAGCAAGGATTAGAGCTCTGTTATCTGCTGTATCTATATAACCATATATATAAAGCTCCACATCCAGGATTTGTCCAGAATTCTTAATCCAGAATATTATATTAAAAATTTTGCAGGAATTGAAAGGTTATGGTACTATAAGAATGAAAAAAGTCAAGCTTGTCACAGCGTTTGAGAAAGCTTAAGCAGACTGTCAATAAAATATTGTTCCCAATAGGTAGATGACAGAAACAATACTGGATCAAGATGTTAGACCTTTATAGGGTTGAAAGAGCTCATCTGCAAATTCTGTGGATCCACAGTGTTTGGAAATGCAGAAAGAATTTTACAAATATATAAACAAATGTTAAAATGCTAGAAAATCTGAAAATCCTTAGGGTTGCTGAAAATCCTTAGGAGGGAACTGTTTGCTCCCCTCCTTGTTCAGCGTGTAATGCAACCTTGTGAATACATTTGTATGTGTGTATACACATATAAGATTTGGAAGTTTTTCCCATTGTAACTTTGCTTGCCATCTGTGGGGATGGTCCCCTTTGCCTGTCTAGTCTTGAGTTCAGTCAATCTAAGTACCAATGAGAGCTAAAATTCAAATCTGAAGTGCTACGTACTTGAAATTCAATTTTTAAAATTCGTCCCAAAAAATCTAGATTTATTTGGTGTAAATTCTTTTTCTTGGATCTATCAATTAAGCAGAAGACAGCATTTTAGATTTATTTGGTGTAAATTCTTTTTCTTGGATCTATCAATTAAGCAGAAGACAGCATTTAAAAAATAAAGTTATTAAAAACCTGCTTTATATAGAGTCCTTACCAACCCCATAATAACTAAATGATTCAAGTTTAAATTTCTGTAACCTTTGAGTATCAAAAGAGTGTCCTGTGGGTTTCTTACACAGCTAGACTGTTGATTCTAATGCCCTGGTCAGTAACAGTGCCAAATTTACTTTAAGTTTGCACTCTGTTTTAGCTGGCTTACCATGAGTGGCATGCACCCATATTTGTATATATTGATGAAGGAAATAAATGTAGATGGGGGAAAAAAAGTTTTGATGAATCAATCTCTGAAGTAAGAGCTCACAGGGAGACAGACATATAACCAAAATAGATACAGATATGCAAATCACTAGAGACTCACTGGCTATTTGATTAAGAGAAGTTGCATTCAGTCTTTTAAAAAACAGATTATTCAATTTAATTGGAGTCCACAGGTTTATCATAGGAAGAAACAATATTACCTGAGTTTTAGACTTTGTTCTTTTTTCCCGTTTAATTTATTTTTAAAATCTATGCGTTAGAACATAGTGAAAAAAATCTTTTTTAGTCTAGTTTAATACGAAAGGAGAGCACATATAAGTAAAGGGGTATTTTTTTGTTGTGGTTGCTCTCAGAAGTGATATTTGTTTTATGTAGAAGCCATTTCCATCTTACTGTATAGTGAAACAAATGCTTTGCATTTTTGTCATCCATGAGTCCATTAAACCCTGTTGGATCTTTTTTCTTTCCTGCCCTCCCCACATCCCTTTATCATTTTCTTTGTTTCACTTTTTAGCCTCTGATACTTCCTCATCTTCTCTCTCAAGAACAGAGTCTCCTCTCCAACTGTTTGTATCTTCTCATCTTCCTCATCCTCATCCTAAACCAGATACCTTTGTCTGGCCCCATGCAGCCTCTCCATGCTGTGACCAAGTTCCTGAGCCCCGTACACCTACTCGCTGTAAATTGGCTTTCTATTCCTGATGGGCATGTTTGTGCTGTATTTTTCTGATAATCTTCATAACTGATTAACTGTGTTTAAATAGATTATGTTTCAAGAGAGTGTCAATCTGGCCTTTTAGCTGCTTTTCATACAAACTGTACAGCAGTGCTGCTGGGGTAGTTCAGGTGGCAGGGTAAAATCAACATAGTTTTTCAGCCGTTTCTTTTTAACTCCTTTTAATTTCTGTTAAATTGTCCTTTGCTCATAATTTTATTGCTTTTTTGTCGCTGAATTTACTATAATCAAATCTTAAGTATTCATTTTGACACCTAGTCTTTAAACTGATACCGTGTCAAAGATATTAATTCAAAACAAAATGTAGAAAATAAATCTTGTGTATTAGCAAAATTCACTTGTTAAAATAGCTGATATAAGACCAGAGTTCTGAAAATACTAGCTCATATGTAAGCCTCTAAGTGGAAGTTAAGGAAAGCACTTCCTTCAGACTCCAGGAAATCTGTGTCCTATGGAAGTTGAAGTCTGACTTTTCCTGAAGTATTTGAATAATATTTGAATATTGACTGTCATTACAGGTTTGGACATTGTTGAGTTGAACTTGCTCAGACCTACTCTGTATATGAATGGTACATCCCAGTTAGCATTAAATGACTCGTTCTTGCTCTTTGCAAAGCTGCAAGTGAGCAAAAACCTACTCAAGAATGAAGGCAACTGAAAGAATGCTGAAGCCAAAATACAGATTGCATTATGTGAAGCCCAAGTTTTCCATTTCCAAGCTACTGTAGCCTGAGGGAAAGGAGCTTCCCTCAGAGAAATAACAGAACCATGAAAAAAAAATATATATTGGAGTCCTTTGTATAGTGTCAATAATTAATGAAAATTAAAACTGAGTAAGGAATGGTTTCCCTAGATGCTTATAGCGTGTTAGTACAGTTTCCAGGGCTGAAAATCTTATGTTCTATATCTTACTCAGTTCAATTTTTTTTCCAGTGAAAGAAGCCAAAGGCATTTTCTATTATTGACTTGACTTCCAATTTCTGTTGAATTGGAACATGATTTTAGAGGCGTAGCATCTTATTTAATTTTTTATCTTTCGAAATCCTTTAAACCTGATTTACAGTTTGAAGATTATCAGAAATCCTCTGGCTTTCTTGGACTTTTTGGCTTATATAGATATCTAACTTTTTTTTTCGTCTTGCTTTGTATTTTAATTTATGGTTTGATCTGTCCAAAGGCAATCCATCAGATGCTTACTTTCTTGGGTTTTACTCCCTTTTTTCAGTTTGTAAGTAGCATTTATTGTGCAGTTCTATTAATTTCTCAAGGACTAAAATCACCTTTTCCTTTACCACAAAACGTACATGTTTCGTCCATCAGTAGTGGAAGCTTCATAGTGTGTAAAGCAGGGTTGATGATCTTTACCCATTCAGTCACCCTGAGGGCTGTAATCTTACAAGATCTGAATGCACTCAACTAACATTTGCATTTAATAATTAAAGAGGCAGTATTCATTTCTAGAGGACTGCAAATAAGGTTATATTAGGAAGGACTTGTGTAACATAATGGCCAGCTGCCAGTATGTTGTATTAGGGAAGATTTTATGCCACTGGTGTTCCTAAAGGAGTATGTTGATCCAGAAAGCAACATTGCAACTACTGTCATGAGTCATAATAAACTATTAGTTTGTTTTGTGGTACAAATTTTGCTTGTAGACTAAAGGAAGAGTACACTTTGAAATAACGAAATCATGAAAACAAGCTAAATAAGAGAGAATGAAGAATATAGATCAATAAAAATAGCTGCTGCATTAACCAGGACTTGAAATACTCTTTTTCTCTAACGAGTTACCTTACAAAGCTGTGTGCTTAGCCTTGAATAGTAGACTTTTTTTCATTGGTTGCTTTAGATTTTGATGGGGTAGTACAGGAGACTAGTTTGATGAAGGAGAGAAAAGTAAGAAGATAAATAAACCAAAGTTTGACAGTGACTAAGCACAGAAATTCTTTTGTCAACAGTGCTGTCCATACCTCAATGCTATCATCTCCACCCATAACTTTGTAGCAAAACATAAGCTAGCTTTGTAATTTGTGATTTATTAAGAGTCTGAGACACCTTTCACAATTTTAAAGGAAAAAAAAATTAATTTTGGCAAAACCTGGAATCTGTCTTATCAAATGTATCACTTTGGTTGTGCATTAGTCCTGCAGAAGGTACTGCCTCTTTTTATCAAGGAATTTCTTTTCTTAGCATGGAGTTCTCTGTATGTCACACCACTAAATGTTCTTACTCCAGCTCTTTGTGTGCATGCGAAGTTGAAAGTCATGGGGTTTTTTCCTTTTCTCCTGCATGAGCACTGCTTTTTTTCTTAATGTAGATGCTGGTATGTTGAAAACATGATGAGTGTAAAAATGTTGAGTAGCATTCTCTTTCATGGCATAAAAAGAAATCCTGCCATAGGGGTTTTGTCAGTTTGTATGAACACGTTCATGAAGGATGACAGTCCATTCTTTTACTCATTTTCAGAAGGAAAATTGGATGTACATAGCAAAGTGATTTTGTTTTTCTCCAAGCTTGCATGTTAGCTGGGTGCTGAAAGAATCTATGTATTATGTCGTGTCCATTAGGCTACATTGTCAAGAGTTTATGGGGAAATGACCAAGGAAAAAACTGAAGAAGTCATGACACATTTATTTACATAGGGTGACTTATAAAGGGTATTTAATGGATAGGTTTATGTAGACTCTCCTGTAATATTTAAGAAAAGCCTGAAGAGAATAAATTGAATACTTTATTCACAAAAGTTGAACTGTAGGTGTGACTTGGAAGCTTTCTGTTTCTGTGACATGACTTAACTTCTTAGTTAAATTGTGTTTGTTCAAGTCTGTTGGTAGGTTTTTTCTTTAAGATTGAATTGGAACTTTGAATCTGCAGCATGGTTGCTGCAGGCAGTATCATGGTATGGTGAGTAGAAACTAAATTCTGGACAAGTGCCATTATAGGAAACCTGAGTGGGAGGTTATGCCATTTTGATTTAGGAACATTTTGTTATGCTTAAGACTTTCTGTCGCACTTTGCAATGTGCAATGTGATCGCGGTTCCAGATGTTAATCAGTAAGTTAGCTCAGTTGGTTAGAGCAGCGTGCTAATAACACCAAGGTCGTGGGCTTGATCCCTGTATGGGCCATTCAGTTAAGAGGTGGGCTCAATGATCCATGTGGATCCCTTCCAACTTAGAATATTCTGTGATTTAAAGTAATTTATGTAATGAATTCTAGATCCTGCAAAGACAGTCCCTGTTTCACACTCAGCCTTTTTTAGTATAAACAAGTCAGAACAAAACTAAACAAATAAAAGTGAGTAGCCAGGGTCTGTTTGGGGATATATTACTTTTGCAGTCCTCGTGCTTCTCTATTTCAGAATAAACACTTTTTGCTGCTTTTGGTCTTTGTAGGGAATTTTGTCTTAAGTGTCATGTTATACCAGCAGGTATAGAAGTTGTCTAGGAAGAGTAGAGATATTTGTGTGCATCAAAGATAGGGTAACATTTTAAATCAGAAGTTACTGCTGCTCTTACCTGAGCATTTGAAGGAAGCTAGAAGAGTGAATCCTAACACTGGAAGTGAGAATTTGTGTGTGTTTGGCTGGTGGGTGCTGAACTCAGACCAATGAAAGCAAAGTGCAGGTGAGAGTGGCAAGACAGAGCAGAGCTTATAATAAAAACATCAGGGAGCCACTAAATAAGTAGCTGGTTCTGTAGGATCTGTGAGGCCTCAAGCAGACTTTAAAATTACTTTAAGATCTATTCTTTACTCTCAGTTTCTCACAAACAGCTTTGTATCTTTACCAGTTGTAATTGAGACTGCTGTGTGTTTTAGATTTGTAATATGAATATAAAGATCTGAACCTGGGCATCCTGGGTTAGAACAAGGAACAAAGAATTCAGATAAGTTAGTCAGTTCTAGTAGGAAAAAGCTTGAATAAAATTTGAAGGAAGGCTGGAAAAAGCTTTTTAATACAGAAGATTTTTAAATTATTTTTAGCTGTCTGCAAAATGAAGGCTACTAAATGTGTTGTAACAGAAGGAGCCAGCAATGAGTCCAGTGATAGCTAGTTGTGGCAATATTAAACAAGTATTTTAGAGGTTTACGCATTAGGGCTATCAGCATGAGTGCACTGTCCCTTAAAGATGCCTGATTGGACAGTGACAAGAAAAAAATGTTTTAAAATAAGGGTAATAGCAAAGATGTAAATGTATGGTCAAGTATACAATGGCTGTGCCATTAGATATGCAAGGCTGTACTAGAGGTCATCCCTCCTCCTTTTGGA
Source organism: Xenops minutus (assembly GCA_035221455.1). Taxonomy (NCBI): domain Eukaryota; kingdom Metazoa; phylum Chordata; class Aves; order Passeriformes; family Furnariidae; genus Xenops; species Xenops minutus. The sequence continues at coordinate 46,765,631 of JAWWEE010000158.1, read as the reverse complement.
AACTGTAGGCCTGTCCTTGATATCTCACTTAATAACCAGTGCAAGGAGGGCTTTTAAAGAAATAAAACCAAATAAAAAAAAGCACAATTGTCAACAATCTTCGCTGTTTCACGGCATCCTTAAGTTCACTGCATTTTAAATAAGACTGATGTGTGAAGGATTTCAAAGGCTGGGCTTTCCAACCAGCCCTGCAGCAGTTTACACCGTTTCATTTTATGCTGCTTAACGTGGATCTTTAAACTTGAACCCCAAGATCCACTTATTTGGCATATCCTTTAGAGGCAGCTTAAATTTAGTTGATTATATTGAATAATCTGCAGCCTGAGTTTCTAAAAGTCAGGAAAACTATTGCTTTGTATATGTGCATGTTTTCTTCAGTGAACTAATTGCCGCAATATGTTAAGGGTTACCTCTTTCCTAAGCAGGAAATACAATTTGAATAAGACCACTTTAAAAAAAAAATTTAGAAAGACTTTTTTTTTTTTCTTTTGGTTCCACTTAGTATAAAATTCAGGGTAGGAAGCACTCAGTATCCACTCTGTTTTAATTTTAATATAGGTGGCACTGAAACTCATAAGAATTTTATCACAGTATAGGAGTTTTTTATGAATAAATTGATGTACAAAAAGTTTAATAATATATTACCATATGTGCTTTATGCTTAAGCACTAGAGGCTTAAAATCTCACAGCACATTTTCTATACGAAATTACTTGTGACTTGGCTAGCAGCCAGAGTCCTTGCTTTAAATAATAGAAAGTATAGGCCCTTATTAATACTAAATTGCATACTTGCTTTTCAGATGGAAGGGATTAGATGATCTCCTTTGTGTCAGTGCATCACACCTTTTCTTTACGAATAGTTCTGGAGAGATAGGAAGCCTCTTTCACTGTTAGTCCCGGGAAGGGTAACAAGGGACAGTCTGCAGTGAGGTGCATTTACAGAAATGGCTCTCAGACAAGAAAAGGGGTCCTGGTCACTAGTGCTTATTTATGGTACCCTTGGAATAGACCCTACGTGCTGCTTGCTTAGACATTTTTATTGCTTCAGAAGTTAAGCCTTAAAATAAGGTACACTAGAACTTTAGTGAATGTTTAGCTGTGCAGGCTGAGTTTGGGTTATTTCACCAGTCAGTAAAGGAGAGCAAACTCCACTGCAAGATACTGTTTCAGGTCTTCAGGGCAGCTCCTTTCCATAAGGACACGAAATGCTAATTATGTCCTGTGCTGCTTTTCCCTTGTTTCTGTCAGTTAAAGGAAATATGATGCACACTTCCTGCTGATCTATGTACTAGGAATTTCTGGTGCTTTCTGGTTTTCTAAGTTGCCTTGTCACACAAAGAATGTGTGTTTTATGTGGCAGATCTCTTCTTGTTAAAATTTCCATGATATTGAGTGCAAAGGTTTTTTAGCTTCTAGAATGAGCTTTTGGGGTGCAGTTCAACTGTTACACGATTCAGTTCTTTCTTTTGTAGTATCTGCCATTGTTAACCATTATGAATATGGTGATGGGATTAGACAATTTCTCATCTGATCCAATACAGAATAATTTACTGCCATTATTTATTAATCAGGCCTAGACAGTCTGAGATTTTGTAATTTGTAATTATAAACCAATTAGAAATACATTGAAGCTTAGATGACAAAAAGGGGTGTCGATTAAAATATTTATGGTCTTGATTTTAAAAAAAATCAGTGCTAGATATGCTGACAGAATTGGCTATCAAAAGTACAGTTGCCATTAGATATTCTCTAGTCACAGAAGCTTTTATCCTTAGTATGCTTTGGGAATGTTCTTTATACAAGGGACTTTTTTGCCACAAGGCATTTTAACTCAGGCTTCTTGATTAGTCAGGTTTTACATTCAGTGCAGTTTAACTGTGCATTTGTGATGGGGTATGTTGTGATCATCATGTGTATTTTAGTCCTCGTTTTTAATTCTATTATTAGTCTTCAAGTAATTGCACTCTATGGAAAGACAGCAAATACTAACATCCAAGTGCATGCAGCATCCTGAAGACTACAGTGTATAATACCTTAAACTTTTTTGGATTGTACATTGCCAGAAAAGAGGTGTCAAGTTTAATAGAGAGTATTCAAAGCAGCAACCTAAAAAAAACATCAGGTAGAGTAACCAATGCTCAGTTGTTTTTTTATATAGTCTTTCAGACCATAAAAGCTTTCGTAAGAAGGAAAATTAACCTGACATTTAAAAAAACCTCCAAAATTTTAAGTCTTAAGGAGTTTGGGGTAAAGCTTCTTACAAAAAGGGTTATTATTAAATTTTTTATGCAACATATATGCCTTCATTCTTTCTGTGTTGGTAAATTTTTTTTATTACTACTGCAGGTTCAGTCCATGCCACATCAATAGCAGCTTCCAGAGTGGAGCAAGCATTGTCCGAGGTTGCTTCATCTCTGCAAAGCAGTGCCCCTAAACAAGGTCCCCTGCATCCTTGGATGACTCTGGCTCAAATATGGCTTCATGCAGGTATTGCAAAAGTAAAATTTCTTCTTCTTTGCCCTCCCCTTTCCTGCTAGCCAAAGGACTTGCAAAAATCTGTTTCATTCAGAAACTCTTATCATTATCAGATTACATTTTTTTCTCTGTGTGTAGCATTAAAGCAAGTCAAGAAATAAAAAGCACACTAGAGTTGTTCTGTGTGTAAGATCATTTATGAGTTTTAGAATGCAGTTGTTATCAATAGAGTCATATCTTAGTAGAATAAAAGCAACACTCTCTCCCTTATCCCTGAAGAATTTAGTTTCTAAAGTACCTAGAGTATTTTAGTATTTGGAAATTTGGCTGATTTCCACTGAATGGAAAAAGATGTTTGTAAGATTATTGAATAGAGTTTCTGTAACTACAAAAGCTTTATAAATGAAAATAAATAACTGTGCATATGGAGGGAAGAAAACAGCAGTAGCTGAGCAACCTATCTCTTCCTTTTGACTTCATTAATGTAAGAGACCCAGGACTGTTTGTCTAAATGTGGCGTCATCTTGAGTGGATGTAGTATTGTTATGCAGCTCTGAGCCTCAAGCTAAATCCAATATCACAAGTGACAGTTACATAAAATTTTAACAAGAAACTGATGATTCAGTGTGGTTTTGCACAGTTAAAAATGTGCAAATTGTTTTTATGATACTTGTATTGGAAAGGTGTAATTTAGAAATCAGCCATAAATTATTCTGCTTTGGTCTGCTCTTGGAGCATTTTTCAATTACATAATTTTTTTCCTTCATATTTGTATTTAAGAAAACAGTGCTTTATTTCTTAGCATTTTAATTTACCTATTTTGCATTAACAACTTTATTGTGTGAGAGTCATTGTAGGGCAGTGGTTGCCAGTTCCTAATGGTTTAGTGGTTTACAGGAAAAGCCCAGAAGATTGGAAAGAAAGAGCGATTACAGTGATTAATAATAGTGATCTCATTTAGGGGTGGAAAGGCTCCTCGAAAACAACACAGATTAGAACAGTGCAAGGTCCAACAAGGCACAGTGTGGACACCTGCCCTGCATCATGGCACCATTGATTTTAAATATTCATAAACTGTCACAGATGGCCATCTATAATACTGATAATTTCTCAGCCGATCTTGGCAGCTTGTTGAACTACTTATTTTCTGTTTGGCTTTTTCTTATTTTTGTTGGTCATGTCGTCTTGCTGATTTTTCAATTCATGCATATGATCGCTACTGTTTTGCCCACAAAGGAGGGGTCTGGACACACTTTTCTGATGCCTTTTTAGTTTACAGCTTAATCACATTTGCATACACATTGGTGGTCATCTGCTGCAAGCCACTACACAGGCCACTTCCCACTCTTAAAAATATCTGCCTTGGCAAATATGGTCTGTAAGCCATATTCTTGAGTCCCAGGAGTAGGAAGTAAGAGAGAGCTGAGTTGCACAATGAGCTGAAGTGTTAAAGGTCCAGTGGAAGAACACAACAGAGCATGAAGAGTGCTCCAACTGTATATGGGGAGCAATGAAAACAAAACCCCCAAGAGATTAAAGAGAGCTTCTGTCTACCTTCAGAGAAGGTTCTGCAACCTGAAATCTCCTTCCTCTCCATTTTGAAATGATCCTGTTCTTGGTGCCTCTACTGCTGATTTGTACTGTGTGTTGGAGTCCTTAGGTATCGTGCTATTCACTACTTGTTCTGCTGCAGTAAATGTGCTGAGCCTTGAGAAAGGCTCTTTACTGTAGGAACATTGAGACTAAAGTTTTTTTCCCAAAAGCACAATACAAAACAGATATTCTGGAAGGTGTCTTCATCAGTGTATATATAGGCTAGTTACATAGAAAACAGTGATAAAATTACTTAACAAATTACTTAACACCTTGCAGCACATATTCTTTAAATAAAAGTGAAGATTTACCATTGGGAAATTGCTTCCTTTTTGAGACTTGTGCCACACTTAACTGTTTGACTCCCTGTATGGCTGTGCACTGTTTTGTGCTTCTTGGGGGGGGTGGGAATCTTTAATAAGCTTTAAATCTTAAAATACAGAAATTAAGAATTATTCTTTCTGCAAGATTATAGAGTTATGGAAAAGTTAAGTAAATAAGTTCTAATACATGCAAAACTCAGTGGAAGATATTTACCCAAACTAATATAGATGGTGTAAAAACAATAGAAAAATGCTTTTTCTTTTGGATATACAATGTCATTTCAGCTGTCATTAGTGTAAATGAGCATGGCATTCAGTCCATAGAAGCTGATTTTGCACACAGTGACTGGTTTTTAATTTTTCATCTTGTTTTTATAATGGACTGTTCCAGGCTTTCATTTTTGGACATATCTGTGTAAAGGTGAAAAATCAGGCTTATTTTAAATGTGAAGCTAAGTGAGTTTTGCAATTAGTACATTCTGCAGTAGCTCACTGTAAAGAACCAGACCTGTCCCTAAGTGATCAATGATTGTGATAGTCCTTTGAAGAATGCATCAAGACTGAACTCATTACTGCTGTGCTGCTTGATTGGAAAATAGATCGATTCCTCAATAAAATGCAGATGTAAGCGTTGGAAGTGTTTGAGCCAGAAGGCATTCTTGGCATTCCCTAGATGGAGGTACTGGAAAGAGCATATCAGACTTGGCACCTGGGTTTTTTCAAACTGCTGCTTCTCTCTGAGATGTTCCTGCAAATTCTCCTGGCACTTGTCAGTTTTCCATAACTGATTTGTATGAATTCGCCATGTTAGTTTTTAACATTTTTATTCAGTTTGAAGTCGTTATCTCAGAATTAACAACTCTCCTGTGAATTCAGAAATTTCCTGAATGAACTTTCATGCTTAACACTTGGCTACGAGTTCCACTTTCAAGTCATTCATTCATGCAGCTTTTCGAGAAGGCTGCTGTATATTCTATGGGGATGGCATAACTTATGGTAGAGGAAAGGAGAAGTTGTTCTTAAAATAACTCTGTAATAACTAAAGAATAAGGAATCATTTTGTTTAAATTTAATACTTTTAGGAAAGGTATGTTAATAACTGTCAAATTTCCCTGCTGCAGTTCATAAGCAGGACAGCAACATTTAGTATCTGTTATATTAACAGAAGGTGCATTCATAAGCAGTATTGCAGCCTAGTGTTAAAAGCTATTACTGCCATAATTGTTTCTTCTCAAGGAATACAGAATTTCAACTGTAGTCTGCTAAAATAGATAATCTTATTTTTCAGTCTAGAATTATTGTGATAGCAGATAATCACTTATTGAAGTACTTTTTAGTTTCTGCATATTTATCTTATTAATTACTTAATAATTGGGTAATAATTAGCTTTTACCTAGTACTTTTTACAGTCTATGTGAATTATATTTTTCTGAACTTGTCTTTTCACCAAGGAACTTGGAATTTTGTATTTAAAACTGTGTTTCAAATCTGGTGATGCTGGAAAAGAGACAGCAAGACCAGTAGAGCTCAAATGATGAGCATTTAAACAATGTAGTGTATCTTGTGCCCACTAAATTCTTGTTTCTCACATAGTAATATTGACCATGTAGCTTTTAGAAAAGCACTCAAGTACCCAAAGCTTTTCAAAAGTATTGTAGGGTTTTTAGAAAAAAACACCTATCAGTAAAATTCGTGTTTTCTGCTTCATGTCCAGCTCACAAATGATAGCTACCACTTGCTCTTTGGAGTCTACTAACATTTAGTAAAAGGAAAAATCCTAGAAAAATCTATTTCCTCCTAAATTTAGTTTTGATTTCAGAGTTTTATCTGTTCATTATCTTCCAGAAGAAGGAATCTTGCTATTTTTCAGTTATACAGTACCATCTCTGACTAGGTGAGATGATTCTTTTAGGATTAGAGGAAAAAAGTGTGATTGGATCTGCAATTTGATATGTTAGTTCTTCATGTGGATGAAACTTTTTCCATCAAATAACATTTCAGTAGTTTCTAAAAATATACTGCGTTAGTCAATACATCCACATGGACATACTATTTATGTCTGATAGAATGTGTTCTGTGAAATCACCGAGTCAACTCAGAAGCAGAATAATGCTCCTCTGATAAAAAAGATATGTTCTTCCACCAGTAGGATCAGGTCTTAGAGGAAGAAAATAATTTACTCCTGCAACCATACAAAAATTGGTTAAAAAAATTAGAAAGTGAGAAGGACCTTTAAACTGTGCTTAGTTACCTACTGCTACTGAAAGTCCATGTTTTGTTAGTCATTGTTACAAATAAATTTTGAATGAAAGTAATTACAATTATTCATAGCAGGTATCACCTGTAGGTACAGTTTATACATTCTGCTGTACTGAAGTTGACTACTGTCAAGCCTGTTTGATGCAATAACCTCAGAAAGAAGCTCCTTTAAAGGCACTCAAACATCAGTCTCATTCAGAGTTTTAGGCATAATCCGAAATCCACTGCTGCAGTGTGAGTCCTGATCTGAGAGCCCTTAAACCAAGACGGGTGGCCTGTACAGTACAGTGAGAATTATGTCTTGAGCAGTGATAGATCACTTTGCTTCAGTATCTTTTTATTCCCCTCTTCTCCTCCTCTTTCAGCAAGAGAAAAGGATAATCCAGCAGGTAGATAAATAGCAATGTTGAAGAATGTCCTAAGAGCTACTGAAGGCAAATACTTGTTCTATTGTTAGTTGTTAATTGCTTACTGAATGAAACTTTTTTCCTTCTCTAGTCAATATGATTTACACAAGTGTATGTCAGGCTACTCAACTGTTTTTAAGTGGTACTGGCATACTGGCATGCTCATATCTTAAAAATAAAACTAAGATGAAATAATCCCAGACTTAAGTTATAAATAACAAACTATGAAGAGAATTCTGGGGTTTAAAACAGCCATTTAGAGACTGTAACTCCTATTATATCTAGAAAAGCAACTTTCCTAAAAGAATAAGTAATTTAAAATAATTTAGGTAACAGTTTCTTTTAAGATGGAAAGTTTTGGTTGTTTTTTTTTAGGAAAATAGCCTTAATTCAGAATTAAACTATTTACAAATAGAGCACATGTGACAACATCTAGTCATTATGTGATCAAGCAAGAATTATTAATTGGTCGTCACATTCCTTCCACAGCTGAAGTCTACATAGGGATTGGGAAGCCTGCTGAGGCCACGGCGTGTACCCAGGAAGCAGCTAATCTCTTTCCAATGTCACACTATGTTCTCTACATGAGAGGTCAGGTATCTGAACTTCGTGGAAATATCGATGAAGCCAAACGCTGGTATGAAGAGGCCTTATCCATTAGTCCTACCCATGTGAAAAGCATGCAGAGACTGGTAAGTCTTGAGTCCACGTTTGTAAGCGCTGTAGTCTCACCTGATGATACTGTATTGTGAAATCTTGACTTGGTGTAGGTAACCCATAGCTTACAAGTTTTGGATCTATATTCCTACTAACAAAATGCTTTGGAAACAGTCTTTTCTGGCATTTATTCTGTTATCTGTGTATTGGGACATAAATAGGATCTGCAGGCAGTAAGACTATTTCAGTCCTAATAGAAATTATAGGGGAAAAAAAGTCATTTGCATCTGCCTAATATGCAGGGCCATTGGGAAATAAAGGTGGTAAGAGTTTGATACTGTAATCTAGAGGAAAGATCAGTCATTCTGCTATTCCAAACTAAAAGGTGAATTCATAAAATCATATAATATCCTGAGCTGGAAAGGACCCATCAGGATCATTGGGTCAAACTTCTGGCCCTGCACAGAACCATCCCCAAGAATCACTCCATGTGCCTGAGAGCATTGTCCAAATGCTCCTTTAACTCTGTCAGGCTTCGTGCTGTGGCCACTTTCCTGGGGAGCCTGTTCCAGTGCCCAACCACCCTCTGGGGGAAGAACCTCTTTCTGATATCCAACCTCAACCTCCCCGACACAACTTCAAGCCATTCCCTTGGGTCCTGTCACTGGTCACCACAGAGATCAGTGCCTGCCCCTCCTCTTCCTCTCATGAGGAAGTTGTAACTGCAATGAGGTCTCCCCTCAGTCTCCTTCTCCAGGCTGAACACACCAAGTGCCCTCAGCCACTCCTCTCACGGCTTCCTCTCAAGGCCATCTTCTGTGCCCTCCTTTGGGTGCTCTCTAATAGCTTAATTATCTTGTATTGTGGCACCCAAAACTGCACACAGGACTTGAGGTGAGGCCACATCAGCACAGAGTAGAGCTGTTTTTTACATTCTACATGTTTATTCATTACCTTCATGCTATGTAGTTTCTTGAATTTTCAAAAGGTAGAGATTCAGTCTTGCCCTCAAATGAATGGGTAGCTTTAAGTGCAAAGGTGCCTTCCCCAGCATAAATATATGTTTGTTTATATACTTCACAGATACATACATGTATATATTCTGTGCTTACTGTGCTAGGAAAATTGGTTTCTCTCTTTTAATCCAGTTTCCAGATAGAGCAGAATAGAGCAGCTGAAATCAGCTGCTTCCCCAGTCTTTTTGTTCAGAAGTAGAAGCTGGTTTTTGCCTAGGTGCTTATGAATTATTCAGAGAAATTTCTTGTGCATCCCTGAGGCAAACATATGAGACAAAAGATCAGATAGGAAGGCAGCAGAGGGAAAGTTTTTTGTTTCGCCTTTTCAGCATTTCAAGATATTTGAGCCTGCTGACAAATGCCAAAAGGTTCCTTTTCCTGAAGGAGCAGTCAACCTAAAGCAGTGCAACTCAGTGAAAATGAAAGCTTATGTTTTTCTGGGTATCTTTTTGTCCCTCCTCGGAATCTTTGAATAAATAGTGTGTAAACACACAATACTCTTCAAAATCACTGAGAAATTAGCTCTCTTAAGAAGCACATGAGATGAAAATTACTGGGATTCCAATCAAGGTTTCCTTTTCATGAGCTTTTCTGTTTGAGTCCAAGCTGGAAGGTAACTGTTCATTGCATTGGATTGGCCAGTCCTTTGCAAGGATGCTTATAATTTAAAATTTTGTTTCTAAAAGCTTTCGCTACTATTGTGGACCTTTTCTGTACTAAGATACTGTTTTGAGTAGATTCTGAGGGATTTATGCTGCTTAAATACAAATATTAAAGAGGTATGCTATAAAAATGTCTATGAAATTTCATATAGGGAAAAAGTACAAGATTCTGTATCCTTCTTAATCTTTTGACTATTGCTAAAAGTATTTTAAGGAGGAAGTTTGCAGTGTTTGCTCTTTCCTGTGTGTATAGATGAATATCTGTACATCCTAATACTTTTTGTATATTTACCTATTTATTATAAAGAAATATGATCTCAGGGGCAGGTGAGCTATAGCAACAGCACTGTGGAGGTACCAGCCTCTCTAACTTCAGCTGAAACATTAGCTTCTAATATTTGTATTCACAATTCTAAGCTGACAGTTGGTTTATGAACAAAAGGTCTGTGTAAAAAGCCTTACTTTCTGTGTTTAATTTAATACTTTAAAATTATTTTATATGGGTTTCTAGCAATGCTTAGAAAGTAATATAAATTGCTACTGTTTCCATACAAAAATTATCTTAGACCTTAGATTTATTTAATAAGCACTGATGAATTTCTTTTTAGAGGGGGAGGATACTAAATATAGATCATAATAACTTTATGTATAAATGCAACAAAAAGGAAATAAGATTTAAGGATGGTATGAGTTCTGGCATGTAACATATGTATACAGCCCTGCTCCTCCAAGTAAATTTACTTGAAATAGTTGAACCTGCGATCAGTTTTGAAGGATTTTTTTCTTTTGATTAAAATCTTAGAGTGAGTGACATCTGACACTCAGTAAAATTTCCTGGTGCTAATTGATTGGAAATCTGAATATTTGATTAGAGATAGTCTTTGTACTTGTCCAGAGAAAAACAAAAGCTAGATAAAACCTTTGTTTAAATTTGTATAAACAACGACGACATATTGGGAATAGGTAAGTTTTCTGCTTTCATAATCCATCCTTTTAATTATGTTACATCCGTCAGGTAAGAAGGATGAAAAATTAAACTTTGAAGCTTTACTAATTTTCATTTTGGCCATTAGTCTGTCTAAGCACTTGTTTCTGAATATGATCTAGTCTTTCTACACAGAAACAACCTTATTAATCTAAATTACTGAAGAACTGTATGAATGAAGACCAGAAAGGTTGGGTTTGTGGCATCAGAACTGCTGTACTTCCTCCTGTGACTTGCAGCATGTGCTGTGCTTTGGAGTTTCTGCATAAAGACTCTTGCATTTGTCTCTCGTGCGGGCTCCACATTCTGTTAACGTGACCATGAAGACATGCACAAGTCTAATATATTATCTGAATTAAGTCACTTTTTATTGACTGGTATCAGCTGGTAAAAGACTGTATTTTTCAAAAATTACAATTTTCTAAAGAAACAAGTTCTTACTCATTTTGCTGCCATCTCTGAGGTCTTCACTGGTTTACTCCTGTTTCAAGAGATTTACTAAAATGAAAAACAGGAGGTCTTGGCAATGGTGTGAAAATTGGAGCAATTAAGAGTGATGAAAGAGATCTGTTTGGCAACAAAAGGATAGTCATAAATGGGAGTTTTTGGGAGGAAGTTTTTGCCTTATTAATGAAATGCTGAAGACACTGTAACACCAAATGCTGGGGACTTGATCCATGAGTAAATGAAACATTGTTCAGCTGTATTCTGCTTACCTAAACTTGAGAAATGGAACTGATTGGGTCATGCTTTTGCATCACCTAATATGTGAGCTATTCTAACAGAGAGCTGGCTGCAGGGAGCAACATGTTTGTGTTCCTGTTTGTGTTTCTACCCCTTCTAATATATTGGGGGGATTAGTAATTAAATCAGCTGAACAACAAAAACTAGTTCTTTCAAAGAGAAGTGCTGTTAAAATTTTCTTTAGTTTCATGTGCAATTCAGTTATTCCTCACAGAGTTACTGTTTAAATCCATACATTCATTTGCTCTATTCTGTTGAGCAAAGCTCATTTTTAGAGCTGTTCTCAGGTGCTATTTTTTACTGTTTAACTGAAATTTTCTCCAAGCCAGAGGTTATACTAGCTTGCTATTTGGCTAGCTCTGACTGCTCACAAGATGTCAAAAGGGAAGCAATAACATGTCAGTATTAATCAGGTGTACTTCACAGCGTGCAGCAGCGATGATTTGAACAAACACAGTGTCCTTTCTTCTTTTTAAGGGTTGTATAGTGCACTGAGGAAAAACAACGCGAAATTGTGTTCTAAAGGTTTGCAATGCTTCGGTTTGTGTTCTCTATTTCAAATCATTTTTTCACACCTAGTGAAACTGAAAATTTTCTTTAATTACTTAATTTTAAAATTATGATTCTCAGTTGAATTCAATGTCATATGCACATGGTTGTCACCTGCCTGATTTTGACCAGAATGGATTTATTTGAACAACTTTCTCCATTCTCCCTACCCTTTATCACCACCTCCAGATTTATGCATTACTGCTGCCTTCCTGCTTTTGTCATTGTTTTCCTCCCCTGTGAAAAGAGAATAAACACTCTTTTATCTCCTGCAGTCAGAGTGCTGTTGCGGAAAGTAACCCTTACTGCTGACGTCCAAAAAGTACTGAAACAGGCCATCATCAGTAATGCCTGAAATGGCAATGAATATTTCAATCCATTGTCCAGGAAACAAATCTGTGTATGTCTCTCAGGCTGAAAACTTAGCTAAATGTAGCTTTGACATGAAATGGTTATCCAGCGTTTGTATGTTCAGAAGACTGTAGTATTTTTTGACTATAAATTCATCGTACCAATTGCCAGTTAATTCTATTAGTAGCTTAGTTTTTAAAAGTAGAAAACCAAAACAGACATGGAAAAACTACTTAACCAAATTACTGATGTAGAAATTAGTTTTCTAAAAGCATTATCTTGGAGAGTTACATTCCCTACTCCACAGTTAGGTATCTCTTAAAGTTTCCTATACCTATGCGGAACTAAGCCAGATCTCTTAAGGCTTAGATTAACTACATGTGCTTTATCTCTCAGTTTTAAATATATTATTATTTATTTCTAACTATACTGACTTCTTAAATTTTTTTTTAACCCAAAGCCACTGCCCAGAAGGAAGTCTGGCAGTATGTATTGGTGGTGTGTGCTTATGAGCCTGTCAAGGATGCTGAGTTGACTGAAAGAAAGAGAAAACAGAGTAGTCTTTAGAAATGTGAATTCAGACCCTGTTTTGAAGGGGTTGTGGGAGTTAAAGAAGAGAAACTCTAGGCACAGTAACCCCGACAAACTTTTTCTCCTTGGGAGAGGCAGCATTCTCAGCTGGAGAACATTCATTAACTCATTTGATTTTCATTCTCAAGCCCCTGCATGGTAAAATTGTTGGTTAGGGCCACATAGGTTTGTCCTAAGCACATTATGCTGGTTCTTGTGGGTGGTTTGGGTTGTAACTGATTACCACAGAGCTAAATACTAATGCCAAATCTCAGTGCTCATTTGACTTGCTCTCTAAGTGCATCCATATGCACATGGTGGCTGAAATAGAATGGAAAAATAACAGTCATTGGTTTTGTTAGACTTGTTAGTAAAATGTTATGGGTTTGCTCCTCAGAGACGTCAAGGTTATTTCACAGCAAGTAGAGAAAGCAAAACATATGTTTGGCCAAAAACTCACTGATCCTTACAGAAAGCATTTTGCTGTGATTTCACCACTGTCACAACTAAATGTAACAAGTGTTTGCATTCTGTTCTCTGAGCAAATAGTGGCCACTCTGCTTGCATTTTAACCTGGAACCCGTTGAATTCAAGTGACTCAAGCAAGGACCATTTCAATACACTTTAAATACTTCATCTGCCATGTGGCACTCACAGGCTGTATTTTTTTCTGCCTTGAAAATATTATTTCCCATTTTAGCCTTACAACAGAAAACCGTCAGTGCTTAGTGCCGTGAAAAGTACATAAAATCAACTTGCATAATCATTAGCTTTTGAAATACAACAAAGTGGAAATCAAGGTGAAAAATCAAGAAAGGTTTTTTCCCATTTGCTTTAAAGTTATCTCCTTTTATTTTTAATGTTGTTGTGCTCAAATAGAGCACTTAACCACTTAATCCTGACTCATATCGTAAAGATTACCATTGGAGCAAGTTCAGTAGAATTTCTTGATTCTTAAAGCTTTATTTGAATTTTATAGTACTCTTTTAAATCGATCTGGTTTTATTCAGTTTTTGACAACAGTAACTGCTACAAATTTGAGTTTAAAGTGGATTTTAGGTGCTCTTTTGGAAACAGAAAGTGACTATAGGAATTGACAGCACTAAATTTGTTTATAACTTAAAGCAGAGAGTTCCCATTTACTCAGGCAAGACTGTTGATTCCCCAAGAACTGTTGTTCTGAAAGTGCTATTTTGGGGCTGATGAAACATAGGTCCTGCTTCATAACAGACCCTCTTTTCACATTGCTCTGTATTTACTCCAAATGGCTGAAAGCAGCTGAGAGGGGAGCAGATCTTTTAACAATAAAATACCTCTACTCTTGGATGAAACGTGTCTGTGCTGTCCTCAGCTGATGTGCTGTCATCCATTACAAGAGGAATACTCCATCTGGGCTTAAATGAGTTGCTTGGTTTAGACAGTCTGGGAATCTCTGAAGGTGCAAAGGTAACCTGATTTTGTGCAGCATGCAGAGTTGCTGCATTGAATGGAGCTGGACTAAGATGGAGAATCTAAGCTGTTGAGGTGTAGGATTTATTTGGAGTCTAGTAGCAATGGTTAAAGCAGCTTTTGGAATATAGAGAGAAGCTCTCAAATATAAATACCAGGCAAGTTAATTCAAAAGTAAATTAAAAAAATCTCCAAAACACCTAAAAGTTTCAGAAAGCTGGGATGGGTTTTTGTTTTGGTTTTTTGGGGAGGAGGGGTTTGAGTGTGGAGGGTGTTTTTTGGTTTTGGTGGGTTTTTGTTTGTTTGGGGTATTTTTGCATAAGGGTTTTTGCCTGGTATGCTCAGCTTTAACTTTCTGTTTGCATCTGCTTTCATGTTATCTCCATGATAGATTTTTCCAGAGTTTTATCAGTTCAGGCTCAGTATGCCAGAAACCATTTTATCACTTCTATTTGTTCCCTTGTAAAAAAATGGAAAATTAATTAGTGGTAGATGCTGGCAGAAGGAAGAGATGCTTTGGCCAGAGTTACTCCTCTTTATTTGGCAGGTCACGGATCATTCTGTGGTTTTATTGTATTGTGTGGAACTGATAAAATTCCACCCATCAGATAATTCATCACAATTCACTGTTGCAACAAATCAGTCTGCAATGTGTAGTATTACTCCAAAATTGCTTCTCTTGGCTTGGAAGATTTTAAGAATCTTTGGTTTTAGGTTTTGAAATATAAGTAGTGTTCATATCAAGCTTTGATTCATATTTTATAGCAGAAAGTCTTTGAATTGGCTTCTGTTATCAAAACTGAGCTATTACCAATTTATTTAACATACAGCAACTACAGATCAAATACCATAATTTGTTAAGTAGCAACCAGGTGTCATTTCAAGTGCAAGGAAAAAAAATCAAAGATCACAATGGCCCAGTCTGGAACAGGGCTTGGTCTTGCTAGACATCATAACAAAGCATCTGAGGAGGGATTCCCTGCTCTACACTGCTTCAAGTGATTGACAGACAAAGAGCTGGGGAACAAGAGCATGATCACATACCATGTGGGTAACGGTAACGGTATTACAGATACACGTGTAAGATCCATCCATTGGCCAAAGAGTGTGGGCGGGTGTCACAGCCTTGGAGATACTCAAAATCGGACAGGACACAACCCCTGGCAACCCACTGGAGGTGACTACTTCGTTTGGGTGTAGACAGTCTCCAGAGTTTCCTTCCTGCTTCATTCATCCTGTGAATCTAGGAATGCAAGCATGACAAGCTTTGTAGATAGAGGTAATGATTTCTGTTTGAAAACATGATGGGAACACTTGTCTGTGGACAAAATCTTGTTACAGTTTTTCTGTTATGCAAGACTTTATTTTTGCAAGTGGTGAAAATCTGTAAAGCACAGCTTTTGTTCTTTCTTCACTCATTTCCATAGTACATTACCCATAGCAATCATGGAAGGAGGGTGCAAGAGACTAGTATTTTTCTCATCTGTATTAACCTGTCTAATATATGTGCATGTATAATATACACATATATATGTATACATATATTCACTGCTACAAATCTGCCGTAATATTTTGAATACCTCTTACTGTCTTTGCATACGGAAATGTCAATGGCAAAACAATGCAGCTGAAAAGCCTCAGTTGGGATCTTCACAAATTAAGTCTCTGGGCTTCTGTTTCTCTCTTGATGGTTTTCTCATGGTAGGTTCAAGTATATTTTAATGATTTTCATTGAGACTTCCATAGACAGAGATGTGTCTAATATTATTTAAAGAAAACAAAATATTTATGACTCTTTACCTTTGTTTACATGGAAACCACCTCCTTGTTTCATAGTACTAAGTAGAGATGATGAGCAGACCAGCAAGGTAATAAAAGTACAATGAAAAATTTGCTTTTTCAGGCTTTTTTTTTGGCTAGGTTTTAGAAATGGGCAATCTCTCTTAAAAGTGCTTCCAGAATCCTTCCATCTCCTTATGCATTTTACCCTCTAAAGGGCTGAACACATTAAAGTCATTGACAGGTGGGTTTTGTTGATAACCCTTTTTGTTCATGCCTTTTGATGGCTAGCTGGCCATCTAAAACAGGATAGATGGGAAAAAACTTGCCGATTTATACTAATGGAAAAATACTAGCAAGGAAAACTAATTTAACAGAATGAAAATGTCAGTAGTCTTAGTCCCAGTAATTAAAGATATGGCCAGGAGGCCTCATGTCAGTAAAGTGCTAATAGTTGTTTTTGATATTTAAGTTCTCCTTGTAAAAAAAAAAAAGAAACAAAAAGGAAAAGAGAGAAGGCATGGAAAAAAAAAATTGAAAATATGTGCTCTTCCCTATTATCCTCTGTAATCTCTTCCATCCATTTTCATGGATATTTGCTGGCACTGGATCTCAAAAATGCTATTTTTATTTTGCTCTGTGTAGTTGCCTTTCAATTTGAGAATTGCTTCGCAAAACACTTTTTAAATTAGGTCATTCTGCTGAAGTATGCACTGAGCTAATTATGATTATTTTGCTTCCCTGGGCATTTTTGTGTTCAATGAATTTATTAAAGTATTACTTTATAGCTGAAGCTGAGAACTTACACAGCAATAATAACTATGTAGCACCTGGTATACTTTTGCTTGTAGGTAACATCTGACATCTAATCATTTATAATTGAATTTCATATAATTAATAAAGAAATATTTTTTGGGGATTTATTTGGGTGTAAATACAAAGAATGTCAAAAAGGCTGTGAGAGAGCAGCCATCTTCAACTTTAAATGAACAAGAGGGATTTTATTTTCCTTTTCCTGTGAAAGGTTTTGTTGTAGAATTCTGTAGGTAAGAACTCTTTAACTACAGAAAAACATTTGAAGCATGAAGTCACCTACACATGTTGTCTCTTTGTTTTTCTTTTCTGTGCTGCATAACCTTTCATCCTGGTAAAATATCACTAGGTCTCCCATCAAGAGCCACCTGAAAAAGAACAAACCATTCTGTGTGACTTGGTTGAGGTGTTTAGTAAAGGAGCAAGAAACTTGCAGCACCATCGCCAAGTGCCTGAGTCCTTGCTCTTAATTGATCTGTCTTAGAATAATGTATTATTACAATAGAATTGCACAGAAGTTACCAGAGCATGTATTTTGCTATAAATCTCCTGGAGTTCTCAGATGCATTTATGGTGCTCTGGTGAAATTACCTTTTGCTTTACATCTGTCACAGGGGAGCTCCACTTGCTTTGGCAAGAGCTGCTTCCTGAGACAATAGGCTGCTCTTGAGAGGACCAGAAGTTACCTAATCAACTATCATTCCTTTTTTTTTTCTGACTAGGAACTATAAACAACCTGTTCTTTAAAATTGTCTTTATCTTATCCTTATCAAGCAGAAAGTGGCTTACCTTAATGCTAGAGATCTGGAAGCAATTGTCCCTTAGGAAACTATTTTAATGCTCATTTTTGCCAGGGTTATGTCAAACAGCTGCATTCCCCAGATAAGTTGTCTACTCTGGTTCAGAGTTTTTTCTGCAAATCCCCAGTCTGGAACAGTCTTTTTATGTCTCGCTCTCTCTCTCTCTTCGACTGATCTCATTTTAAATTTTATTTGAAGAACTCTTTTGCATATACTGAAGCTTAGCTTTTCTGATAGCCGGTTTTATACTTAGCAGTCCTTCCCCTGCTCATGAGTCTACAGTTTAAAGATGAGTTGCACCTTGCATTTTGGAAGGATTCAACCAACTTACTGTGTGTGGATAGCATAGTATATTTTCTTCAAGATTAGTTTTCTTCAAATATAGACTATGTTTTCAGGTAGCTAACTTGTATTCGATGAAGAATTGGCCTTTAAAATTAGTGACAGGCTATTTCTATGTCTAGTTACTTTTTTATTCCAGATGAACAAATTAATTGCAAAGAAAGCAATTATTTCAGTGAGCATTTCATGGTAATTCATGGCAAATTGTCCCTTAGGAAACTATGCAATTCATTGCAAAATCAAAAGTGTGTTTTGTCCAATTCTCAAAACTGTGTTCCTTTCTAAGACGTGATGATTATTTTCCCATTATTATTCCTATTAGAGCATATTCTTTTCAACAAGTGACAACAAATGGTATGAAGAAAATTAAGTGGTGGTGCTATTCTTCGGAAAGCTGTCATCTCTTGATTTCTTAGTCAGGGAGAGGAGACATGGTGTTTGGCCACCTTGTGTACTGCATCTCAATGAAAAAGGCCAGTGTCTTCCCTGAATAAAGCTGACGGTTGTGTTCTGTGACTAGTGCTAATACTAATATGCATGGACTTTATAGAGAGCAAAAAGGTAAGAGTTTTATAGTTTCAACAGTTAGTCATGACTCTAGTCTGTATGTTTTGTTAAAACACTGACTTTGCAAACAACTCTTGGCATTTAAAAAAAAATACCATTAGTTATACCTATTATATTTTTAGGCATGAATATTTAAGCATCTGAGGTGGTTTGGAAGAAGAAAAAGTTGAGCAGCTGCAGATGTTGTAGAAGCTAAGAGAGTTGGTATGGCAGAGAGTAAGAAAATAAATATTTTTTACTCTGTTTCTAAGTCAAAAATCTAGATACTTTAAAAAGGTTATAGCATTTGTTTCCATGACAGTTTTGAGTGGTCAACATGTTAAGTTTCAAGTATGTTTGGCCCTGAAGCATGAATTCCCAGTTAAGAAATGGGGAAACAGACACAGGTGCTGTGACAAACCTCCTGATTTCTCATTCTGAGCATCACATTCATGGGACTCACATTTAATTCTTCTGCTTATTCTTTCCAGTGCCTTTGCGCTGTGAAGAAAATAGTTTTCCCCACAGGCATTTCCACTGTCAGTCTTGTTAGGGCAATGATGTGGTTTATCCCCTGCCGGCAGTCACTCACTCACTCCCCCACCAGGAGGATCAGGGAGACAATGGGAAGGGTAAAAGCCAGAAAACTCATGGGTTGAGATAAAGACAGTTTTATAGAGGAAGAAAAAGCTGCACACACAAGCAAATAAAAACAAATAATTAATTCACAGCTTCTCATGGGCAGGCGAGTCTTCAGCCATCTCCAGGAGAGCAGGACCTCATCACGTGTAATGGTGACTTGGGAAGACAAACATCATCAATCCAAAACCTCCCTTCCTTCTCCCATTTTATATTCTGAGCGTGATGTCCTATGATCTGGAATATCCCTTTGGTCAGTTGGGGTCACCTGTCCTGGCTGTGTCTCATCCCAGCCTCCCA
>JAWWEE010000158.1:46686439-46737540 GCA_035221455.1 Xenops minutus | reverse complement strand
CCTCATTGGCTCTGCTCTGTAGTATGGAGGGAAACTTCCAGAGGCTTTCAACAGAAACCAATCTTAAACCCATGACAAAGGGACACGTAGGCAATGTCCTGGGATAGGCTGTGAACGCAAATGTTGGCTGCAGGCACAGGTTCATATTTGTTCATCAGTTGCTTTGTTTGGTTTAGTGAGTGATTGACTGTAGTATTATTAGATGGTCTCGTTTAAAAAGAAAATCCATACTGAGCTGCTAGGAAGTTTTATTTTGAGTATATTTGAAGAAATACACTTTATTATTCAAAAGAATTGCTTTGTTAGAGAAAACTAGATAAGTAGTTTTTTATTCTGCATTTTGGAAACAAACTACCTATTTGTTGTAGTTTCTTTTCCAATTAAAAAAAGAGTTGTATTTATATATTATTATCTTTACTTGTACGTGTTGGTGGTCAAGCCAGTTGGTTTTAAACGTTATAATATGTCCATCCTTCAAAATCCCTGCATTAAAATGCATCTGCAGACATAGAATTATGTTTATGCATTGTTTTTTCTGATGGAATGGCTTATTTTGAACAGAGGCACTGTGTCACAATTTTTTTGCACTTGCAGAAAATAGTTACTTACAATGACTAAACATGTATGTGCCTTCAAAAGGAGTGTATAAATGATTTCTCGTGCAAAGTCATACTTCCATTAGATGGACATATTTCAGCACAAATTTGTCAGCTAAAAGGAAAATAAGAGAGCATAGTATATAAATAATGTGCTATTTCACTCTACGTAAGTGTAAAATATTGATTATAGAATACATTTAAAATGTGTATTTTTATCACAGAGGTTGGAAAATATCAGCTGCAGAATTTTACTTATTTTTTCATGTATTATGACAAATTCTTCTCATTTTGCCTCACTAACACTTCTGTTTCATTATTTTAGCATAACACTGTCAAGTTGCTGGTAAACCTTGAAGTTTGATAGATTTGTTTAAAAATAGCAGCCACCTTAACACTTGCAAAATAGGCTGAAAAAGCAGCATGTAACAAGGGGCAGTTTTGTGATGCTAAAATTACAGTGCATATGGATTTGCATACATTGCACATTGGGTTTTATAACTGTTTATGGTCATAATCCCTGACTTAAGTTTTTTAGCTAAGATGGGGATGTTACTAACATGTCCTTGTGAATACAACACTGGAAAGTTGGTTCTCTCTTAGGGTGGGACTTGTTTAAAAACAGTAAGATAGTGAAATGGGAAAATTACTGGGAAGCTGGATGTAGTGAGTTCTTTAAGTCTTTTGTAGCTTTTAAAAATCTTTCCTTTCCACATCTGAATAGCTCTGTATGTGCTTACACAGTTGCAGCTGCTAGCTTACTGGGCTGTAGCAGGTCATCAGCAAACAGGCAAGTGGTATTCCCCCGGTCTTCTGTCTCTGCTCTCATCATGAAAAGCAAAATCAGTCTATTTATTTTCATATGCTAGTAATATTTTCTTGTAGGTGCTGTTTTGGCAAGGGAAATTTTTAGCTCTGAGCTCTATTTTTTGCCTAAATAAGGTCTGTATCATACGAATTCAGAAGTTTTTTTGCAAACAAGTCATGTAACAGACCTACTAGGAATGAGTTAATATAAATACCAAATCTGGTAGAACTCAAATTTCCATAGTTGAGGCTTCTGTAGGTCAGCAGGCTGCGATTCTTAACCGTGGTGAGACTCTCTGGCACATTTTTGCATGTTAGGTCAGCCACGTTTCTTGTTCCTGTGCTGTCCATTTCTCCCAGTTACCAGTTTCTTTCTCTGCAGAGAGTTCAGTGCTGACACTTCAGCATCCTTCCAGAAAAAAGCAAAAGCGCAAATGGACTCCTGGTCAAAGTTCGATCTCCCAGCTTTGAGATAAATTTCATTGCTTTGGAGAACATCTCCCATGTCTAATCTATATTTTTCTCAGAGAAAATGAAATTGTTTTTCTTGATATCAGATGAATAAAGGTAAAAATCTCAAGTGATCCTTCTGTTGAGACTGAGAGCTGTTTATTTTCAGGTGGGGTGGAGAAATAGCCAGACATTAAACGTTAAGAAAACCTCCAGCTCTCCTGAGACAAAATTTTTAGTTACATTGAAGAAACCACAGTGATCTTTGTAGTGTTACCTTTTTGTCTTTTTTTTTTCCACAGTTATTTCAAATATAGTTTAGCACTTTATGATAAAGCTCTGGTTTGATGAGGCATATGATGGGTGATAACTCTGACTAATTTTTTTAAACTTAGTTCCATGGAAAAAATTTGAATGTTAGCTTCTCATTTGCCTAAAAGCAAATAAAAATTGACCTTACCAGACTGTTCTAAATGGCTAGTTTAAATCATGTTTTCAAAATCAGAAATTAGTTATTTTAAGTATTTTTCCATTTCTGTCCTGTGTTTATTTTTCTGTGTGTGTGCTTGCCATGAACTGTTTGGTTAATCATTATGACAGGCTAATGTGCAAAGAAAGCCTCTTTGAAGGAAAAAACCTTTGCTGTGAAAATTGCACTAGATGCTTATTTAAGCAATTATGACTTTCTTAATTTGCTTATTGTATCTTGTTGTTCAGATTCTGAGTGATGATATTTTATTAATATGTAATAATAATGTATTTGCTAACCTGAAGACTTGGAGAATGTAATGCTCCATTTGGAAATTCAAATTGATTTGACTGTTTCCCTTTTAAAAATGCTTACTTTTAGATAATGAAAAATAACCTTCATATGTTGAACTGCAAGGGAAAAGATAACTATGCCAAAATATAACTTTGAGAGGCCCAGTATGTATCAAAGTATAATTCTGGCTTATTGAAGAATTGTAATTGTTTGCTTTAAAGTGCCATCACCAGAGACTAAATTTTAAAGGTATCTTGTTTATCTAGGATATAGACAGATATGTAATGACAAACTGAAAGTTATCTAGGTGGAGTAAGGATTTAAATCCCGTTGAAGTGCGTGCTGATTAAACATCTCGCATGCATTTGTAATTTCCATTATGCATCTTTCTGTGCCCAAAAGATTGTGATTCTGGTGTAGGGTCTGCAACTGTTTTTAGAAAAAAAAGCCTCATGGATTTGAAGATTTCAGAGTCAAATAATTTTGTCAGTTTTCTTCTTTTTTAATATTTGCATTCATTAGTTGGACATTCCTCTGCACCTGCTTCTTCAGTGTTATCCAAAGAATCAAGAGAAAGTTGTTCTTACTACTTTTATCAAGTAGTTATATAGGCATGAAAATATTATGACTTTCCTTCCTCACAGTGCAGGGGAGGGAGAATCAGATACCAGAACAGGAGTAGTGGAAACTCCCTGGGCCCTCTAAATAAGTCTCCTCATAACCTTCAGAGCATGCAAGCTTTTCCTGTAGGACTCAGTCTTAACACTGGTTTGCACCCTACTACTGCAAACAGAATGCTGTTCCAAAATCTTTCTGCTCCAATTGCCAGGAATGTTTTCACCTCTTGTTGGTAAACTTCCAACAAATTTATACACATGTATTCTTGTGCCAACTTTATTCTCTTAAATAAATAAGTTTTTCTTTTTTC
The DNA here is from genome assembly GCA_035221455.1 of Xenops minutus. NCBI lineage: Eukaryota > Metazoa > Chordata > Aves > Passeriformes > Furnariidae > Xenops > Xenops minutus. The sequence continues at coordinate 46,733,996 of JAWWEE010000158.1, read as the reverse complement.
TGTTCTCTATTGGATTTAAAGCAAGTATCTTCATCTCCTCTCAGATTTTGATTTGCTAGGTTAATGAAATCAAGACTGTTAGTGTCCTCTTGTAAATTTACTGATCATTTCAATAGGGTTTTTTTGTGCCTGTTCCAGTTTGAATTACCTTTGTGGAATAGAGGAGACTGCACGAAGTGCCAAAGGAGGCCCTAGTATAGCTGTTTGTTGCACAGCTGCTGAGGTCTTGTTCTCTTTCTCCTGGAAACCTTTCCTGATGTCACTTGAGTTTTCACACCTTTTACACTGTCATCCTGTGGTTGCCTGATAAAACCAGGTCCATCTCCCAAGCTGTTTAATTGACAGACTTCCACCATACCACAGAACAGTTACTGTTGTTATTTTTTCCAGTTTGTTTTACTGGCTCTTGCCATATTTTTGTTATTCTAGTTCTCATGATCAGCCTATTGCTTTCTGTACCGTATCCTCTTAGCTTTTGCTTATCTAATTGTATCATCACTCTCATGATTCCTGTGATGCATCATTAATTAAACCCAAAACATGATTAGTCCCAAGGCAGTATCCCTGTTCCTTAGCTCAAGTAAGATAACTACAAATGAATGTTATTCAGCCAAGTGTTTTGGATGATACATTAAGATATTTCTGACTATTGAGACTCAGTAGCTGTTTTTCTGGGTTGTATCTGTGTAGGTGTTTAGGAGATAGTGAGTAATAAAAACCAAAACCAAATAAGTCCTGTTTTGCTAACAATGTCAAGGGCCTTCAGCCAGGGATTAGGCCCTGTTTGACTGAGGGTTGTATAAACAGTTCTTGGACAGATTCTTGGGTGAAATAAGCAAAGAACAGCAGTTTTTAATGTGGGGCAATGTAAAATGAACTGTAAAGGGGATGACTGAGGGAGGAAAGACATGTAAAATCATTGACCAACAAGGGGGGAGACTTTGTGACTCTAAACGGGGTGAGGAAAGAATTGGCAAGGTCTTGAAAATAACCTGTGGCAGAAGTTGGAAGTACTTTTCTCCCCATTTTCATTAATTCCTAAAGGGTTTTGTTCTGTTGGGATGTGAAATTTGTGTAGAACCTTGCAGTGACTACAGGACCTCCCTGTCACTGTTGATACTCTTAGAGAGCCCCATCCAGGAGCCTCTGGAGGCTCTTGGAATTCCAAAGTGCCTAATACTCCCAGCTCTAATCCCTGACTGTGGCCTGGGCTTTGTAAAAGGCTGTTGACCTTTCCTTGAGCAGAGAGCATCTGAACTCCCCAAATCTTTGAGTACTGCTGATTATTCAAAGTGACTGGTATAAATATCAGTGGATTGGAGACATGAAGCACTGTTTTCACTTCTTGTGATGATGGCACAAAAAAGTCGCTTCGTTTCTTCAGAGATTCCCTTCACTTTCTGCCTGTGCCATTTCTGATTAGAGTTCTCTCTTGGAGTTTTTTTGAGTTACGAAATCAACCTCTGCAATGTAGAACTGGCTAAAAGAAAAATAATGTTTGCTTGGAGAGTTCACAACATAAAGACAGAGAGAAAGTGGAAGCCTTAACAAAAAGATCAGTGATTTGACAAAAAAAAAATCAAAACAAACAAAAAACTAAAACAAAAACCACCCCTAAAGAACCCCAAAATTCTCAGCAAACCAAACATGGAGCAAAGTAAAAAACAACATTTGTACTGAGCTGCAAAATGAAGAAGCCCACACACTTAGGAGCTTTTATAACTGTGTTAGAAGCAAATATCATAAATTTATTGTTCTTCCATGTGAAAAAGATGCAATAGCAGGAAAGACCCTGCTTTGTCCTAGCAGGATGCCAACAGTTGTCTTGAATACCTCTGTCAAGTATTGCAGCATTCTAAAATGTACAAAGAACAAATGGTTTGCCTCAGATTTCTGTAGGACCTTAGGAACTTACTGTTTTTTCATCTTTTGTAGAATGGATGTTTCTCGTTTTTTACACAAATTATTGTATAGCACTTTTTCTAATCAATTCAAGTTCCAAAATCCCTATCATATTTTATTTTTTCAAAGATTATATCTCTCTTTATAAAGAGGGTATAGGAATAAGGCATTCTGCTTAGGTTTTAAATTAACATGCCAAGGCTGAAGATGTGAGCCATATGTCACTTAGGTATCCCTCTGTGTTTCTGCAGACCTGATGTGTTCAAGCCCTTCTCCAGCCATAAAACAAGAGCCCTAACATTAGTCTGCAGATAAATGTTGTCTGTGCATCTGCTGCTAAATAAGTGAAGGCCAGAGCTGGTAGCTTCAAAGTTTTGCTTCCAGTTGGAAAGGAGACCAAAATACACAGTGAAGGATTAGGATAATTTGTATTCATTTCCTGGAGGTCTTAGAGGAGTTTTGTTTGGGGGAGTGGGAGAGGGTTACTTTGGTGGTGGCTGTTGTTGTTTTTAGTGGTTTGTTTTTTACCAGAAGGGTTTTGTACCTAAAGCAAGTATATGCTGACAGCTGGTAAACGGGAAGTCAGTCGTCTTGGATGGTGGTGGTGCAAGTCCACTAAAGGATATTGCTATGTGATAGACATGCCTGCTCCTTCTCCCTGTGGTCTGTAGTGTAATGCTTAATAGAGCAAAGTCAGGCAAGGACTGCAAACAATGTGAAATGTTCTTTGCCTCAGAATTTTAATGAAGTCATCCGGGAAGGGGATTTACAAGCTGGACGCTTACAATATATGACATCTGACCATCATTCTGAAAGACAGTTAATGAATCAGAGAGTATTTTGTGTTCTTTCTCTAGATTGCCTGTTTGAGCTCAGCCCACAGCTCCTGTGACCAAATGTCACTGTCCTTTTGATGCTCTGCATGGAACAAGTCTCATTTTGTCTCTCTTGGTTTTCGGAAGCAAAGCTCATTGTTCCAGGGCTGCTGCCTGAGGCAGGAGTCTTCATACTGGCCCAGCATGAGACACCAGTGAACGAATGACTTTGGGGAGACGCTCCCTTGAGAAAGCTGTGCCCTCAAAACGTGAGGGTACAGGATGCGACCTGACTGCCCATGCAAGAGTGGTTCCTTCATTAATGCTAAATTCCTAATTTCAACACCAATGTTTGTATTCTTAGAAAAGGGTAACAGCAGGCAAGCAGCTAGTATTTGCCCTAGTTCTATCACCTGGAAATTCTCAGCTATACTTTTTGCCATACAGAATAGGATAGATGTGATGTAACATGCGTCTCTTCCTATGAACAGGCTCATATCTGTACAATTTGGTTGCATTGTTTGGTCTTCAAAAGAACAGCTTGTATTCTTAGGAAGCAGGGAAACTAGTCTAACATATTTAAGAAAAAAATTATTACCAATATTCAAATATCTCACATGTTTAATTAGTATGAAGTATACATATCTGCACCAAAAACAGAGGTAAGATTTTTGAAAATAGAGAATTTTGTCTTGAAAAATAAGAACACTTAAATTTTATTAAGGTCAGGTGTATTGCAACCACAGCAGCTTTATATATTCCATCTCCTTGCTTCATTTTTTGTAGTTTCACATCTGATATCTGCCAGTCACTTCACTAAACACTGACCCTGAGAGTTATCTGATTTTTGGACTGTTCACTTGGTCTGGAAATGCTGACTCAATTGACAGCTCAAAAAAAATCCAAAAGTAGAAAATCCCTCTTGCACCTTTATGTGAGAACATCTGCCAGGCTGATAGAAATTAGTCTGCATTGCATTTATTTATTTACTTACTGATGCTATCAAGCACTCTTTACGTTGTTCTTCAGAGCACGGCATGCTGGGATGTTCTGTAGGATGTTGTTAGCAGTCTTACCATGCTGAAAGTCAGCCTGGTGGGCACAATTCCAGAAATGTATGGTGGGTAATTCAGAGGCTGCATGGAATGTCAGTACGTTCTAATCAGCGGTGCTTGGGTTGGAGGGACAGATGTACAGAGAGAGGTAAAAGAAATTGTGGTCCAGGGAGTCGGGGGCTGGGAGGGGAGAAGTTACAAGGGCTCTGTAAGCACATAATCGGGATATCTCTCTGGGAAACAAAGATTTGTGGTTGATACACATTTTGCAATACAGAATCACAATGTAAAAATGCATAATATCTTTAGGATTATTATAATCCCACAGTAAAGCTTTCTTACTGGGTGACTGCCATGACTTACTGCCATGACTTTTCTGGCACAGTAACGTAGCTGAATGTGATGGATGGAGATTTCCACTGCCTCATTCAGCCCATGTCCTCGTGGGTCTGGACGTGCTGTGGATTGTGTGGTGTTGAGTTGGATCCCATCTCACAGAGGAAGATGAAGAATCTGTGAAAAGGAAGCTCCTGGGGAAGTTCTATGCCTGCTTGTGCTTTGTACATTACTGATGCAACATTAGTCCCAGAATACGTCCCATTTCACAGGTACCATGTGCATTCCAGGTACCACGGCTGTTGCTCATTGGGCCGTACTCAGTTCTGTTACTGTCCCCCCAAAAGCCCCTGGTGTCGTGTGTGTGGTCTCAGGTGTTATAAGACATGAGCCGGGTGCTGAGATGCACAGGTAGGATATGAACGCTTCAGGGCACACACCTTAGTAGCACTTCAGACAACAGGGCCTTGCTGCAAAAGCTCCAGTACTTACTGATTTTTGGTGATTGGGTGGAGTTTTTGTTGTTCAGTTTTGTTTCCTGTCCAAAGCCACTTGACTCCTTGTTGGTGTGGAGCAGCTTCCTGGAGTCCTGTGTCAGGTCATGTCTTTAATTAAAAATTATAAAAAAATTATATAGTCTGTAACACTTTGAGCTGTCCAAAAGCTGCCTTCACTTTGTGACAAATAATTTTTGCTTCATGAAGGCTCTACTGGCCAATCTCAACTATTTGCCCTTTGTTTTCTTACAGGCTCTGATACTTCACCAGCTCGGGCGCTACAGCTTGGCGGAGAAGATTCTCAGAGATGCTGTCCAGGTGAACTCCACAGCCCACGAGGTCTGGAACAGCCTGGGGGAGGTGCTGCAGGCTCAAGGCAATGATGATGCTGCGACCGAATGCTTCCTGACGGCACTGGAGCTTGAAGCTAGCAGTCCTGTGGTCCCTTTTACCATCATTCCCAGAGTCCTGTGAGAGGGCATCTCGAGCAACCGATTTCTGGTCTGACTTGTGGGCAAGGAAACCCAGTATATCAGACTGCCTGATAACTGGTTAGTTTGAGAAAATTTAGAGCTACAGGTAACAAGCTCCAGTCTTGGGCAGGAAAGTGGCCAAAACAGTGAGGTGACAGAACACATTGCTGTTGGACTGAGGGGACGGAATGGTGAGCCAGAGCCAAATCACTCATATTGCCTGCATTTTTGCCCTGGTAGTTTTAAAACATCGTTATATTGTTCATGAATGATGTGCCATATTTTGTTAGTGATACTTGAGTGTTACATAAAATTATAATGGAATCAACTACCAATTGTAGAGTAAGTTAAAATTCAGTGGCAGAGCAGACTATTTTTAACAAGGCTGTTAATAAAACTGTTCTATTCCTGCCTCTCAACCTCTTTTGGCCCAAAGTCAAAATGTGAATTTTCTGTTTCCACCTCTTTTAGTCCAGGCCAGAAAATCAGTTGAGTTCGTGTTTTTAGTTGTTAATAACTGTGATGTGTGGCTAACTGTTATCTAGAGCAAAGGCTGAGTACAAGAATATTTATATTTTACCAATGTATGCCTGTTACAAAAAAATATATTAGTTATTTAAGTTTAACTTTTTTATGTGAATTCAGAGTTTATTTATCAATGGAAATATGTAAAAAGAAACCTCAAATGGAATATTTACCGACATTCCTTATACATGACCCACACTTGGCTAAATGGGAAGATTATGTTAATAATAAAATGATTTTTAAATGGAACCTTTGCTGTGTCCTGGTTAAGAATCAGGGACAAATAGATAGCTTCTGAACATATTATTACGATGTGGCTAGCTGGCCTTAAAGATGAACATCAAAATTAAATGTTTAAGGCCATTATAGAGAAAAGAAGCTGCTGTACTCTTTGCCAATGGTATTGTTATCTTAGATTTCAGGTTTCCTTAAATCTTCACTACTCCGTTTTTATTCCTTCCACCCAAACTCTCTATGAAGGCAGATTACTCTGCCTCTACACAATACATGGACATTTACACATACCTTGGTAGTGCTTGGGAAGAGCATGTTAAATATCTACACAATATTGATTGGTTTTCCTTTCTGTCTTCATATTTCTTTCTCAACATCTCCTGCACTTGGTATCCCTTGAAGGGAAAGTTGGCTGGTTTAGTCAACAAATACTTGCCAGAGATTCTCCTCTCCACACTTTCCAGAGTCACTGTTGCAATGAATATTCAGGGTGTGTGAGCTGGGGTATTCTAGTGTCTGCTCATTTACAGTGTTGGGCATGCTTGGAGCCTGGGAAGAGTTCCCTCCTTGGTATTTGCGTGATTTGTCACAAGAAGTGGTTTTGAAGTGCTTAGCACAAGACAGATGATTCAGGGAAGTTTCAGCAAATGTTTTTCTTCGTCACTGACCAGAGAGCTTACTCACCTCAAACACATGAAGGATCCTCACTGCGACACAGACTCCATGTGCTCCAGTGAGCATCTTCAAATGGCAGAAGACTTAAACCTGAGGCAGCTCTTCTGTTTTTCCTCTTGGCATTTCATGTGCCTGTTAGGCTAAGGCTACTTTCAAACTATCTGCTCAGTGCTTGGACCATATGTTCTCTGTAAAATGGATCAAACTCAGTAATAGGTAGTGTTTTCAGATCTATTTAAAAGGCAGCAGAAATTGTGTCATCTTGCTCACTGCGAAAAACATCAGTTTTGTTTCCTCTTTTCAAGTCCCCGTTTGGCAAGTTTTCTTCCTACTGTCCTTGGCTTTCCTTTTTCTATTCTATCTGCCAACTGTTCTTGCTTTTCTAGTCCCAGCTTGTAATTTGTGCTCTGGCCCTGCTGTCTTTTAGCACCCACTGCATGATACCAGAAGATAGTGCAAAACCTCTACATGTTTAATTCACTTTCTCCTGAGCCTTTCTCCTATTCCACTTCAGTTAGTTACATTTGTAATCCCTTTCACAGGTATGCTCCTTCACCCTATTCACTCACCTTTTATTATAGTAACAAAGCTTTTCCAACAAGGCAGCTTGCACCTTGATCTGAGGCGGATGATCTTTCCCAAGAGAGCTTCAGACAAAAGCAGAGAATAGGAGAATTCTGTAATAGAATTTAGCTCTGATTCCACTCATTTTGTTTCAAGTCCTGACCTCTTGATAAGCTCCCGAAGTGGAAAGGTTAGCAATCTAATTGTGTCATGTCTTTTATTAGTGGAGAAGTTGTCACTGCTGTTGTGCGTATCAGGTGAACCTGAATATCTGTTTCCTTTTTCTTGCACTGGAATCAGTTTCACTGTAAATCCACAAGCTTCTGCCTCTGGGGAATAGCCTCAGCTACCTATTTTTAAAAATGGATTATCACTTTAAGACCGTACATTTAGGAATTTTCAGGCAGAAGTGGAAATCCTTGCAGCATATGAATTAAACAGCAATGCTTGTTTAAACATGGTTTTCAAGTTAAAAAAACAAGGTGCTAGGTTTTACAGCTGCATTTTTTTAAAAATCTTGTAAGAATGCCAAGAATATTTTTATATCTGCTTTAGTTGCTATACAGAAAGATCCGCCTATTGCAATCTGTTCAGACCACCATGGTTTCCCTGTCACAGGAGCAAAGGAAGCAATGCCCAAGCACAGCCAGTCCCAGGGAGGTGTTCCCTTGGTGCCAGTGGGTCAGTGTCATCCACAGGAGTGTTGGTCCTGGACTTTGTGGCTGACAAAATGTGTACATGGATACACAGTCTGTGTGTACTTTTGCTCCATTCCCTGTGTCAAGAATAAGCTGTTCACATGAATGGTGAGATAAACCAGGGGCTGATCCTGCTCAAAACTACACCAACCCCTTGCCACAGGATTTTACTATGTTTTGGGTAGGAGCCTGGTAAAGGCTTCAGGTAGTTCTTTGGTCTGATTTTCTGTAGCATTGGTAACACTAAGGTGCAGAAGAGAAGACGACTTCCCTCTACATGGCAGCCCCTACTCAGACCAGTTTAAAACAGGTATTAAATTGCCTTGTCAAGCACTCTGACTGTATTCCTATAATGACAAGTTGCACAAGCCTGAGATCTCCAGCCTTTCAACAGGGATTAAAAACACTTCCCTCTCATCCATAAGACTGGAATAGCAGGTTGCAGAGGAGAATTCCCTTACTCTGCAGTGGGCTTGTGCTACTCAAAACGATTAACATTTGTTGTACTAAGCACATGCCAAAGTGTAGCAGCAATGTCTGTTGCACTTGATAAAAGGTCTGGCTCCACAGTGCCTGCAATAAGGAAATTTATCATTCACATAATTGGTAAAAGTTCATCTCTAATTTCAGTGCAGATAACCATTTTTACTCCATGAATTATTTAATTTCTTCTTTTGCTTTCATGATTGATAGAGAATCACAGAAACAAGAGAACCAATCCAAGCAGAACTAATCCAACTGTATCTTTGAAAACTTTTGTCATTAATTATATGCAGTTTAAACATCAAAGGCTATTTTTAAAATTGCTTTAATTTTCCTTGAAAATCTGTTTTTTCCTTACTAGACTTTTCTATTCTGGAATGATAGCATAAGCCTGGATATATCAGAGTTCCAGATTTACCTTGCTAATTCTTCGTTTGTTCAGTTGTCAATCATAATGATATTTTTCTTAACTGTCAATCTGGCAATCATCCTTTCTCTCCTTTAGCATCAGGTTAAAAACCTTACATGCTAAAATATGCTTTCAGTAAGTACACTTCTCTAGTGTTTCTTACGTTTAACCTCATCACTTCCAAACTACCTTTTCTGGTGCCACTGGAGAGCTGTGCTGGAATATGTGGCCCTTCCACATGGGTCTCTTATCACAAAAACGAGCCGGTAAAGATCCTGCTCCTGGACAAAGGGAAGACAGAGTATTCAGCTTCTGTCTTGTGTGGCTGTCATCACATGTGATGACAATCAATGTGACATCATCATGAAGTTTGGTGGTAGTCTCTCAGATTTGCAAAGCCAGCAAGTGGGCTCAAAGAAATGGTACAAAGAAATTAAACCTGAAGAAAATCGGAAAGAAATGCATCCCCAAGCTTTTTTTTAATTTTTTTTTTTTTTTTTTTTAAAGAGGAGTGTGCATGGGGTGCGTGTTGGTCAGACTTTTTTCTTCCCCTTGCAGAGATGCACCATCCTGACATGCTGGTTTGCCACCAGCTTGGTCACCTGAACTTTTTCTTCCCAGTATAAAGCACCTTTGTAACCCAGGTGTCTAGGCTTCCCAATTACTATTTCAAAGAGAGAAAACTGTGCCTATTAACATCTAAATCCTTTGAAAAGATGTAACCTCTGTTCCATACACAGCCATGGGGCAGACAAGCACTAGACACTGCCACACTGTCACTTCTGCCTGGACATTTCCAGAGTGCAGCAGCTGACAGATGGGAGCTTTTGGGTGCAGTCTGTAAAGCATGGCAGGAGCACACAGCAGAGCTCCTGGAGGGAAGAGGGAGAGTGCTTTTGCCTTTCTAAATATGCCTTCACTTAGAAAACTGGAGGAACAAGAGTGTAAAAACCGATTTTGGATGCTAGAGGGTCAATGAACTGTGTCATTGTCGTACTGAGTTCTTTCCCTTTGTGTCCTTACATGAGGCAGGCATCTCTGTAGTAGAGAGTACCCCTGTCTGCTTCACCCAGGTATAAATCTCTACAGCCTGCTTCCCCTGCCCACTGGAAGCATAATGAGTAGCTCTTGGCTCCCTCTCTGCCTCTAGAATTGCCTCCTCAAGGAAGTGACGCTCTGCAGTATGAAATTACTGAAGGTGCCCTGTCTACTTGACTTGAAAAATTAATCAATAGACAAATAAGGTAATGATAGTATTTGTTGGTTATTACCACTGTGACATGGCTTTAAAAATGTGCAGGTTTAGTGGTTTTCTGGTTTTTTCTATGGTTGAGCCTCCCTCCTCTGCAAGGACAGTAAAGCTGAGAGTCCCTCCAATGGGTAGAGCTAAAGAACAAACATCTAATCAGCAGCCCCTGGGCTTGCTACCAAAGAGAAAAATGGACTTACCAATTTTTAAGTCCAATTTTTTTGTACATGTGTGCATGTGCTCACAGGTTACAGAAAGCCAGGTCACAGGTGTATTTTATACTTGGAACAGAAAGTTCTGAGAGGAAGTTCCTGTGTGAGTTCACTGCAGCTCCTGTAAAGCTGACTGCTCTTATAAACAGGCTTTGCTTTTTGACAGAAAGCTGGTCATGCCAGAAAAGGAAATTCTGGCCCCAATTTTCACTTCCAATACATGTCAGATGTATATTAAATTATGAGCCTGATACATTGTTATTATTAATGCAGCTTTTCCTAGGGTTGTTGTTTTCCAAACAGCACCAACTACTAATGTAGAACTGGAGGGGGCAATAGAGGCCATAAAACATGACAAGTTGCTTTCCTTTTGACCGCCTTGCAAAAATAGCTCTTTATCTGAAGTAAACCAGCAATCTTTTGACTAAAAAAATTATCTTTTCAGGTGTCCCTTGAAGAAGCCTGTATGAAGCCAGGTTTCTAGGACAGATGCTCCTGCCCCCTGTCCCTGCCTTGCCACACAGGAGCTGCATGGAGTGGTGGCACTGCATGAAGCAGTAAGTCACAATACAGTTGTTTGGGAGCAATTGCTTCACAGTGTGTGCTGAGTCAGCCAGCTTTGGCATCTGAGAGATTAAAAATAAAAAAAAACGAGCAGGCATGAGTTCCTCTGGCTTATGAAAAGCACCCAAGAGGGCCCACCAGCAGATGCAAACAAACCTTTGTACAATGTCCATCTTGCGCTGTCAGAGAACTCTTGCATGTTTTTCACCTTCTATTTTGGGTTAGAGGCTTCATGTACCACAAGGCTGAGCTTCAGCAACAGAAAGGGTTAACCAAAACATGTATGGGATACATCACCCAAACCAGTGGCAGCTGCTCTGGAACCAGAGTCCTCTTCCCTGCATTACTTTGCTCCTGTTACCTCTAGTGAGTGTGAGGCTACAGGATGAGTCAGACCACCTCACCGTGCTCATGGCCTTTGCTTTCGGTGTTGTTTTTGACTGCAGAGGAGGGAGTGGAAGTGGGGAGGCTTTCAGAAATAGACAGCAGTTAGGTAGGTTGGATTATGCCTATTGAGAACCTGCACTGTTTTTTCCCTCATTGTTTTCATCAAAACAAAGGCTGAAGTAGGGTGGCAGAGCACAAGTTCATTGGACTGGCATTTTCCAGCTGGGTCTCACCCACATGTAGTTTTCCCACACTGACCACAGAGCACCACACTTGCCCTGAGAGACACAATAGGAAAGAGCATGGTAGGTTTCTGTTCCCAGCTGAGATGCCTTTGCTGTGAGTAGTAGCCTGAGGTATTATGCTAATGATGTCTCTTGTAACGTTACCGTTTGAAAAATAGAGACTGAGTGATAATAGAGATGCTCAGGAAAGTTAAAATGCATTCATTACAACTGTGGTGCTGATAATCTGTAAGCTAAAAATATACCATGTACTTATGTGGATATTTCTTGTTCAGAAATAATGTGGACTTTGCTCACTGTAGCTTACAAACGCACCACAAGGATTCATAAATGGGTGTCTAACAGTGGCCTAGACCCATAGCTCCCAGCCTTTCCATAAGTGCCAGGGAAAGGAGGCACGGATCATATAGGTCACAACTGAGAATACTCAAAACAGCTCTCATGGCCAGCATACCTCAGAGTATATCAGCCTCACCCTGTGATTCTTATCTCGGACCTTGATTCCCTCTGTAGAGAATTTGAATAGGAAGTGATACTATTGCACAACTATTTCCTTTCCTGGCCTCAAAATGGACTTAATTTGTAATTCTTGGCCATTATCACCACCAAAAATTCAGTGCTGCTTATAGTGGGTTGCAGTTTTTGAATCATTCTCCTGCCATAGGCCCAAATTAGGCCAATGTTAGCAAAGGGCTCTGGCACACGATGGAGGAACCATCCCAGCAGTCTGGCTGTGCTTGTGAGATAGCTCTGTCAGCATCCAGCCTTTGCAGACATTTCTAATAGGATTTTCACCGGGTGGGATATACTATGATCTTGGGGATGCAGCCTTAGCTACATTTAGAGCACAAGACCACTCCATGGTGCTTACTCTTCCTTGAAAGAGAAGGGACCTTGCCAAGCCTTGCCTATACGATGGGTATTCTCCTGGTGATAATCCTGGTGCACAACAAGCCTGCACTACAGTAACCTCCAGAGATGCAACAGCACTGAGATGGCCTGGTGGCATAGCTGCAGGAACACATGGCAAGCAAGGGCTTTGCCCAAACAGCCTCGCACTATCTGGGAAATGAGGCACCAAATGTACGTACCCATCCAGCAGCTAAATGCCTAAAAAGGCTCTAGCCAAATGTGAGAAGATAATACATTTTTGGAAGTATTCAGTGTCAACTCAAGTCGGTTCCCAGTGATTCAGCAGGGACAATCAAAAGACAGCTAACAAGTGCTCCTGAGGGCTGGCACGTGCTCCAGGAAAGCTGGGTGTTCCACCATCTTGGAGGAAGTGTATATTAGCTTTTTTGTAAGCAGTTCAAAAGCAGATGTAAATTCTGCCTCCTTTTAATTGTGCTCCCCACTATGCTGGTATTGATGCTCTTCTCATGTTCTGATGCTTCAGCCCTGCTTTCAGTGCAAGGGGCACTGGGGATCAGTGACAAGCGCTGCCTCCTTCCTGCTCACTGTCCTCAATTTCCCATTGCACTGGGAGATGCCAAACAATACGCTCCAATGGCTTTTGTGTCCTGATTCCTAGAAGAAAGCATCCTCCGGAGAGCAGCTCGCTTGGTCTGAGACTCTCAGGCACAGTGGCAGCTGCAGCCTACATGAAGCAGGCATGGTATAAATAGCTTGCAAGAACAGAGGCACGAAAAATTGCATGGCATGGCCCTATGGCCAGAGCTGCAGCATTCAGGTTCACCCCGGTTCTGCAATAAGCTTTGTTTGAGCCAGCATCAGAGTTATGCTGGGAGGGTCATAAAATTTCAGTTTTCCTCATTTGGTAAAATTTATGTTTTCTGAATATTTTGCAGAAATTTTACTGTGGTATCAGTGACCATGAGTTTTTTGAGCTTTATCTTAGTTACTGACTAACAAAAAATAAAAAAGCCTATGTATTGTGCAAGTCAGGGACTCTCCTTGCCTAGCTTCAATCACTAGGCAACTGGCAAGGGCCTTACTCCTCATGCCATGGGAACCTTGTCTTTGGGAACCTCATCTTCCTCTTTGCAGGATAGCTAGATTCGAATGGGGGGGGAAGGGAGGGAATGTTTTCTCCTTACTTCCCCTCCTTATCCTGCTAATTGACTGCCTGCCTTTGTGCCATGGGAGCCGTGGGTCCAAATGCTCCCAGCCTGGATGAGACAAGACCTGAGCTATCCTATTGACTGAGTGGAGTCTGTAATTTCTGCACACCAAGTCCAAGGGGACTGCAGCAAATAGTGCTTTGAAGTTTGGGGTCGATGTCTAATGGGCCAAACCTGAGCATCCCTAGCTGTATGTGGTGCTTGGTTTAGACGACACACCTCCCTGCTGACCAGGAGGTGCTCGGTGATTTTTAGTGCTTCAAGCCTGGTGACCCCTGGAAGTACAGGTTGCTCTTCTGAATGGTCACCTGTATTCACTGGGTGTTCCTAATGGGTTCAGCTGGGTGGCTCCACTGATGCCTGCATTAACACCAGATTACCATCCAGGGGAGATGAGGATTACTTAACTAAACCTTAAACCTTGGGCGGAGAGTGGAAGTGGTACTGAAGGTCACAGTCTGCCTGGAGCAAAACCACAGGCTGACAGACTTGAGAGGTTTCGTAAGGTAATGTTGGATATGAACAACAGTAACCTTCCTCCATCACCCCAGCATGGAAATGTCAGCAAACACTTGGCTGAAGCCTCGCTTGTGCCTCCAAAGGGAGGTACCTGCTAAGCTGAGCTGCGTCACTCACCACCACCACCAGCTCACTGCTTCAGGACAAGCTTCTGGGCAGTTGCCACCCACTGGTAGCTGGTGATGACTTGTGCCTGTCACTGCTCTGTACAGATCGCTGTGTCAGAGACATGCAGCTTTCACAGTGAAAACTCATGCTGAGGCCATCCCTTAGCAACGAAGCTCTTACAGTGCTTTTACTGGGGCAGTGCCCGGAGATTGGGCATCTTCTCTTCTGCCAGAGCTGCAAAGTGGTGCATGGCAAAGCTGTACCACAGAGGGCACCTGCAGCAAGGCACTGCACCAGGAACCCTGCTTGATGCGAGCTGACCCTGCTGTTGTGAATGGCTTTTCTAGGTGTCACTATATACATACGCTTACCCTTAAACAATGTTCTACAAGACACATCTACGGCCTTCTTGGTTGGCATGGCTTAGCTGCCGGCTGACCCCTGCCTTGGAAAAGCAAGCTTGGTAATCTTGAAAAGAACAATAACTAGTCAGCATCCTACAGAAACCAGTGTGCCACAGCAAAACCCATCAACCTCCTAGATGAATATAGTCTCCATAGATGAATATAATCTCAGGCAGGAACAAATAGCTCAGCTTTTGTCCAGGTCTTAGCTAAAAGGCCCAGCAAAACTGGCAAACTGGGTAAAGAATAAGTTATGAGGGTTCCAGTACTGTCTCCTGATAGTGTGGAGCATTCTGAAAGCATACCACCACAGTGATGCCAGTTATTCTAATCTAGCAGGACTGAGAAAGTCTTCACCCATGAGATGCCACAAGCATCTAGATTTATATACTGACTGCACATGTGCGCCCAGTTGCTCCACCACTTGGTGAAATACAAGCCAGAAAGCCTGGGGAAATTTAAAAAAATTACAAATATGATACTTCAGCTGTATCAACTATGCCTTCCACACATACAAACTCCTGTTTCACTGCTATTAGCAGAGCACTTAGACCTTTACATGCTTGGTATTCATGGTTTTCTTGGCTCTAACTAGAAGCTTTATAGGATAAGATAAAAGACACTAACAATGATCTTTGATCACCTCTGACCACCTTTGTATATCCATGGACAACTACCTGAGGGAGCAAATGCACAGTAACCAGGCTAATGTCCCCATGTGCTTGCTGCCTGTGGATAGATTACCCACAATCACCAAACAAGGAACTTGAAAGAAGTAGATTAAGTACTTTCTAGACAAAAAGCTTAAATTTCATTAGCTATGTAGGGTGCAAGTGTGCCACACCTGGTGCACTGTAAACTCTGCATCTAACTTGGGAGTGAAAAGTGTCCCCGAGCAGAGATCAGTGTAATCAGCCCTCCTAATCAATGCAGTGAGATTCAAGAGGCCTGCAAGGGAGCTCCCCACCTGCACAGCGTGTGCCGAGGTTATTTGCCAATCTCCACCCAGCATTTCAAACTGCTCTGCAGACAGAGGCACTTTCTGCAATGGCTGTCCTTACAGGAGGCCCTGAATATGCATGTTGCCCTCCCTGCTGACAACTGAGTATCCCATATAGCGAAATGCAGAACATCTGTCAGAGGAGCAAGTCCTCCTGAATAAATTAGCCTCCACACAGGATATGAGCTTGGACCACTTGACAGGCTGAGATCAGCTAAGGGACCAGCAAGGGGACACGGGGGCATCAAAGCCTCACTTCACAAGTCTAGAGAAGGCTGGTGAAAGTCAAACCCTGCTGCACGTAGGAAGCACAGGGGAGCCCCAGGGTCTTACCCATGTTCAGGTCTTTTGTGGTAGCCTGAGACTTGTTCATGGCAATTCCCTGATGATCGCAGGAAATTAAAAAACACACATAGGGAGGAAGGGAGAAAGGGAAGCAAGGAAGGAAGGAAGGCTGTGTAGTGGTTTCCTGGGCTGGAAAATACAATTTCTGCTGCACATCATGGAAAGCTCACAGTTATTAGCAGGCACACTGCTAAGAGAGAGGCTGGGAGCAGCCTCTCTGCATGCCCTCACATGCTCATGCCACACTCCCCTGCATCACTGGACGAGGGGAATAACAGAAGTAAGCATCCCCTACCCACGGCCTGCACTGAAGAGCTGAGCAACTCCTGACCCCACGGGTGATCAGCAGAAGCCCTCACACACACAGTGAAGGCGTTTCAAGAGAGCAGAGGCAGGATCAGCAGAGACACAGCTGCCTCTTTTTCAGCCTGTCCTCTCCCGAGGTTGGGAATCTGCTGCTGGAAGAGACCTCGGGATATCACATCCCTTTTGTCCATTGTGGGGCAGCACTGCCTTTTCCTTGCTGAAGTAATGCAGTGGGGTCCTGTGAGCAACAGGCTCTGCAGACCTTCCAGGGAAACCAGCCCTTCCCACAGGTTTGCATCTTCCTTTGCAGAATTCACCGCGCAGGCTACAGCTCAGATCGCAGCCGTGGCCACTGGCTGCCTCTGCTGGCTCAGTGGGAATGCTCACTGCCAGGGGGAGGAGGACTGCTGAATTTTAATCACATTTTGGCTGCCAGCGTAATGGCCAGGAAAATACTTGTTTACGTGATTAGAAACAAGATGTATTGCATACACATGGTCTCATCAGCAATTAGCGCCTGAGACAATAACCTGGCTGAACACAATGCAAATCCCTCGGTTATGACCTCCTGGAGTGACTTTACCACTAGGATCCTGATGTTCCCAGAGCCTGCAGGAGGGAATGGCACCTCAGCCAGGCTCCTGATGTACTGGGAAGCTAACAAGCCCTTAGCAGTAAATGCAGCTGGCAGGAAGAGGGAGCCCATGTGCACCAGGAATGGCTGTGTTTGGTGAGGGACAGTTTTGGGTCTCCATCAGGAGCAACTCAGTGGGAGTCAGGGAGCCACAGTGGTTCAAAGGAAATGAAAAGTGAGTTCTTTATGTCTGTGCAGTAAGGCAGAGAAAAGAGACTCAAGGCAGCCACAAACGGGATTAAATCACCGTTCCTCTTCTGGGAGGGACCAGACCTCAGATGTAGATGGGAGCTCAGTGACAGCTTCAGGATTGCTCTCTGAGGAGCTCAGACTGCACCTTGCTGATGGGTCAGGCCAGAGAAGGGAGCGGTGCTTAACGGGGTCAGGAAAGGAGCTGGTCCTGGGCAGCGTTTTTACCTGGCTGCCTGTAACAAGGGCAAAGCCTCAGTGGCAAGACTCCTGCTGTTAAATCCCCGCCAGAGCTGTGGGGATCTTTGCAAAGGATAGAGTGCAACCTCCCTCTTATGGGAGGGTTTGGAAGTGCAAAACACCTATACAGCTGTGTCTCAGTTCATTAATTTCAGAGCGGTTACACAACCTGTGACCCCACCCACAGAACCACACGTGTTGGGTCTCTGAACCACACTCTGCGTGTCTCTCTTTAACATTAGAGAGACAAGTCCTTCACCTTTTACTTGAAAAATCTTTAATGCAACAGTCTAAAACCAGCCTCTCTTAACGATGCTGCCTATTTAAGTATCTTTTGCAGCTCGTCATCTGTCACAAGAAATGCAGTACATTTGGGTTTTTATACTGCAAGAACTGGCAACACCCTCTGCTTCCTAAATCTTCCAAAATAAGTTGCATGCATCTCCGGATAACTTGCACAAAAGCTAAAAATAGGAAACGCTAACCTCTGTATTGAATTTTTTGCTTTTCGTTTTTTTTTCTTGGATGTGCTCCCTATCCTGAGCAGTTATACTTCCCGTTAGGTCAGGCACTAAACAATAGTTTTCCAAGAGCCTGGAAATGAGAGAAACCCATAAAACAATTCCCCATCTAGTAGCACAGAACTGCTGGCACTCACTGCAAGGTCTGCCCTGGAAATGGTCTGGGTTGTCTCTCTCCTGTCTGCCTTCTTTATACTGATATTTCTCTTCCAAAAAAATCTTCCAAGCTGTCTGCTTTTATCTGCTCCTGCTACTTACTAAGCCTCCCCTTTTTTTTCAGGCTGCACATCCCTAAGTGTCTTGCTCCCACTCACTGCTGAGATTAATGCTGCGTAATATTCCAGAGCTATCACATTCTGGTTCTTGGAGCTCATCTCGTTCTTTCTCAAAATCAAATTTAACTTAAAATTAAAAAGCCACACACAATTAAAAGCCTGTCTATCTAAGTGGATACACAGATCTAAGAGCAAGTAGTGATTGTGGGTAATGAAGGGGAGGCCATGTCAGACAAAATGGGTGGTCTTTTTGATGTGAAGAAGGTTCTTCACTTTATTTAAGTGTAGGTATGCAACCTGTTCGAGCCAACACTCCCCAGTATGCTGTGAAAAGTCGGCCTAATTTGGAGTACACAGGAGCTTTGGAATGTCCTCTGCAGGTTTTCTGACAAGGTCAGCAACGGGGCAGGCCCTGCAGCAGCCCAAAGTCTGAAGGATGGTAGGAGGCACAGCGAAGGAGCCGTCCTGCTTCATGGACCTGCTGTTGGCAACGAGTGATCGGCCGAGGGCAAGCCTGGCTGCAGGACACTGGTACTGTGATTCACCCCCTTGGGCTGGAAGCCAGCTAGGAAACTGCCAGGAAATAAGATTTTCACACTTCTCAGGACACAGGCAGGAGGTGGGTGAGAAACCAGGAAAATCTCGGCAGTGCAGAGTCAACTGGCCCATCTGCCTCCAGCACCTGGCAGAGCCATGTCGGAAAATGGGCACCCTGCTCGTGTCTGTTTGCAAAGGAGCTGGATCTGCCCTTCCTGTGCCCCACAAATGACCTGGAGGATTTGCCTCCCTCTGCCTAAGTCAAGGGCCAGCTTCAGAGCACAGTGGCTGACTGCACCACGCACGGATACAGGAGGCACTTTCTACCCACACTCGCACTTCCCTTTGAAACAGATGTTGCTCCTTTGCCTTTCAATGGAATAAATGCCATGAAGCACTACAATGGTAGTTAAAAATGTACTCGCATACTACGTCATGGAAGAGTGGGCTAATAAGGTAATGATGACTAACTCCTCTACTTCAAACTGGGGGAACTGACTTCCCTGGAAGAGTAAATTAGGGAGCCTGTTGCTACTGAAAGTTCCTACAGCAGCCTGTTTGGGTCTATGGCAGACTGCTCTCCTGACCCACAGGGCAAAATGCCGACTTACAGGGTGCAGTATGATGTTTTTCCTCCTAGGATGGGCAGCCTCTGTGGGCTGGAGCTGGTGAAATCTGCTCTGCTTCATGCCTTTTGTGCACTGTGCTTGGCTGGACAAAGCCTCTCTTCTGTGCCTTTCTGGAGAAAGAAGAAACCACCTTACTCCTGCCTGTATCGAACTCAGCTGCCAGCCATTTTCAGTTGTTGCAATAAAGTGAGAACTTCTACACTCTGGCTGGTGTTAAAGTCCAACAGCAGTGAGGTCAAAAAGAAGAGAAGCATTCTGCACCTTGAAGAGAGCTGGGATATTTGCCAAGATCAAGCACGGTTTTTTCTCTAGCCAGTCAAGGGACACAGAAGCTTTTCCAGGCACTGTTGTTCAATTCAGAGAAGTCTGGCCAAAAGCAATATTCTGGAGGAATCCACTTGTGACCAGATTTGGACATTATTTTTAGACAAATGGTCTGTCCTTCATTGCAAGGAGGAAAACACCGTGCAGTCCATGTTCAGGCACCCACAAAAACACTGCTTTGAGACATACTGCAGTATGAGCAACCCTACCACCGATTCTCCTTCATTCTGGAGTATAGTCATAATGCCTTTCATCAACTTGTGTCCAAGCCATCCCAGGGTATAGAACTATCAGTGTCCTGTCAGTGGGGTTCAATCCCCAGTACTCTTTCCCCAAGCCTGACTCCTGCAGAAGGTCTTTTCTGCCACCAGGGCTTCAGGTCAGCAGCAGGCAGCAGCAACCAGTGGGTCCTGCCCTTTGCTGTCATGGTCCAGATGCCCAGCCTTGGCCACTGGCTCCAGACTTCTCTGCAGAAACACCTCTTGCTCGTTATGGCGAGCAGTTTTGCAGTAAGGCCCCACCACCAGTTACACACTGCAGTCATTTCTGCTGCATTCCTGTGATCACCTTCTCCATAGTAGTGAAAATAATGAATGGGCTTGGAGAAACGGTAAGGGGAAACCAGAAACCTTTCTCAGTTTTCTATGTGAAGTCTTCTGGGACATGTTACATCATCCCAATAAAGTCTACAAAACCAGGACTCCCTGGTGGCCAAGGATTTACGCCAATGCAACATCACATCCTGGCATGGATCCTGTTCCATTTCCACCTGTATTCACAAATCTGGTCTTTCTTCTTTCTCCCCTCTGCCCTCAGTGCCCTGTTCAAGAGTCACTAGACCCTGAGCTTATGCTTCTCAAGACACTGTTAGGAAAATCATCTTCTGGCTGACAGCAGTGCCTGGCTGCCTAAGGCTGCCCTGAAAGACTGACACATTAGGCCAGCTCAGTGTCATTTGACAACATAATGAGGTCTTCTCAGAAATGCAGTTTCAAAAGATTACCTCTGGTCACAAACTAATCCTGCTTAGAGGACATCTGGGCACAACGGCAGCACGAGGGATGTTTCTGCTTAAAACTACAGTGAAATCTGGTCTGAGAATTGTGTCTTTGACGCCTTTTCTAGATACTAGCTTGCTATTTGCTTTCTGATTAGAGAAGATCCTCTCATATGTAGACAACATAGAGAATGACAAGCTTTTTGTAATTCCCTTGCAGAGACATCCAGCTGACAGATGCAGAGTAGCCATTGCCCATGCTTGTTGATGCTCACTGGCAGCTCTCTGTCCCCATTGCTCTCAGAGATGCTTAGCAGAGCAGCCACATACAAATGAATAAAAGAAGAGGTTTCAGAAGGAGGACAGCAAGTCTCCCCTGTATTTTTTTGCCCACAACCTGCATTAGACACAATCCTTAAGAATGCAAAAGAGATTTAGTTGATAATAGTTTTAATTTTCCTTCAAAATAAGAATTTGGAGCCTCCTCTTTCATCCCTAATAATACACTAACTGCAGGGGTATACATTTGTAGTCAATAATAGGCTTTCTGCTTTTCTTCTGCAATGCAATTGAGTAATGCAAAGGTTTAGCTAGGAGGAGAGTTTCATTTCTCCATGTAAAAGTTGTCACAGTGAAAATAAAATGAAGTCAGCAAACGACACAGCTGAACAAACCCCACTGCCTCAGCTGCATCAGGTTGAGTTGGTTCCCAGTGACGGCACTCGGGCACCAGCGGGTGCACCACTGCCATGGGCACAGCAAGGAGCTGCCAGCATTTGCCAGAGCCACCCCATTTTCCACAGCTGTCTGTTGTCCGTGCTGTGCCTGAGGGGCTGGAGCACCAGGGCTGTCAGCTCACCCATGTGGGGCTCAGCAGGATGGGAGGCACAAGGCCACCTCTAACAAAGTAAGAATGAACATCTGCAGCTGGTGTTATCAAAGCTCTCTGCTAGCCCTGCATAACTGTGTCCTGAAAACACAAGAAGCAAAATTCAGTTTTGTTCCCTTCCAACATCAGTTTAGAGAACAAGTGCTGTCTCAGCTTTGCCCTGGTTTTAGCTAGTGTAGAGCTAAATATGTCTAATATGACTACCTATTATTATTTTTATTATTATTATGGAAAATTTATTATAATATTTGTAACACAACTGAGTGTAAAAATTAATATGGTTTTAATTTTTTAATTTAAAAAATGAAGTTATATAATCATCTGAAACTCATTCCTTATTATCTGCATACTTCTAGAAGGTACCAATTCAGTCAAGGACTGAAGACAGCATTGGAAAACTTCTATGTGCAAGGAATTGGGTCTGGCAACCAAAAACTCAGTGAGAGGTATTGACATGTCCAAGGCAACGAAGACATGCGTTTCTGAAGTGAAGCTCTCTCAGATGTGCAGATGTCCTCTAAATCAGGAGGAGCTCCCCCTCCTGTCTTTCCATCCCACCTCGACAAGGCAGTGCAGGCTGAGCAGTGGTTTTGTTATTACCACAGCAGCTAAGCCCTTTCTCCTTGTCCAGGGTCTCTCCTCAGCCAGACATGGCACTCAGGCTGCCAGGCCATCTCTCAGCCGGTGCAGTGGTGATCGCTGCAGTGACACGTATGGGGTCACATCCTTGTGACACAGCACTGCCTTCCACCCTCTGTTAGCACTGCAGAGTTTCCTTCCTCCGTGTGCTGCAGGGGGGAAGTGCTGCCTCCAGCGCTGTTTATGGAGCATGCACACATCCAGCTGTGCTAAGATGGAAGTATCCTCAGCCATCTCCTCCCTGATAACCCACTTCTTCATGGAGCTCTTTGTGGTGTCACAGGAACAGGCCTGAACGTTTCCCATTTGCAAAATGGAATTAAGTCATAGTTGCCTTGTGTTACGCATCAATTTGCTAGGCAGTAAACACTCAACTAGCAGCCAACCCAATACTAATCGAAGCTGAAAAAGTCCTTGGGTCAGGTGGCCATTGCTGAGCGATGGTGACCAGCAGGAAGAGGTGCTAACAGCAGGGCAGAGCTGAGGAGAGCTCTGCACCACCCTCTGGCCCTCAGCCTGGCCTCCCTCAGCTGGGACTACTTCCCTGCTCCCCTCTCCAGGAGCCGTGACACACACGGGAAGGGACGGGCACGCAGCTGAGGGCAGCCAGGAGTGCACAAAAGGTCTTTGTGGGACCCTGCAGCTTCAACAAAGGATACGCTCCCGGGGTTTGGGAGAGGCCATTTTTGGGAGCGTTTCACAGGCTCCTGAGGGAGCTGGGGCAGGTTTCACTCAGCAGGCAGCTCGGTGACAGAAAGGCAGGAGGGAGAGGATTGCCGAGATCTTCTGGAAAGAGGCAGGAAGGAAGTGGGAGTGCAACTTCCTACTCAGGACAGTGAGACTTGACCTATGCTCAATTTTCCTATGACTCAAATGGTATTTCTTAAAGCAGCCCTCCTTCCAATGACTAAAAAATAGCAACTGCTGAAGCAGAGGAGACTGCTGACTAATGCTGTATGAGAGGAGAATAAGTTGGTATAAGCAACAGTTTTTGGATGAGCTAGGCAGGACTGCCAGGGTTACCCTGCGACAGCTGACCTACAGTTCCCATGGAGACTGTCTTCTAAAATATAGGAAAGATGAATAAACACTACAACTTCAATAAAACAACGTCAGTAACAACTGTATTACAATGCACATAAATGACTTTTCTAATTCTCAGGGATCTACATTTTCGGTGGCAAAAATTTATGGACTTCTCAGACAAAAAGAGCATGAAAACTACCACCAGAGACCAGAGGCCTTCCTTGAATAAATTGCAATTGAACATCAGCACATCATTTGCAAAAACATCCAGCTCTGATTTTGTGTGCCCAGAGACCACAACCTTTGGCAAGCTGTGGCAAGGAGAGGTTCCCCTGACTGTGAAACACCTGGACTTTATTTCCAGGCTGAATTTTCTGAGGTGGACCTTTCCTGCTTTTGCTGTTCCTGTGCTCTCACTTGCCAGACTGCGGGAGCCCTACAATGGCATGTTTGTGACGGGAGTACCTGCAGAGAGAAAGCTTGATTCAAGCAGGGAGACGAGGCTCCCAGCAGCTCCCATGGTGGGGCATGGCTTCCCGTGCATTTGCCAAGCAGACGTGTCCTGTTGTGCCCATCCTACTAAGAAATCTCAGATGGACTGTGTCAGCAAGCAGATCTCCCCCTTCTTCACCAGGCTCCAACTTTTATATTGCACACACATGTGATTTGTGTAGGGTTCATGTTTTTGCCCTTCAGACTATTGCTAAAAGCCATTAAAGCTGTACACAGGTGCAAACTCACCAGAAAAAGAGATGCACACACACATACATGCATACACACAGGAGCACACACATGCAGATCACGTGCCATGGTTAAAGCAGGGGAAGAGGCAAGATTCCTCCTGCAGAGGACTCAACTGGAAACAGGCCTACTGAAACAATTCCTCAGTTATGATTACACAGAAGCTCTGGCAATGAGTCACTTTCCAACCCACTGAACATGCTCCACTTTGAATTATGCATCATTTTGGGGTTTTTTAATCAAAACAGTGTGTTTTCTCAAAGAAAATGCCTGGCTCAAACCTAAATTTAAACACATAAGTATTTTCACCTTTATCCACCAAACTTATTGTCTCAGCAAAGAAAGAGACTCCAGTTAGTTTGACAATGATTGGCATTTATTAGCCCACTCTTCCTTCATTTTTAATAAATAATTCTGTTCATCTGTTCCATTATTTTGCCTGGCCTCAAAGGTCATGGAACGACATCTCATTTGTATTTCTTAAATATTAGTAAAAACATCACCCTTCTTCCACTTTTCTGTCATATGCCTAGTACTCCCAACAACACAGCAAATGAACAGCTTCAGTAGTTTCTGCTCAAAAAGCTTTTGAGTGACTTTTAGGCAAAAACCCCACATTTTCTGGTTGTCATGCAACATTTGGATCTTCATCTAGCTTTCTCCGTAGTCCTTGCCCTGAGCAGGTACTTTGTAGAGTATTGGTTGAGTACCAGTGATAAAACTAGTTTTGTCCTGAAATATATTAAAAAAAAAAATCTTATATTTTCTATACTTGAGTCTTACAGAATCACAGAATTGTTTAGGTTGGAAAAGATCCTTAAGAGCAGTGAGTCCAACAGCTGACCAAGTTCACCACTAAACCATGTCCCTAAGTGCACATCTATGCCTCTTTTAAATACCTCCAGGGATGGTGACTCGACCACTTCCCTGGGTAGCCTGTTCCAGTGCTTGACAACGCCTTCTGTAGAGAAATCTTTACCACTATCCAATCTAAACCTCTTCTGATGTAACTTGAGGCCATTTTTTAACTTGAGGTCCTGTCACGTGTTACTTGGGAGAGGAGGCCAATCCCCACCTCGCCACAACCATAACCTCCTTTCATGTAGTTGTACAGAAAGATAAAGTCTCCCCTCAGCCTCCTTTTCTCCAGACTAATTGCATAATAGAGTTATGGCTCAGACTGATTTCTCTCATTTGAATTTCTTTATTTGCCATCATGCTGCTGTTAAAGGATGCATGTTTACCACATTTCAGCTGTTGCAGGAGACTCCACGTGCCATCTGTGCATTGGTCTCGTCTCCATACCCCCATCCAGCACTTCAGAGATCAACAGGCAAGGGAGATGTCTGCACTGGGGTCATGCCAGGAAAGGGAGAAGCCCAGGCTAAGAAAGAGTCAGGCTGAGTCAGCATGCCTCTGTGGAAAAACAGTCTTCTGGTCAAAAAGAAGCAGATCTCCCTAGGGAAAGCAAATTAGCAACCCATACCTGACACTGTTTGTCTATTCCCTGATAGATGAGCCATTTTTTCCTCTCCTTCAGAGTAATTCTTGGCTGTACTTTCATTTTAATGAGTTTTTGGACCAAAGCCCGAAATGGATCAAAGCCATCAGAGGGAGGGGTGGGGAAACACATGACCCTAACCTTTGCCTTTTCTCTCTTTTTCTTTACAAACAGAAGTTGCACCTTTCATTATTGAAGTTAATGTCAAGAAAGGGGATTGGTGCTTTGGTTGTGGAGAAGTGAGTGACCCGTCTGCCTGTTCACCAGTGATGGACATCAAGCAGGAGGCTGTTGCAGCCTCCCCCTGGGGAGAGCCCTCTGGAGAGGCGCAGAGAAAGGGTGTCCACTGCCAATGGGCAGCGTTCTCCTTTCTAAGCAAATGCATCCCTGCCTGAGCAAACACAGCAGCTCCTGGGGGAAAAGCAGAAGGAGGATTAATGGATGAATTTCTACTTCTTGTGTGACACAAGGGCTCTAGTCTCAAGGTGGCGAGAAATTGCAGCTGTCGGGAGAGACAGGAGCAAGGCAGGGCAGGCAGGAGATCATGTCACGTCTCTGTTCTCCCTTCCTGGTGTCCCTGGAGTATGATTAGTGAGAGTCCACTGCTCTCAGCAGACAACTTTGAGATCACTGCGTGGAAAGCACCCCCATGGCCAGAAGCTGCTGTTGCTCTGACAGCTGAGTACAGAGCCTAAAAATGGGAGATAAATAGTGCTGTGTGCATACAGCAGTCAGGGCTTGGCTGCACTTTTTGAGCCATTTTTCTCTCTTTGCAATAGAGAGCTTTTCCAGGAGTCAGGAAATTTGCACATACCTTCATGTGCCTGCCATAAAAGAGAGCTGAGCACGGTTAAGGTGCTGATGAAGCTAGAAAAGGACAGGAGAGACAAAACTTGCATCATTCAGCAGAAGCAGAAACAGCCATAGCTGTAAAGAGCCTGCATACCCCCCACCAAAAGGCTTGTGGCTGCTGATGAGTGGGGGGGCAATGAAACTTGGATGAGGGGGACACGGCCCCCTGGTTTGGCAGAGGTGGGGGAAATGCCATGGGGCTCTCCAGATGAGCTGCTGGGGCATTGCCAGCTGCCCTGCACCAACACAGAGTGTGATGGAAGTCCCACGATGCTGCAGCCTGGGATGAGCAGCTGGCAGAGACTGTGTGTGATGGGGAGCAAAGTGCACTGTGGTGACTGCGAGGTGGGTAACGGGGAGACTGCCGGCCACCAGCTGCCACACAGCCTTTGCCTGGCCCTCAGACAGGAGGAAGGCCATGCCTAGAACAGTGGGGACCATGCACTCTCTCGTCAGGTTTCAGCAGGTTTTTTTTGCTGCCAATATTTCTCCTGCCCTCTGAAAGGCCACCAGACACGGCACCAGTGGTGCTCCAAGCAGCATGCTGAGGGCACCCCGCTCCCAAACTCTGTGAGGGGAAATACTGCTGACGTGACGCAGGCTTTTATTTCCAGGAGACCTCTCAGAAGAGGTGGTTGCCGTTCACTGAGTACATTTTGTGTATTAGGCTACAAGTGTGACTGAGCAAGCAGAGCGTGTGGCTGCTGGCAGGCCCCCGGTGCACTGCCCTGCTTGTCGCAGACTTGCAACACCTCTGCTACACAGACCTGCTCATGGCATACTCCAGATGGCAACTCAGGATGAGGGGATTACCTGTACAGAGCACACGCCTTCAGACAGTGAAGGTGCTGCCAGGCTTATTTGTTGGTGATTGTGTGCAGAACTCTGGAAGATACACACTTTGTCATCCCTGTTTCCTACCTTTGAAATGCCTCTTGCCAGCAGAAGAGAAGCACTGTGCCTTGTTTGGTTTCAGTGCTCCTGTTGGAGGGGGCAGGGAGCTGCACAGTCATATACATAATTCTCTTCCTCTTCATTTAGTTTTCTTTTTCTTAGGGCAAAATAAGAGCCATTTGAGCTGGAAGCATAGAGCTGCTTCTTATCTGCAAATTTCCTCCCTCTACACAAAAATACAGCAATTTAAGGGATTTTTAAAAAAATGCTAAAACTTTATATCTATCCTCCTCAAATACTCACTGTGTTGAGCATCTAAATACAAAAGAAACATAATGAGGTTCCATAAGATTCAGTGTGAAACACACCCAAGAGAAACCCAATGCACACTAATGGGCATTCCCCAGAGTTTCTGACTCATGAATGTGTTTGGTACTATTTCAGCAGGGAAAGTAGCAAGAGGAGGGACAGCCACTAGCAGAGGTGTCTTCAAGCTGACTGCAGAAGTCAGTAATGCCAGAAGACTGGAGAGTGGCTAATGAAGTATCTCATTTCAGAAATGACAAGGGGAGACTTCAGGGAAGTGCAGTAGTGACCTACATAGAGCAGAAGGATACAACAGAAAGGCCTGGAGAGGTGAGGACAGCCAAGAGGAGGCAGAGAAATTGTCAGGGCAACACAGGAAGACTCTGCATAAAATAAGATGTAATGAAGCAAAGGAAGGTATCTTTTCTGCTCTGAGATAAAGAGGAAAGGTGCACTCTGAGATGTGCTAATAACTGATGTTTTGATTCTTTCATGTAAAAGAAGAAAAAAAAAAGATTAATAAAATGGAATCTATGTTGGGAATTCAGGTCAACCACAATGAAAAAACACAGACATTCTGTGCAACCCAAAATGTGGGGGAATTTTTTTATCTATCCAGGGAAATAGAAAAATCACACAGAATGTTTTGTTTCAGCCTTCAAAACATTAAGGAACATTTCTAAATAAAGTATTGCTGCAAATTAAAAGAATATTCGAAAGCATCTCACCAAAATACTTTTAGGATTTGAAAGAGTTTTTCAGGATTCCTTCTTACAGAATAAATTTAGTAAAATTGAGATTCATTTACAACATGTGCTGCTTTACCTTACTCTACGTAGTTTAGGGGATGGGAGAATGAAAAAAAATTAATTCAGCTGCAGCCACCAGCTGTTTCTGGACTTGACATGGCCTATTGCAGCCTCCGAAGCAAAACAAACATGTCCCTGTTGAGTTAATTACTGTGAAAAACAAAACAAAAAAATCCTCCTTATTTCTCAGCAAAGACCACCTCTGCATACGTGATACTGTTTCCTGATGGACACAGAACACTGGAAGGAGGTCTGGTGGCAGACTGAGCACTTGTTCTGTGGCAGAGGCCGAAGGAGTGGCCGTGTCAGTGTGACCACTGCCTCAGCTTTCAGAGCTGGCTTAAGCTGATGAGGAGAATGAGGAGCAAGTGAGTTAAGGTGGGAGCAAGTTCTTCTTCTCTTCCACTGTGAAATACCAAGTTCTAGCAAAGAGGGAGCTGCATATGGCAAAGTCTTAAATTGCCTTGACGAGCTTTGCTGGAGAGTGTCTCTAGTCCCCTTAGATGGCGCCTGTCTGCAGCTGATTCACAGAAGGTCACACAGGCTGGTCCTGCCCAACTCCCCAGTCTACTCAGCTAGTCAGCACAGCTGATGGGTGAAAGAGTGGAGCTGGTTGAAAACATTTGATATGGCTCTAGACAGGCAAATGGATTTGCAAATTCAAAGCACAGGAGAGACTGAGAGCTATTGCAATAGATTACAAATGAGCTTGGAAACACAGGTGTGAGGCACAAGGAGGGAATGTGCCTGGAGCTCAGTGGCTGAATATCCTGACAAGCAGTCCAACCCTCTGCCCCTTTGTCCTACCTTTCCCTTTGCCAGGCAGGTCTGTCGTTTCTGAAAACCATATTTATTTGGCATGGAGCTAGGGAAGCCAGGGGACTGGGAGGAATGCTGGATGAGAGGTCCCAACTGTTACAGAAACCAGTGAAGTGTGGGTAAGTAGGCCAGCAGCAATAGAGAATGCAAGAAAACTATCTTACAATTTGTTAGAAATCCCTGCAATGTGGTTACAAAACACATCAGTGTAGAGAGAAATCTCAGTGAAATGTGGACTATGTGGTTCAGCTGTGTGTGTGTAGAAAGCACAGCATGACCTTTGTTACAGAGGCAGAGTGTGAATCATGGGCATGTTTTGCTTAAGACCTCGTGCTGCTGTTGCCATGAATTTCTGTCCAGGCTATCAGGACTGTAACATCTATAGACATGCTTAGCGCCATGGATGGTACGCCCAACACATAGATAGGGTCTGACTACAGGTCTGTCTACACTCTATCCCTTACACACTCCAGCAGCTGCCAGGAGAGGATGCTCAGGAAAGAGCAAAGCAAGGTGCAGACAGGGTGATCCCTTTGCAGCAGCAGCAGCAGCCTCCCAACTTCACTGGTGAGAAGTTTGGGACCCTGTTGAGCTTCAGGCTGCTGCCAGACTTTGATATTTGATATCACCTGACAGACCTACCCTTCCTGAAGTTGTCTTACCACTTTCTGAACTTTTGCCCTTCACAACTGTTCATAGCAACGAGTCTCATATGTTGGTTTTAAGATTGGAACTATTGTGGGGGCTGGGAAGCAGACTTCGTGTTGTTTGTTTTATATCTGCCAATGGATAACATCATTAGCTAACTTGTATTGCTGGTGCTAGTGAATAATCATTTCCCATTCACTTCTTCCACAACACTGGGGATAACACTATATCTATCAACTCCACCCCAGTCATCCCTGTTTTAAAACAGTAAACCAGAGTCTGTTTGATTCTCCATGCAGAGGGCTATTCCTCATTGATTATCCCCCCAGTTACCCTTGTTAGCGTGCCTTTGAATCACATGATCCCCCTTGCCAGGCTGAAGGACCACAGCTGCAAGTCGACATTACTCCAGACACCAGCAACCTATGGATTTATGTCAACGGCTATTCAGAGGCAGTTTTAAGAGAAATAACCAGTGTGACCCAGAGATCTCTTTTCTGAGTTGCACTTGTTAACTTAAAGGTCATCACTGCACATGTAAGGCTAAGATTATTGTTGCAGATACAGTCCTTTTAAACTATCTGATGTCAATCTCCTTTACCATGAAAGGTAAATGTTCCTGTTGGTAAGCTGATGTGAGAAATTGATTCTTAAAGATAACTGCTAGAAAATTTGGTATGAAATCTCTCTTTGGCACTAAAATGGCATTCTTAAGCAGAACATAGTAAATCTTGGAAGAAAATGCTTTCTTTAACCTTTTCTTTTATGGCAATTTCTAATACATCCAAGTCCTTTCACTTCTATTAGTTCCATATCAAAATGCAGCTTAGGCTGATGGCTGAAAGTCATCACTGTTGGTTGTGAAATTAGTTGCTATTTTCAGTCCATTTCAAAACTTCAAAACTTCCATTAGTCCAGCTGAGACACATGCCAAAGTCCTCAAAAAAAAAAAATAATTGAAGTGGCAGAGAGAAGAAATTGTTCCTGTTATGCTAAGGTTAAATGTCTGAATAAAGGAACCTCAAGGAGACTACATACATGCTGCACCTGCTCTCCTTGTCTCTGTGAGTAAAGGGAGAATACACTCTAATTTCTACAGTGTTTCGTAGGTAAGTTATCCACCAAAACCCATGAAGAGCTGAGATTCCTGAGTACCTTACAGATGCTCCTGAAACCCCAGCAACCCCTTTTTTTTTTTTTCAGAGCTATGAGCAACTTGAGAAATTATGTTTTTTCTTTTAAAAAATCAAGCCATCATCTTCCTAGGTATTAATACTAAGCTCACATTTTCCTCTCAGCTTCTGTCCCAGCAGGAATAACATAATCTTCATTGGTTTGCAAATTGCAGACAGCTCCCCTGCACCTACTTGAGCTTCTCAGCTCTCTGGGGAAGGGATAGGAGGGCGCTTGTTTCCCCAGCAGAAATATAAGAAAATGTTTGCATGACAAAACTCTTGCCTGTTGCATGGTAGTTTAAACAAAAGAGCCCTACTGTGGGCATTTTCCTCTGTAGTGCAGAGCAGTTTGTAAAGCTGTATAATGTGTCTTGACAGCGGTACAAATCACTAAAGGTCAAGGGCTTGGGGATTAACCACACCCCCATACAATAGGCTGATATAGAAAGGGCAGGACTATGAGGGTTCAGATTTAGAATGAAAAGTTTTGAATAGGGCTGATGAAAGCAGATTTGTGGAAAGGGAGGACTACTCACAACCTTCCAGCACTCAGATCACAGTGCAGAAGCAAATACGGTGCTCTGCCCATTCTTTTTTAATGCAATGAACATCTGGCTGTGGGCATCCTACTCCTGAGATACCTTCTGCCTTTTTTCTCAAATTTTCTCTAGCTGCAGGTGCTCATCGACTCCTACCACTCTGCTCTCGATGGGTCAGCTATTGTAGGTTGTTCAGGACTGTGTCTGGCTGAGTTTTGAATATTTCCACAGATGGAGGATCCACAACCTCTCTGAGCAACCTGCGCCAGTGTTTGATCCCCCTCACAGTAAAAGAAAACCTGTTTTCTTGTGTTCAGAACATCTAATTTCCATTTGTGCCCATTGCCTCTTGAACTGTCAGTGGTCACTACTGAAATGAGTCTGTCTCCCTTATCTTCATTCCCTTCCATCAGATATCTATACATACTGGTAATATTCCCCCAAGACCACTTCAGTCTTTGTATTTTAAAGTCTGATTTAAAAGCATTAAGTTATTCATCTAAGATAAGCTGTTGGACTGGAAAAACACATCTGTTCAGATACTTGATCTATGAAGTGTATGAAGTAGTGCTTCCATAGTCACATTAATATTTAGGAGGGTTTCAAAAGGGAGTTTTTTAGGTTCTTTTACTTCAACTTTGTGATAGTGACATGTGTCAACTGCATCGTCTGTGTTTTCTGTGACATGCATGCAGAATGGTCACAATACACCTCAGTTGAAGCCTTTCCTCTTCTACACGAAGAGAAAACATCAGGGATCGTTTCCTGTATTAGAGAGCAGCTGAAAAGAGTCTGCAGCAGAAAAGCCTATTGAAATCACTGTTCTTCCTCACACTGATAGAAGTATTTTCCCCTGGAATCAGCAGTGATGACATGATTGAGAATCATCAGAGCATGGAAAGGACAATGAAGCTTTCAGAAGACAGTTTTTTAGCCATACCCACTGGATAACGAATAAGTTAGCACTCTTTGCC
The DNA here is from genome assembly GCA_035221455.1 of Xenops minutus. Lineage (NCBI taxonomy): Eukaryota > Metazoa > Chordata > Aves > Passeriformes > Furnariidae > Xenops > Xenops minutus. Next base: position 46,701,752 of record JAWWEE010000158.1, on the reverse strand, counting down.
AAAGGGCAGAGCATTTTTTGCAGCTCTCATTTCAGTAATTCTTCCATGATGCTTGTATTCACTCTTTTTTTTTTTTTCAAAAAAAAGGTAAGACGAGTAAAAATACTATGGGCTACATAAGCCTGATGAGTGCATTGACAAGAAAGATGTCACTGAATGCCACTATTTATTAGCAGTATGGCTCCCTGAAAGAGTTATTGTGGAGTATTTTTGTTCACTAATTATGTGCTAAATTACATTAAATTATCACAGTAGTGCCTCATAATTACAGTTATTATGACAAACACCAAACAAATGAGTAAAGGAGTGACCTCTTTCCTTTGAAAACAGGCAACAGAAGTCTCTCGCCAATGCCAGCTTTCTGAATATGCAGCACTAGTTAATTTTCAGTTTTGCTTTGCAATTGGAAGGACTTCTTTGATTAGCTTTTTTAAAACCCACTGCTCAGTGAAGGTCTCTCCTGTTTAGCTCAGACAGGAATGGATAAAATTGTTCCCACTGGCTGTTAGTAATTTTTCCCTCTACCTTCTGGGTGGCCTTCCTTTGTCTACAAAGTCCATGGTGCAGCATTCCATAAGACTTCTGTGGACAGCTCTCAGAATTTGACATTTAAGAGTCATATTAAGTTTAATATTAAAAATATTATATATATAATTTTATATTTTATATATGTTTGTGATGTTAAATATAAACAAAAAAGTTTGTGTAAAAAAGGCAAAGCTAGGACTATTATAGATTTTTTAAAATTTACTTCACACTTTACCTTTGATACCAATAACTTGCTACTGCAAATCCAGATTAGAATTAAACTCTTATTTGCCTACAGTGCCTTTCTCACACCTTCACCTTTATCCAGAATGCCTGGTACACGAGTTTGACAAAAATAGGATGCTGGCTTAGAAGGACTGAAAATACAATCTATTTTGGTAATTTTCATGTTCCTCTGTTCCTTCAAAACATGTCAACAAGGTTCTCTTATTCCATACCTCATTCACAGAAGAGATGACAAGTCACACTTACAAAAAATCAAGGAGGAAGCAGCCATCATTTCAATGCAACTTCTAACTTGGGGTGCAGGACACAGCACAAAGCACTTTGCATTTCCATTCCATTGAATGACCATTAGTAACACAATGAGTAGTTTACTGCCAGATTTGTTCCAAGGAGTTGTGAAATTCAAGTGAATGTGTATTCCTTTATTTCAAACACCTAAACACACATACTGAAAGGGCAGTTCTTATATATTCTTTTAGTGTGGAATTGCTGTTTTTGGATTGACCATCATTAATAAACACTTGCACCTTCAACTATCCAGGTAGTAATTACTGGTTGACTAAGAACTAACCTGGAAGAAACAGACTCAGCACAAGCCAAAGAAGACGTGACCTAAACTCATCAGATCAACTAGATAAAAATCTAACCAGACTGAGTGATATGCTTGGCAACAATATATACCTTACATGGCAGGTCTGTATTGTATATCAGCTATGGGTTTTTTTGAGAATCAAAAATGGATGCCATATTGTGGCTACTTTGGGATTTTGAAATCCATCAACCAAGTCTTTTCAACAAATATCACAGAGTCACAGAATCACAGAATGGTTGGGGTTAGAAGGAACCTCTGGAGATCACCTGCTCCAACCCACCTGACAAAGCAGGTTCACCCAGAGCAGGTTGCACAGAATCACCTCCAAGAGGGTTTTGAATATCTCCAGAGAAGGAGACTCCACAACCTCTTTATGCAGCCTGTTCCAGCCCTTTGTCACCCTCAAAGTAAGTAATTTTTCCTTTTGTCTCATCTAATTCACCATCTAATTCCAGAGGACATAACTACCTTCAACAAAATTTTAAGGCCATAGTAGCTTCCAGTTACAGGGCAGGTTATATACTCTGTATGCCCATAGGTGTGATTTCATTCATTCTTAAACTATGTCTCCCTTTTAGCTGAATATGCTGGCTACTCAGACAGCACAAATGTTGAGCCTGTCAAACAAGTCTGGCGTGTAACAGTATATGTTGATATTTGACGAAGATTCAATGGCTAAGGATATCGTACAGAGAGCTTAAGTAGAACTCTGGCTACTTGTACACTCTGAGAGGAATTCTGGTGCTTGCATTTTATTTTTTATGTTCTTCAGTATTTGTCAAAAAACACAGCAATTCCTGAATGACACTGCCTCTTAAAAGCATGTTGAGCTGAATCAAAGGAAAGAAGATCCAATACTTTTTCCCTCAGTGCCTGATTTACCCATTCATGACTCATTTAGCTATGTATCTGACTAATTTTGCTTAATCTGTCAAGAACAGAGTCCTAGTCTAATGGCTCCGATCTATTTTGATCTATTATTAACAGAAAAGAGAAACCTCCTTCTTCCCTGTCCCCTTCCCCTGTAAAATAATAAAGGTAATTTGTAGTCATATTCTTCAAGTCATAAGTATCTATGATATTCTGTTTGTTTTTAGAAAGATATGTCTGATGCAGAATAAATACAGTGACCTAGAGCTGAGCAGGTAGGGAATTTGCCGGAGTAGGTGATACTGTTCCTAGCACAAAAGTTTTACTATCTACCGTCTATCAGTCTGTCCCAGCTACTTATTTGAGCTGTATATTTTATCATCCTCAGACAAGCCCAGTTGCTCCATTAAATATACATTCCTATGACAATAAGATATTTTGAGCTCTTAAGGGGAGAGGCAAGGGAATTAGACTTGTATATAACAGCCCAATCAAACAGCATGCTTCACAGGTATACTGTAAGGTAGTATGCAGTACTTCTTAGGTACTTGCACATCATTTTTCTGCTTGCTTATCTTCTGGATAGTGCCTCACTGCACTGAACTTGGCATACCAAACCACTTCTCCTTCCACAGATAGTCACTGTAATTTCCTACTCAGAATAATAAAGAGATGTTATTCTGGTAATGAAAGATGCCACTGAAAACACACCTAATATTTCATTATCATAATCATGTCATGACCCAGTCATAACCCTCCTAAACTCCACCTGACTCATCACTCTTAATTGGTTTCATCTATTCCAGTGCTATTATCAACAACTTTTTATGAAGCATGGGTCAGAGTTACCATGTCTTTCAACACTGTATTGCTACTGTATCCTGATCTTAGCATGAATAGGTTCATCCTTCGTACCCTCATCAGTCTACCTGCTTATTTTCAGGTCATAGTCAGATTACTCCAACATGTTGTATTGCACAACTGCTTCCAGTCTGAAGTCCTGGGTAACTATTCTGCTAACAGTCACCTGGAACAGCTTTATAAAGGGCTTGTTCTTGGGCATCTATAATTTACACTTCCTGGTTAGTAGAATATTATGAGTTAGAAAAATCCTCTCAAACCTATTTTTTTTTTCAGCTTGCTGCTGCCTACATGAATTTATTTGCTCAACTTCTGGAAATAAGAAGCTCCAAAAACTTTTAGAGGAGTTCTTTTTCTACTTCCTCTGATTTGTTTTCTTTCTGGTAGTCAGCCTTAGACCATCCTGTTTACTATTGGATTTTTTCTAAATTTTAACTTTCAGCCCCATACTTCAGTCACAGGTCACAGCACGCACTGCATTTTTTCATATGTGGTAACTTATTGTCAAATATTTATTTTCTAAGAACAACCCATCACATTTCTCATAAAGAAAGGGGTTTACTGTCTGAAACATGTCTTTCTGATAATCCATTTTGCAAAGCCCACAAAAGGCACTGTAACATCCAAGAGGCAGATCCATTGGTACTTGGTGGCTGCAGAGACTTAACAATGGGAAACCAGCTCTCTCAAGCAGTAGTAGCAAACCCATTAAGTGACTCAACAGGCTGTGCAACACCCACTGACCGGGGTAACCTGGAAGTACCACAAGGCATGTTTGCTGATAAAGGCCACAGCCCCTTTCTGTCATTCACTACCTTTCAGAAGAGTCATCTGCTCTTGTTTCTTAGCCATTAGCCCCATAAGCAGATATCTTGGGATAAAAGAACTCATTTCAGCTTACTAGAGAAAGACATTTCTATGCATCAGGAACCCTCAAAGAAATTATGCAGAATAGGGACAGTCCATTTCCAGTGATTTTAAAAAACATATAAGTAGTAGTATATATGTAAACTTAGTATGTATAACTGTGCAGTCAAGGACAACTGAAAGCTTAGGAAGCAAAACATGAGGACATTGTCTGAAAGAAGTGCACTGACAGCTTGTCAGCTGAAGCATACTAATGTGTCTGTACTTGTGGACTGACTGATGCTTTCATAGCAGAAATGACTGTCAGAGTTGTTGCTGTCCACAACTTCAGGCCTCACAACCACAGCATTGGATCCAATGTCTTTAACTACTGTTGAAACACCTTCCTCTGTTCCATTGAGGAAGACACTGATCTGTATTTAGCTAGTGAGGTTTAGGCTACTGTTATAGTGTATTCAGGGTTGTTTGGGCTTTTCTTAATCAATAATTCAAAATTTGCTGGCTTGGAAATTTTCTTGTAATTCTTGTTAATAATATCAACACATGAATTAAGAAAAATACAATTTTTTAAAAAAGGAAGAAAAAACCCCTTGAGAAGTAGACTCTTGTATAGGCTTTTAATTTCCAATTCCCTGCTAAATGTCCAAAGCAGGTTGAAGGCAACCTCCCTACCCACTGACAAATGGTAGGTGAATTACACAGTAATAAATACATTTAAAGCTTGATGTTTCTAGAACATCCCTGTCTATGGTGAAACACACAAAAAATTACTATCAAGGTTTGGGGTAGGCAATTAAAATAAAGAAAAAAAGCTTTCCTCCAATTAAACTTGTAAGGAGAGTAGTCAGGAAAACAAAATAAAACCACCCTTCAAATTGTCTGGGATACAAGGCTTATTGATTTTGTAGCTTGTACCTTAGCAGTCAGCCCTCTATGCATGTGTGCGTGTGTGTCTGTGTTTGTGTGTGCTCACCATTTTAAATATCACATCCCAAAGACAGCAGAGTCCTACAGCACAAGGCCCTACAAACACCATACACTACAGTTGTGTAGGGCAAGCTCAAGGCATGGCCCTAAGGATTTAAATAATATCCTTCTGTCTTCCAGCACTGTTCCCACCTTCCCCTCTGTCTTTCCCCTTGGATTTTCATTTGCAATTGTGCAAACTGGAGGTTAAAAGCTTTCATACAGTGCAGGAAAGATTTATATTCCTTCATGGCATAAGTAGCAGCCAGGGTGCTGAGCAAAGGAACTGGCAGCTCAGGTGGCCATGAACAGGACAGCTGATGAATTAGGAGAAGCAGGCTGCCCTGCTGAGGGCTTGAGAAGGGAAAGGGTTGCTTCAACAGGGGGAGGTTTGAAATAATTTTGTGCAGCCCCCACCTATTTTGTTATGTCTTACAAAATTCACCTTCCGTCTTGCATGAAATGCCAGGGCAGTCATAGAGCAGTGTCAAAGGACAAAGAGGGGTACTCAGCCCTTGCACATCCTGGCCTTGAAGGAAGCACAGGTTTTGACACTATGGAGAGGGAACTACTCCACATGTAGAAATATTTCGTATTTCTCACTAGTTCTTGTGTCTTCATTCTGCAGGTCTTTTTCCTCCTATGTTCTTGCAGCTAACTCTGTCGAAATTGGACTGATTCCCAAGGAGTGGCCTTTCTGCAGGTACAGTGTTGTAACAGCTCTGAAATGTTACTCACCATTTTATCAGTGTTAAAACATTCTCAAGACAATCCTTTTAAGAGAACTGTCACTCAACAAACTCTCCAGTAATTCTCTCTGTTGCAGCAACTCAGAAGATTAAATAAAACCTCCCATTCATGTTACCTATCTCATGTTGTTCTGTACCCAGGACTGGGGTGAGTCTGAGGGAACATGCCCCAGTTGTAAGGTGTTCGTGTTTACATTGCAGCAGTTCAGTAAATCCTGTAAGAACCGCCTTTGTTTATGGCTTTTTTACAACACTCTGAATAATGCTCAAAGCACTCTGCCGAGACATTTTTGATAAATTCACTTCAGATTTAACTGATGCCATTGTAAATCAAGATTAGCTCCACTATGTTGATTTTATGTAAGATCTACACCACATTTGCATGCAGTAGTGATGGGAGCCTTATGAGTATTTAGGTAGAGGAGTTAAGACACATGACAAGTCCTATACAGATATGATCATTCATTTATTGGAAATGCTGATGCCCAAGTCATCTTGACTAAATTGAGTAGTCCAGATTAGATTCTAGCTCCCTCAAAATCTCAACACAACCAACTCAGGATTTCACAGAATACATGTTTACTAGACTGCCTGCTAAGAGAATTCACATGTGTTTAAAATCATTCTGCAGTGATGAATAATTAATACCCAGTAAAGGTCTGGTATTTCTTTCCACAGGGAGGCTGTGAGAAGCCTACTGGATCTGAAGATGCTGCTCAAATATGAGTAATCTCTTGTTGCAGCAGCATTCCCTGCACCTCTAGCAGCAGAGTCCACACTCCCTCTCCCTTCCTTGCCTTTGCGGTTTCCTTACTGGGGAAAAGAGTTTATACTTAATAATGTCACTAGACACAGGAGTTGCAGATACCATATCTGCCTATACCAGAGGCTGCTGCTGTCAGAGTGGAAGGGGGAGACAGAAAGGAGGTGACAAGACCCTGCACTGCCCCGCAGAACACAGATGCCAACAGGGAATTTGTATCTGGGGCCGTTCTTCAAAGACAGATGCATGGGAAATGAGAAAGGCAAAGATTAGGAATACTTGAGAGCAACAAGACAATACACTAATTCAAGCCAAATCTCCAGTAAATACTCTTCATTTTTAACTGTTGTTTACGTGTATGCTCTTTCTCTGTCATAGAGATAATGTGTAAGTGAGAGGAGAGGTAAACTGCATGACTGTGAGCAGAGGCAAGCTGTAATAGTGCCAGTTCAGATGAGCTTTGTCTTCTGAAACTGAGTAGGGAACCCTTCCTTCAGTGAGGAATCTTTTTTAATTAGCCCCTCTCGTTTAGGCCATTGACAGCTGTCTTTGATCCTTCGGGTTCAGCAGTAATGTCTAAAGCTTCATGTTGCTCTGTTGAGTTAAACATACACTGAAAACATGGCAAAAACTCCAGGAAAAAAATAATTGACTGACTTTTTGTAGGACTGGAGAGTACATTTGTAGAGAATCCCTGTGTGATCCAAGGAGACTGCCGTGCTGCCATGTAACTGAGGGATCCTTCACAAGAGTTTATCCTGTTATAAGGCACGTTTTAATTGACATCTGTGTCTTGTTGAAGGCACTGCCTTTCTGATATGCTGTATTACACACAACAATGTGATGCTCCTTTTGGAACAGTTCACTGATTTGAAATACATGTTTTCAAGATGTCCAGTTGTTTTGCTTCCACTTGTGGCTCAAACAAAATACCAACTTCAGTATTTTTAAAAAACAAACACTGTATGTTTGTGTTTAATGGCACAGGAGACTAATTACATGTGAGAAGACAGAAAGGACAACCTGTCATGGAAATCTTTTTACCACTATTGAAAATGACAGTACAGCACAAAATAGCAGCCAGCGTTCAGTGTGACAGTTCAATAGTGAATAAATGGTCATGAATGTGCCAGAGCAGGCTCACCCTGACAAACTAGACTGCTTGGGTACTGAGCTAGGTGAGTGACTGAGGTATGTGCTTATGGGAGGGGGTTTTCTAGTTGCAGCAAGAACATAAACCAGTTTGAATAGCAACAAGAAAAATAGCAAGTGAAGTTGAGGAACTAATGTTCAACAGGATATTGTGAATATAAAATTAGCAGAATATTTTTGCCACTCAAACCACAAGATATCTGACTATAAAAATGGAATATACATATTTCGTCACACAGAATTTTCATAGAAGTTGCCCCTTAAACACCCCAGATCACAATCACTAGATTTAAACATCCAATTTACTTTGAATACTTTAAAATCAGAAATTCCACAGGACACAGGTTTGCATACATTTTACAGCTACCTTAATGGACTTGGCTGTATATATTGCTTGCCTGCTTGATTTGTTCTGTTTTTCTATGGTGTCTAAACCACAAAACTAGACTGCTCGCTTCTTTCTTTTGAGCTCATTTGTTACCATACAGTCATTGTTGAAGCTGACAATACTTCAGACATTAAAAAGCCACAAAACCAGATTTGATTATCGACCATCTAGAGGAAATCTGGGGACAACTTGAGGCATTTGATACCACCGAGGTCCCTCCTGCCTTGTATGCCTTACATTACCATTGCGGATCCATGTCAGTTTGCTGAGGCAACATGATTTTGGAACTTAGTGATCCCCTCTTAGTGCTACAAACAGTCTGAGTGACAACGAACAAGTTTCCAAGTAAGGATATGTTCATTTGGTTTGCAGCTTATAGATTCTTAATAAAACTTGAACAATTGAAACATTTCCACCCTCTCTATGGTATTTTACAATAAAAAAACTGTATGAAAGCAAAATTGGAAACCTAGAAAGGAAAGAGGCAAAATGAATCTATGAAGGAGTTTAGTTTATGTGCTCCACAGCATTAAACTAAAGTTAAGACGCTGCAGGGAACAGTAAATGACAGAACTATATTTTTTAATTATTAAATGCACTGACACACTGACTACATGAGCCTCAAGTGTATTCAGGTTGCTCTGGATGTTTGGAGTTCACTGCTACTTAACTTGCAGATTCAGTGAGAAAAAGGAAGTGTTTCTTTCTGAAGCAGGTGATAAAGCTCTAGTAAATTTAGATCTTTCTGTACATAAGGTGAGAGGAAAGTCCAAGAAAAAAAGAGCAAAGTATAACATTACATTTGGCTGAGCTTTGCAATAGGAAATTAGTACAATGATAGAGAAGCATATTTTGCCCCAGGAAATAACTGTCAGTATATAAAAAATTTAAAAGTTATGATTCAGACCCATGTAATGATTGCCTCCAAAATCACTAGAGTTATGCTGGTTCTATGTAACGATATTTTGGGCAGGATCTGTCTTTTGAGTGCTTTGCCTAGACCCCTCATGCCCTTAAGTGTCTGTCAGTCAAGTAATTTAGCAGGTATCAGCTTTCAGCTCTGCAGATCCCTCAGTTTCCATCTTATCCTTGCCCAGACATTAACTCTCCTTCTTTCCCCTTCTCCATCTCTCCAGCAAGAAGCCCTGTGTTGCCTTGGCAAGTAAGGCCCCACTCTGCTTACACATCCATGGCATCCTTCCCTAGAAAGGTGAATATATGATACAGGGAACCTGGAATCACAGAAGTGCCTGTCAAACAGTTCATGCCTTTGGAGTGAAGCATTGCTAAAAAGGCAGTGCTATGTATGCTGAAGTTCACTGCTCAAGTTTATCAGCCAAGCATCACTTTGGAGGCAGCACTCTCCCATTGGGAAAAGTGGGGAGAGGATGAAAAAGAACACATGTTGTCCCATTCCTTGGCAATTCTTCTATAGAAGCCAAATCCTCACATGATCCTACACAGGAAACAGGTCAGCCAGTGAAGCGACAAGTGCTCCTCAAATAGTTGGAAGAAATAACTGATGACTAGTGCAAATGATCACAAGGGCATGCAAAATGAATTTTAGTAGTAATCTAAATATGAACTGACATATTTACATGGTATTTCACACACTCCCACAGAAATGACTCTGACAATTATAACACGAAGAAAGCATCCACGGTAGAGTGAGACCAAGGGTGTTCAATTATAAGCCAGAATAGTAGGGTCTGACTGCCCCAAATTCACTTTACTCTAAAGGGGATTCCATGAACAAATTATCTCCTACAGTTCGGAGACATCAGCAACATCTGAGAACCATAATGCAGTGAGTTAGGCCAAAGGAAACTATTCTTTCTTAAATTTCCTTTTTCTCTTAGTTTCATAAATTCTTAACTTATTTTGCCACCTGACTTTGCTGAAATTCTGGCTAAATTCCAGTTGAGGAATTCCCTTCTGTGTTTCTGATTTCTTCCTCTAGAAACTGAAACAACTGCAGATTTCTGCTAGACAGAAAACTACAGTACTGAGAACGTAACTTAGAGGTGTGTTGTAAGAAAATTACATTGGTAAAGAAGACAAACATCAGGGTAAAAAAATTCACAATATATACAATTTCTTTTATTTTTTTTTTAAGCTTAAATGCATCTCGTTAATGTGGTCTTGATTACTGTTATCATATGACCAATTACCTTCTTTCCTACTTTATGGTGTTATTTTAGTGGTTTTCAAATCTACAAGTAGGCCATAATCCTATGTTAGCTTACTTGGAACTGGTCTACTAAAACATATTAAACAAGAAAACAAGATGACCTACCTCAAAAACCTTGTCTAAGGTGAATGTTATCAAACAGAAGCTGGTACTGATTCAGGGGCCAGAAAGTCTGGAGAACTGCATTTCAGTAAAACTCTGGCAGGTTCAACAGGATGCTTTTGATTTATGACGGAATAAATGTAAAATTAATTACATCTCTAATTTATCACCTGAACAAAGAAGAAATAAATCTTCTTGGAATTCACAGTTCAGTGTATTCTGCATCAGAGAAGTCCTTGGAGTAATCCAGCCTACAGTAAAGCTGAACCTTAGCATAGCATTATAAAAGGAAAATCATCCCTACACTGCAGGCCACATGAAGAGACACAAGATCTCTTCCCTGTTGAAGCACAACTTACTTTGTTATTGCAGAGTCACTTGTATATGTCACTGCTGATATATAGAGATCTTTCAGGAAAAGAATTAACAATAAAAACTACAAGGTCTCACTATAATAATTCTTCAAAAGCAAGTAAAAGGCATGCATAGGTCACAACATGAGTAGTTTATATGCAGTTGCCTGTAGCCACTGTGTTGGAGCAGGTCCCTGTTAGTGCTCTGACCTCACCGTGGTGAAATGTGTCTCCTTTTGACAGACAAAAGCTCCCTGGTCAAACGAGCATTGCAAGGTTAAGCACAAGGGGTGTGGGAGCACTGGCAAGCCAAGATGTCCTGCATTTCACCCAAAGAGCCCCTCCTCTCTCACAGAAAAGGCGGTGTTTTTCTGCGCATGGCGAAGGAGCTGTGGGAGCTCCATGGGACCCCTCCAGCCTGGCGCTGCCTCCCCGCCCGGCACTGCTGTGGTGGGCACCCAGCTTCTCCCATGCTTGTCGCACAGCTGGCAGCAGCGGAGAGAACTCAGTGCTGCCTTGTACTGAATGGTGAACACTGGAGTGGTGGCTTCTTCCAAAATTAGGATTTCCCCTGCGTACGCTGCCTTCTCGATTTTCTGGTTCATATCAGTCATTTAGCTTGCTTCCTCAAACAGGTTCTGCAAGGGCTTTCTAGCAAAAAAAAAAAAAAAAAAAAAAAAAAAATGTTTGTATTTATGTATTTTTTTTTATATATAAACACGATTATAGTGAGAGTGTGGAGCGGGGCTGACATGCACCCACGCATTGGCCGCTCCCTTCAGACACTGCTGCCAAGAAAAGAGCCTGAAACGGGGCCTGTTTCCCCATCTCCATGGCAACGGCGAGTGGGAAGCAGCATTTCCTACCCGGCCTTGCACCGAGCCTCTGTGAGATGCTGCCAGGCTGCGGGTGACCCGGGACCAGCAGCGGTGCCCCCCATGTGCTGCCAGCACCGCTCAGCCTCCCAGCGCTGCCCTGCTTGCCAGACACTGCCGTGCCTCCTCCTGCAGCCCCGGGGGCCATGGCACTCACAGGTGCCCCAGGCCTGTCCCAGCATGGCAGCTGCTTGCGAGGGCTGGTGGGGACAGAGGGGATGGAGGAACAGGCCTCCAGCAGCTGTCCTGCTGCCTCCTACCTGCACTGCCTTCACCATGACCCACCTCAAGGGGTTTTATGATATGGGGAACAGTTTACCTGAAAAAAACCCCAACTGAATATAAAAACCCCAAACCTTTGCCGAGCTTTTGATGCCATGCTCCCAGGCTGAGCAAGACCAGACTTTCTCTGAAATAAATGGTTTCCTTGCTGCAAGTCTGGCAGCTAAGCCTAACTAAGCTAAGGGCAAGCCTTACCTGATCAATCTGGCAGCTTTCTATGATGGGGGAACTTCAACAGTCAGCAGAAGACTGACCTGTGTCATCTATCTAGACTTCTGTAAGATCTGTGACACAGTCCACATGACATCCTTATCTCCTAACTGGAGAGCTATGGATTTATTTGATGAACAGACTATTCAGTGGATAAGGAATTGGCTGGATGGATGCAGCTGGAGAGTTGTGATCAATGGCTCCATGTCCAGGTAGAAGCTGGTGATGAGTGGTGTTCCTCAGGGCTCTGTCTTGGGACTGGTGCTCTTTGATATATTTATCAATATCATAGACAGTGAGTTTGAGTGTCCCCTCAGCAAGTTTGCAGACAACAGGAGGAAGGGATGCCATCCAGGAAGACCTGGATAAGCTTGGAAGTGGGCCCACAAGAACCTCATGCAGTTCAGTAAGCCTGAGTGCAAGGTGCTGCACCTGGGCCAGAGCAATCCCCAGCACAAATACAAACTGGGAGATGAACTCTTCGAGAGCAGCCCCATAGCAAAGGGCTTCCCCGTTCTGGTGCATGAAGAGCTGAACACAACCCAGCAGTGTGCACTCTCAGCCTAGAAATTCAGCTGCATCCTGGGCTGCATTAAAGGTTCTGGGGAGACCTTAGAGCACCTTCCAGTAGCTAAAGGGGATCTACAAGAAAGCTGGGAAAGGACTTCTTACACAGGCAAATAGTGATAGGACAAAGGGGATTGGTTTTAAACTAAAAGGGGAGATTTAGGTTAGATGATTGGGGGAAATTCTTTATTGTATGAGGGTGATGAAGTACTGGAACAGGTTGCCCAGAGAAGCTGTGGGTGCCCTGTCCCTTGAAGTGTTCAAAACCAGGTTGGGTGGGGCCCTGGGCAATCTGACCTAGTGGAAGGTGTCCCTGCCCATGGCAGGAGAACTGGAACTAGATGATCTTTTAGGTCCCTTCCAATCCAAACCATTCTGCGACTGTACGATAATGCATTTTAAGTAGTATGTAGGTTCACTGAAGTTATTTTTTACTTCCTCCTCTTACTTCTGAGTAACATCTAACCACAGTAATGGAAATTTAAAACCATATATTTGCTTTGAGGCATGTGCACAAGTTTAAAATCTGGGTAAACAATTAATAGAAGCTCATCCATTCTCTATCATATCAACCCACATCTGTGGCCTTGACAGTCTGATGATTACTGTAGCAGTCTAAGAGTGAAACTCACTGTGACTCAGGTATAAATACCTTTTTAAAAATTTGGATATTTCTTCCTTGGGTGAATATGTCTTGGGTGTATGATCTGGTATTAGTGAGCAAAATGAGTGGTGAAGTGAGAAAATGCATAAATGCATTCTCATAGCTACCTTAGGCATCACTGTAGAGAAAGCCTGCATAATGTAAATTGTGGCCTACAGAAAAATGTCCAAGCCACCCAGTGACTAAATACAAATTACCTCCTCCAAGCAAACTGGCACTAATGCACTACCCATTCCTATCAATCCTCTCTTAAACCTTGTTAGTTCTCCCACAGAGGAGTGCTGAAAGTGAAACTCAGCCCTTATCCGGACTCAGTGAATCCACCCAGGGAAGACATGCTTTGGATTCCCAGCTGCTGGAAAAAAAAGGTGGTTAAGAAGTTGCAGTGAAAAATTTGGTACCAGAGAACATAGATCAAAAGGATTTCATTAATTCTGTCACTCTGCAGAATATTTTGTTGCTTTCCTCAGGCCTCTATATTTATTCCTTATTTTATTAAAGTCATTAGCTCAATTTCTTACCTCTCTTTTTCCATGTTTTTCCATCTCTTTTTGGCAAGGTCCTTCAGCATGGTCCCGACACCTGTGCAACCCAGGCTCTTGTCTTCCCTGGGGTTCTTGCCCACATCCTGCTCTGTTTACACCAGCAACCACTCTCTCCTCAAAGAGAACTTTGCAAACATTATCTGGAACAGCTCCTTAGTTAGAGGAGAAGAATACAGCTGCGATTTGCTTTACTGCTTAAAACTAACAGAGTAGTTCTATGACACAAAAGCTATGGAAACACAGTTTCCTGGGAATTTGTGCCTTATGGCTGATGTAGTATGGTTGATGTAACTCCTGCCTAACAGGCCTAAATTCTGAGCAAAGTCGGCTCCAATAGCTGGAAATTCATGATTGCTTTTTCCTGTGTGAATTCTTTGGTGTAAAAAATTGGGGGCTTCTCAATACAATCCTCCTTCTCATTGGAGACATTACCAGTGTCTCTCCCCTCTACTTGTATGACAGATCACGTAAAGAATTCATTTTATTTAAATTCAATGTCAACCATGTCATACTGACTGCAGTTGGATGTGGATTAAAAAGCCAGATGAGGTGAATCAAAAGACAGACACCTACCTGTCTCAACCTTCTTTTACTTTGGAAATCCAGCTGACATCTAAGTTTTTCAGCTTACCTAATGCATTCTATAATAGCAAAAGCAAGAGTTACCAGAGTTTGATGAAGGGGCTGGAGTAATGGCACCCTTGTGCTGAACTTCACTGATGCCAGAATTGTTAACCTCCAACTAAAACTTAAGCTATATTGTTCCCAACTATTATGGATATTCCTTAGAAAAAGGTACAAAAGTATAGTTTGTAATAGCACAAAGGGCACTAAAATCATCACAATAATTTCTGGTCAAAATGGTCAACATTGAATTCCTAATCTTATATTTGATCCTCAACTTCGAAGGAGGAGAGAGGAATTAATCATTAACTGGGCTCACAATTTACCTTAAAATCATGACATTTAACAAATAATGCTAATATTTGTAAGTTATTTTCTGGGTTCTGAGACTTGAGCTTTTAGCTTTTGTTTTTCCATTTTCCCTCTCTATGACTATGAAAGCTTAATCTTTGTCTTAAAAAAGAAAAATTCACCAGCATTGTATTCCCAAGAATTTCATAGATGGCTTTGCCTAGTGTATCTGAAAATGTCACCCTCTCAGATGTCTAGATATACCAGAAGGCTGAAGAATCAGAAAGTGATTTTCTGATCAAAGATGCTTCAGACATTTCTGAACACAGACATCTTATCCTTTGACAATCAAATTAACTTCCAGCTTCTATCTCAAGCTGAGCAGATAGCTAAGAACTGATTCTTTAGTCATCTTCAGAAACCTAAGTTTTAAATATTTAATCTTTGGCTTCCTATGAGAGAAGATTCAGTCTCACAAATCAGGAGTTTCTGGCTTCAGTGAGCCCTAATGATCCCCTGCCTCTGCCACTTTACAGCTGAATTTCTGTTTTTCCCTTTGGGAGGCCTGGTTTTCCTCATATATTTAAGTTCACTTCATGTCTTTGCCAAATAGGGAAGTTCAGGTTG
>JAWWEE010000158.1:46675140-46685683 GCA_035221455.1 Xenops minutus | reverse complement strand
TCAATTAAATTGTAACTCTGACTCATAATCTCTCTGGTAGTGGGTCCATTTCTTCTGCTGGTTTACCTTCAAACCTGCACAGGTTATCACTGGGAATCTCTCCATCAGGCACATTTACCATGTCTAGTTATTTCCTGATTCTTCCCCGAAACCACAGATCCCAAGCTGTGTTCTTGTGTGGTGCCATGTTCAGAACAAATTGCCCCGCTTTTCAGATCCCTCTCTTTGGGTACTGAGGTTAGGCTTTTTGCCTTATGCTCCTCATAGGAAACCACATTTAGTTGGATATCAGTGATGACTCCCAAGGGCCTTTTAATAATCAGAGCTCGGGTTTCAGTCCTTCTTTTTCTAATCATGGCCTTGCATTTAAAAGCAGAGGCAAAAGATACTAGAGCAGTTGCCTGCTCACACCTTTGGATGTTTAGAGATTAAGTGTAAACCTTTGCACCCCAGTAAAAGTCCATATTTGTTTAAGCTACAAAAATAATCACTTAAACATGTTAAAAGTATTTTCTTGTATAAAAAAGCTTCCTATCTTGCTCAGTGCAATATTGAGAAGCATTGATAAAATACAGTGGTTACAACAATACAGACTGATGAAAAGAGTACCAGAGAGCTACTTAATTTTGTTGGTTGAGTGCAAGAGCACAGACCTTTAAAGAGGTTTCACTGCAAGCCATCAAGCTGTCACCACCCCCTTTCAAGCAAGCATATCCTTTCAGATGCCACAGTGGAAAGGATTCATGTTTAAAAAGGGAAATTGTTTTAACCAGGATTTGCTGTAAAGGGAATTGTGCAAATAGGTCAGTCCAGCAGGTCTGACAAGAGAAACAACACACTTATTTCTCTATCAAATAAGGCTCTACTTGTAGAACTGACTGAAGACAGAATTGACTGGTGACAGAAGAGCCATCACTGTGGCATTACAGTATTCCAACATCCACGGCTCATGTGGCAACCCCTAGTGACAGCTGGACTGGCACAGTTACCTGCTGCAATGGCTTCAGTCTTTCCTGCATATTGGGCACAGGCAAGCAAAGCTGGTAATATTGAAGTTTCACTTCCCTTCCCTTCTCCTTCCTCTCCTCTGCTGCAGAGCCCTGATAACCAGGACTCGGGCCAAAGGAAAGACATCTGTATTCAGCAGTAACAAGGACAAACCTTGTCTCCTTTTGCTGACACAGAGTGTGACCAAGAACAGCAGCGAGCTTAAGAAAAATCCCCATGAAAGCTGCATAGACTCAAGCAGAAAAATGAAGAGCATTTTTCATCTAGCATGCATTCAGCTCCTTCAGGAGCATAACACCACACTGATGTGTTGTCAAGAGTGTGGCAGCTCCTCTGCAGAGATATTTGAGTGAGCTGAATCAGTAAATTTTATTTAACTGTCAGCCCTTCCTACAGCACTGTATCAAAGTCAAGAAATGAGGCTTCATCCTCATCTGACTCTCAACAAATACTGCCTGACGGGGTACTTCAGGCAGGGAGAACCTGAGCCAGGGTTTGGAGGAGCACTAATAAAATTAGTAGTGTATCAATGATGTCTGAGTTTCAGAAAGAGCTGAGAACATCCTAAGAAAGTCAAACCCCTCCATGGAGCTGGGCAGGAGCAATCAATGGCAGCAACTTTTGGAATTTTTCTATCTGGATGTTTGTGTACTGTCAACTGAATTCTCAATGTTTAAATTTGTTCTTTGAGGCCAAAATATGGACTCGCTTCAACTCTGTCTAAACTTCCTTTCTGAGCAACTCATTGAGACTCTCTGCTTCAAGACAGAATACAGGACAGTAACAGTCTTCCATACAGCCAGGTTGTCCTGCTGAGAGGTAGAAAAATAGACTGCACGTCGCACCAGCACTTGAATCTATTTCGAGTGATTTATTTATAGGTAGAAAGGCAGGAAAACTGTACTCCTAGCTCCATTCAAAAATACCAATTGGCTATAAATGTTCCCAGCTTTCTGTCAAGGGATTTTTTCCCTCCTTCCAACAGCTCTGCAGTTAACGGTCTCTTGTACTGTCTCTCTAGATGTACCCATTGCAAGTATATGTTGTCAACAATGAAGAAAGCAAACACTCTGACAGGCTGTTCTCCACCTCTTTCCTCTGTTAGGAGAGAAATGCTGGTTACAGATGGGTTAATTATTACACTCAGTGTTATCCTTTTGGGAAGCAATGACAGGTTACTTTCAAGACTCTTATTGCAGATAAACCCTTAGGGCTCTTCCTCTTACCCTACAGCTAGAAGTCCTTGAGTGGCTCCCTCCTGAGCAGCCTTTCTGAATAATTTTTCAAACAAAAATTTCTCCATTTTGGTGAAACCCAGGAAAGTTTTGAGTTTGCTTTAGGTCATTACTTGTGTGTTTACTTGTTTTATGCCTCTGAACTGATGGCCTGCAACACTTGGTGCCGTTTTTGAGACTAGATTCACATGGTACCTTGCAAAACATGGAATATCTTCTGAAAATTTTTCCTGATCATGTGTTACTTCTCTTTAGCCAAAAAATAAAGTAATTCATCCCACAAATCTGAAATTTTTTATATACATGAGACACAGAGCTAATCTTGGCATGTTTCAGCATCTGGATATGAATAACTTGCCTACCTCAAAGGATTTTTGAGGCAGAGTATAATCATATTCATTACCAACATTAAAATCCATTTTAACTTAAACTGTCTCCAACCCATCCAAGCAGGCCATTATCATAACTAAGCCACTCAGACATGGTCATTTCTTGCCTTCTGCTTCAGCTTTCTAAGTGATCTCTAGGAGGTGGTTTTGGAGAAAGAGAAAAGCTAACAATTTGAACCAATTTTAAGTGTCTGTCTATTGATCCGGCACAAGTTCAGTAGTATTTTCCTTAAGACTGACCCAGAACAAAGTGATTATACAAAGAATAATTTATTACTAATAATCAAATGTTTTTCTTACTTTTACCTCAAGCAGCTATCGGGCATACGTGCCAGCGCTGTTTATCTTACAAGGTGCAGGAGGGTGGAAAAAAGTGTTCTGCACCTTAAATGACTCCATTTCCAGTAACACTTAACCCAGAGGGGTTACACATTGCACAGGTCCTGCATCCCTGCGGCTAGACGTGTCCCCGTGCTGGTCCCCCGGGACAGCTGGGGAAGCACCAGCTGCTGCGGCTCCCGGTGCCTCGCCTCATGCCAGTGTGGCACACCGTGCTATGGGCAGGGTCAGGCACGGCACACTGCCCAAACCTGATGCTGCTCAGCTGCACGAGCTGGCCATGGTGTTCCCATTGGTGTTTCCTCATTCAATCAGCCTTGCCACGGAGGAATGCAGACCCAGTCCCAGTACGCAGGCTGGGTGTGAGCCACCTCCTGCACCTGCTCCAGGAGCTCAGGGGCAGGCTGGGCCCTGCGCAACACTGATGTGACCCCGTCATGAACCTTGCTCCTGGTCACAGCTGAAAATCACCATTTCTCACAGGGAACGAAGCTGTTCTCACACTCTGTGTGTCCCATGCCCTCCCCAGGGTGCCATGGTATGCTGTGGCCAGCTTCTCCACAGCAGAGGGGCAATGTGGGGCCACCTGGCAGTGGCTCCCCAAAGGTGTCTTTTTGCCTCCAATGGCAGAGGGAGGCAGGAGCCAGGCAGCCCGGCAGGGTGGTCTAGCCAAGCGTGGTGGTGGGGATGGAGGACATGGCAGGTCCCCTCTGTGGCTGCTGCCGCTGCCTGCTCTGAGTCACTGCATCCCACCCCTGCACCAACACATCTCTTAAATACATGACTGGGAGTGTATGATTTCCATACTGATGAGCCTCCCTAATGCAGCTTTCCTGAGCTCCCCTTTCCCTCACATTAGCAGGAAGCTCACATGCAATGGATTATTAAAACCTGTGTTACAAACACCTTAGGAAGGGCTGACTCCTCTGCCTTAAGCAAACATGGATGCAGTGAGGTAAAGACATGGCTGGGTGCTCTGCAGCCTTTCCACAGCCTCATGGCTGGTAAGAGCATGGCACTGCTTACCAGGGTTTTTTTAGGTAGACCAGAAAATGCTTTTCCTCCTTACTCTGTTTGCTTTTTCAGCCCAGCTCCTCTGGCATTAGCTCAGCCTACAGAGCAGACAGCCCCTCCAGAGACAGCACCTCCACTGACTTTCCACCCCAGCCCCACAGACTCCTCTGTCTTGGCATAACTCCCCCATCATATTTTTTCTTTCTCTTTCTTTCTTTTTTGAGATGTATTAGCTAAATACCAGCTTTTTCACACCTACCTGTGTTTTTTGACAATAATTATCATGTCTTTAGCTGTATGTTGTCCGTGGAAACTGAGTTTTACAGATTCCTGTTTAGTTACAAAGGATGTCCACGAAATCCACAATCACAATACAATTTAATAAAAAGTCAGTTTTCTCATTTTTCTTGCACAAAAAGCTTCAGATGCTTCTGGCTTTCTGCCATAGGTAACCATTAATTTGAATTTTTCCACTGCTTACAGTAAATATTCTTGCTCACAGAAATCAAACTCTTGGTTGTTTTCCCTTTAGCTACTGCTTTGAGCAATTGCTTCAGCTACTTAAATAATTTTGCTCAACAAAGGGGCTTTGATGTCAAATGTCAGATAAATAAAAAGACAGAGGACAATATTGTAAAAAATGCTCAGGTTCTTGTGGATGTGAAGCAGCATCAAGCAGAATTTCAAAGAGAAAATGGTTAGAGAGGAGCCTTGCTCCTTCATGTAGAAAGCTCAAGCACTTTGGTGGGACACAGAGGTCAGGTGAAGGTCTTCACATCCTGCTAGAGTAGGCAAAATTATTCAAGAAAGGTTTCTGATGTAGTTTTCACAGTTATGAGTAGGAAATTCACTTCTGTGAATATTCTGTATCACTTAATTAAAGCAAGCTATTTTTGTGAACGCTTTTGACCATGAACCTTTTTCTTGAATATTCATTGCTGATGGGAGGAAAGGCATGAACAGAATTTATGGAAATTCATTTAAAATCTGAATGACTATGCTTGAGATTTTTTATTAGATTCATTGTCTCTTGTTTATATATTTTTTATTTCTAATATTGGTTTGATTACCTAAAGATAGAAACAGGTGCACGGCCATTTGCACAGTGTAACAATTGTTCAGCTATGGTTGTAACTAATTATTCATGTTACATGAAATCCCTCTAGATTTTTTCTTTAGTGAGTTTGCATCCAATGATTTGAAAATAATTGGAAATCCAGCCAAACAGTGTCAGATTCTGCCCTAGACGTTGTCCTGGTGTACGTTTCTAAAGGCACACGTGGACCAGAGCTGAGTAACTAAGAGACAAGAACAATCCCTGCTGTGCCTCCAATATTGATGCTTTATGAGGCCTAGAAAAGATGGCAGGGATGAAAGGAAAACCACTAAGACCAGAGAATATTGTGCAGCGTATGCTCTGGAGGCTGGGGGCTGATTTAGGCTGTGGAAACTACTCTGATGTATGCCAGTAGCTTTTCTGGTCCGTGATATAGCTTGAAATCCTCAGGCACAATGATGCCTTAAACTTCTCTCAAATCCCTAGGCAATGAAATGATTACCCTGAAGCTTCTTTGCCTCTGGAGATGAAGCATGGTCCCAGTTCAAGAGTCTTCTCTTACAGCACTGGAATAATGCTCAAGAGAACTAAGCAGAAATCCTAGGGCATTTGAGCAGATCCTAGAGGACTCACACATCAAGTTAGGACAAAGACAAAGCTTTCTGATCTTCTCACTCTATTAAACTGCGCTCTTTCAGAGCCTGAAATAGCAGAGCAATGCCTAAGGGTACAATGGTGAGGCCTCTACTGGGATTATAATGCATCAGTTATTTCAATATTTCTAAAAATATTTAAAAGAAGACCAATTTCCACACAGCTTTGTATAAAGGGGGGGAGGAAAAAATGAAAAGAAAAAAGATTATATTTGTGCTTTTATCTTATATTTCTATATTGAATGTATCATTATACATATTGTCTATATATCACTTATTTCATTATCCAGAGACAAGACTATTTAGGCCTGGTTACATGAGCATCAGACCAGGGTTTGTATGAAGCATAGTCCAAGGATGCTGCTGTGGGAAGGGCCACAGAGTGCTAGCATTCCATTAGCTGTAATAGCAGGGAAATAGCAGTCAAAGGGAGCTCATCTTGGCCTTTGTTAATTTACTTCATTTCCAGAAAAACTTCCTGCAGAACAAGAATCCAATACAAAACTAATAGACCACAGTAAGATACAGGACCAGATAGGGACTTCATCTGAGAATGTCTGTCTCAGTTGACTTCTGTCTGATGGTTTCTTTACCTCGTAAAGGGATAGTAGCATCTGATCTCCCAGTGTGTGATGAGGTGGCCAAAGCCATTAGAGACTGACATGTGTGCACTGGCAGGGCAAGGCATGATGCAGAGTATTCCTGCCCCAGTAACTCAGTGCCAGAGTCCACACATGGGATGGGAACGGACTAGTCTGGGCCTGTGGTGTTATCACCACTTCAATTCCCTTCCACTCCTGGTCCCATCCCACACCCTGAGTAGTTCTCCCCCTGCAGCAAGCAGTTGTGTAGTCAGGCAGTCAGGCTCTGGGCTTTACGTTCTCAAGGTGGAAACAAAGGAACACAGCACATCAAGAATGAGTGGTTGAACACAGTGTGATGGCCCACATTTTCTGAAGGACAGACAGTGGCATTAACTGTAATGCCAGAGGTAGAATTTTCATCCTGAAAGGACAAAGAAGATGAATTACATTCTGATATGAATGACAAAAATATCCATGATTCTATTAGACAAGATTAAAAACATTTTAAAGGGCAATTCCTTACCATGTTTCTAGGTTAGGCTAAATGAAACACCTCCTCCCCTATTGGCAGATTATTCTATAGCCATTCAATACATTTTCCTATGGCTGCTCCCGAGGGAACTGATCTTTCAATGGGAAAAGGCCCAGAAGCAGGGTACTGTCTAACAGCAGCTCTGCTGGAGAATAAAATCTTTATGCCTGAAACCAAAGAGGGTCTCATTATTTATCTATTATTTCTGCCTGCTTTGTTCTGTTCAAAAGTCAAACCACTCAGTTTATCAGGCTGGTGGCCATACGATCACATGGGCATTTGGTCACTACTTAAAGATCTCCTGTACCCAGGGATGAATTGAACACATATACCAAGGCTGATGGCTCTGACTGCTATCAGTCTGTCTCCAACATTACAGGATTGCAAAAAAAGCAGAATGAGTATTTTTATGTATTCTAGCACCCCAGCTATATATACATGTATTCCCAGGCTCACTAGAGGTTCTCACAGATGGAAGCATACAAGGAGCAACACATAGAAATGTGGAGTATCTTGAATTCAGTTCCTGCCTTGCACATCTGCACCTCTAGAGAGAAAAGAGACTGAACTGTGAGCCTAGTTTGGGGTCTGCATCTCCTGCTCTCCTGTACCTGCAGCCTGTGACAGGAGCATCTGGGCACTGAGGGGGCACCTCAGGGCTCTCTAGAAATTGAATCATCCAGGATGTGTAGTCATTTTTAAAAATCCTGGCAGCAAAGGAACCAGGAACACAGCAAGACATAAAAGCAGAAAAGGAATAGACACTGGAAGACCCAGCTGCCATACAGAAAGCTTCCAGTTCTGGACTACAAGGTCCTTTTCTGTCAAGATACTCTCCAAAACAAGTATAGTTGGGACGACTTGCTATATTCTCAATAAAATTATGTAGAACACTTTTAATCAGTTCCCTGATTATTTCAGTGTTTGTCTGATTAGGCAAATCAAACAAAGTCACCCAAGACCCCTGCTTTATCAACACGAAAAGATCTATCTTAAATGTATACTGTCCACTGTAGCACAATGAGTGGTTTACCATCTTTCATATTCTTATTCTAACAAATTCTTATAAGGCAAAGATGTCTTTTAGCAATGTATAGTGGTTAAGTAACATATCCAAGGTCATCCAGCTGCATAGCTGGCCAGGAGCATTTTGAGTATCCAAATTAATGCTCTAATCAACAAGCAGTTTTTGCAGAAAACCATATAGCCTTCTAAGCTGTGCAAAATCAGATTTTTAAAATGTAATAATCTGCAAATGCCTCCAGTTGCTGTTCTCTTTCACCAGTAATGAAAGCAGGTAAAATGGATGTGAATTCCCTACAGCTAACTTTCAAAAAATCTGTTTTAGGAAAGAGTTGTCCAAAGGAAAATGAGACCTATGCAACTTCTAGAGCTTCTGGAAGCTATGGTTGTATGCTTACATTATGTGTTGCTATAGTAATGTCCGTTTCCCATTCAAAATTCACCCTGTGCTCAGATCAACAGCACAATAATGGGTTTTGTGAATGCTAGCCCTTTGCCTTTCCATTCTAGAAATAATCGGGTAGCCCTCTGCCCCATGTACTGCACATGTCATCATATTAAGACCATCCTAAAGAGAAGCCATTTCCCTCACAAATATGGTATTTGAAAACTAGGGATCTTTAGGAAGAGGAACAACACTCAAAAGATCAGTAGCCATTTAATGGCTCACTCTACCCAGTCAGACCTTTGGGGTGGTTTCCATTTCTGGACAACTTAACCTGTGTTCTATGATAGGGATGCAATCAGGGACACTCCAAATCTCCAGAGCTGCCTGGCACTGCCAGCATGTTCTTACTCATCCTACTTGCATAATGTGTTGCTCTGGTGTTGCCAGTGAGCTCTGTAATAACTGGCAGAAACAGCCTCTGCTTTGCTGAGATGCTCTCAGCTGACAGGGAAGAAGTTGTCTCCCCAGGTCAGCATGGAGTCACATGTTGCCAGATCCTCCTACTGCAGGATTTCCACTGTGACTTTGATCCTGTTGCAGGCACTTCTGTAATATCTTTTTTATTATTTGAGTCCTGCCTGGGGCCTATGTTTGGCTCTAAGGCCTTTTGACTGGTGGGCATCCCTGCCAAGGGCACAGTGCGCTTCCCCCCTCCTGGTGCACACTTCTCAGCATGCTGAGATGTGGTGCTGGGCTCAGTGCTAATGTGTGTGCTGTCTTCATGTAAAGGGGGTGAGAATATGGCACAGAAGGATCCTATGAAGTTTTTTATCACTCTGGTGAGCAGGAACCCCACCATTCCCAAAGTAAGCTATACCTGGTGGATAAACATGCAGGTTACAATACAGAGATTAGCTTACAACAGAAAATGGTACATCCAAGAAGTACAGGATAATTAGTAAGTGGGAGCTTATAGGCCTCACATACTTTCCATCTAAAAAATCTTAACCTTTTGCGTTTCTTTAGTCTGTGGATAGGTTTAGCCTGGATCTCTTATGAACAGCTTGTATCAACAGGGAGCCTGGCATGGAGTGCTAAGAGAAGTATTTATATCACTTAGTAGCACTGTGCATACACTGTGTGTGCACTTTGAAGTTGCTATGTTAGCTGCAGGATGTATCATGTCCCTTCTACTGCTTCTGAAAGACTGGCCAACACTTGAATTCGTAAGGATTACATTATTAATGTTATTCTTAGATTTTCCTCAGTGGGATACCCAGCGTTCCCACTAATCCTGTCATTGGCAAAAAGCTGCAAATATAGGGCTTATTTTCTCATGGAGACGCCAACATGAAACGGCTACCGCTGATGCAGGCCATGAACAGACTTGTTAGTCCTTGGTGCTGGAGAATCACAGAACTTCCAGCCCATGAGGGTCATGGGTGGGGTCAGGCCCTAGAAGATCCCACCCTCTTCGGAGACAAGTTTGTATTTACATGTTTCTGTTCACCACAAGCATTCCCTTGTCACATTGAGTTCAGTGCGTTGGTATTTCTGTCCACTGAGAGACTGTAACTTCTCTGCCAAAAAGCAGGAGTTTTTGTCAGTGAAGAGCATGCCATGCTGTGACTTGGGACAGAATGTAATAGTAAAACTGCCATAGGTAGTTTTTTTTGGAAATGTGACCTGTACACCAAAACCAGTTGCTAGACTTAGAGAACTGCACTGGATATTTAATATCCTTGGATGGTCATAACCTCTGTTGTGCATTTCATAGGTTATGAGGCTTTATTGCTGCCCAAATGTTCCTCACAATTTCAGGGGTTTGATGGTAATTGCAACCTCAGACTACTGATTCCCTACAACTCAGTCTTTCAAAGCAGTGTTTTCTGTGAACTCCATGCAGTGACATCTTTGAGAAGATGAGTAAGAATTAGAGGATCTAGTATTACAGTGGTTTACATAAAGTCAATGGAATTGTCTTGTAGCAAGAACCAGTTCACTGGGTCTCTACTCTGTCATGGATGTCTTATTAGTTTTGCCTATTTCTTGGAACTTCTTCTACAAGCCATTTGCCTTGTGATTCTGCCTGTTGTTGCAGATAAAGCCCAGGTAGCATAATCTAATATTTCAGGATATTTTTGTGTTTAAAAATCCTAGTTTACAGCAAGGACACTTGAAGAGAAGAGAAGAGAAGAGAAGAGAAGAGAAGAGAAGAGAAGAGAAGAGAAGAGAAGAGAAGAGCAGAGAAGAGAAGAGAAGAGAAGAGAAGAGAAGAGAAGAGAAGAGAAGAGAAGAGAAGAGAAGAGAAGAGAAGAGAA
>JAWWEE010000158.1:46649305-46675040 GCA_035221455.1 Xenops minutus | reverse complement strand
TTTAGTTTTTAGTTTGTTAGTAATAAATTTAAGCATTATTCTAAGTTCTACTTTGCCCGTGGTATTAATCAAAGCTCTTATTTCGGTTACCTCTAGCCATAAATTCCAAGCTGGTTTTTTTTTTTCCTTCCTTCTGGAAGGGGAAAAGCGGGGGGAAAAGGCCTTGAAGGAGCTTTGCTGGACATCAGGTATTTATTCGGGGTCAAACTTCCACAGGGAAACACCAATAGCATGGTCATTCTGGCTTCAATGGGGCTCTGTAGGGATTTAGCCCATGGTATCCTAAGAGCTGCCATTCCACTGACATCTCCTGGGTGCATGTGAATATTTCAGAAGCAGCACTCTGTCTGTGCACACATGGCTAACTGGTGCAGCTATATGGCTGTCAGCTGAAGGTCTGAGGCAGTGACCTTGCATTAGGCTCAGCTTTCAAGGGCTCTTTTGACTGCCAGGTGTCGTGGCACATGGTGGATGTGAGGCCAGCCCACTGGGCTCATAGGAAGGGATACACGGGAGATGCCAAGCACCATTGCCACATGGATTTTCTCAAGGCAAGAGAAGACTTCTGGCTGAACAAACCTGCCATAGAACTATACCCAAATCTCATTTTACAAAGTTGCTCTTGTATAAGCGCATGAGATCATAACCTCCTTGTGCATTGCTACGGTCTAACCTTTTCAAATCTCATGAGCCATTAGCTTCTTTCAGGCTCCCCTTTGACAGACATTTAGTGACATGTCTTGTAGTGGCCCTTTTCCCATGAGATTGTTATTTTTCTAAATTCACCTCACTACAATCTAAAAATCCAGGTGGGCCAAGGTTTTATTAGAAGTACTGACTATCAGATGGGATCTGAGAAAGTGGATTGACTTGATAATCTTGGTTTTTAAGTTTACAAAATGGAGACCGGGGAGTGGGAAGGGAGGGGAGAATTAAGTTTAGAACTTAATTCCTCCATGCTCAACAGCCTCATTTACAGGAAGAATACAACAAATCTCTTGTTTTTGCAGTACAAGGGCTTTATACAGGTAAACATGTTGAGAATGTTGCCTGTAGTGTTTGCCCAGCTAGACCATAAAGAATTCCTGTGAGCAGGGGGGATCTAGTGCAATTGCACAGCCCGGGAAAGTTCTGCTTTCCTCCTGCCTCTATCTTCCCTGGTGCCAGGGAGGGAGACCGCTAGAGTTGTACTATTCCTCTGAAACCATCCAGCAGGTTTATTCTGAGTACAGACACAGTGGTCTTCCATTTTGCAATTACAGAAACAAGAATATCCTGTTGAGCTTTCTCACTTTCCTCCCTTCCCCACTGCCACCACTTGCTATGGCTGTAGGGAATATAAATGGAACAGGAAATTTGACCACGTCCAGGATCAATGTCATTAAAGACACATCTTGTTTTAAAATCTAATTTTATATAACTGCTCTGTTATATAATATGCTTTTGTTTGTCGTCTTGATTTTTATCGAGGTAGTGTACATTCCCCTGGACCTTTTCATGAAGGAATGTTTATACCTGTGGGCAAGCACTAATGGCAGTGAAAGGCTTGCATTCATGGGAACAGCATTTAGCAATTCATGGTTGCCAAGGTAAGCAACAAAGGCATGCCCTCTGCCACTCCACTGCCTCTAAAAGAAACAGTCTCTAAGGTAACAGGGTAGCACCCCTTGAGGCCAAAAATCTTTAGCTTTTTAGACAGAAAAACACATTAAATAATACCAAGAAAAGCATTTTTTTTCTTCACAACAGAGGAGGGGCTCAAAGTGTTCTATTTTTGGTTCTGCGCAGGAATTTAATTCAGATGCTGCCCAGTGCTTTGTGCACTCAACACCCCTTTGACAGTTTAGTTTCGGGGACACATAGGACTAATGAGCCAAGGCATGACTGCAGCTGGAGGCTGGCGCCTCCCAGGCCTTTGACTGTTGTTCAAGTGAATAGGCAATTTCCCTGATTAGCTTGGAATTTGCAGCTTTATCTGGATGGTTATTTGGCATGAGCCATTTTTCCAGGATCACAGTCAATTTGGAAGATTGAGTCACCTGAAGATCTGAAGAGAAAGTAGTTGCTAGATGTTTCTTGTCATGGGATGGGAGAATGGGCTCCTCTTCTTGACTTCATCTTGCTCTGCAGATGCTTGCTAACCTCTTTTATCTTACTGTAGCAAAAAGGGAGAAGGAGGTGAATCATCATATTTTCCCAGTGCAAGATTTTAATTGGGAGAAGAAACAAACAGTAGAGGGCTGTTTTTGAAATGGGAGTCTAACTAAAAGTGAAATGCAACAGCCAGATCACCTTTCTGCTAATGTTGGTGCATCAGAGACCCATTGCATGCAGAAGACAACTTGTCTCTGCAGGACATTCATATGACTCTAATATGGGTACAATTTGCTGGATGTGCGGAAAAGCAAAAGAAGCATTTTCTGGATTATTTTTCTAAATGAGTCAAGTTATTGCAATTTCTTGACAATTATAAAGTAGCAATTCATGGACTGTAATCAAGTAATACAGAACTTGCTGGATGTAATATGTCTTTTTATATATGGTGCGTTTCCTGCAGTTCTGAGGGTTGGAACAAAGGTCTTAGAGCTCTTCCTGAGGTGGGGGGGAGATGCCTACTAGAACCCTTTTGCAAATTGTTGCATATTTGAAGCTGATATTAATATATTTTTATTCAGAATTGAGGCATCTCAATAATCAGACCTAGTCATATCTTCAGGTGTTCAACATATCTCACATTTCAGTGAGTCTGTTATGCAAGAGAAGTTCTGGTCCATTTGAGGCACAGATTGACTGGTGATCACTAAAGAAGAAGCAGTTTGATATTTATTCATTGCACGTCTTGCTCTTTATTCACATCTCAGATTCACAAAAGGAATAAATGTCACTTAAGGTAGGATGGAGACATGTTGATGACCAAACGATCTGTGAGAAATGGCCTGTCTTCTGAGGCAGAATCTGCAGGCACCTGAGCAGCCAACACAAAACACTGCCTTAGTTCTAGTGGTTTTGCTGGCTTGTCTTGACATAATGACCTCTTTCTGATGTTTTGTAAGCTAAGAAGCCCCATGCCTAAGTCCAATGGGACTGCATGTTGTAAGCAA
This sequence comes from Xenops minutus, assembly GCA_035221455.1. NCBI lineage: Eukaryota > Metazoa > Chordata > Aves > Passeriformes > Furnariidae > Xenops > Xenops minutus. The sequence goes on along the minus strand of JAWWEE010000158.1, from coordinate 46,671,939 downwards.
TAGATTAGTGTGCTTAGCATGCTTAGCATATGCCCACAGCACTGAGCTGGGCAGTCATAGCCACTTTCAGCTGAAACAAGACCAAGTTGTGAAATGAATCTGCTCAGGAAAACAAAAGCACTGAATGTCTAAATTCTTGCATATTCTCAGAAACATCCCTATAGACTTGGCTGAAACATTTCAGAAATGTTCATCTTGAGGAAGATATGCCATATGCAAAAGTTCAATTTTGGATGCTTTTAACTGATAGAAAATATGTTTTTGAAAGGTGATGTTTAAAACAACAGTAGTAATAGGGAGCAGTATTAGATTTATCTGTGAACTAGCAAATAATAACTAAGGACTGATTTGTGAAAAAACAGCTTCTCAAAATGCTGGCTTCAGTTAACTTCCTTGTACTTAGTGCTGATATTTTTGTTGACTCCACAAAGTAGGTTAACATAGGAACTCCACTCTGTATCTATAATTAGAAAGTATTATTTCATGTCTAAGCTGTCATTATTAGCTGAGCAGTCTGATTTTGTTTTTCCCCTCAAAGAACCATTATAATGTTACTGTGAAAATGCAGAACCTTGGGAAAATTAAAGTAAAAAGTGATTGCTCATACTTTGACAATGTGGTTTATAAAGACTGCCTTTCAACAACTATAAAATACTTGCATTTCCATGTTAGAAAGATGAAAATATGTAACCACCATTTGCTTAACAGCTCTTAACTGCAGCTGGAAAATCTATTAGTTTCATCTGACTTAATTACCATCACATTTGTCTTTCTCTCCAATCTGTATTTTTGACCTGTACTTTTGCATATCCCAAGGCACAGTGTACACATACATTTATATAGCATTTATATTCCAAAGTACACATAATCTGACATTTTATGGGCTGATCCAAAATTCAACAAGGTCACTAGAAAGACTCCCAGCTAACCATCAGTCTATCCCTCTGAACAGGACTTTTCCTCAAAATGTATTCCCTAGATTTCAGTAACTGCTCTCAGGACTGCATCAATGAGATTTTTTTCACATTCAGGTTTTATTCCGCCATTTAGCAAAAAGTTGACTCATGATGAGATTTCAAACAATCAATGTTTTATACAGCAGAAGGATATTGAAGTTTTTAGAATATTCTTCCTATAACATTTAAAATTAACTAGTGCCAAAATATTTTTGTCCCAAAATATTGGCAACTGCACTTTAGTTTCAGATACATGTTGGAGAGCCCAGCCTTCTATTCAGACCTTATCTGAGTAAGTCAGATGCTTGATACTGCAAAACTGGAGAGGAAGTGATTTGAATATAAAAATTTTTTGAGAGATTTCCCAAATGTCTGTTCCCAGTTGGCATTACCCCAGTGTTAGCTTTTATTTTGTAATGTTGTTATTTCCATGTCTCTCCCAGATCCAGAAGCACAAAGCTCAAAACATTTTTTAAAAAAGGCCAACCTAACATTTCAGGAAGCAAGGCAAGCTTTGGGCAGTGCTGTCTATAAGAATAGGCAAGGATGTTTTATTTCAGTTCAACTGCTTTGCCCATCTTTGCCTTAACATCCGTCAATAAACCTCAAGATATTAAAATGCAGATCTCTTAGATGGACAAAGACAAATGTAGTGATGCCAATGCTTTATGTATTAGTGAAAGGACAATAATGATGAATAATGTATTATCAAGGATAAAATAGTTGTATTTACTAGATAGTAGTCGATACTCATGAAGAAGGAGAGGGGCCTTTCTCTCAGACCAATGTATTTATGGCTAGGCAGGGTTTTATCTTGTGAAGTGTTTCTCTAAAAATGCTGGTGTAGGCTATAGTTTTTCTGTTCTTCTGGCTTAGAATAGATTAAATGCATTTACAGGTAAAATACTGTTTTTCTTTCAGTCCCATGGGTCATGTTTATGGTTGATGAGTAGAAGCTAGTAATCATATCCCTGTGCAGTGTCTCTGCACTTACCCAACCCCAAATAACATACCTCATTGTTATAAATGATTACCACTTTGTGGTGCTTTTCCATTTTTTGGACTTCTCAAGATCTCTCCAGTTTTCTACATTAATGTGTTACTGCAACTGGGACTGGTTTAGAGGTGATAATGCACAGGCCAGGAAGAACTCTACCTTATTTTCAAACCAAGAAACAACTCTTTTGACCTGATAGCTAAAACCACCGGCATCCTTCTGCTTTTAAACTGAAGAAAAGTGATGGAAAGTCAGTGACAGACAGTAAATGTGAAACACTTTTAAATGCCAACCTGGATTTAAATGGTGCTTTGGCAATATCCAGAAAACTATTTATTTTGAGACTTACAAGACTTCTGCAGATTTGGTGCAAATACAATGAAAATGGTAATGTTTACATAATCTATAAATAAAACAGTAAAGAAACACAAATCCCACCAGGATTACAAGTCAAAAAGGAATAGAAATAAACAAGATCATTAATATATGGATTGGTCATTTTTTGTTTTGTTTTGGTTATGGTTTTGTTTTTTCCCCCTGATAAACAATGAAGTCATTGATATATACATACTGCAGATATGTATAAACATGCAAAACACAGAGGAAATTAAAGTGTTTATCAAGTTTAATTTTTCAAAATGCTACTACGGGAAGCAGTCAAAGGTTTCACAGAAAGGAATCAGTTTCTTCCATTTATAGCTAATGTTTTTAAGAATGAGTTAGGTCCTAGAAAGACACAAGAACACTTAGATAACATTTTCTAGAGATAAAATGAATTGCAGGATACAGCCTTAATCAGAGAGAAACACAGTGTGACACTATGTGTATGAAATTTTCCACATGTACATGTGTATTCTTGCATACTCAAAACATAAAACCTTCATTAAAAAAGTGACCTTATATATAGTAGAAAGACAACTCTTGATAAATTGAGGTTGAAAAATATCTGCCTCAAGTGCTTGAGGAGGCAGAGGGAATTACATACTTTGGTTCTTAAAATTCCTCAGGATTGTTTTTTGACAGTTCATCCAAAATTAATGGAAATGCCTTTTGGTCCTTTGGATTCAATGCAAAAGCCACTTTCTTTTTCCCAGAATCTACCACATATAAAAATATTTCCATTTCTAATCTTCAAAGTAAATTACAGCAGATGAAGAGGTAATGCAAAAAGTTTCATTAGGCTCTTCATAGACACAGTATTAAAAAAATACACTGGTGAGGGAATCATCAAACATACAGATATAGCAAGAATTGGAAAATGAAGATAATTTTAGTAGAATTAAAAAAGTTTGCTGTGGGATTTGAGAAAGCTGAAGTGAATGACATGGAGTCCTTAAAAGCTGCTTACGCTTCCCACAGTGTTGGAAGAGAAGAATAAAATTAATTTTAAAAGTTACACATCATTGTCATTGATTGCCTGCAGAGCTCAGGCATTCCATTTCTGCCTAACTCAGAAAAGGAATTATAAACTGTATTTTTCTCTATACAGTATATATAAGACTGAAGATGACTTTCAGTCACTGAGAGCTATGCAGAATAAGAACATTCTTCTCTGTTTCCTACTGATATTATATAGTCAACTAAAAGGAAGGCACAGTGAGAAGGTTTTGGAAAGGTGTATTTTGTTTTTCAGTGGACCACTAGGGCTCAGTTTGGTTCGATAAGAGACAGATTCTGGAGGTGGCAGGCTATGTGCCAGGATTCACAGATTAGGCAGGATTTAAGTTTATGCATGCAAGGGAATTGCTACATTTGCAGACTTCTGTAAAAATGGGTGTAAAGGCGCCGTTTCTTGAGCTAATACCAACAGAATACAGAAGATGATAATGAGGTCTCCAATTAGCTTGAATTATTTGGCCTAGGAAGTTTACAAAGTGTTTGCCAGGTTTCTCACATCCTTATCGGTAAGTTTTCTAATATCAGCAAGGAAAACTCATAACCATTAACTAAGGATTTTTCTTTCCTAGGCTTTATCAGCAAACACCTACTTTGGGTATGTGTTTAGGCTTTACACCTTAGCTGGTGATAAGTGACTTCCAAAAGCCCAATGTGACTGCCTGCTTTCACTTGCATTGCAGTCAGGGTAGACGTCCCTGCAGCTTTAATGTGCCTTGTACAAGGTCCCTGTCCCTGCTCTAAGGGATCTCCAGTAACTTCTTTTAGGGCACTGTTTCTCCAAATAATTTTTTTTTTCACAAACCCCAGTGACTTCCTTATGAAGTGTGTACTTTGACGCAGATCAAGGAAATGTGGAAGTCAATGGGACTGTTGCTACTAACTTTGCTGAGAATAGAGTCAGACAGTTGAAGTTTTGTGTTAGGCCAAAACTAGTGTGACTGAGACAGCTGAAGGCCTGTGAGAACATTGGTCCTGGGCTCTCAACTCCTGACCAGTGCAAGTGGGTAGACTTGCTTGCACATTAGTGACCAAGACTGGAATGACCCTATGGGGATAAAACAAAAGTTAATGGAAGGAGGTCTTTGTTACACCAAAATCTGATCGACCTTTTTTTTTTTTTTTTTTTTTTTGATATGGAAAAAAGTTATGAAAAGAGCCCATTAGTTTTCATTTTTGTGTTTGTAAAAAGGAATGGAACACATTCTGAACCATCCAACCTCTTGGAAACTTTCAGAAATCCCCTCAGCAGACAGGCCTGTGCTCAGCTGTCATTTGCATGACCACTTATGGCTATAGGAAGAAGAGTTGAAAGAGCTAGGGGTTAGTTAAAAATGCCAGAGGCTGTGGATATGTCCACACTGTAACTCAGGTGCTCAGCCTGTTCTCAGGTTCTGGACCTCTATTCATTTCCTTCCATGGATACCAGAGTCCTGGCCTGCCCCTTGAAATAAATCTAGTCTTCCCTGAGATGAAATGCACTAATTATTTTGGGGATAATTTATTTCCAGAAAACACTAGTTCAGCTTGTTCGGCTGTGTGCAGTTTTTCTATGTCATTCTGGCAAATTAATGCTCTTGGGTACCCTCACACAGACTCATACTGTGCTCCATGGTGTGCATTAATTTGACACCATGCTATAAAGACACCACCGCAGCAGGCTGAAATGTTCTGAAAGGTCACAACATAAAATAATTATGTCTTATGGCCTTGGGGGCTTCCTATGGACTCCAGAGGTGACTGTAGGTGAGGTGCTCCACAGCATAGCCCTGAGCAGTATAGATACAAGTCACCCTGTGCCACCTGGTGTAGGATCACTCCCTGGGCAGAAGTCTATAGTAAATGTGGCTGTAACTGGTGCTAGAGAGATAAAATTGAGAGTTCCTAAAACAGGGAGGAAACAAAGGTACTTTTAAGGGTTCTCAGAAGAATGAGAAAGATCTAAGGAGAAAAAATATTTACAGTCTATTCAAACAATAGTTGGATAAAAGAAGCTCATTCTACTTCTGCCAATTCTTCATTGTAATATGCTTCAACCAGGCCCCAAATAGGGATTTGCTCTACCATAATTCCTGCATTCAGTTACCAGTGAAATATATTTATTGCTGGTGGTTAGCAGTCAGCCTTTGAAATGGTGCACTGAGTGCTTTATTTTTATATTATTTAGTCAGAAAAAGTAATAATTTAACTTTGTTTTGCAAGTATTCTGGCAGACCAAGGAAGGCTCTCTTTATTTTGCTGTCCAGAGGTCGGGTGAGTCCCTTGCAGAACATTTGGCATCCAAAGACTGAGAGTTAAATGCAACATCTTTTGTCCTTGAGCAGGGTGATATGCACTGAAGGCTCAGCCCTCCTTTCTATATCCCAAGTCCCTGGAGAGAGAAGAGGCAGAACAGTTCCTCAACCAAGCATAAAGCTTTGCTTCAGAGACACTGTAGCAAGGATTGTGCCATTCTGGCAGAAATGAGGAACAATTTTTATTCAGTTCATAAACCTCTTCAGAAGAAGAGAGGGACTGGGAAGATGAAAAATCTCAAACTCTAGACCCACTGTGGCCAACACACAGGAGAGCCTCCTCAGCATGCCACCATCTGGGATATGCTACCAACTGTAGGAAGCAACTGCTTGCAGACCTATGGAAACAGGGAAAAGGTGCAACAAATGCAACAATCTTTTCCAAGAATTTCTGCTTCCCATAGAGACTTGACAATCCTGCCTCAGCACCAGCCAGGGTGTGGCAGGCAGTCTGGCCTGGAATGTATTGGCAGAAATATGGGCAAATGCCAAATGAAATCTCTTCAGTCCCGTGCTTGGACTTCTATCAACCCATGCAGAAGCGATGCGGTGTGGCGGTCCGTGAGAGCTCACTGCAGCAGCGATTTCCTCTGGAGGTAATGGTGCTCTGCAGCCTGTCTGTCCCAGCCACCTAATCTTGAAGGAACAGGGATTGGTTTGGACAGATCTGGTGGGTGCACTCACTCTTTTATTAACCTCTCAGGCCTTCTTACCTATAGGGGTATAAGAAAGTGAAGGATCTGTTGCACATACAGAAGAAATCATATGCATGTATGCTAAACTTTAATTTGAGGCTATTAACATAAATAAATCAATTGATTTCCATAGGAAGAGCAATGCAAAACAGAGGAGTGGTATTTTTTGATAACTTCACCCACAGCTCAGGTTTCTTCTTGGTGCACTCCAACTGCTTAACAGCTTGGATTCTTTTTTTTTTTTTTAAATATATTGAAATATTGAAATGCTAGAACAAAAAACAAGCAAGAAACACAACAAAACAAAACAAAAACAAACAAAAACCCCAAACCAAGTCTTAAATTATTCCAAAGGCTGTTGTAGTCTTAAAAATTTAAGTAGTAAACTAAGTAAAGTGGTGTGCCTGGAAGTTCCCTTTAGCTGTGATAGACTTGTATAGTTACTAGCACAATGGCTTTTGTTAGCCATCACTTTACTTCCATAGCAAAAAAATCAGTCATTTACTAAAAGTCTGGTTGAAACAATAACCCTAAACTAATGATAAACAAGCACTCCTTGGTTTTGTTTTAATTGTAGAAATCTTAATTTATGTGCACAATTTTATTTTAAAATGCTACAGTTCTTGTTCAGGAAGACTTTTCTTCCTCTTTGGGGTACTAATTCCCTTGTGGAGTTCATGCCAAAATATGTATATTAGGCACACCAAAGATCAGTGAACTGGTAATTTGTTTTGTTTTGTTTTGTTTTACTTTACTCCACTTAATTTTATTTTTAGCTACTCATGCTTCTACATGCAAGTAGTTCCAAAGGGAACAAAATTGTTGAGATGGGTATCTCTTGGAGAAGGTAAGTAGAGTGAAAACATGCATAACTTCATTCAGTAATCATGGGACGCTTTACACTGCCACAGCTTTTCTTGTGCCCTCTTTCTCACCTTTCTTCAACATATACTGTGGCATATCCTGAAAGAGAAGTCTCCCACCACCACTCCCTTGATATTGATATAAAGGCAGCTTCACATCCACCCAGATTCTTCCCTTTCCTCAGTAACCATAAAAACACAACATCCATCTTTCCCTCTCTCTCACTGTGCCTTTGGACTTTAAACCAGGTAAGAGTATGAGCTATAAATTGAAGTGAATTATACAGCTGGGTAAATAAAGTGAGACGAAAGGGAGAAAAAAGGAAATGTGTTTCCTATCACAGAGTTTAAAAAACAGACTTGGCACACAAGGGGAAAAAACAAAACAGGAAACAAGCTTCTACATATAAATTAAACTTTTTCACCCTCAGACTTTTTAGATAGCCCAGGAGTAATAGGTACGTGTGTTTCTTGGACCAGTAAAGCAAGCATTCCAACATTAAATGGCTTCCTGTTCAACACGTTCAAAGCCAGAGACTGTTTTTGGGGGTTGGTTAGAAATATGTGTGAAGTATGCACTTTTAGTTCAGGCCAAATCAAATGTTTTTAATTTCCCCACCCCCAGCCAAAAAGAAAAAGAAAGTCAAGTCAAAAAAGCAAAATTTTCTCTTTCACTGAGGAAGTTCAATGATTAGCCTTCCGTTAATCTGCAAACATTCTCTCTTCCCAGTAAAGATACTTGAATGGGAACCGGTAAATGTCATTCTGCACTGGCATTTGATGCTGTTGAACTGTAATGAGTAGATGCATACAAGAGCTCAAGAACTTGGTCATGTGCAAAGACAGGAAAAGAGTGAATATTCGAGAGTGCGAACTGTGTCACAACACTTTCCTCCATTAGTGTCAAACCTATAATTCACAAATGGTTGATCCATTTTCTTCTCCTGCCTTATCAGCTTCAAATGTTATTTGGTACTATGTGTTCTTTGCCGATAGATCCTTAGGTTTTTGTTCAATTTTGGGGTCTTTCTAGGTTTACAAGGTTTGATTACATGGCAAAAAGTCAAAGTAAGACACATGGGAAAAAATCATGGAGCAACATATGCCATGGGTGTGCCAAGGTGAGGTTTTCTAGTTCCTCCCTGAAGCCACAGGACACTTTTGGGATAAAAAAAAAGGTACATTTTTTTCATCTTTTTTCAGCTGGTGGGCAATAGGTACATCTAACTAACCTAGACTTCAATTTGTTTCTTTCTATAATTTCACTAATTACTGCTTCTAGTAACATATTTTCTCCCAGCTCCAAGGAAACAGAAGCCATAAAAGTGGTAGCCAACTATTTTCTTTTAGTATTTTTCTCATTCCAGTGTTTTTGAGCAAACTCAGAATCCAAACACTGTTCTCTTTCAATATTTGAAGAATGCTATGTCCTGAGTACAGTCCAAGATGGTATGTTGTTGTGAGACATCAGTCTTGTCTGTTGCTGTTATGCCACCTCGAATGAACTGAGCTGCATACTTTGTTTTGGATCTGTCTAATTTTTACAAAAAAAACAACTAAACAAAAACCACCTTCTCCCCACCCTCGTCCCCATTGCCAGGCCCTTATAAAGATTTATTTTTGGGTTTTCACTTAAAGGAAATTCATCCTTGGCAGACTTGTGGGTCTCCACTCTCACCTAAATCAGTAACATTCAACCTGTGCTGATTTGCACCAGAATAAGCTAGGATTTTCTTTTGGCCCAGCCAAATATAGTACTTTTTTGGAGGTACTACTGAAAGTAGAACTAACAAAGTTAGTGGAAGTTAATAAATACTAGATAGACTTCACTGATGACGCAACCCTGGACGTCCATATATATTTCAATATCATATCATACTTGATATCCAGAGCTATTGCTGAAGGGGGAGTGGGGATGTGACAGAAGAAATGACTAGTGAAGGAAAGGTTTGGCTCTTTGAAAGTCTAACTTTCCCAAGGAGAGTCACAGGAATTCAATTTCTGGTGATTCTGTGGCAACTGCTCAATGAGGCTCTTCTGCCACCTTCAATTTCAGTTCAGCTCCATGTCCACATTGTCTTCTACCCATCAGACTCAGAATCACAGAATCACAGACTCAGCTAGGATGGAAAAGACTTCTGAGATCATTGAGTCCAACCTTCTTCCTTCCTGCAGGCCCATCCAAAATAAAAGCACAATGTTTGTTTGCTATGTTTGAACCCTGCCATTTCCTTTCCCCTGACCTTCATCATTAATCCTTTAGAGTTTCTGTTCTAGCTCCTTCGCATCTAATACTGCATTTCTACTTAGCAGTTATTTTTCTGGTGTGTTAAATCATTCATTAGTAACCTAATATGAATTCTCAGGGAAACAGGTTTAGGTATGTCCTGGGGAAACTTCAGGGTCCAAACTTTCTGTAGAGTAATGTTGGCAAAACTTTGGGCTTGCAACAATCATCAGTACCAACAGGTTAAAATCCAAGGTCATACACTCTGGTATAATCAGTGTTTCTTGTACCTTAGTCCATTCTTCTAAAACTGACTTTTGAAACATATCCTCTCACTTGCAATGAGGAAAGAGAATGACCTGCAAAATACTATGAAGATGCACATGAATTTTATGTGTGAGTTACAACAGTTACTTCTGGGTTCCCCACACACAGTTTTGAGGAAAAACAGAACTAGAGCATGATAAAAAAACTGACCCAAATTAAATACAGAGTGGGAGAGAGAGAAGGAAGGAGGAAAAAAAAAAGAGAAGAGAGAAAGAAAAGAAAAGAAAAGAAAAGAAGAGAAAAGAAAAGAAGAGAAAAGAAAAGAAAAGAAAAGAAAAGAAAAGAAAAGAAAAGAAAAGAAAAGAAAAGAAAAGAAAAGAAAAGAAAAGAAACAAATACTGTCAACCTCCCTTAATAACTAGGTATGTCCCTTTCAATATATTTATTTCTACTTGTCAGCTGGATGGGATAAAATATAAGTTTTTTTTAATTTGACGCACAATAGGCTCTGAGCGACTTGTGTAAATTACATTTCCTTTACATTCAGCTTCGGGGTAAAGAAAGACTAAACAACTATTTAAATGAAGACACAAGTTTACAGGCTTGTAGGAAATACTATTCAGTGAATAAGACCCCACTAGCAGAGAGAGTTTAGTATGGTGCAGGAGCTTACTAGAAATCTGACCAGAAAGTCAATCTGTGTCATGTATTTTTAATTAAAAAACATCAAACTTGGAGTGTAACAGGGCAAAAAACCTCACCTCCTTTCAAAAAATAAAGCCTCAGATCCCACAGTCCAACCACAATAAATTAAGCTAACAGCTTTAGAAATATCTCTGAGTCTTTCATAAGGCTGTGTTACTAATAGGTTGTTGAGACAGTGTTTTTCTGAAAAATCTTTCATGAACCTGCTGCACAAGCCCTTTTCGAAATAAGAAAGTCTACTTCCCTGAGGACACAGGCATTAGACAGCACTGCAAAACTGCACATTTTGCTCAGCATTATCCACAACCCACTGACACAATCCCCCCCCCTCCCATGTTTGCTGCTTTGTGCCTGCTTAACACCCTCCCCTGGATGTCTACGCGGAGGGTGGAGGATGGGGGGAGGCAGGCGGGGCTGGGGTGCACTGCATGCCCCAAATTTGCTATTGTTTCCCCCAGAGGTTCACTCGATGTTTACTCTCAGGTAGTGCTGTGTATGTGAGGCTTTACCGTGTAGAGTAGACAAGGCTACTGGTAAGAGCAACTGGCAGAGATTTAGTTCCATTAATCATAACCCAATGTCAATGATAAGACTCTTTCTGACCTCAGTGGAGCCAAGATTTAATTCAGACAGTCTAAGCCTGATCAAAACAAGTCTACATGAGACAATGCTCAACTCATCAACAGAATCCTTCTTGAACAGATGAAAGAAATATTGAAAATATTTGGATCAATGCCTGCACTCTGCAGACAGGGAATTCATGAATTTCCACTAAATCCTGCAAAAAGAATCATTGAGTGGCATTAGGTAGATTATTTAACCTGCATCCAATAAAAATTTTCCACCTATAAAGTAGGAATTGTCAAATATGAGCACAGAATTTACAGTTCTGAGGACTAACAACACAGCTTGAATAAAGGCTGGTGCAGGTGAAGGGCTACGCAGGATTTCTTCAAGCTATGTCTTTAGGCAGTACCATGCTGTTGAGATGCAAATTCTGCAGAAGGTATATAAAGACCTGTGGATTTCAATTTGCAGAGAAGGCAGCTCTGCATATACTCAATATTGGAACAGAATTCAGGCACCATTATGTTAGTATCACTAGCTAATCCGGTCTTCACTTAGCAGTTAATAAAAAGTCATGCTGGAAAGCTCCCCTTTCACTACTATTTACTTTCAGATTCTTTTTGGTTCATTTTGCCAGCACAGTCTAAATGTTTGAGATTGTGTATGCAGGAAGAAATTGCAGATGAGAAAAAGATTAAAAACACTTTGACAACCCCTGACTCATTTTTATTTCCTACAGAATTGTCAAAAATGGAAAAAGACTAGAACTTGAAGTTGTGGCTTTAAACCTCAATTTCTGTTTTTATTGACACACCAGGTACAGAGTTTTGCACAACAGTAGTCCATGGTCCACTGAAAAGGAAGCTTTAATGGAGTTCAGTTGAAGCCCCAAACAATGTATTTTCTGTGCTTTACAATGAATGTTTACTGCTCAAAAGCAGACAGCACTCTTGTCTTCCCATCTGGTTTTGTTTATCAATAACGCCCTCCCCTTTGATAGTTTAAGAATGACTGTGAATTCCACATTTTCCTTGTCATTTGTTTTTTGGTCTGAAAGAGGTATTTAATCTGGCATAAAATAGACAGACTCAGTTGCTCTCAGTTACTTGCTAGAATAAATTCTCCATATCTCACTGAAGTCGAGGGCCGGTTTTTTCCTGCACTTACAAGAATGTGATTTTTCTGATATAAGTGGAGAGCTGCAGCTGGATCACCAGGGGCTCTGCAGGCTCAGGTACCATGTGTGAAGGGTTTCTCTCTGATCTAAATCAAATGCAGAGCCAGATTAACACTGCTGACAGGAGCTAGATTATACATGCACAATGACACCCCAGTCAGTCACTCCGATCTACACCCTACACATAGCAATTCATCTCTGTCAATTATATTTCAGTAATGTATTATTAAAATCCTTTGTAGTATACAAAGCAGGAATGAAAACAGTATGATGTGCAAGGGAAGAAAACTGTTAAATATTTTAATTATTGGAATATATCATGAATAATCTTGATCCTAGAAAATCATGGAAAGATTCCTTTTTTCCCCTTCACAGATTTAAGCCCTCCATCTTACTCCTCCTTTGTCAACAGCACTAGAAGAGTGAGTGAATACCCAGAAGTAGGTCAGGATTGTTAATATCCAAGGATACCATGTTTCTGTGGTTACCTTAGCTCTCCCTCCCTTTCTCCCCCTCCCTCCCTCTCTCAAACCAAAGCACAGCCCCCACACCGCCACTCCACACCAATGCTGCATCACCCACTTCAGAACTGCCGCTCTCAGTTTACTCCCACATTACCACACAGGGTCTGCACCACAGCTCTGGGCTCAGATCCAAACCCGTGATGCCTGTGGAAAGAGGAGCTGCGAGCTGCAGGGTGCGGGGCCAGGTGCCACTCTGTGTTGGTCAGGCTGTCTGTCCCCTGCCATGCTGCACCAGCACCTTCCTTGCATGATGGACAGGAGGCAGCAGAAGACTTGCCAGAGATCGGTACCCCAGGACCCCTGGCCCAGCCACACCTGATGTGGTGCTGGAAGGGAACAGGCAGGCTGGCAAGTACAAGGACATCCCATCACCCCACACCACCACCCAGAGTCAATCAGAGAAATTAGGCGCAATTCTTCAGTGTCGCTGCAGCCCCGATGCCCTCACGTGTGACTGAAGGGGATGTTTCTCTCACGTGCATTCCAGATAGAACGACATAAAATAGACTGAGGCTGCGGACATGGAAACAGAGAGGCAAAGCTTGAGGCATAAACACAAAGCAAATCACACCGTGGCAGCTGTGTACAAAACGGGCCGGCTGTGCATTTGAAAGCGTGAGAAAGGAGCAAGCAGGCTCTGCTCAGAAAGACAGGCTTGTGAGATGTGACAATTTTAGCACTGATCCATCATGGGGTAAATTTGCCACAAGTGGGGCTAGGCCATGGTGATTTAAGGGCTCTGCATTGATTCACATTTGGGCGGGCTTTGCACCAAGCTTTTGTTTGACTGGGATGTTCTTTCCCTGTTTATTGACAGGACCCTTGGGGTGGTAGATATTGTGAGACAAACAGCCTGGCAGCTGCGGTTCATTTTCAGCAGTCCTATGAACTACTGTGTCCATTAAATTTGCTGGCTCTAAATTTGGACATATTTGCCCTTATTTGTTGTTGGTACCAAGGTTCATGCCAAGCAGCTCCCTTGTTACACTACTCAAGGAGTGCCCTCAGCAATGGGAGACACGCTGGGCCAAACAAACATGTTTGCAGGATTTGGATTAGAGCTCCTGCTGGTGCATACCAGCACAGCCCAGCAGTGGATGTTTTAGGACCATATGACTCAAAGCAACTGAATTACTGAATCTACTAATGATTGCAGATTTCATCTAATACTTGTTTAATCCAGAAGAGTCCAGATAGCATCTACTGTACACCAAGCAGTTCCCAGCACCCTATCAGCCACCCTCTGACAGTACTTGCCAAGAACTGTGTGTCAATTTTAACCATTTTAGGTACCTGCTGAGTGCCAGATTTAAGGAACTTTCTACTCTGACAAATTAACACTTCTCTTCTGTCCAATTTTCCCTCAACTCATATAACCTTCATATCTGCCTTCCTGTTGCTGCCAGCCCAAAAGAATATCCTTAGAAGTCAGTCTTGTTTGAAACTGGGGCCATAAGCATTTTAAATTTTAATTACAATTATTTAGCACATGAATGAGATGATCTCCAGGATCTGGGCTAACTGCTATGCAAAGGTGTACAGATCCATCAGGTTTCTACTTATAAACTGATAAACAAAGGAAGTGCTAGTTAAAGTGTGTGGAATAAAAAAGCTTTTGGCTTTTGTGGATACATAGGCTGTTCATGGAATTCTAGGGGAAAAACACCACCAAATTGCAACACAAACCATCACCTTTCACCCAATATCATCTGCAGTGAATCACAAAAAAAGTGTGTTTGACTGAACCTTTATGAAAGGAGTTTAGTCCTCATCTGACACATACAGAGTGAATTAAAATTTGTTCATTCAGAAATCATTCCTGCTATTAAAAGGCAAATTATTCCTCATTTCTCTTTTAAATTTGTCTGGTCAGCTTCAGTTTGCAACTATTGTTTCTCATTATGCTTTTCTCCACTAAATTAAATAGTTCTTTAACACTTGGTATTTTCTCACCATGAAGGTACTCACACTGTAATCAAAACACTTCTCCTTCTTCTTTTTGATAAACATGACAGGTTTAGCAGTCGAGTTTTTTACTAGAAAGTATTACCTCAAATTATAATTCTGTGTTTCTAGACCTTTTTGGAACTCTTTTCTACAACTTCATAATTTCTTTCAGCATTCTGCTGAAAATGTGGACTCTCGAGCACTATACAGTAGCCCACTGGACATGTCACCAATGCCATTTGCAATGGAAAAATCTGCAAATTATTATTTCTTTCTTTACTCATCCAAGAATCACATTCAGGCCTCTTTTTATATTAACATCTGTTATCTAATGAGTTGCCAAGCCAATTTTTCATGAAGTTTTATCTGTAAATTGTCCAGACACGCCAATTTAAATTGTTAGCTAACTCACATACACCATTTGGCATGTCCAGCTCCTTGAAGTCCAGTAGTCACTTCAAGGGCTCATTTTTCCATCCATATGCCCATAACATACAGGAATGCAATTGTACATGCCTGTCTATCCTTTCTCAGGTCATGCAGTCCATTTCCCCCACCATGCCCCAGAACATTCCAGATCTCTGTTTTCCAAACCTGAACATACAATCTTTAGTGCTAATGCAGCTTTTCAGTTTGCATGGTTCTGGCATTACACTCAGTCTCTGCAACTCAGCCAAGATCTCCAGAGAGAAGGCTATAAGCTGCCCATACACATAGCGTGGGGTAATCCTCTGAGCCCAGGAGGACACAGCAAGCAAAGACGGAGGCACCTTTCAGACAGAGAAACACTGGGGGGGAATTGGACAGAGGGCCAAAATGTGCAGCAGCAGCAGCAGCAGCAGCAGCAGCAGCCAAAATGGGCAGGAGACATTCAGACAGGGAGGATCTGCTGCACAGGCTGCCTTTTTGAGTAAACTCATCTTTTTTCCCCACCATCAACCTCTGTTCTTCAGCTTGTCACTTACTATATTACCTTTTCCTCCACTCTTCTTTCCTCTACAATGTCCTTTCTCCTGCTGCCTTTTATTTCCAGTTGGCTCATTTTGACTTAGACTCACCCTTCCCTGCCAAAGCTCTTCATGGAAACAGCATTTCTCCTGCTGCTTTCACAGCCCTCTTTTGAGTCCTGTGTGTCACCCTTTTGTCCCTTGTACTCCTCCTCCAGAGATCAGAATGTTTCTGGGGCAGGGACCACCTGGAGCTGTGTTTACCCAGTCCCTTGTGCAACTGGGCCCCTGCACTTACTAATTTTATTTTAGCAGCTATCCTAATAAATGTGACTAATCGCAATAGCACTGTGATGTCTAGTAGGAGAGACTGATGAAATAATTGTGTAGTGGGGATGAAACAGCCGGGCTGATGGTGAAGCAGAGCAGGCATTAGCTGTACCAGCCTTACATAACATTGCAGGCTGAGTGAGAAGCACCCAGAAGGAACTCACTTCTTATCTCACCCCTTCCTCCCCCTTTATTGTACCAAAAAAAAAAAAAAAAAAAAAAAAAAAAAAAAAAAAAAGGAGAAAAAAGAAGAACAACAAAATAATTTTTAAAAAAGGGTTTATTTCCTCTACTGCTGCCGCATGCCTGGGTGCAGGTCCCTGGGCTCTCAGTGGGGAGGGAGGGACAGCTGCTGCTCTGTGCCAGCTCAGGACTCACTCCAGCTCTGATCCCACATGGTTTGCTGGGCACAGAGTCAGGTGTCACTGTTAAAAAATGGTTCTCTGCCTTCTGATTCATGATGGGTTTTTTTCCTATCTTGCAGTGGATGTGAAATATAATTTGAGTTTCAATATATGGCTGGGGAGGGGTGTCTTTCTTCTCTTGTTCATTAGTTATAACCCTTTCCTGGTCCTGATGCTTATGTCACTTTAGATGGCTGATATTTGCTAAGCACCTTTCTGAAAGATTAAGAAAGACCCATGGAAATGAGAACAGGGAGGTGGACTGACGGATGGATGGATGAGGGATGCCTCTATTACAAGGAACGAGCACAGAAAGCTTGGATTAGGATGAACAGCTGGTGCGGATTCAATAATCAACTGCTCTGAAAGAAAAGCCTATTTTTTCTCATCCCATGGCATTAGAGAACAGGATACCAGAGCTGCCAACCTTACAATTGAAATCTGCCCACACAGAATAGCAAATTCCCCTTGGCTTGCATTTAAATGCTCCTGGCTCAATTATAACTCCATACAGTCTTTAATACATACATGTGGTCTGCATATTATCCTGCAAACAGAGCACTGCATTGCTTCTCTCAGCATGTCTCTGCCTTCATTTAACAGCAAAGGGAGGGATGGGGCGGGGGTAGAGAAAGGAGGACAGTGAGCTTATCGAGTTTACAGCTGCTGCTGAGAATATTAGTTTGATTCTCGCTGCTGATCAGGATTCATTTCCACAACAGGCAGCAGGTTGGGGCGGTGAGCATTGGTTTAGCGGACTTAGGAGGTCATTCTTCAGGACAGCCCTTTGGGAGTAACACGGCCAGTCAAGGAGCCAGCTTGCATCTGGGAGCCATCCTGGTGAGATGTGGCATGGGGAAGGGCTGCAGAACTTTTGGCTGCCAGTATCCAGAGGAGAATGGCAGCGCCGGCACAGAAATCTCTGTATGAAAAATGGGGAGGCCTGTTGGCTGTTGATTTTCACAGGCATTTTCGTGATGCTAAACATGGCAGTGTTACCAAGACGCTCTCTGACCCTACTGGTGGCAGCAGCAGCTACAATTCACTCTTCTTCACCTGAGCCTGGCAGCCAGTCCTAGGAGGCCAACATAAAGCCCCTTGCTTTTTTCACGTGACACCTGAGCCCTCTTCTCAGGCTGCACACCTGCCCAGGTGCCAGGTGCTGTGAGCTAGAGAGCAGACATCCACCTGAACATGATGGTGACAAATGGAGCAGCAAACAGCTGCCAAGCAGGGCCATTTTTCTCTTCATTCTGCCAAATGTGAATAAGAGGTTAACAGCTCAATATATCATACTTGATCCCATCAGCCAGTGTTTTGTCTTTCCAGAACAGTAGAAGAAATACTTCAGTTTTAGTACTCTATTTAGAGAGATCAGGATAACAACAGTGACCAGAGCTGTTGTTACCATGTAATTTTGATCCATTCTGAGTATGCAAAGAGAGAGCCCGAAAAGCTTGGGCTGCAGGTTTGCAGCTGACCCCGACCCTATTAATATTCCTGTTTATTTACTGGCCTTTTTTAAGGGAAAACTCAGCCCCAAATGCAAGGAGAGGAATGGAAGGGCCTGCATGAAAATGTGTCAGCCTGGGTCCCTCCTGTGCTTCTTGCAGAAAGGAAAGGAAGATATTAATGCAGATGATTTTGTTACATAAATACATGTTGTATCAGGGCCATTTTTAGCATTTGTGGGGGTGTGAAGAACTTCTCCAAGCTGCGTATCTATTTCATAGGATTCAGCTGAACTGAAGAAAAGGACACAGAGTTTTAAGGTAAACTATCAAGATACATTTTATTTAATCCCACACAATTCTGTACGGAGTTCCACACAACAGAAATAATATTTCACTAACACCTCTCTGGCCATAGTAGTGCTTTTTAATACTTTGTAACAGAAAGAGCTCTTAATATTATTGGATGAAATTAAGGACAAATTTGTCATCAAATTTCAAGTAATGTGCCTGCCATTTATCTTCAGAGAGTTTCAGTTTCTTTACATTCCAAAGGGCTTCAACACTTAATTAAAATGAAATTTTAAAATCCAGAAATCTAATTTTTAATTTAATCTCAAAGTAATTTCAACTTAAGATAATTTTCTAGTCAGGAAGGAGACTTATTTTTGAATGAAAAATAAAATCTGGGGATAATTTCACAAATGAGGTTCATAACATATAGAACTTTTCTTGATTTCTGAGCAGTTTTCTATCATCCCTTTCACTTTAGCCTTATGCCCCATGGTTAGAGCAGGGTGCTGATAACACCAAGGCTGAGGGTTTGATCCCCGTGTGGGGAGATTAATTTAAAGCCACCCTCTGAACTGGTGGTTTAAGTGGAAAAGAAGTCAAGAATTGATTTCACTGGTTACAATGGTTCTTCTAGGTATAATGACAAGAAAGGCTCAAACCCGCACTGTGGCCCTGTATTTGCTCCTCAATGCTCCATTCACTCATTCTGTTGATTACTTAATCTTCAATTTATTTTGAAGACACTAAAGTTCAGATGCAAATCTATCCTGCTGGGAAGAAATGTTTAACGTTACTGCTCAGCATTCATCAAAGGAGACAAAATAAATGCAATATATCATAATGATAAGGATTCCTAGGTGGCGACTTAGACTCTAGAGCCCAAGTCTGGTTACAGTGTAGGAGTAAATTCAGGAGTTCAGAGAGACTTCAGAGAGGTCATAGTCTTTGGGGAACAATAAAACTGCTAAAACTGTGCTTTACACAGGCTGACTGTCCAAAGGCACGTTTTTTCTTTTTGGAGCAGGAAATAAAAATATTTGGGATATGCATCTTGAGCAAAGAGTAAAATTCATTTGCAGTAATAATGCCTTCAACATGAAAGAAAATAAAACAAGGAAAGTCTCATCATTAGGAACATTCAAACCCCATTCAAAATAAGATGTGCAGTGGAAAGAGACATCCAGTATTGCCTACAAGGACACCTGAATGGAGAGAATAACACAGAGACAGCCCTTCCCTACATTTTGTTTCCATTAGAAACATCGAGTATCTCTGAAACATTTATTTACTCTGACTGCTTGCCACACAATAACACCACAAAAGCACTTTTCAGTGTGTAACAGCTCAGACTTAAGAGAAGTTGCAAACCCCACACCTCACCAAAAAAGTCTCCGTGGCAAGTAGGTTAAAATTAACAAGGCCTGTAAACAACAAAACCAATGAAATCATCCTTTGAGACTGATACTCTGCATTACAAAAGAGAAAGAAAGGAAATCATAGCAAATATATAACTGAAGGAAAATGCAATGTCTTCAGCATGTGACTAGGAAGCAGCAAGAGATCAACATGAGATTTTGTGAAGATTTCACTAAATATCAGTGAATTCAGTATCACTGAATTCAGTATCACTGAATATCAGCAGACCCAGCCCAGATACAATGCTCCTGGGAGAGCTGGGAGCCACCCCTGTGGTATCACCAGTGGTACCCACTGGCACCAGGCACCTCACCAGTGTCCTTCTGTATCACAGCAGTAATGGACATTTCTGAAGGGTCAATCAACACAGCTAAATTTTGTATATAACTGTGTACATGCCTGTTCTCTTCCAATTAACTAAGGTGCTTAAGTTAGGGCCTTTGAGGAGGTTGTGCCCCTCCCTATGTAAGAAAGAGAAATAGGATTCTTCAGGAGGTGGCTGTGGCTTTGTTCCTAGGGCCATTTTTGCTGTCAGCTAAAGCAACGCAACCAGACATCTCCACCTCCTCTTCTCCCCACCCATGTCATCACAGGTAGGTAGGTAGTTGACAGTGAAGCACTGTGGTGAACTGGGTTAAAAGAAACCTCAAAAAAACCAACCAGCCATGCAACACACCAACCAAATAAAACACACAGAAATTAGATAAACCTAAACAGTTTAGTGGAGGGAACAAGCAGTCACCTGATAGTCAGAGCATTTGTTCTCCAGAGACATAAATCATCCTCATGGGTTTAAGAATACTGAATTAAATTCCCAATACAGATGGGCATGATAGGTACTGAACCCATTCCACAGAGCCTTTTCTCAGGGACCATGAGAGTTTGAAGGACTGTATGAACAGACACAAAAGGGAAAAACTAAAACCAGGTAAATCACAAATTCATAGTACATCTGTGATAAGTGGAATAACCTTTACTCTTCTTCCCTGATCTCTCATCTTTACAAGGAGAAAGAAGAAAAAGTTGATTTGACAACGTTATATTAGCTCTTTTTCAACAGACACAATGGATTGTATTCTGTTCCTGTAAAGGTATTGCCAACAACGTGCTGCTTTGTTCACAGTGCTGTACAAAAAATTACATTTTAAGGACATGGACACAGTATTTATTTAATCACTGTAATACATTACATTCCTACTCAAGGATGTTTCAACAAACTCAAACAGGAGTTTAGAACTGAAAGTTTCCTTAGATAAATGTCTTCCTCTTTTTTCTCTCATGTAATTGTACTAGACCATTACCCTAGATGATATATATGTATAAACGCGTATTATGTTGTTTTGCTAGTGCTGTACATGGTTGCATGCACACATCTTTGCTTGCTCAAACACAACTTGGAGCCCAGCTGTATTTGCTATATCTTGCCTAACTCTATTTGATAAATGCTCCCTTTAAAATCTTTCCTCTATAACATGAAAAGTCAATGCCCTAATTTTAAGTTGCCCTTTGAAAGCAAGCCAGTATTTGGAGAGATATTGACTCCAGGCCTGCTGGTTGTTCTACAGCAGTGTTTGGAAGGCTACTGTTCTAATGAATGTGCTAACATTTGATACACATACTAAGAAAATCAATAGCACTATTTTTATAAAAGCATGTGGCTTTACTAAGTACACTGTTACTACCCCGTTGTGCAGAAGTTTACTAGAAACCTCCCTATATGACTAAATTGCTGCATCTGGCACATTTCTCTACTTGCCTGCCAGAATGCATAATACCAGACTTCAAGGACATCCAAAGTCAGCCTCTGAAGCAGAAAAAAATATGCTTATTTAAATTTGAAGTGTATGTGGCAGTCATTACCTGAAACTCTCATGCAAGTGTCAGTTTTTCCTCATTTCTGCCCTGCTGTTGGCACATAAGACATCTAGGATGTCTTATGTGCCTAACACAGTTTTCACATCAGAAATTCCTGCTTCTGAGGTTTCTGAATGAATCAGGTGACTATAGGCAGAGAGTAAAATATTTTTATAGTCACCGTTGAATAAATTAATCCCTGCTCTCTAGCTCCTCATCTTCAGTAGGCAAATGCACTGTGAGGTTCTTGAATCTCAGCCTTAGATCTGCTCCAGCCCATCTAAGCCAGTCAGTTTTCTAAGCAGCTACTGTAAATATCCAGTCTGTGTGAGTGAAAAGGCTAAAACCCTGTAAGGGAAAGGAATACGTGTTAAGAAGAAACCCAGATGAAATACAAATGCAGTGTATATTCAAGTACTTCTAGTCACACTGACTTAATTCCAGCTCTGAAAATGTGTCTTCTCCTTAAGGAATTGATTCAACGCTATAGTATGTGGGCATATACTGGAACCAGAGCCTAATATAGCACTAAAGAAGTCCACAGTTAAGGCAAGATAGAAGATCAAACAGGTAATACTCTAATATTATGTTCAAGTATGTTTTCAGTCTCTGAAAAGTTTTGAAATTTAGGAATATAGAACTATGTGAATCAATCACAACTAGCTATTTCCATGATTTGACTCTTCAGTGGTAGTTAATTGCCAAGACATAGCATCAGCCTCATCAGAAGGAATAGAAATTTCTTCATATGCATTTGTATATGCCTAGAGCTGGCATAGGTCAGCTGAGAAAGAAGCCAAGCAGCTACACCAGAGGAAAAATTTAGATTTTCAGGTTCACATGTGCCAAAAGATGAGCTTGTGGCCTGACTGAAGAGTGTTTTGGCTGGAACGTGGGAAAAAAAGGAGAGTTTATGACCTGTGGAAGAAGGGGCAGGCAACTCAGGAGGACTACAAGGATGTCATGAGGTTATGCAGGGAGAAATACAGAAGGGCCAAAGCCTAACTAGCATTTAACCTGACTACTACCAGAAAAGAGAGTAAAAAATGTTTCTGTAAGTACTCTAGCAACAAAAGGAGGGCTAAGGAGAATCTCCATCCTTTATTGGATGTGGGGGAAACAAAGGGACAAAGGATGAGAAAAAGGCTGAGGTACTTAATGCCTTTTTTGCCTCAGTCTTGAACAGTAACACCAGTTGCTCTCCAGGGATGCCCAGCCTTCTGAGCTGGAAACCAGGGACGTGGAGCAGAATGAAAACCCAATTTCCACAAGGGAAAATGTTCAGTGACCTGCTACACCACTGAGACACTCACAAGTCTGTGGT
>JAWWEE010000158.1:46588740-46649205 GCA_035221455.1 Xenops minutus | reverse complement strand
CATCTACATGAAGGGTTGGAAGGAGGATCTGGGGAACTAGAGGCCTGTCAGCCTGACCTTGGTGCCAGGGAAGGTTACGGAGCAGATCATTTTGAGTGGCATCCCATGGCATGTGCAGGACAACTAGGGGATCAGGCCCAGCCAGCAAGAGTTTAGGAAAGGTAGGTCCTGCTTGACTAACCTGATCTCCTCCTATGACAAGCTGACCTTAGAGGATAAGGGAAAGGCTGTGGATGTTTTCTACATGGACTTTAGTAAAGCCATTGATACTGTTTCCCACAGCATTCACCTGGAGAAACTGGCTGCTCCTGGCTTGGATGGGTGCACTCATTGCTGGGTAGAAAACTGGCTGGATTGCCAGGCACAGAGAGGGTGGTGAGTGGAGTTACACTGAGTTGGTGGCTGGTCACAAGTGCTGTTCCCCAGGGCTCAGTATTGAGGCCAGTGCTGTTTAATTGAGGTGCTGGAGCATGTCCAGGGAAGGGCAAGGGAGCTGGGGAAGGATCTGAAGCACAAGTCTTATGAGGAGCAGCTGAGGGAGCTGGGGGTGGTTAGCCTGGTGAAAAGGAGGTTCTGAGGGGACCTTATCACTCTCTACAACTACCTGAAGGGAGGTTGCAGCGAGAGGGGATTGGTCTCTTCACTCAGGTCACAGGTAATGGGACAAGAGAAAATGGCCTCAGATTGCACCAGGTGAGGTTCTGATTGGATATTAGGAAAAAAAATCCTCACCAAAAAGGTTGTCAAGCACGGGGACAAGGAAGTGGTGGAGTCACTGTCCCTGGAGGTGTTTAAAAGAGGTGTAGATATGGCTCTTAAGGACACAGTTTAGTGGTGAACATGGCAGTGTTGGATTAACAGTTGGACTCAATGATCTTAGAGGTCTTTCCCAACCTAAACAATTCTAGGATTCTATGATTTGAAGTAAAAAAAAGTTACTTTTTAATTTGAGTGTGAACAAGCAATGACCATTATAGGAAAAATATGACTTGTTTTTAAAAAAAACTTATCATATTTCATTTGAACACTAGGGTTCCAAAAGAAAACAATACTGGAAAGTTCATATAGCATATGGTATCCTTCTGAAATCCTGTAGAACTTATACAGAAAAGATAGAATATTCTTATCAAAGATTCAGAGGATATTCACTAAGTGGAACATTTGGTAATTCAAAGAATAATTTTCCCCACAGTGAATAATTTGACAGGGAAACTCAATGTCCCAGACTGTTATCCATGTGGAGAATAGAATCAAAAGGCAGATCCAAAGGGAGACTAGGTACTTCAATGGTTAGAAGTACACCACAAGCACAAACTTAAATATAAATCATGTGAAACTACAGTCCGGTAAGGAATAGGCAAGAAAGCACATGAAACCATCTGTAGAACCATGGCTCATTCTGAACCCATGTTATTCAAACCAAAACAGTAACCTTATGCAAGAAGTCCAGAGGCTGGTGGCTGAAAAGGCACTACACGCTGATGCCACGTGAGCAATGGCCAACCAAGCGAGGGGAAGCCTGCAGAGTGGACGTGATGGCAGGATGGAGCAGCAATGAGGTCTGCAGACAAATGTATCTGTGGCTTCACTTGGTTCACCGAGCCACGACAAACATTTGCTGAATTCTTCCCCACGATCTTCTGTCTCACAGTATTCAATCTGCCTCAGTAGATACAGTCCTTCACCAAAAGTCAAATTGTTCTGTGGTATCCGGCATACAGATATTAGGTTGGCGTATGGGCAGGTATTCATCAGGCCTAACCTGATAGAGTACCAGCTATTTTATTTCTTCAGCTGGGAAATAATTTGCCTTTCTACATATAAATAATCTTAATGCACACATTTCTGCACAGATCAGTAGGCAGTATCACTTAGCACCCAGAACACGGGCTCTGATGACTTTTTGAGCTCCTTCCACTCCTGAGGCAGTTCATTCAATCATGATTCATTTTAAGCAGATGATTTCCACCATACTGAACAATTTTTTTTTTTATTTTTTTTTTTTAATTAGATGATCCCTCCAACTATAGAAGATATTTTGGCACCATGCAAAATTTTGTTGTGTGCATGTTCTGTAGGTTGTAACAATCCCTCTGGATTATGGTAGTCAAGGATGTTCCAGAAAGGGAAGAACTTCATTATTTATAGGTTCAGATTTTTATGAGAAGTACATTACTGGTGATAAGTGTTCCTCTAAGATCTGATATTTTACCCATTGCTACAAAGAACTAATAATACCGGAAGGCATTAATCTGTCTTACCCAAAATCATAGTTCTGACTAAAGCACAAAGAAAATCTCCTTCAGGCTCAGTTAAGACCCTTTGTAGAGCAAAATACCTGATAAACTGTTCCTAAAGGGGGCCTACGAGAAAGATGGGGAGAGACTTTTTAAAATGCATATCATGATAGGGCAAGGGGAAATGGTTTTAAAATAAAAAAGGACATGTTTAAATTAGGTGGAGGTTCTTTACTGTGAGGGCACAGAGACACTGAACAGGTTACCCAGAGAAGCTGCGGATGTCCCTTTCCTGGAAGTGTCCAGGGCCAGGCTGGACAGGGCTTTGAGCAGCCTGGTCTAATGGAAGGTAACCCTGCCCATGGCAGGGGCATTGGAACTAGATGATCTTTAAGGTCCCTTCCAACCCAACCCATTCTGTGAATCTATGATATGAGATAAAAGTAACAGCCAGCAGTGGGCCAACCTCTGACCCAAAGACGGGTTGAGCAGAGGGATTCTCTGGCCAAAACCAACACAAGTTCAATGTATGTGTGTGAGGGAAAAAAAATCAAAACCTGCCCAAATAGCAATGGGTCATGGTGCAAGAACATCCTCAAGAAGGAGTCATCAGGAAGCAGTGAGGGCAGAGAATACACGCGGATTTGGGTCATGAAAAATGGCCTGGTTGTTTTTTATTTCTATCACAGACAAACAAGATTCTGTTGTCATTAGCTGTAAATAAAATGGGTTTTTTTCAGACTAAACTTCATGAGAAACTTCCAAAGGAAAAACAAAAAAAACAAACATACAAAAAACCCCAAACAAAATCTCAAAAACAAACAAAACAAACCCCCCCCCCCAAATCCAAACAAAACAGATAAAACCAAACCAACAAACAAAAAACAAAACAAAACAAAAATAAAGTAAAGGCTCTGAATATTGAGTAGCCACTCCGAGGAATCACGGTGCCGAAAGGATGCCGGGTCACTTCCTCCTGCCTTTGTTAGAGGTGCTTATAGCTGGCAGACTCTTCCCTTGACACCTGATGGTGGAACAGCTAGCAGTGTAGGATACCAACCTATTGCTAGGTCCTGTGTTACTGCTGGAGCATGGTCTGCTTTAGAGTAGGCAGGATAACAGCACACATCTTGTGCCACAGTGCTGATTGTGGAATATAAAATCAAGAGAAAAAAAAAAGAAAGGGCCAGGGTTTCCTGTATATGAGACATTTTAATTTGCATAAATGCAAGTGACAGACACTTTGGAAGATTCCACTTTGTATTCTGCTTTCATCTTAATTAGTATTAACTTATTCTTTCAACAAGGGAAAACCCAGAGAACACAGATCAAGAGAAGGAAACTGCAGTAGTTCCATTATTCCCCTTCACTCAGTTGTTAATACCATCTTTAGATGGGTATGCATGTAGTCGCATATCACCTCTAATGACAAGGTTTTGCAGAAAGAAGCTAAATTCATTGCTGTGGCAATTAAGGAAAGCTCCAACAAGATAAATTAAGCTACTGGATGCCTTAAATCTGTTCCCCACAAACTGTGAGCATCACATGGATGCTGTTGTTCTTCATCAGTCTGAACCCACCTAATTGCAGGACCGTCAGGCTTGCCTGCTCCCTGGCCAGATCCTGTGACTTTGGACATGTCCCTTTATTCTGCTAAGAAAGCAGGTGAATAGCTTTCTGTCAGTTAGGCATACTGAACTGCCAGGGCACTGGAGCTGGTTAGCGCTGCAGCTGTTTGAGGGAGGTAGCAAGGTCCCAGGGCCAGGATGGAAGGAAGAGCATGACCATAGCAAGTAACTGATATATGGCTGAGGTACTTGTGGAATTACAGTCTAAACAGTGAAAAGCAAGAGTTTTCTTTCTGTGAAGTGAAGGTGCTAATGCCAAGTAATAGAGCTATGGCAACTTTTCAGGTGTCTGCCCATGACCCAAACACCTGCTGCAATAGAGTGATAGAAGAAAATAGTGCCTTGGACTATCTAACATCTAAATAACTTTTGCATTAACTGGCCAAACTTCTTGCAATACATGCTCACTTTTTATAGAAAAGCATATAGTGAAAATCAAGCAATTCTTTAGCAAGCTGCAAAATACAGTCACTGCAAGTGGGCACCAGTGCCAGTGAAGCAGCTAGCAATTGGAAGCATTATACTCCCTGCCAAAGAGCTTCTCTTTGTACTAATTATACAATAAAACAAGTTTCTCCCTTCAAGCTCAGTTTCAGAGCCTAGAGGTGCAGGATTGAGTCACATACTTTGACAGTGCAAGTGGTACAGCAGAGGAAGCCTGACACCATGTTGGTTCACCTCAGACCAGCCCTGCCAATCTGAAAGACCAGATTCTAAAGGTGATGGGTATTCATAGCTAGTGCCAATGGCAGGGCAAGGAGCAGCTTCCCTGTGTCCCTGGAAATGGGTTCTGAGACCATCTCTGGCTTCCCACAAATAAGTGCTACCTGGTCAGCCTCTCCATTTCCAATTAAACAGAACATTATGTTTACAGTGATGCCCATTACACCTGTACATGTATTTTTGACCTTTGTGCTCCACCAAAACATGGCAGTCATCCTCTAAATGAATCTAAACCCTCAAGAGCCTTCTTGGGTAGATACAGTGTCATCACCTTTCCCAAGGAGAAATCAAGTGCTTTGCAACTCAATGCCCTGCCAAGGCATGAGCATGCCAGTGGCACAGAGCAAGGGGAACCAGGCATGCACCTGGAGTGCAAGGACTCAACTGTGTCACCAGAGCACCATGGCCTCCCACAGCCCCTGCTCCTGTGCCCTGAGGGTCAGCCCCATGCTGGCTCTGCCTGTAGACTTCAATAAGCCTACTGAGATGTACCAGAAAGGGATTTGCCTTTGCCTTGCTCTGCCAAATGGATGTAACAGCAACAGAAAATGCACAGAGAGGATTTTCCAGCCTGTCATCAAAGTAGAACAGGAACAGAAAAAAAAGAGAAGAAGAAAAGAAAGTAACAGAGAGAGTCAAAATGAAAGCAAGCAGGGGAGATAGGGTGGAAATACACCTTCTGAGTCCTCTCTATTGCAGGAACTGTATCATGTAAATCTCCTTAAGCTCTATCTCTTACTTGACTTCTTAACTATTTACTCTCATTGGAAAATTATTTTGGAATCCCACTCCTCTCATGGCTAGAACTCCTTTAATTTCCAGCCTAATTTTATTCATAGCTATATATCCACATCTTCTTGTGGAACTTGTAGTTATAGTCTTAACTACAACTAAAGTAGTTCTTCCTGCATGTTAAATTCTTGGGTTTGGTTTTATCCTTGTGTGACCAGCTGCCAAACAGGCATTTTCTCACCTCTCTCCAGCTGGTGGCACAGGCACATCCTGCACCTCTGCTCTTGACAATGTGGTCACACTTTTTCCTCCACACTACACTGTGCTCACTCTATTGCTGAGCTCATGGTCAGCCAGTCTTAAAAAACTCATCTACCTAAAAAATAACTCAGAAAATATCCCTGATCCCATTGTTAGCAAGCATAAGCACTGGGACAAGGGAATTGTCAACTATGCAGCACAGGCAAGGGGAGGGATGAAAGTGAAGTCTAGAAGTCTCTGCCAGTCCTGAGGCTCCATGTGCTGTACCCTGCTCTAACATGCTCTTAGCACCTTTGCCTTCCCCACAGAATTCCCTAAGTAATTATAAACCTTTCCTTGCGTAGTGGTATGATCATTCCAGTGCCAGGGAGGGAAGAGGAGGCAATGCTGACAAAGCACGCAATAGCAGTGCCTCAGCTAGCAGTATTCGAGTGTATGCTTATACATCTTGTTGACATAGAGCCTTCACATCCCTTCAGATGATATTTTGTAAAATGCAAGAGGTAAACAAATGAACAGATCTTAGAAGAGTATTAGAATGAAAAAGAGAGAGAGGAAAAAAAAATTTTTTTCCTCCAGAGAAAAAAGGAAGAAAAATAGTCCAACCACTTTTTATATGATTTTACATTATAAATTTTGGCAGGCTATCTGGTCCATCATCACCCTCTCCCAAGCCCACAGTGGTGCAGCTCTCTCTGGGTCCTTTGTTTTCCGGAAGAATGTAGAATTGTCAGAGTACCTCTGAGAATTCAACACTGAAACACTTTACACTTGATAACGAATATGTGTACAGATGTGACGTTCCCTGGTCAGAAAGGCATCCCTCTGCCAGACAGCTGAGTCACACAAGCCTTGTTGTAGCTTTGATGCAGGATTCTGATCCCAGGAGTTAGAAGACAGGGCCTTCTTCTGCAGAAACTTCCTCTGGATCACATTCATCATACCTTAACCTCACAACCACTTCCCTCCTTCCCACTCACAACCCTGCCCAGTGCAGGACAGTGAGCTGGGAGTCCCTGTCAGAGAGGAGTGTGCAAATGTTGGGCAGGACTGTTTTATGACACCCTAACTCCCTGGTATGTGTTGTGATAGCTGGGCTGGAGAGACATATACAGCAGGTTTACTGCCCAACCACAGATCACCTGGCTCCATGTGTGTGATGAGTCTCATGACAGACACCTCAGCCATCTGCACACATGCAGTGAAGCTGCTCTGAGTCTGTCTGCAAACCCCAGTGAGTTTTCTGAGGTTTCTGGACATCTTACTGTGAATGGAAAAGGAGGACTTGACCCACTAAGGTTTTGCCCTTTGGAATATCAGGAATCTTCCCCTTAAACTACCTTTGCTTTGTCACAGAAATAAGTATTTCATAAAGAAAAATTAGGAAACAAGTAGGAAGAAAATAAGAGTTAAATACTGTTTTAGAAAACCCTACAAATACGAAAATTACCTAATCCTCAGATTAAAGCCATATTAGGGAACCAGAGGGATATATAATTTCTCTGCTGTCTGGATTATCTGATGGAGTAACACTCAGAAGTACTGCTTGCCAACTGCATACATAAACCTGGTTTATCGCATCCCCAACAAAGTAGATTATGTTTTTATCGTGCCCTTATCCACATGTTTCACCAACAGGACTGCATTACCTTCCTCAGTGACCTTCATATTGCTCTTCTAAATTAAACAGCCATGCATTAGTCCCCAGCTCTAGCTAAGGCATGGCTGCAGTGGGAGTGGTGCAACCCAGAGAAGAGTTTCATGGTGGCCTCAAGGTCAATTATCTCGGAGGAGAGAGGAAAACCCAGCAGAGCCCTTCACCTCGCACCCTCTGTGCGTGACCAGGAAGGCTCAGCTGCTCTAAGCGCTTTGTGCTGAACGTGGTCCTGCCACGAGTGGCATCAGGCACCAGCGAAAAAGGGAAAACAGAGAGCAGAGTTTCCCCAGTGCTGCTCTAATTAAGCAGTTAATTAGGTGTGAGCTGAGATGTTGCAGCAGTCTGTGGGTTTGAGGTCCTAGTCCTAGCCAGAACAAGGGCAAGGGTACAGATTTAGGCTCAACTGGAATGCAGTAGGAAGTTTATGATTTAATCTGGCAAGATTTTCTCCAGGAGAATGACTTCACCAATTTTACAGGTGATATGAACCTGTGTTATAGCAACATGTCTCCTTGATCTTATTTGACATTTCAAACACTGTCAAGTCTGAGGAACTTCTGTCTTCTGTGTTTTACTCTACCTGTCTTTGGCAGCCTGTGGCTTCCCCAAGGCAGATATCAGTTCCAGTACAGACCCTCTCAGAGAGCCTTCCTTCTTACCTGGGTCCTGAAAAAATGGCAAGGGGAAAATATTCTCTATTTTACAATATTTTATCACATATTAAATAAAGAGGTATATATTTTAACTAAGACAAAAATATTTAATGTTTAAGTTTTCAATTATTGATAACTATCTTAAGACAGAAATCCCTAGATATTTTAAAACTCTAGCCATATTGTCCCAGCTTTGTTATCCATGGAGAATATGATACAGCTATGTAAACCTGCTATGACTGCTAAGTGTATTCAATTATCTCTGCTAGTTTTGTCCCCCCTCCCACACTCTCCATTCATTTCAGTGTTCACTAAATATTTTAAGCTTGTTAAGTGAGTTCATGCATGCATGACAAATAAGCACTTTGGGAAAAAAATTATGGTTATTTTATCCATCTCAATATACGGGCATAAACATACCACTAATCTACACAGAGGTGTGAGACATTGTCCCTTTTCCTCTTACCCTCCCCCTTCAGAAAAAAAAAAATCAAAAACCAAAAAAATAAAACACAAACTTTGGAAAATGGGTCATGCGAATGTAGGGATTTCTATAGGGAGTCCATGGAACAATGCGTGCATTCGCCACGCGTAGTGGGCTCCCATTGTCTCATCTCTGAGCACATAATAGAGGCTTTGCCAGTGGGGAGGCTAAATGGGGAACAAACGGATGGACAGTAAAGATGATGTCGGCAGAAAGTGCAAGAACCTCCTTCTGCTTCTGTTTCTTTCAAAGCTTGAAAGTGCTAATGTGCATAGTAATTCCTGTCCATTGTGGTATATGAAGCGTTTATATTCATGCTATGCTTGCTAAAGAAATGCTAGCTGTGGTCAGCAGAGAGGCCTGTATACATGCCTTTATTCCAGCAGTCCCTTGGAGTTCAAACAGTATGGCATCCATGAGTAGGGAGCAAAACACCAACTCTTATGTTAATGGAGATTACAGTGAAGAATGGAGATGATGAAAGCCTGGCAGCTCACCCACTGACAGCGATTCAGGGGATTTTCCCTTGCAGCATCGGGCTACTCAACTATAGCTAAAGTTTCATCAGAACTCTCTTTACCATCCATTTCAGAGGTTTCATAACCAGGCTGGAAAAATTTACATGGAGATAAACCTTTCATGTCAGGCCTCCAAAAAAACGTAAAAAGGGCTCTAATCTTTGTGTGAAAGCCCCAGAGATGGAACTACTAAAGCAGTGCAAGTGCAAACACACATAAGAAAAGCTGTGTAGTGCATATTAACATACAAAAAGCTGTGTAGTTAGGACTGAGCTGGTACAAATACGAAGTTGCACAAAAAGTCAGACTAAGTTAATTTACCCTATCTGATTGATAATTTAGATTGTGAAAATTAACTTTTTTTTCCTAGCACTTTTAAGCCACACTATACCAATTTGAAGCAACTGAATTTTTTTCTGTTCAATTCTGTGAGATGACTCAAGAAGTCTGCAGAGAGGCGTTCAGATCCCATTCACTTCCAGAAGACTTTGCCCCAAGGATTTGAAGCGGCAATCAGCAGCAATGGCAGTTCTTCCATCCCTTCTTCCATCAGTCTCCTCCGCAAACTGCAAGCTGAGAGATTTTAAACACTGCTATTGCTACAAGTGGAGAAATAAAAGACATTGCTGAAGTATCACTTTTCAGACTATTCATCACTCGTCAGTATATTTTTGATCTGGGAGAAAAAAACATCAACATTAATTCCTTTTTTTCCTGACCTTTTGTTTTCATAACTCTTGATAACAAGATCCATTCCAAGCTCCGTATCGAGGAACCCTTGAGACCTAAAAAGAGCCTCTTCCTGTTTTATAAGCTGGGCACTAGTTGCACGATGTAGTGTTTTTAACCTGTGTATCCTCACCGGCTCCACCCCGGGCTAATAATGGTCTTTACTGGCAAGGGAAGCCGTGGTGGCCCTGCCTGGAGGCACTTGCAGCCCTCGCCTATGAAGGTATGGATTTGAAAACTGGCTTCACCACGGAGAAACCAAAGATTACAGAGGCGCTGGAATATGTCCATCATTCAAGTCGGCCCCTCCAAGGAAGAAGGTAAGCCATGAAGAAACTGAGAGCTCTGCAAACAGACTACCTAATGTGAGTGTTAAACCTGTCTTAAAGAGAAGAAATTAATACCAAGCACCTCATTTAAATGGCATCTCGTTTGGGAGAAAAGCCAGGAAATATAAAGGTTGGTTTGCTCTGCTCATCACTCACATGACTGTGTCTTTTGTTTTTCAGCCTGATGAGCGGCAGGGATAGAAAATCAGCCCCAGCACTGAATTTCCTGGCTTTTGTCAGTTGATGTCACACCCATAACATTATTCAAACGGGGGGTTTTGTGTGTAACAGATAAATGTCGACAAAGCCCTGTCTAATGCCTTTTAGGTTGCTAGGAAACCCCGCTCTGTAGCCACCACAGAGATATCTCCGGCTAGGGGCTTAGATAAGCTCTGACTTGTTTTGATTAGGTGAGCTTTATTGCAGAAAAGACAGCAGCATGCTTGACATCATGAAAATATGACCTGCTTACAAAGATCACTTATTGCTCTTGGTTGCAGTCATGGGAGAACACTTAGAACACCTTTCTAGCACACCAAATCACTTCCCCCCAGAAAAAGCCACACCTTCTAATTAAGGTCTACCGTGGTCCCCTAGGGCTCGGGGTGCTGCTGCTAACACCTCTGTACCGAGGTGAAAAGTCATTATCAGCCTGGCTTAATTTCATGTGTCAGGAGAACAGTGGTATTTGCGGTCTAGGCGGCAGCACAGATAACTAAGAATTAGATTATCTGCACTCTGCTCTCAGTTCGGCAGGTTAATGATTGTGCTTCAAAAATAAGTTTGAACGAGTTACACCTGTGGCAGATATTTATGCAACCCCCCCTTAATGGAGGGGCCACGGCAGTGAGCCTCTCTACTGTTGTGCATGGGTGATCTGCTCAGGGGTGCTGAGGCTCTTCTTCCCTCTGATCCAGCCTCTCTGTCTACTTATGCCACGTTGATGCCCTGCCCCTGCCAATGACATGACCAACAGGCATTTGGTGAAATGGTGGAAGTGCCATGCCCTTCTGATCACTGGTTTCTGCCCTTCACCTCCTTACTGAGAAGAAGTTTTTGCCTTGTTATACCTTACTGCAGTCCAGGAACCTTGCTTCTTGTCTTGTCCATAGCATACGTAACAAACAGGTTATCCCTTCCTCCCTGCGGCACCTTTGATATATTTGAAAACAGTTATCCTTTCTTCCTCAGTCAACTTTTCTCTAAACGAAAGCACCTAAACTTTCTCCATCTTTTCTCATAAAGCTTATTTTCCCAAACCTCTTTAACTCCATGGTGTGTTCCCTGTGAAGGTAGGACAGATACTCTACAAGCTGTAGACAAAACCAGCATTAAGCACCAGTGTGACCACAGGCTCAGTTATGCTGTACCCGCGAGCTGTGCAGTTTCTGTCCAGGTTGCTGGCAATAGCTTGAGATCACATTATCTGCTCTTTAATCAGGAAGGCATAAGGCAGGCATGCCTCCTGATGTATAGGGTTGCTGTGGGTAATCATGCCCACCTGGAGCAGTCAAAAGTACATGGCAGAGACCCTGGGTTCATGCTGAGATGTAAGGAGACTGAGGACTTTCAGTTTGGTCTAAGTTCATGTTTACACATTCACATTTAATAAAGTGCATGGCTCAATGAAATACCCTCATATGACAGGTACAAGTTGTACCAGTCAGAAGAGACAACCAGCTGAACTACTAATGAAGTTTAAAGAGACTCTCCCTAAATTCACACCCAGTTACATGAAAAGTTTCATTCACGAAGAAAATGTAATCAGCTTGTAATCATAGCATTGTTAAATGCTCATCAAACTATTTCAGGTGAAGGTATTACAGGAGTTAAAATGTGATCCAAAGGCTGAAAACAATCAGACTCTTTCCAGCTAATTGGGAAGGCAAGTTTCAGAATAATGAATTCTGTGCTGAGAACTGCAGTTGAAGTGTTTCAGTTGGGAGAGCTTGGTACAAACACGTACTTTCCAAACTGTTCAGTATATAGGTTAATATTAACATTAGGCATTGCACATTTAACTCAACAGTCTGGGAAGCAATGATCTGGTATGCTTCACGATGTACACATGATTGAGCCTTGGGTTTTTGTACTGTGTTCAAACACACCATTATGTACTGGGACCCTCTTATGGAGGAGACAAAAAAGCCTGTTTACACTGTCCATGCAGTGCACACTTGGAGCAAGCCCTGGTTCCCTGTACAATATACCCTGTGTCCCTCAGGAACACATGAACTGTGACCACACTGCAGTGCTCTGGGAACAACTCTGGCATCCTACCAGACTCCACTGCTGTCTGCAATCAGGAGCTAGTGTCACATCACCGCCCCAGTGTAAGTGTCAGAGTGCACTTGTCCCATGCATGGCAGAGCACCACACCACTATCCTCCTCATAAGGTGACCAAGCCCAATAAACAAGTGCAGACGCTATTACAAAAACACACTTCCTCCTTCTGCTATGACTGCATCTGCTGCCACAGCTTCCTCAGCACATGATGTCAGTCCCACCACAGAAAACCTCATGCACTGGGGTGCTGGCAAGGCCAGCTCAAACTAGGGCTACGGCTGGCTACACACAGATGCCTGTTAGAGCTGGTCTTAGCCAGATGGTGTTTGTTGCCCCAGTTATATTCCTGGCTCTTAACTGCCAGCCAAGCTGTGACATAGCAAGTTGTTACATCCACAGGGCCTGGATGTCATTGTTGGCAAACAAGGACAGGAGGCTGCTGTTGGAAAAGTCTGCTCCTATGTGTATATGTGGGT
The DNA here is from genome assembly GCA_035221455.1 of Xenops minutus. Lineage (NCBI taxonomy): Eukaryota > Metazoa > Chordata > Aves > Passeriformes > Furnariidae > Xenops > Xenops minutus. The sequence continues at coordinate 46,636,491 of JAWWEE010000158.1, read as the reverse complement.
ACACGTGTTAGTGGTACCCAAGGCACAGGGCGAGGTGAATCTCTTTTGTCCCAGTTCCCAAGCTGCCCATCCCTGCTGGACAATGCCTGAATCACACAGCATATCTTTCCTAAGCACAGTTGTACCTAAACATAGCTTATTACTCTCATCTCATCAGTAAACACAACTCAGGCAAGATACCTACCAGAGCAAGGGGCAGCGACAGAGGCACAGCCTCATGCTTGGAGCTACTCCAGTTGTCCTGAGCATGGCAATGAAGATGGAAGGGGTGAATGAATGTCCCTAGAGAGTCTCACCTGTCTCAAGGATTGTCAAGGTCCTATACCTCTCAGACCCAGCGTGATGCTTGAGTCCCAGGTGACAGTGCAGCACAGAGCATGCTATTATGGCACATCAGTCCCAAACTGGTGTGGCTCATGATAGAGGCCTGTATGTCAAGCTGCTCCAGCATAATGGTTGGCATTACAGCTCTTTACATAGACAGCCTTTGTTTTGATGAATCTGAAGTCAAAATACTTACTGCTGTGGGCCAAACTCATAGCATGAACTGGCCTCAGTTATGTGGTATGTGGAGATCCTGAAACTGCTGAATATGGAAGTCCTGAAAAACTTTTTGTACCTGAAAAACCTTTAGATTTTTTATTGAGAAGGCTCAGTAAAAATCTCAAGTGGTCAAATAATTAGAGGGTTGATATAAAATTCCCCTGGGTTTCATGCCAACTAAGATGCTGGTTAGCACAGTTGAGTGAGATTTGTGTGCGTAATACTATGGGCGCTAGAGAACATTGTTGAGAGGAGAGACTAAATGTGCCCAGGTGTGAGTAGGTAAGTGTCCATGGTGTGCAGATCCTTGAGCGCCACCCTCTCAAATACATCCAAGTTTCTTAACAGAAGTAGCTATTTACCTTGCTTAAGATAGGAGCTAGGCTGATACAGTTTCATGTAGATGACTGGGAGACTAGGCCCAAGTCCGATTCCAAATGGACTGCATGCATGTCATGGATTGTGTTCACAAGGTAGGGGAAGAACAAGTACGATTTTTTCAGCTGTACTGTGACAGCAGCCGTTTTGGCAACAGCATGCGTGCTCTTTGAACTCTACAGGTCAGAAGAAGACAGCAAAAAGGACCAACATGAAAAATTGACTATACTCTTTGGCATATGTCATCCTTCAAAACAGTGAAAACTCCCTGGCTTCAAGGCACACAGAAAATCAGTGTTGTCTATGTACCCTCAGATGTGTTGCCCAGACTCTTTACCAATCACCTCATTTAAAGAGCTGAGACAGCAGAGAGGTTAGGTGTCAAAAAGATCACAGCATTAAGAGATGATGTCCCATGCCCACCAGATACCTTCCGTACAGTTCCCACAGGTCTTAAAGGTGGCATCTGACAGAGAGTAAATGGCTGAAGTTCAACTAGAGTAAGTGAAAAGTTGCCCAATGTAGAAATAGAGTTCTCCTCAGGGACAGGAGCCAGACCTGTTCAAATTTGTGAAAGCATATCTAATTTGCACACTTTTAGTGTCTGCTATTACTTTTGCCATGAGGCTGAAGTTTTTAATGAGATTAATCACCCATGGGTCACTGTGACCAGTGATTGATGAGGTTCTCAGCAAAATCAATTTATTGTTTCTTTCTACCAAGGATTGTTGCCACCCTTCTGCATCCCAAAATGGGTCACAATTAAGACGATGTAGTCTGATCTGGTTTTGCCTGACCAGACACTTCCATTCAGTGCCTTCAGTTTGTTGAATATGGTTTTCTGATAAGCTCAAGGGAGTCTAATGGTAGCAATGCATTAACGCACCAATGCCAATTTGCAGGATTGGGTATCAGGATATGCAAATGAACTAAATTAGATCTTGTTTTCAAAGGGTATCATAAGCTGTCCTTTGAGCTTTATGTACTTTTGGACACGATTTGATACATTAACATTTAATTCCTGCCAGGTGGGGTTCACTTTCCTCTGAGGTAAAGAGCTTATAGTGTGACACAGATCTTGTACCTCCCTCCTTCCTCTGCTAATAAGAAATACAAGATCCGGTTTCTCTCTCTTCCTTCCCCCACTGCTTTCCTCCCACAGTGTTTTAAAAATCTTGACAGTAATGTGAAAAATAGTGTTGTAGGGCTCTGTTTTCGCTCACTGACTCCTGAATCACGTTTGCTGCCTTGATGTGCCAGTGCTGTTGGGAACTTAGTGAGGCTGGCTTTTTTGCTCTGCTTCCAGCCTGTCCTGCCCTGGGACAGCTGTGCTACCTTGACCCAAATGTAAAAACAACTAACAGGAGATTTTTGCCAAAGTCTTGGACTTCTGCTAATCCCATCACCTGCTGGGATGGGATTTGGGGATACTAGCCAGCCCAGCGTGAATATTTGCCACCTGCAGGCCCTCAGGACACTTCATAGCTTTACAGCTCACCACACTGTTTGATTTATGGAGTTCCAAGTGACAGGGGACATAACCACTGCCAATATTTAGGATCATAGATTTTAAAGGTCTTCATTATATCAGAAGCCAAATAATTTAATCCAGTAAATCCTGCCTCAAATTCCTATCTCGTCGTTAAACTGGAGCATATATTTTCAGGAGCTGCTCCAAACCCAGTTTAGAGATTTTATTTTAATGAAGCATCCCACTGAGTTCTCTGTGTCCCTGTAACCCTCCTTGTGTGCAGCACCACGTGCCATGTACTCACATCTCCATTCTTACAGTCAAATTTTGCTTTAAAACATCCAGGTTTGGTTAGAGCAGCATTATTTACTGATGTTGCCAATGTGCTCTGCCTTGCTTAAGTCATGGTTTTATGATGTAAATTAGACAGATAATACTGTCTGTAAACCATACTGCATGATCAGATGGCAGACTAAGCTTAGTGAGATAGAGATTTCCTTTTTAATTAAAACTGCAACACTTCTGTGTGGTGGATTAACACTGAAAGGGTCGCTGGAGGAAGTGAATTAAAGTTGGATTTGAACAATGAGAAAGTGGCCATTTTTGAGTAATTTAACAGCATAACAACTGTGTCACTTCCAAATGTCTTCCTTGCAGGACCACTAAGATTATTTTATGTTAACCCTTACAAATCCTTAAAGGTAGTAAAATGTCATCCTCATTTTATTAGTATGAAAACTGGGATGTGGAAGGTTAAAATAAGAATGAAATCATATCTGTCTTCTTTCACAATCTTTATCTTGACAATGAGACTTTGTTTTTGGAAGCACGTGGTACCCAGGGCTCACACCAATTTCTGTGGGAGTCAAGAGATTTTTTTCAACAACGCCAGAAATCAAGCCCCAGTAGATCTTTTTTGGTAAATCATGTTTTTCCTTCAGAACATGTGCACTCAGCAGTTAAGCTGCCATACGAACATTTAATTCCCACAATACCCAATCCTTCTGGCCAACTTGTCCCAGAAGACTGTCAGTAACCAGTGCTGCCACAGATGTCACACTTGCACTGAAACACCCTGCCTTTTCAATGAAAAGAAAATTTCCTTCTTCCTAAATTCTCCCAAGCTACAAGTTTTTGAATCAGATGATGCAATCCCACCTTCATATAGGCCTGAAGATTAATTTCTCCCTATTAGACTGTCTCTGCTGTTCAAATGACATCTTCTAATAAAGCCAAGTATAATAGATGCTTAACTTCAAATCTAAAACTTGCACATGGATTCTTTTGCTAAATACTCTGCAATTAGGCATAAGCTGAGTAAGGCAGAGACTGCAGTACTGTATCACTAAGAAACATGTAAAGAAAAGAAATCTGAGCCATCCTTGTTTCATTAAAAAAAAAGGAGCAGCTGAGATACATACCTGAGAAACACAAAGGGAACTAAGAAATTCTGAATCAGCTGCTCACAAAGAACAAAATTATTATAATTAAAATTCCACATGCATATTTACTGATTAGAAGTACATAACAATTCTTAAACAAATACCAGCTTTCTTCCAGAAGAAAACAGTCAGTTGAAAACAACAAATCCAAGGTGGTTACAGATATTACAAAACAGAGCAGCTCTTTGGTATTAAACCTCAATAAATAATCAAATATTTCTGTGCTGGCACAAAAGAAAAAGATAAAAGAAAAAAAGCATAACTCTGCAGATGGGATTTGGGGGGGGGGGGGGAAGATGGAGAGAGGAAATGAACTGAATTAATCACCCACAATTTCCTCCAAAAGTGACTTCATCCTGCTCAACCTTCTATATGAGAAAACCTATAGGAAAACCAGAAAGCCTCTAATACTCAGGCTGCCAGGTCCTTGAAAGGAGAATGAATTTAATTTGAATACTTCCACAGCACAACAGTATCCTCAGCCTTAGGATGCCAGGCAGAGGCAAGGTTAGTTTATAACAATAATAAATAAAATGATGCTTACCCCTTCAAGTACTTCAAAGGAAATTAATTTTTAGTTTTATAGAATAACTATGAACAAAAACCACATTAAACAACATAGACCACATTTGAGAGTAATACAAGCAATGCCAGCTATCCAGATATTTAGGAACTAGAAAGAGAGCCCTGAAAAGCGTATTTTGCCCACAGCCCTCCTCATATGCCCTATTGCAGAAATCCAGGCGATTGCAGCTGCGGGCGGGCTGAGGGAGGACCCAAGCCTCCACCTGCCATTACCTACCCCCATCAGTTTGTGCCAGTAAACTCTGCAATGCAGCAGTGAGTACTCTGCACTTGGGTAAGTGTTTGCTTGTCTCTCGATGTCTGTGCCAGTGAACGTGTGCAGGCAGCAGGGAGCTTTAATAAAGCAAACTCTGCAGTAGACTGCAGAGCAGGCTGATTAACAGTTTCGGTGGTACTGGGGAGCGTGGCAGAGCACTCTGCCTCCCCTCCTCCTCCCAGCCTTAAACCTGAGAGATCAAAGCTCTGATCAGCATCAGGTGGGTAAAACACAGTTCATTAACTCGTGGGGCTTTCTGCCTGCTCACCATAGAAGGGCTGCAGGAGTTGCTTATGATGATCACATAGGAAATGTGTTTACTGGACTTCAAAAGAGCTTGTCTCCTTCACGCCAAGACCGCCCTTTAAAATTATATTAATTAAGCAAGCAGCTTTAATACAACAGGCAAATGGCATATAATCAGTGATTATAGCAGCAGGAAAGGACATGATTTCCCAGAGATTCAGTGACAAGGAGACAAATACAACATCTTGTCTTCCCCACACATCATCAGCTGGGGCTTTGACCTGCCCTGCTGCCTCTCTTTGCTCTCCCGGTCCCACAGGTGGCATCTGCCTTGTGCTGAGGTCTCTGAGGGACATCTGAGTCAGGGAGAGAAAAACAGTTTCCCTTCTCCTTCTGTAGCAAAACACCTGGGGAAGGAAATGTGTTTCCTCACACTGGTTTTCAGACCAAGGGAAAACAGGATGAAGCAGGGACAGAAGGGTGCATCGCCCCAGCTGCCCTCACGGGCCAAAGTGTGGGGCAGCCAGCTGGGTTCAGCCCCTTAAGGTGGGAGCAAGCAGAGCAAGCCCTGGCAGGTGGAGATGCTGGGGCAGGGAGGGGCAGCCTCCAGCATGGAGCACGGACCAGAGCTCCACCGTGGGGAAACACTCAGGAGGCAGAGATGCTCAACAAGTGGATTCACCCAGCTGTAAGTGGTTTACAAGAATGAGATGGAAACCAAATTAATAAATTGTCCCAACTCCTGTCCCCACGCTCCTACTCAGTCTATTTGCTTTTTGCTTTCTGCCTTTGCTCATGCCCTCCCACATGAAAAAATATAGTTATTTGTTTATATTTCTTGCAGTCCATTATAATGCCTTATAAAACCACTATCCAGGCTTCTGGGCCAAACCCCCATTTTGCAGCTGTAGAAAATGCAGCTTGGAGAGGCAGAGTGATTCAGTTGGGATTTTATAGCCAGCCCACATCAGAACGGGTTTTCAGTACTCATCTTTTTTGGCTCCTAAAATGAACCTTCTTCCACCAGCACTAGAACTTTTCACTGGAACTGAAGTTGCCCATTGCACTGAATTTGCTATCTTTAGCCCCTCAGTTGGGTATTTGTTCTTTGTTCTTCAGAGTCCTGGATGTTGCGGGATGTAAAGCCAAGTGTGTACTATTGTTCACTTCAGCTTTGTGCTGATGAAAGAACAAGCACAAAAGAAGGAGAGAAGAGGAGAAAAGGGGACACTTTCTTGTATAAAAGGCTCTGAAATCCCATATGGAAAAACTCTATAGAAGTGAATAAATGTGATTCTAAAAGCCTATTGAATTTAAGAGGGAATGATCTTCCCACATGGTTTTCAAACACCATATAGACTTGTGCAGTGTTTGAGCATCTAGAGAAAAGAGATCACTCTCTTTTCAATGCTATGGATTTATCTATATAAAACTATTGCTTTAATTTCCACTAGGTACCTTATGGAAAAGGCCTAGGGAAAAGGACGAAAAGAGAACTAGGAAAACAATTTTAGTTGTTTTGTTTTGGATTTTGAAGTGGTTGCAGAATAGCAAGCATTACTGTTCCTTTCTTCTCCTGATTCACCGTTGTATTGTATTTATTTACTTTCTTTATAGTTTTTTTTTGTGTGTGTATGTGTGGCAATGGCCACCACAGTGTCAGGCAGGGAATTTTTAAAATAGCCTGAAAGCTTTCCTAGATGTTTTTTGAGATGAGTGTCTTGCCTGAATCTTTATCTTCACTACACATAGAGGAGGCTGTGGTCAGGGGAAGGCAATGTGGGTCTTCATAGTAATTTATCTTGCTGGATGAAAAAGCAGGAGCAACTGAAACAGAGGTATGTATTATATCATCTAAAGCCTCTAAGGGGAGGGGGCTGCAGAAGGCAGCATTGCAAACAGAAGGCTTTTTCCACGTAGCTGCTGTGGGAGGCACAGGGCACAGGCTGTCAGTCTGCCAGAGAGGGCCACAGATGTCCCAGATGTGTGGTGATATGAGCACATTGAAATTCAACATGGCATTCAGGTAGATTAATTTTTCCATGCCGAATTCAGTGAAACTGTTCCTACATCCTCCTGCACATATGTGCATGTGTATAGGTATGTTACATAAAAGCAGTGTTTATGCTGGATGCCCAGAGGAAACATTAAATGACTGTGTGCACTGTGGACGATGGACACTAGAGAGCCCAAAGGCAACTTTTCTATCATAAATTTATGTCAGCGTATATATGCTACAACATCTGGGCCCCAAACTGGAGCTAGAAATCTGATAAGACAGCTTAGTTATGAGTAGTCACTCCAATGTCTTGACCCTGATGATCTCCCTTTTTTAGATAATAAAAAGCTTGGCCCGCTCACTTACAGACTGTTCTTTTCAGCTACCCCCAAGTCATACGATCTCGCTGGCAGGGGAGAAGCCAGCCCTGAGAGTCCTGGGTACCAGTCCTTGGCCACAAAAAATTCCCTGCTGGTGTTGAGCAAATTATCTGTCAGTTGGCATGTGCTGTTTTCTCTGTCCCAGTGAGTGGTCCCTTTGCTGCTGGCAAATGTGTGATGAAATACATAATTCCATCCCTCTGGGAAAGGCCTTGTGTCATGGTGACAAGCAGATACCCCAGAACTGCAGGGCTCTTTCCTGGGGGGCAGCTGAGCTAGGAAAGGCAATGCAATAGGAAAGGGGAGGTTTTATGGCCCCCACCTCTTCCCTTGGCCATTTGGACAAGTCTCAGAGAAATCAGCCTTTCATCTCCCCAGGATTTTGCTTATCCAGCCATAAAACATGAATAGCAATCACTCTTACCTCCCAGTGGGGTTGGGAAGCTTTGTTTGGTAATGCTTATAAAACGCTGTGACTGAAAGGCAAGGTAGAAGGGCAATGGTTTAATTAATTGTTGTTGGTCCCTAAAAATGTTTTGGAAGGAAAGGGCTGTTGCAGGGAGCACAGTGGCATCTTGTTAGGTTACAGGACCATCCTGGATCGCTTGGTCCCATGTACACAGGGAAGTCTTTTCTGGGTAGGCTGTTCCCATGCACTGTGCCACTGCACAGCAGCCTGCGCTCACCAAGAAACCACAGAGTCAGATAACCTACTGAATCATCTGCAGCATCTCACCTTTTGGATGGCATTTTCCCACATGTTTGTATGCTGTTTCAACCTTATTCTGGGCCTCTGAACTGATAGAGACCCAGGCTGGTGGACAGAGTTGAGTCCGATCCCGAGCTGTGTGGCCAGGCTGGTGTCACATGTGTGTATGGCACCTAGAGCAGTGGGTCCTGTCATGGGTTAGCTCAACAGACACAGCCACAAAGCAGACAACTGGTGATAGTAACACCCTAACACATGAGTTAGAACATCTTTTGCTTTGTGTGGGGCTTTTTCCACACATATCATTGGGTTCCAGTCAGCTCCCAAATGCAGCTCCTGCTTTCAGGCTGCCCCAGCTCTCCTGGTGGTTTTCAGCTCTCTTACAGGTAGCAGTGGCAAGCACAACATTGGGAGCCATTCCCATTCCTGGGCCCATTTCTGTGCTGCCATGGAGGCTGCCCAAATCCACAGCACGTTCAGTTGGGTGAGGTTAGGGCTCTGTCTCAATCATCAACATTCACACTGTGAGTGCCAGTATGCCTGGATTTCAGTGACTCAGTGCCATTTTTTAATTAATGCTAAATTCTCAAGATTATTAATTAACCCTGTTAATTATTGCGGCTCCATTTCTTAGAGAGAAAATCTGAGTGAAAATCTCTGGACTCTTTCCTGCACTGGCTTTCCTGTCTGCAGCAGCAAGCAGCTGCACTCCCCTTGTGGGATGGATTCATGGGCTTGTGCTCTGGCTCTTATCGAGGCAGACACGCTGGTATCCATTGCTTTGGTATTTGCCTCGTTTCTTACCTTGGCAAATTTTATGAAAGGCATTGACGAAGCCAGCTGCTTTCATGTACTCTGACAGAGCTACTGTGTGTCACAGTGTGAGCTTCTCTTCCCACCTCTTTGCCTCTCTGATGTTTTGCTATCTGTTTGCAAAGGCTGGGTTTATCCTGAGAGTGCGTATTATTGTCTTACTCTTGGTAAACTCCAAAGGATGTCTGTGTATCTCATCATATAACCTGACACAATATCCTTCATAGATACTGTTCTTTTTCATTAATATGTTTCTCACTACTGCCAGAACCCAATAGAGTTGTAGGAACAGTGGCTAGAGAGTGCAAAAGGCAGTAATGAGAATTTTTTATGTGCGACTTTATGGTTTTGAAGAGCTTTTCATATCATGTTTCAGTGTATCATTCCCTTTCAGGTTGCTGCTGGTGAACATGTTCTGTCTGACTCCTCCATCAGCCACACTGTGTCTTGATTTCCACTTAAATCAGTCTCCTACCATTTTAACCCTGGCAGCCTTTGAAATCAGAGGCCACTGGAACAATAGGCAGAATTTATACTGCAGTTTTCATCTTCACAGCAATTTTCAAACAAGAATGAATCAGTCTTTAATGGTCCCTTATGTGGGACATGACAAAAGACTACAAGGCTTATTTTACAGACTGGGCTCAGAAAACCTGAGGGACTTGCTGGAAAGCCACAGAAAAAATATGGGCCCAAAACAGATGAGCTTATCGTGCCCTGTGCTAGCGATTTTTTACATCCACATTATGTTCCCAGACAATTCCTAGTAGGCAGTTTATTTTCTGGGTCCTGCATTGTATCACGAACAGCAGAACCAGGCTGTTCACTGCCACCTCACTGTGTCAATGATATTCATAGATCTACTGTAGTTTTTCCGTGGAAAGGGAAATTAATTATTGGAAGTTATGGGACACATGATGACCCAATGCCTGGCAATGTGGAACGCCTTTGTAGAGTGCAGGATGTACTCAAAGCTGTACACAGGGAAAGGTCTTTTCGTAGAAAATGATTCCTCAGGCATCAGAAACACACTCCCTTCCTCCCCCACCATTACAAAATGCTACCAAGTGGTTTCCTCGTGCTGCTGAACCTACTGCTCCCAGCTCCCATGTCTCTCTCCTTCTGTTAACATAGCTGAATAATTTGTAGTTTCATCACCACAACATATGTGAACCACAACATATCCTGATTTCAGTTTAATATTAGTAGGTATCTTTCTTATTTTGAATATCAGGGTACATCAGCACCTTAGAGATTATTCAGCAGTTTGGATTATTCTTTCCGAACCATGTCCACAGAATGCTTCTTTGTGGGATAATCATCCACATTGCTCTTTAGGAATAAAGATAGGTTGGGAATAATTTCATCACTGAAAGGGCTGTCAAGCATTGGAACAGGCTCTCATGGAAGTGAGGGAGTCACCATCACTAGAGGTGACATGTAGATATGACATTTTGGGACATGGTTTATTGGTGGACTTGGCAGAGCTGGGTTAATGGTTGGATTCGATGATCTTAGAGGTCTTTTATAACCTAAATTATTCTATGATTCTGTGACATTGTATCTTATTGAGATGGATCTGCAGAGCTATGACAGTGGGCAGTGAAAATGTGGTTATGCTAGTAATGTGGTAATACAAGAAATCCAACTGACTAAAAATGTTTAACATACTTGAAGGACTGCTGGAAATGCTGCAAGGTAAATATGGTTTAAAGTCTAGGAAAACACAGAGGAAGCCTACTAACTGCAATCCCAGCTCTGACAACAATATGTTCCTTGAGCTTGGATAAAGCAGCTGTTATGCTTTGTTGTATTAAGCTTCTGAAAAATTAGTTAATTTTTCTATGGTCCAAAGGTTCAAATGCAATTACTAACCATGTAGAGTATTCTTACCCTGTAAAATGAAGAGCAGATGATTAAAAAAAAGAAGTTAGCTTTCAGGTCATTGAGAATCCCTACAAAACGAAAAACATCCCCCCAAAAGAACCAGAGCAGGCAGAGGTTTGTAACAGGGCTTCTGCCTTTAGCTTGCACTCGTGGGCAAAAAGGAGTCCTACAGGAGAATGCAATGGCCTCTCCCCAACCCCCTGAGTATTCCCTGAATACTCACAAAAGACGGGGCTAGGAAGAGCCAACAACATCCGGAAACTGCAGGTGCATTATGTTCTGGCATAAGTGGAAATAGCCTACAAAGGGCTCTGTCAAAACAGTTGTCCCTCAATAGGAGTGACCGCATATTTTAATTTGGGCAAAGGAAATAATTCCAGAGAAAGACAGGGAATTTAACAAATGCTCCAAGACCAAGCCACATAATTTGCTAGAAACTAATGAATCACATACAATCATGTTACTCCTTCATTCTTTTTATTAGTGCCCACACCCATGGTCCACCTCACTTCAGTTTATTAAAGATCAGAGACCCAGTTTGAACTTCAAAGTCAGGGGTATTAGAAAGACACAAAGCTGTCATCAAATCCTAAAAGAATGGTACTGCTTTTCTCCATTGATTTTTTTTTTAATTTGCTTTTATTAATTTTCCTATTTCCCATCAAAGCTGTGGGAGGCAGTGATGCCTTTGGACTATTGCCCTATATCTTTTCATTCTGCCTTTTGCTTTCCTCTCTGGCCCATTCTGGAACAGGAAAACAATGTGGGTGGCAGAAGGGCAGTTTCCACCACTTCATTAAAACAGCTTTTTTTTTTTTTTTCATTGAAATGTCTTGTGGAGTCTCTCATTATACCTCTTAATATATGATTTCACAACATTCTTAACATCATTCAGCTATTATTATTTTAAATTCAAGTCCATGCACTTTTGATTTAATACATTAAACTCATCTGTGCCCCATATATATATATATATTGTTGCTAGCCAGTCGGTAGCTGAGTAATATATATCTACATCAATGGTGTTTTAATGATGCATTGTTCTAATATATTACCAAAAAGATAGTGCTCACATGATAGATTAGTATCATACATCACTGTAGTGAGGTATTTTTTATGATGTATTGTCTAAACAATGTCATGGGAAAGGAAGAAGAGACACATAAGAAATGGTAGGGTTTAATTTACTACATTTTTAAAAACACTTCAAATATTCTTAACACAATAATAACTGACCTAGTCTGAAGTGGAAGAGACATGCTATTAAAAAAGAAGTCTGAAGCAGATATCTGAAGTGCAATCCAGTGGGTCAAAAGGCATCACACAGACTCTTGAGATAAGTTGTGTATCTATTTATGCCAGCAGACAGAAAGAAAGTAAATTGAATGAGGGGGGAACCTAATTTTTTATTTTCAAAATGGATATATATCTGATTAGAGAGGTGGAACCTAAAATAAAGTAAAAAAGTTCAACAGGAATATGGCTGTGTTGATGATGCATAATTTCAGGCTAAATGTTGACTACTTAAGAAAGGATATTTTGGGGGTAAGGCTCTGGGTGAAATACAACTGGCTTGATCCAACCCCATTGCTATTTGGCTTAGTGGGAGCAGATGCCCTGATACACTGCTTGCTTTGTAGGTATGGAGCTCCCAGCTGTGCACCCTCTTTAGCTCACAGGGTGATGATGCAAGACTCAAACCTATGTGTTTGCAGCACGGACCACTGGTTTAACCTTTACTGGAGCGGAGGGACGTTTGCCTACAGAATGGCACCTTTTATGTGCTCCTGCAGACACTGGAGAGTTGCAGCATGCACAGTTCATTGGTTGAACCATCACCCACCACCTGGAAGGAGTGGGATCTCAGTGCCTGCCAGCATTTACCATGAAGACAGCATTTTAACATAAATGCTGAAGGCTCTGATAACTAGTCACATATAGCAAGGGGGCATACTGGGACAGCAAAAAGATACAGGTGAAAAAGGAAACAAAAATGAGTGAGCTGAGCATCAAGCTGGCAGGGACAGCAGTGGAATGAGTCACCATGGATGGGGCTGTGAGCAACCTGCTCTAGTGAAGGTCTCCCTGCCCACAAGCAGGAGTTGGATTTAGATGATCTTTAAGGTCCCTACTAAGCCAAGCCATTCTATGATTCTGTATGCCAAGTAGGACTTGTGAAAACTCCCCTGAGCAAAGAATTTCTTTCATCCTATGACTGTGAATACCCTAACGCTCCAAATGAAGATGTTGCAAGACAAGAAATCCTTTAAGCCACCTAAAAACTAAAGCTGGTGTGCAAAAAGCACTTTTTTCTCAAAAATTAAATAAATAATGAAACCCCACTGCATGTGAAATATGGAGTGCATTGAGTTGTTTCATGATGTTTTTCCTATATGTGTCCTTCCACTGACATCAGCTGGAATAGTGAGTGAATTATAAGGAAAAAAATAGAATTATTTGTATTAAAGAACAAAATCCCTCTTCATTGTTAATATCCAGTTATGTAGTTAACTTGTATCTAATGTAGAAAAAAAGATACTATACTCGAGGCAGAAAATATTATACTTTAATTGAATGAGGTAAACATCTCATTAAATGTCTATTTTTATAGATACTAATGAACATTATTGCCAAAGGGGCAAAGGAAATAAAACAATGAATATGGGAAAATGCATTCCTTAACAATTTTGAGTAGTAAATCTTTCCTGTGATCTAACAAGGTATAATAAGAAATCCTACTATATTAAAATACCTCTAAGGATGTAAGAAAACTGATCTCTGAGCAGCTCAGCTAGAAATTAGACCACACATTTCCGCTTGGCTTTTTAAAAACTCCTACTCTGATTATAATGCACCATTGGAGAAGATAGCATTATTTATTTTAGGGTATTTCACACTAGGAGAGCAGAATCTCTCAACTGCAAGGCAACCTTGAAAAAGGTAGAGACATTTGAGCAATAAAGACCTCCATTTTAGAAGTTTTCTTTAACTTCTGCTGACTCTTTTCAGGCAGAGTAGCCTACCTTTATTTCTATGTCTTCCCACAGGTTCCATGGTGAGATTTGTATTCATCATGTTCCATTTTACCTGCAAAATTCAGGGCACACAGCATTTTTGTCCAAAGTCTGCTTCGTGCAGTGCTGGGCCTTGCAAGGTGCCGTGTTTGTCCCATCCACTGTGGGATGGGGCTTATCTCTCCTCGCATCTGGTGCCTCCACCCCGACTTTGAGAAGGGCTGTACTCCCCACCCAGGCTCTCTCCTGTCTCTTTCTCTTCGCCTAGTTTCCCTTTCCCACCCTTCCTGTTGATTTCATGGCTGCCATTGGATGAGGAATCTCCCTGTGGCTGCCCAGTGTGAAGCACAGGCTGGGACGGGAACAGGGCTGTGTCACAGCTGCTGGAACCTTCTCTTCTGCCCTGTCCACTTTCACCATTACTCTGTTCCTTGGTTCTAGGGAACATGGCTTCTGCTCTCTGTGTGTTTTTCTCACATCATACGCAGCACTGGTCTCTGTCCACAGTTGTAGAGTTTTCAAGGTGTTGATGAGCTGAAGAACCCCAGGAGCTGTGTTCATTCTGCTGCCCTGATGCAAGGCAGCCAGCTCTCCTCTCCCCAACAGCAGCACCACCTCCTTCAGCCCTGATCAGCCACAATACTTCTGCACAGGACGAGGCACCTACAATGTATGTATTTGTACATACATCCCACATGGCTCATCCATCAGAGCTCGCCTGTGCAGTTGGTCACTGGTTACATGCCGGAGACCCTGCCCTCGTGTCTGCCCAGAGCTGTTTTTCTCTGAAGTGCTGGATGTAAGGTGTTGCTGGAAGCAAGATACCCGGTGTGCGTGATCTAACCCACTTTGCTTCTGCCTTGGAAATCAAGATTGGAAGTCATGGTTTACGGTCCTGTGAGCCAGGTGGTTAGCAGGGCTGTTGAATTCATTTCTCAGTCTTTCTGTACATAAATCCAACAAAATACTTTTACCTTCCTACAGCTGGTACATGTGCCTAACGATTTGATCTTTTGCATTTTAAATATTTATTCAGTATTTAATTTAACCCCCTGAGACTAATCCTGGTGCTTTAACTTAGCCCTCAAGTATTTTCACTGAATCATCTCTATCACAATTCAGCAATCTTCAACAAATTGGCTTTGTATATTATCAGGGACCAATCCTTTCTTTACTGGCATTTTGGGGGTATTTTGGAAAGAGCGACTGGTGATTTTTTTAAGTATTACAAGGCATTAAACTGTTGTTTCTATCTTTTAAATTATAGATGGTCTCCATAGATACATCGAAGTTCTACATTGCTCTCTTGAATTGCCTGAAGAAGTGGCACTTAGAATTACATTTGGAACAATGCTAATTAGCAAATGCTGAATTTTAAACAAGCTTCACAGAAAGGTTTTTGTCTGATAGGAGCGGCAAACCAGCAATCGACTGACCAAACTGACAAAGCTGAATTACAGACAACATGCTATTTAATTATTCATTAGACATTTTACAGGGTTAACTACAATAGGCACCATTCCCTTTTTGAGGAATCACTGAGCCAAGTGTAAGCGCCTTATAAATACAGCATAATAAACAGTTGGAAAAAATCAGCAAAATGAAATCTGCTTCTCAATTGCAGATTTATTGAGGAGGGGAGAGGTATGAACAAACCTTTGTAGCCACTAGATGAGAATGCCCCAATGCATGTATAGAATAGAAATTACTTGTCAGGAACCCAATCCTGCAGACAAAGCTGCTGTGAGAGGGTTTGCCTGGAAGACAAAACAGACATCCCCAGTCTAGAATTAGGTCTGGACAGTACTAGGTTGAGGAAAATGGAGCAGAGCTCCCCACAGGCCCCTCATCCTCCCCTTTCTGCCCCGAACCAGAGGTGTCTCTGATTGACATGTGTCTGTGTAGGGGCACTGAGGGCTCTTTAAGGACTGCCTGGAGATAAAACTAGGCACATATTTTGGTCACAGTAGAGGTCAGAAACTGCCAGTAGCTGAACACAGAAGCCAGATGCTGTTGCTAGAACTCATTAACCTGGCAGGGTGCATGTGTGGAGAAAAAGAAAGCTTTGGAGAAGGCTTTTATATTAGCTAAAGATTTGTCACTTGCAGAATAAGCCATTGTCAAAGGAAATGATTGCAAGGAGGAGGAAGATTCGAGAATCCATGCAGAAGCCATGAAGTGTGGGAAAAGGTCTTGGACAGACACTGACCTAAGCTTGGATACACTTAGAAAATGGAGACTGGAAATACATGTTTATTCCACTGTTTGGTTTGATCTGTGTGTTTCTTGTGCTAGCTAAAGCAAAATCTGAGTCTGCTCCAGCAAAACCAGTGAATGAGGACAATGTTCTGCCTCTCCCAAGCCAAAGGAAGAAGAGGAAATGCTGCTCACTGTGAGCAGTGCTGCCAGGACTGCCCCAGGCGGTACTCGGGTGGCTGTGGTTAACTGCAGTTAGATGCATCACAGACCAGGTGAATAATTTTGGGGCTATACTTCATGCCAAGATTTATACTTGGAGTAGAACAGGCGGACTGCTGGCATGCTGTGTTCATGTGCTCCTTCTCCGGAAGGCAGGGCAGCAGTGATTGCCGGCATCATAGGCAGGAAGCTCAGCCAGCACAGTCATAAGAGTATACTGGTGTAAGTGATGATTGTGGAGACCATGGATTTTTTTTTCTTTATTTTTAAAGAGTACCAAAATGATAGTTCAGTTTCAGCAGTAATGTAGTGTGATCGTTTACTATCCTTTACTATCCTGTTTCAGCCTATGTTGTGTTACTTAAGTGGAAAACAATGAGAGAACCTGGGATTTTATCTCTGATGGCCTTGATTTGTGTTCTTGTCTCAAAGTCCTTGATGCTTCTGTAGCTCTCTCGAATGCTTCTCATGCATCAGGCATGGCACCACTGTTAATGAGAGGTTCAGAAAAGGAGAAGTAAGCAAATCAGTAGCCCAGACTTCACTTCACAAGCACATGTCTGTCAGTCCTCCGTTCTGACACAATACGTGCAGATGCTGTTCAGCACTGCAACAGTATCTACCACTTGTTCTATGGGGGGAGAAACACGAGTGAAAACAGGACAACTTCAAAACAGTGCATGCTCCCTCAGCTGGGATGATGCATTATATCAGGTATTTGTATAAGGGGATTATGTTTTTTGAGATGAGACCAATGAGTTGAGTAGGATGAAATCTCCTATCTCATCAAATGGAATAAAATGTGACTAGTAATGCCATTCCCAGCTATGGTGATACTTCATCATCCTTATTATAGTATAGCTACCTACATACAGGCTAAAATTCAGCTTAGCATAATAAAATCTATCTATCCAAAGTGGTTCACAATCTGTAGTCAGTTATTTTACTGCTGCCACTTTTTCATATCAGCAGCCACTGCACTTGCCATGAGCATTTGAATGATCTGTCATAGGAGAGACTTGCCCTGCAAACAGTCTGTACTCTGCAGTTCTGGTAAATAATGCCTGTACTGAATGTGACTAAAAGAATGATCTCACCCTGTGTATTGTTTCCTGTGTAGTGTCCACCATTATTAAGACTGCATGTCCTAAAACTCAGAGAAGGGCTCACGTAAGGAAACAGTTATTTCCCTTTTCTTTTCAGCATGCATATTTTTTTCCTGCTAGTTTTGTCAGCAGCATACAAAAGCTGGGTGCTGAAGCCTGCGGATTTCTTGTTCTCTCCTGACACTGAATCCCACACACATCTCAGTCAGAGAGCAATTGGTCTCCTTTCATGTGTCCACTGTAGGAGTATACATAAGGGAAAGCCTGAAATAGGACCTTTTAATTTGACAAATGGGAAGTACAAAGATGCTGGGGTTGCCACTGTTGCTGGTTAACACAGCCACACTCAGCTGCAGCCAGGCTAAGTTAAGCACATTTATATAGGTTTGAGTGAGAATGCAGTTTCTCCTAGTCACCAAAGGGTTTACAAATGATCATGCAAAGAGATGAAAAGAAGAACCTGGTGTTTAACTGTGCCTTTCTCTCTCCATTTGTTTGGTGCCAGCTACATAAATACCAGCTTCTCCATTTTGTGACTGCTGTCTAATCTAGGGTAGGGTTCTCCCTTGGAGATAGCATCCATGAGTGGAATTGCCCTGCTTGCATGAAAAGGTAATTAGACACTTTGTAATCACTCCAAGTCCCCAGACTCCCAACAATATTTCCCAGTCTGAGATGCTCATGGAGAAAAAGGCCATGTGGAGGAAGAATTGGATTGCTGATCTGGGACTGCTTGCTGAGCCTGCACTGTACTCACTTTAAAGCAGCCTTGTTTGGGGTTGTGCAGCCTTATGACAGACATCAGCAAAGCAGCCCTGGTCCACAGGAGGCCAGGAATGGGCAGGGAACGGAGGAAGGGGTCCCAGGAGGCCAAGAAAACAAGCACAGGTGGGGTGTGCCACAGCCAGCATCAAGGGCTCTCACAAGCTCTGATGATTTTAAAGGTGTAAAACCCCACTGAGACCCAGCTCCCTCCTCCAGTATTTCCCAGATTAGGAAAGGAGAGACATGGAGCTGGACCACTTGGCTGAGTGAAATGAATAGAAATGAGAATGAAATGTTTATTCAATAGTTGTATTCATTTTAATGTGTGTTCCCGTTACCTAGGAACAAATTAGCAATTATTTCAGATCTGATATCCAAAGAATGCACTTCTGGAACTGACCTGACTGCATGGGTTCTGGCTGCACCTTGGTCTGTATGTGGGTTTGAGAATTTTAGTCTGTGCCCAAAAGTAATCTGAATCCAAATAGTGCTTGTTATTTTATGAGTGGCTTAAATTGCTGAATTAAACAGAAATTAAAAAAAAAAATAAAAGCAAGCAAAGGAATTTTTAACTATAACAATGTAATATAATATTCAATATTCAATGTATATATTGAATATGTAATATAACATATTACATATTTTCATGCTTAGTATTGTAGTGACCCATCACTTGGACTCATAATTTCAATCTGCTTTGGTCCAAGAACTATGAAGCAACAGTACTTTTTACCAAAAGCTGTACTACAATGCATAAGCAAAAGAGCTCACTCTCTCAGAGTTGAAGATGTCTCCTTGGACTAATGTTCAGCTTCTGTATTTTATGGCTTTTGCTTGATTTATCCATGCAGCCATAATATCATTTTATGTTTCATTTCCTAGCTTCTTAAAAGAAACAAGAAAAATAAAAAGGCAATTTAATGCACTTCACAATGACTTTTTAAGCATTACATCATCAGAAGGCTGTCACTAACTAGCAAGTGGTCCCCAAGACAAGACAGCATTACCTAGCAACTGCACAGAAGTCATTAACCCTTTTGTGAGGACTGTATCCATCAATGAAGCTGGAAATACCTTGTAGCAAACAAATGCATATGCCCGAGAGCCTGAAAGAAACCCCCAGCTTCTTCCATCTTGTGACGATGGTGTGAACATTTTTCTCTGTAGTTCTGAAAAGATTCCCAGTTCAGTTCTGCAAAAGGACATATGAGGACCAAACGGCTGTGCAGTCAGCTTCTGAGGAAGAAGGGAAGAGTGATGAATCATACCAGTGCTGTGTGTGCAGACACAGGATGATACAGTTTTTTTCTCTAGCCTGAAGAAAGATGACTGGTTAAAATATTACCAGGACTCTCAGGAGGTTTACAGTTATTATTTATACAGCTCATGAGTCTTTGCATCATTCAGATCATCATCCAGTGTTTCAGGGAACGTCATGTTCATCCTGTATTCTGCAAAGCAGAAACAGTTAGCTATAAGCTTTCAATCTAAGTAAAATTGATGTGAAGAAAGCAAAATTAAATCTGAACTCTGCCAAGATTTACATAGGAATGGACAGGTCCTGATGTGATAAAGGACCTGGGGGGCAACTCCCAGGCTCATGTCCTCTCCTGACAAACACTACCAACCCCCGAGTTTGTGCAACTTTCAGAAAACTCTTGGGATTGTTTTCGCTGCAGGACTGAAATCTGAAATCCACACTGAGAAACAGCGCAAGAACCTCCACTGCAGCTGCAGCTCCTACCACTGCATGCCAGGAAACTGGCAGCAGAAGCGAGTGCTGCAGACAGGAGGAATGTGGAAGAGGCACCAAGAACCAGGTCTGCACACTGAGGACTAGGCTGGCTGCCAGCAGGGCAGCATCTCTGAGGACCATTATCTTCTTAAGACCTGCCTTCGGTTTCAAGAGCACTCCTGTTGTGCTCTTGCATACAAGGTTCGTGTCCAGAAGGAGATTGCCAGACACAGACAGAGCTCAAACCCTGATGTTTGCTGTGTGAATAAAGAGTGGAGAAAAAAGTGTGTGTCCTCCTGTTTTCCCCACCTCATTAGACAGGTTTCCAGGCCCTCAGGAATACCCTCACAGTCATGTCAGCAGACTGTCTATCTTCAAACACTGCCTTGTTTGTTTGTGATTTTTGTTTGTTTGTGGGTTTTTGTTGGTGTTCTTTTGTTTGAATACATATGCATAGTAACAAATACAACAGCCCAATTTATAGGCCTTTTCTTAAATTGCATGTCTTGCAGTAGCCATGAAAGTAAGCAAGCCAGGAGATTAAAGAATTGTGAGGACAGCAAGAAAGAACAGCAAGAAAAGCACAGTAATTTCTTTACAAGTCCAACAAAGATGGTCTCGACAAACATCACTCTAATTGGAGCAATCCTTCAGTACTTTATTCCAAATAAATAAGCCATCCAACTCTATTATGTATGATATTGTGTATTTGTTCCAATGATCTTTAGCTGGGTACTGGGACTGCACTGCTTTGTGTGTTTTCATTCCAAATGACTAAACAAGCTTTGTAAAATCTCCCCAGAAAAATATGATGTCCTGTTAAATCACTACTCCAATATGATTAAAAAAACCCTGACTTTTATTATTCTGTTAGTTTGTCATGTTATAATAAAGCAGAGCAATAACTAGCCAGTACAAAGGAGCAACCATTTTCAGCAAAAGTGCAGAGAAGCAGATAGGACCTGATTTGTGTTCTGCAAAGCCTCGAGCCAGCCAGAGGCTGACACTCTGCCTCACTCTGGCTTCACTAGAAATCTCTCAGTATCTCATAGGATTGCTGAGCACCTGGTAATATCGGCTTCGTCAGTGCAGCTCCAAGTACTCAGTGTCCACAGCACCTGTAAACAAATTATAGTCAAGGGGCTACAGTATTTGTAAGAGCTAGTCCAAGCACTAATGAACACCTTCACTGGGTTAAAAAGGGTGCATGCACTCAAGTCATCAGTGAAGGCATCTTGCCAGTGCCATGAGGATCAAACCATGTAAACCAACTTTGCAATATTTCTGTATCATAAAATATGTACAGACATTAAATCCACCAATCTTCTTGCCTACAAATATTGCTGATGCCTAGGAATGTTCTCAGCCATCCACAGAGCTTTGTGAACTGTCTTTAAGACCTGAGGCAAACCTCAGACCCTGAGCCTTCTTTGTTGTTATGACCACTTTTATAGCACCCAATTACAGTTGTTTTTTTGTATTTTAGTTAACCAATTTCTTAATAGCAACAAGACACATGTAGACACATGCATGCATTTCACTGTGAGGAGATTATTGCACAGTAAATTCATTAAATTCATTTGGTCTGTGACCTTGCATCCTCTAACATCATCTAAGTAGGCACTGGGGTTATAGAAGAGCACTGCATTGCATGCAAACACCCAGACACCTACACCCCTGCCCCTCATATAGAGAAACTCATTAGAAAATCAGCCTGAAGGAGCAGAAGTAAAACTAAACCAAAACATGGAAACTGTTGATGCAAAGTAAATAGTGGCCCAAAAGATGGTAATTCCATTAGTACATTTGTTAACATAAGGCAAAATTACAACTCTAATGGAAACTTTCAGCAGAAATCATAAATGAGCAATGAAGATACTGATCTTTTCAAGTGCCACATGGTTCAGTAGAGAAGTCACAACCACTTAATGAACAAGTTATTAAAGAAAAGAGAAGTAGCTATTTTTTTCCTCAAGTCAATGGGATTGCATATGTAAGTCAACTGGAACTCAAAGTGACAGTCTGGTAATATTAAATATTCATTGAAAGCCCGTATTAATACATGTATTATTCTAATGAATCATTTTATTCTTTGTGAGTGCACAATTCCTCCTTTTCAGCATAGCACTGTACATTACATAATCACATCAACATATACAACTTCAAAATGGTACACTGTAGAAAATTTTGAAAACTCCAACTGCACAACCAATATCATCTCAGCAACCTTACCCAGAGGGGCAAATTGGTGGGAGAATGATATCTCCTCTAATCACCAGAGGAAGCCTTGAATACCTAAGGAAGAGGTGAATTTTTTTTTTCAAAATAGTAGCCATTCTGCAGTTTCTGTTCACTTTTCAACTGAGATATTGATGACTGAAAACCTGGTCCCTGGATAGTCTGCAAGGTATGAGTTAAACTGGAAAAAAATATTTTATTTAACTTTATATTAACCCTAGTATTGGACAATGAGGCGATTAGAAACTTCCCTTTTGCATATCTTGGCATTTGTCCGCTTGAACACTTTCCATTTAATGTCTTTGTTTATTTTTTTAAGGGAAAAACAAAACCCCACTTATGGGTGAAGGCATAAACGTGATAGTCAAATTTCCCCTAAATATTAATCTTGGAGAGTGACCAAGCCAAATATATTTGCTTAAAAGTTGCTGTTTCTATTTTTATTTTATTTTAAAAGTTAGAAAGGTGTGAGAAAACGAGGTCGTAATGGAAGCTGGGTTTCATTCTTGACCACAGCAAGTACTGGAAAGATCTCACAATGATTTATGTGCATACATCTTATATTTCATTTCCTTATCTTTTTAAATGAGCTGTGAATAATTCAGAGAATGACTGTCTGGATAACAGAGTTTGTGCACCCTTGAAGATAGAAATCTTCTAATTACCCAGTAACAGATACAGCCTGGAAGTCGTAACACCAGGCTTCCTTACCCCACCTATCCATGGCCTGGGCTCATCCTTATGCATGAGCCCTTTGCTATCCAAGTCCCAATTAGTTCTCAGCTTGTCCTTCAAGACATCCAACAAGGCTGACAGTGAAGGTAACATTCATAAGAGGCCACTTGCCCTGGGGGAAGTCAACTGTCACTATCATACTTGTTCCAGCAAAAAATTAAATATTTGGCGTATGATAATAACATACCTGTCACTGTTGCCTCAGATCAGCTTTCAACCTCACCAGAAAGAGGCTCATAAATCCTTATTGAGCTCTTCTTACTATTTGCCAGTAAGTCCTCCTCTTTGAGCTTTAGCTCTTGAGCTCATTGACCTGAGTACACACTCAAGAAACTCTCTTAGTTATCTAAAAAAAAGATAAAATGAAGACAGGCAGAAGCTGAGTTAATCACTTGGACATATGGAAATAATGTGGCAATGTTGTTTATATGCAGGCAGGCAATTCCCTAATAGCATCACTGCAAAACACTCAGGGGTTTTTAACTTGGGGGGAAAAATAAAAAAACTACCAAAGGATCTGCATAAGATAGACAGAATTGCATGGATTTGATTGAAAGCTCCTCTTCTGCTTGGTTTGCTGTGGGCATAATAAGCAGGATCTGTAATTGCTAAACAGTATTTTAAAACTACAGCAAAATTCAAACCAAAAAAATGAGGGAACTTTTCAGTTAGGAACAGGGAGACTGGTTGAACAATGGGAAAACACCAGTTTTGCCCTAAAACTCTTCCTGAAATATACTAAAGTAGACAGCCATGGCTATTTAGCTCCACTGCAAGTACCATTGTGAAGATAGGAGATAGGCTTAGGTTTGCTGTTTGGAGATTCAGGTCATCACATTGCCTATTCCCTTTGATAAGGCTTGGGCAAAAATTAGCCTTTTTTTTTTTTTTTTTCCCTCCTGTGGCTACTACAGAGTGGTGGCTCTTCTGATGCAAGGAAACTTTTCAAGGTAGTTTTACCCTGGGATGCCCCTATCCATTTGTCCTTCTAGAATTGTCCCATGATTTAAATGGACTTTATCTTCTGGCATTTGTTTTCCTGATAATATCTATAGAAACCAATCATAAAAGTATTAAAGGTGTTCATATTGATCCAGAAAGGAAAAACCCAGGAACAGCATGACTGACACAATATAAACAGCTGGGGGTGGGGAGGTTTAAAGGTGTGAAATTTCTCTCTGCATTGAATATCCAACACACCGTGTTTGGGGGTGAGAGGGTAACGGGGAGGGGGGTGTTTCATTTGATTAACCAGAGAGAGGCCATTAACAAAGTTTAAACCTGAATTTGCCAAATGTTTTGGGTGGTTAAGCTGCCAATGTTTCATTCAGCTAGCTGCACACAGCCAGCATCCCTTTGTAAGGTGTTTCCCTCCCTGTGTTTATTTCCCAGGCGGCAACACTGGGAGCTGCTGAGCTGAGACCAGTTTCCTCCAGTCTCTCCCAGCTGCCGGCATGCAAATGTCCCATCGCATTTCCCTGGGCCGGGCAGCTGGGTGGCATGGGCCAGTGAGCGGCAAGTGCTGGGCTTGGGTGAGCTCGCAGCTGGCCACAGGGTCTGGCCCAGTGGCTGCTCTGCTCCTGTGGGCACAGGGAGGTTCCTGCTGGGTGGGATGGAACCCGCTCCATGGCTGACTTCCTTGGGAAGGACAGTGAAGTCAGCAAGTGGGGAGCTCACACCAGTCTCTTTGCTAGAATAATGATATCAACAATAACAACAAATCTCTTTTTCCAGCCCAGCCCTGTGGAGCTGCCAGAATGGACTTTAGGGATGTAATCCCCAGCAGCCGAACCATTGTGTGGGGCTCTCGCCACTGGTTTAGGCTGGGTTCATCAGCTGCCAGCACTGATGGGAGCAGCAGAGCACTTGCAAGGCTGCAAAACCTGCCCAGGAAGTGGCAGGTGCCCAGTGGGTACCTGAGCCTCAGGCTCTGGCAGGGTGACACGAGTGCCACCACAGCAAGGAGTCCCTGCCCCTCTGCAAAGGGTGACAATGAGGA
Source organism: Xenops minutus (assembly GCA_035221455.1). Classification (NCBI taxonomy): domain Eukaryota; kingdom Metazoa; phylum Chordata; class Aves; order Passeriformes; family Furnariidae; genus Xenops; species Xenops minutus. Next base: position 46,611,772 of record JAWWEE010000158.1, on the reverse strand, counting down.
CACTTGGCCAGCCCCTGCTGGGTGAGAAACCCCTGGTCACTGCTGAAACATGCAGAGCCTTCAGGGAAATGTCCTTAAGTTCACAGCTGTGTGTCCTCAGCCTGTTGAAAATGAGGGTATCTCTAGCAGCTGGAGTACCACCAGACCAGGATGGAGGAGGTCACCTGCCATAGCAGCACCTGTGAAAGGGAAATGAGCAACCACAGGTAAGGTGACATTATAAGGATGTCTCCTCTGCAGGCTGGAGTGGGCAGTACCTTGCAATAACTCCTCTTACCTTCTTGAAGGTCGCATCTGAACCAATGAACTCAGCCTGGATGGTTCTGTGCCATATTCCTTTTTCTAGACCATTTTCTAAACTATTCAAAATGAGGAAAATGTTTGCATTTGATTTTGCCATTAAGTGTTGATTTGGGACCTGCTATAACTTCTTTGTAATCTCTATTTCAGTAATTTTAAAACTGGTGAGTTGATACAAAAAATATAGGGCTAAAGGTTAAAGAAAGGAACCAGAACCAGAACTACTGTCTTTTAAACCGTTCAAAACTGTTCCATATATGCTTTAGGTTCTCATCTGACCATTTTCAATCAACTAGTTCATAATCAGGCTTAGACCCCTGTAAGGCTTCAGTCTTAAACTGTGGTCTGATAATATTTTAAAAGCTGAGGAGAACTGTATGTGGGCAATAAGTGGAGGTAGAGAAAACACCCTAAAGAAACAGTACCCAGCTTGGTAACATGGGTTGCAGCAGAGAAGACAAAATCAGCTTTGAAGACTAAGTGGAAAGCCAACCCACCCCTAGTCACAGCTGGAACTGGAAACAAAGGATTGCGTCCCACTCCTCCTAAGTCACAATTCCCTAAGCTCTTGCTCAGATGTTACTTATGGTGTTGAAAATAGTTTTCAGAGTTCTTGGAAATGCCTGTAGGCTCCTTGGCTTCAACATTTGCACCCAATATAGCCCCTCTGCAGTCAAATTACAAGTCTGTTTCCTGACGGAGTGGATGTACAGGCCTGGGCACCAGCCTTTAGTCTCCTGACAGCTTCAGTGTCATGAAACCAGCATTGCTGGGGCACAGATTTGGGATGGAGCTTCCCGCTCTCCAAGGAGAGTAAGAGATGAGAGATGCGCTTGCTCATGGAGGTTGTTTTCCTCAGCACCAAGTGGTGGTCCCTCATTCCATGTAAGATGGGAAGCTGTGCAGGGATGGAGAGAAGCTGTCCCCTGTCCCCTGCATCACAAAGGATGGTGTGACCATCATGGATGGCCCTGCCTGTGCAGCCCTTGCTGCAGGCAGGCTTGCAGCACTGACCTCCCTTGTAATGAAGATGCCTTTCAGCATCCCAGAATGAAGTAGTTAAAGCTTGGAGACTTCAGGGTGTAAGGCATGATCAAAGGGCTGACCACAGTGAAGTCTGATGGCAGTGACCACGTGGTCCTCAGCTGCTTGCCTTCCAGAGAAGTGGGAATGGGCATGGCACCAGACAAAGCTTGTCCAGGAGAACAGCTTTCCAGCAGCAAGTCTGGTCATCAGCACTCACAGCTTTTCCCCAATGCCCACATTAAAAGCACTCCCTGAATCTTCTGTGCTTTGGTTCTTCCCCTCTAATCTGTGCTGGGAGTTTGGGAGCTTAATGCAGACTGTGGCAGCTTTGCCTCTGCAGCCGAGCAGATATAATTTGTACTAGGTTGCATTCCCAAGGCCATTAGCATGTATCACCTTTTTTCATCTATTTTAGATCTTCCCTCACACACTTCAGCCCCCACTTCCCTCACTTCTGTGCAGGGATTCTCCCAGAGCTGGCTCTACAGAAATCTCTCATCCTTAGCTGAGCTCTTCTGTGTGAGTACTTTCCCAAACACACTCATCTTTTATTCCTCCCTAAGTCCATCAGTCCATCTTTTCTGCCTTTGTTTATATCAGTAACACCTTTTTCCTTTTAAATATTTTTTCTCTTTATAGGTTTAATAAAAAATTAAATTAAACCATAAAACCTCATTTTGTAAAACTTCATCTGACCTTGATTGCCAGAATCAAAGAAATTCTGAGCTCATGATGAATCTGCCTTGTTCAGCTAATCATGCCTAATTGCCAGAGTTCATGGGCACTGAGTTGTCAGTGCAGGAACAGAACAAAATGATCATAGAGTGGTGCTTTCACTGGCTTTTGTTGAAAAGAGTGATGGAGTTTTCTTATTTGGAAACATAAAACTGGGATAAAATTTGCTGTAAGGTGATAAATTTGCAAAATGGGTCAAATCCCAGACTGAAATACTTAACAGCAACCTATTCACTCAGCAGGAAGTATACTCAATTCATTAGAAAATCTGCAAGTAAAAGGACTTTGCCAACCTAATAGAGTAAAACTGAAGAGATTAAATAAATTCCCAAACTAGTAGTCAACAGTGTGCAGCCAGCAATAGACCTAAAAAAATGGTTCCATTCTCTCACCAGTTCAGCTACATGACCCTAAAGCCTGTTCCAATTGTCATTGTATTAATTTAATCTGTAATTTGGTCAAGACAATACCTCACAAGTTGTAAATCACTAAAAATACCTACATTGCCATACAAATAGATTCTATGACCTGTGGGTAATAGCTTAGTAACTAAAGCTGCATGTGAGATTCAGTATTGCTTTAGTAATTAACAACCTACAAACAGATTAGCTTCATCCTTCATCCTTAAAATAATAGCATCATTTGACTGGCAGTATGAAGTCACTTGCATGTGATGGACATTAATTGTGAATAAGAATCTAGATTCTTCCCTATCCTACTAAAATGATAAACACTAAACCATATTCCATTATTTCACAGTAAGCAATGTACTGCAGAAGTCTGAAAAGGGTACCTAGCTATATATATTTTATTAGATATTACTTTTTCATTTATACATACTTACTAGTGGCAATAGCTTTGCTAGGAAGAAGCTTTTTGCCACATCAGAGAAGGAAGGTTATTTTTTGCCAAATAGTGACTACCTATTGTATGAAATCAGGTCTAATGTGTCTAAGTACAGGGTACTAAAATGACATTATTGTAAATACTGCTTCATAAAACTTCAGATACCACAATAGTTTAATATCAGTGCTATCAAACTTTATGTTCCTTTTTGTGCAGGCATACTTCTGCAATTAAGAGCTTCCTACTAGTACTTTTTCTGTGTGGGTACCTTTGCAGTAGTTTAACAAATAGTAACTGATCTCCTAAGCTAAAGCTGCCTATTGACAGAGTTAGGCTCAGGGAGGTGCTCTTTGTAGAACAGGTAAATTGGGGCTCATGAAGTTTAAGAGAGGAAGATAAGGAGGAGGTAAGGAGGTAAGGATGGAGGTAAGAAGGGAAGAGAGAGAGAGAAGAGTGTTGGTAGAAGAGGGCTGGGAGGGTTCTCAGTGTCTTGGGAAAGTCTGTCCCTGGTACCACTTTCCTCTCCATCTCAGACTTAACACATACTCTGCACCAAATTATGGCCCTAAGCTCAAAACTCAATGCATTGATCTCTGCTGGGAACAACCCATGTGCAAAGACTATCCCTTAAAAATCTGCCATATTTTAGGCTCAAGATGGCTGGATGTCAGTGGTGGATGAAGTGACTGCTTAAGCTGGCACTGAGTATGATTCTGGTCAGAAGTGAACAGCACTTCATGTTTACAAAAGCAGTAACTCTTCCGTCATGAGAGCATCATTTCAGGAAGTGCTGTGTACCCTTACAGCCAGCACTCATGACCAAGGCAGACTTCCAACAGCTCACCTCCCTCCAGACCAAGTACCCCCAGTTTGAAGCTCAGGGCAACCTGCGCTGTACCTTTTTTTTGCAAGTACACCTCTCTGCTACTGAAAGTCAGGCGAGGCTCAGATTCACATCTGCAACTTGGGCCATGAGCGGAGCACAGGGAGACTTTCTGCTGTGCCCTGACCTGAGTGATCACCCTGTCTTAGGCAACACAGAGGAGAAAGTGGCTTGGTGAGAAATCAGCAGCTTAGAACAGGAAGTTGGTGCTTGTGGGAATGGAGATCTGGAAGATATATCATTGGTAGCCCTCATTAGAGAGAAAAAGAGATAGGCTGGTCTATTGGCTTGGGCTGGGATAAAGTAAATTTTCTTCATAGTTGCTTGTATAGTGCTGGTTTTAGGATTTGTGACACAAAAAGTGTTGATACCACAGGAATGTTTTAGCTATCACTGAGCTGTGCTTACATAATATCAAGAGCTTTTCTGCCTCTCACCCCACCACACCAGCGAGCAGGCTGGAGGTGCACAAGAGACTGGGAGGAAATGCAGCTGGGACAGCTGACTTCAAGTCTCCTAAGGGAACTGCCCAGAGAATTTGTGGATCCCTGTCAGTGTTCAAGACCAGGTTGGATGGGGCATTGAGCAACCTGGTTGAGTGGAAGGTATCCCTGCCCATGACAGGATGCTTAGAACTCTATGACCTTTTAGGTCCCTTCCAACCCAAACCATTCTATGATTCTATGATATTCCATACCATATAGCATCACGCTCAGCAGTAAAAGCTGGGGGAAGAAGAAGGAAGGGGGGGAGTTTGAAGTTATGGTGTTTGTCTTCCCAAATAATCATTACATGGGATGGAGCCCTATTTTCCTGGGAATGGTTGAACACCTGCCTGCCCATGGGGAGTACTGAATTAGTTCCTTGTTTTGCTTTGTTTGTGCATGTGGCTTTTACTTTCCTGATTCTTTTTATCTCAACCCATGAGTCTTCTCACTTTTATCCTTCTGATTCTCTCTCCCGTCCCACTGGAGTGGGGAGCAAGTGAGTGGCTGATGTGACCGAATTGCCCATTGGGGTCAACCCACAACAGTGGAGATGAAAAAGAGGCAAGGACTGTGGGACAAGAAAACCTAAAAAGGTCTGAGAGACACAAGCTGGGCCTGATATGAGTAGAGAATAAAACAGAGAGGAAGGGAGTAGGCAGGACAGGCAGAGGACAGGAGGTATGGGGTCATGGTTACAGGGGATGGGTGGAAAAGCATAAGGGCCATTAAACACAGCCTCCTGCAGAGCCTGCTCACACAGTCTCAAATCCACTTTTCTCTGCAAACCTGTGGGCAAAGCACTCCTTCCCCATTTTGGGTTGGCTAAGGAAGCAGAAGAGCTTTGTTTGCTGTCCCTCTGTTACCTCGAGAGGTCACAGCGGTCTGTGCCAACCCCACTGGCAGCAGCTCAGATGATGACTCACTGGGGCGCCTCTCACCATGATGCCACACGACGGAGTTTCCTGTGCTGGGGGTGTAGGTCTGCTTTCACTCTTGTGCTAGTAAATTACAGGATTAAAACTTTGAGCAACAAAAGCTCAGAGTTATGCCTCAAAGTTAGGAAGAGCCAGAATTGGGATTTTTTGCCACTTTTATTCCCCTACTTTCCTTTTACCCCCATATTTTGTGGTCGTAGCATGCAATCACCCTGTTTATATCAGTTCCCTCTCTTCCCTGCTGCTCTGGGCACGACTCGGTGTGGTGCAATGAAAGAAATGCTGTGTAGCTGATGTGTTTTCTTTTTTTGCATAAACTAGGCAATGCATAGCGAGAGATGCAGGGCCTGAAAGAAGAAAGCTGACCTGCTGGACAATGCAGGTCCTTGCTGCCCTGGAAAACAAGCGCTCCTGGTCTCTGCGTGGAGTCCTCGTGTGAGGGGGGGTCAGCTGCAGACTCAGCTGTCTCCAGGCAGTCAATTCCTCTAAGCAGGCTGGACAAGAACTGCCAGGCCCTGAGGCTCAGATTGATTTTCAGACTTGAAGGACGCTCTTATTGATGAGGTGTCTTGGTACCACACATAAGGCGTGATTACGATTCCAACAAATGAAAATGTCTCAGATTGAGCTCTCAGAAATACTGCTTTGGACTTCAGTGACTGCAGCTCATCTCCTTGTGTTAGATGAGGACAGTATGTCCTTAATTCACTGGGTGTCCTTAAAATAAAGCAGTATTTGTGAAGGACTCGGATACTTAAGCGTCAGGAAAAACTGAAAAAACTGACTTTGGAACAAGAGCTGCGTAGTAGGTAGTGACTAGGGTATGGAATAATGCATTCAAAAAGAAAGTTGCAATGAAATATTTAATACACTGACACAAAGATGCTGTGGAGAGTATAGAATGAGACATGACAGTGTCATAAAATTTTGCAATCACATTTGCAAAGGCCAAAATGGGCTTTCATGGATGATGTTAACTGTTTTGTTTTTTTTTTTTCATTTTGAGTACTTAGCTGTGTAGACCATTTTTTGCCATAGTATTTTCTATGTGTGCAATTATTTAATATAGGAAGAAATAATAATTCGAGCTACTTATAAAGTTACCTTCCTCTACAAATTATTTTGATGGAAAATAAATCAGCAGGCAATTTTCACACTTCAGCTATGTTTTTGTAACTGTGCCACAGAGCAAGTATCTTCTTTGGTAGTAAAAACATGTCTTACTTATTGACTTGATTTACTGATCAAAACTGTTTGTCTGTGCAGGGTGGTCAGCATCATGCACACTGATTGTCAGGCGTTGGCATATTTGTGTAGGAATTTTTACTTTATTAGTATCGAAAGAAACAAAAGAGTTTTTAGGAAATAACCATCAAAAACCCTTGAGAAACTACTTATGATGATTTTGCACAGAGATTCCTAGAGGGCTAAATCCTCTGAGTTAAAATTTCACTTCACAAGAGATTTGGTAAAAACTTATCTGAAATTGTGGTTATATTTTGTCTCCTACCAGAATGTCTGGAGGACAATATTCTTTTGTAAAGAAAGCTTAGAATAAGCAGAGCATGTTTGACAAATTCTGAACAGCACCAGGCTTACAACTTTTCCAGGTTGTGTATTTTAAGGCATATGTAGAGTTAGCATGGAGAAGGAGGGAGCTGGGGGGGGTTACAAAAACTGGACAAACTGAGTAGCAGCACCACTGCTAGAAAAACTTCATGTCCAGGGAGATCACAATCAAATCTTTATAGCTTTATGGGCAACAAATACTCTGCAAGACAAAATGACAAAGCAGTCCCATGCACAAATACTATTTTTTGCTCTCACTCTATCTACCTCTTCCACCATACCCTTTTTCAAATACTTATTACACTGTCAGCATTGTTATTGGCAATCCCACTGCAAACCAGTAAAATGTTCAATGCCTTTTTATAGATTTCTCTGTTGATTCAGTTGGTTCCTATTCAAATATTGTGTTCATTTTAAATTCTGCAAATGGTAGGGCAAGCATGACTTTTGTTCAAGAATCTGTTTTTTTTCAAATACATCATATTTAGCGATCTAAAAAGAAACAAAACCAGAATAATTATGATTAATTTTTAGGGGATTAGCACAGTTTTCATACTGTACTTCAACAATTATCTTAGGAGTTGTTTCTGCCAGGAAAAGGCTGAACTATGAATAATTCTTTCAGTATTTCTGTGGATGCTGGCTTCTAAGGCAACTGAAACAAAAGCAGCTCTTCAGAGGAGATCTGTGCAAGATTTCCCAGCCAATGAGTTTCTACAAAAGATCAGACAGAACAACAGAACAGGAAGACACCACAAACAAGGCTATGGTACTAGTGCCAGGTAGGGCCAACTTTGTCCAACAGCAACAAGGATGCTGGAAAGGACAACTTGCAAGCTCGTTATTGGGATCACTGGTGGCAATGCTGGGAGACTTCCTTCTCAGCTTTGTTTCTGTAGTGTTGTTATACAGCTCTGGTGTCACTCAGCATCTGATCCACAGTGAGAGAAATTTAACCCCCTGCTGCAATACGTTATTTTTTGTATCAAATGGTTTTGTTTCTCCTGGAGTTTAGTAGTTTTACGGCTGGAAGGGCTGTGCTCTGAAGTGTGATCAGAACCTGGTTGCAGCCACCAGGAGGATGGAGAGCAACACACTCATTTACTGCTAGGTGATCATCCACAAGACTGTAAGAGGTCCTCTAGTGTCTACCTAATCAGCAGCTCTGCCATGTATTGGAATATCTGGCCACTTCAGTTTGAAACCTGATTTATTACTATCAAAGAAATTATCAACTCTTTCAAATATCCTCTGAATGCTTCCCTAGGAAACTCACTGATAGGGGTTCTTAGAATATCTAAAAATTGTTAAGTACTTGAGCCTTCATACAAATTTTCTATAGCAAACAACACCAAGAATCTTTAAAACTCTGGTTCTTTACAGAATTCATCATCTAATTAATTACTTCAAAATCTTGTATTTGGATTTAAAAAACCACATCATTAATAGTTTGGAATTGAAATCCTATTATGTAAATCCCACACAACTTTGTGTTTATCTTCCTGATTTTAAAGGTCCACCTGCTCTATTTGCAAGTATCCTATTTGCTTTCCTAAATGTCAGTCAGGAGAAACATGGCATCAGCCTTCATTGCCTTTCTTCACTTGACAGCTAGATGTCTGTGCGCCAGAAGAACATGCTGTGGTTCTGCCACAGTCCTATCTGTCCCATTTCACTTAGTCATTAAATTGAAAAAACAAAGGAAAAACCCCACCAAACCAACCCACAAAAAGCAAAGAACACCCCCCCACACCCACAAAAAACCCACTACCAAACAAAAAAACCCCCAAACCTAATTGGATTGCACTAAGTATTCCAGTTAGTTTCATGGTAGGTGAAAAACAAGCTGTATTAACTCTGATATTTATAAATCCCAAGAGTGTGGGTTTAATTTAGGAAGGTGTCATCTGGGAACAAGGATCTGCATTCACATCACACACGTGCTGCAATTCAGGGACCAGGATACAGCCTCATCCCACTCTGCACTCACCTGGGCAGGGCGCAGGGGCTGGCAGCCACAGCACTGTCCACACAGATCAGACACACTCCCACACGTGCACTTAATGCATCAATAAGGTATAGGGTAATTTCTTACAGTCTTTTATAATGTCTGTGCTTCTGAAGTTGTGAAAGTGTGACAAATGGTTGGGGGGGGGTAAGAATCTTCTACCATCAGTAACCCTCCCCACCCCATCCCACCCCAGCAAACAGATGCCCCATACCTGGAGACATTTCAATGCCTGAATTGTTAATAAAATAAGCATGATAATGAATAATCTATGTTAAGCATTTTCTTACCCTTTATTTTTTCATTATGATCAGAAGAGGAATATGATTAACAGCAGTTTAAACTTTAGCAGTACAATTTCAGTATTAAATATAAAACTACACTGCAAGTTGATGTGTTTTAAAAATGGTTATGTATACTCTAACCTTAAATTTATGTATCAAATACAAGTAACTCAATTGTTTCTTGCCTTGACAGTTAACATATCTAACAGGTTTCAACAAGCCAGACATCCATCTTTTCCATTAAAAAAAAATAAGCAAGCACACCAACTCTTATTCATAGCAAGGGAGTGTAAAGATTCAACACTTTCCTGAGTGTTGTGCAAAGAATAACAGGTTCAAGAAAGTCAGTTAGATAAATGTAATGATAAACCTAAAGCTAAGCTGGAGGACCTTTTGATTAACTTCATATTTCATATATTACTTGCATCAGTTGAGAGCAACATGAGTTACAGAACTTCCATGAAAACAAGCCACTTACAAGCAGGTGTTTAAGCTTGATCAGTTTATTAAAAGGATTATATGACACTGTTGCCTGCAATAGCAGGGGACTGGATCTGATGACCCAGGAAGTTCTTTCCAGTCCCATGTTTCTAAGCCATGCACCAAGTGTATCCAGCCCACACTTTCACATTTGGAAAAAGCCAAAGCCACACACACACGCTCACAGGAAAAAAAAAAAATAATTAAAAAAATAAAAAAAGACCTCGACACCATTTCATTTTCTAGATATTCACTATGCAGAAGGGAACAGAGCTAAAGTCCTGTACAGAGGATACATTTACTCGAGGTTGATGTGGTACTGAAGTCAGTTAATAATTAGATACCTCCAGGCAGATTCAGTTACAGGGCATACCAACACTGCACACTGCCAGACAATTTCTAATCAAGCCAAGAACCTCTTGCAGGATGAGGTCTCTTTGCTAGCAAGCACAGGGCACACTGAATAAGCTAAAAGCAGCTGTTCTTAAATGAACTACCCTACCTACCGAGAGTGAATGACAGATAGATGGTAAGAAGCATTTACCTACTAGACAAGATCTCTGCACACTCAGGCAGAAGTAATTAGTTCAGAGCTGCAACCATTGCTTCTACCTTGCCTGTCTCTTGTGTACGTTCTCTTTAAAAGCTGGTCTACAGAATCAGAGCAGCCATTCTCAAGCACTGCTAAAGCAGCAGTTTGCAGCTGCTATGCAAGACTCTACTTTCAAATGGTAGTCAGACATTCCCATCATTGTGGCCAGTTTGCCAGGACAGCAGTAACAGCCACTGCAATAAGCCTTTGCAACAAATGGCTATCTAAATAATTGCCTACATTCAGCCCATCTAACTTTTAGGCACTTGGTTAAGGTGTCTGGGTCCCTAGTCACCCAGAACTCCCCCCACCCCCCCCAAGAAAAAAAATAGAAATATCACTGAAGGCGGATAGTCTCAATTGCCTTCTGGAGGTGTCTCTTGACCCCTCCACTGAGAAAAGCTGTATTTCAAGCAACCAAGTTCTTAACACGGGCACCTCAGTTAGACAGGATGAATGGAGACTTGCATCTCTTCCAAGAGATAGTATCAATACTCTCCAAAACCAAAGGCAATTAAGCAATTACAGTTTGCAACCCCTTACATTTGGAAACAAACTTAGACTCAAGTAATTATGCAGTAGTCCCTCCCTCCCAAGCATAAAAGCCTTCCACATGGAGGCTCTGCTGTTAAGAAGAAAAAAAAAAGGAGAAAAAGCATTCTTCTTTCAGACAAAGAAGAGTGCACACGGCTGCTTTGCCACTCATTCATGGGGAAGCTGAAGGATCAGAGAACACTTACTCAGAGAACTGGAATGACTAAGCACTGCTAGTGCATGCAAAGCAGAAGTAACAAGATCATTTTTAAATTAACCCTAGTCCTCTTCTCCACCCCACAAAATTCATGCAAGTGTTTGAGAAGATAAGTCAAGACATAATAGCCCCAGTTTCCAAAAAGGCTTAGTTTGGTATTTTTAATACATATTGTAAAATGTCCTTTTGTTTTCTTTCTGTGGGTAGATAAATGCATTTTTGGCATGTTTGAGAATCATAGATATCTATGAAGTCCATGCTGTTTAAATTCTCCAACTAGTTTCTGTAACCTGTCAAAATAGCATAAGCAACCTATACATGTTTCCCCAGTATTGACATGCATGCTCAGAGCTCTCCACTGTAGTGAAATGAGGTGTTACTTCTGTGCTGATAGTTGACGAGTCAGCATTACACGACTTTGAGACCAACTAAATTAACATTGTCGTAATATGAAAGGCAAGCACAAGTTCATTTATTTATAGCAAAGGTCTTGGGTTACAGGAGGTCAGTTCTTGCCATCTTGAAAAGATAGGGGATAACTTATTGCATACATGTGCATTATAATTTAGCAGCAAGTCATTCATAGAAACACTTCCCTCCTACTGCTTTTTTGGTTTATTATCTCAATTATATATATATATTTTAACTTTACAAAGCATTTAACACCACCTTTAAGTTAATGGTCTTTTATTGGAAAAAAAAGACTAGCATTTACAACTTGGAATGGACATAAATTGTAATATCTTGAACAGCGATGTTGATAGTTGTGCTGAAGTCCACAGGCTACTCCGCCAGCTCCAAGTCATGGTACAGAAGGTTTTAAAAATATGAGAGTCCAAAGATGCTCCCTTGGTGAAGGTTTCTTTTAAAAATTTTGTGAACGGTAACAGCCTGACACCCGTTTCACTATAGTGCAATGCAGACAATGTTAAACCAGTATTTTAACACAGACATGCCATCCATAGTTAAGATCATCATATTTTTGGAGCACACTGCTACGTACAGGAGAACCATTCAACCTTTAGGGCATTTTAAGTTTTGCATCCTTCAACCATTTTGCTGCATACCATCCTGAGGTATAAACCAATTTTGAAGTAAACCAGCTATGACAATTTATACTACAAATTGAACTAGAATCCACTGTTGAACAAAAGAGTGGATCCTTTAGGTTGTTTTTTTTCCTTTTAATACACATGTCTGACTGTGCTCAATTGTCAAGCTGCATGCATGAAAAACTGGCCAGCCCAAACAGTGTAATAGTCATTAGCAAATGGAACTTTTGAGTTCACTAAGTGCTTCCTTTTTTTTTTATTTTCAAGGTAGTACAATTATTTATATTGTAAAACTGATGTTTATCTTTTGGGGACAGGACCACCAACCATTACATGCAGTTTGTGGACAGAAGGTAATTTGACATTCAGTTTTGCTATACAGAAACAGAATGAATAAATGAACATTTTTTTTGCAAGAGGTAAGTAAAAGATTCAATTTGATTCTTCTAGAGGAAAAAAGGTGTAAAGGAGGTCTCTTCACTTTGCAGTCATCATCTGTACGAATTCTGAAAAGATAAAAAAGTCATGTGATTTACTGTCTCCAGAGTACTTCAACTCAAAAATGTCTTAAACACAGTTGGCATAAAAGAAGCACCTTTCACTGCATCTAAGGTTTTGTCCACAGAAGTGAACAAGGAAATAAACTAGTGTCTCAAGTACTAAAAATTAATCTCCTATGCAACAGGCCTTCCTCAGTCTGAGTAGGTTTTGAGTCAAGACAAGCATCTTTTTACCTTCATAGTTGACTTGCCCATCCCCATCAATGTCTGCTTCTCTGATCATTTCGTCTACTTCTTCATCTGTTAGCTTTTCTCCTAAGTTTGTCATAACATGACGTAGTTCTGCTGCACTGATATAGCCATTGCCATCCTACGAGGGAAGAGTTGCACAAGACCATGAACAACAATCCCGACATTGATTAACTTAGAAACTACATCTAGGTTTCCAGTGAGTGCTTCCAAATTAGCCTCATGGCACTTGGGACAGATGTACAGACGTGGCACACTGTACAAACTGCAGTATGTACTAGTCTCACTGCCCTATGAGGCATGCATGACACCATATCCTTCTATACAATTACTGTGCTGCAATAACAACTGCATGCCTGATTTGTTGTGATAAAGTACTTTTAATGCTTTTAAAGAGCTTTCAAAAATAAACACAGAAACAAAAAGAAAAAAAGTTTTTGTTTAGCCTCTGCTGCCTAAGCAAGGCCAAAAAGAGTAAGGTCAGCTTTCCTTTCTGTGCTAACATTACCTCTATAATCAAACCGCAGGTGGCTATGTCAGGCTTCTTGGATTAGATAATACAGAACAAAATCAAAAAAAGCAATTAAATTCTACTCATAAGGAGTTGCATGAAGTTTTGTGGCAAAAAAAAAAAAAGGCAAAAAGAATGACACTTGTAATCTAGTGTCCCCTTTAATAATACCCAAACCTAAAGCTCATCCTCAGCCGCTTCAGAAATTCCACATACTGGCAGAATACACTATCTTAGAGCAGGACATGGCCATCACCAGTAGATAACCTACCTCACTGGCTTTAAACACTAATCTAGTCTACAGAAAGAACCCCACAGGGTGGATAAAGTACTAACCAAACAACTTTTAGCTGATTTTCAGCTAAATACTAGGGATTGACACTTTTTTCTATACAAACTGGTAGTAAGGCCTTCTTCCATACATGCATGTGCATCAGCTTTGCAGCTGCATCAGCCACGAGTCAGTACAATTCTCTTCTAACATCTGTCATACCCAAACGATCCAAAGAGGGGAATCCCTGTTCTAGAAAACTGACTGGGTCAGTTTGCCTGGGTATCCTTAAACAAGGTGGAGGAAGCCGACCTCCTAAGTTTTAATGAAAGCAACCTCAAAGTTCACATGTTGAAAACAGAACAATCAACACTTCATGTTCCTCTAAATACTGATGACATCATCTTGACTTTAAAAGCTTCCATAAAGTAGTATAGAGCCTTGTGCATCCATGCAAATGTTTCCCCATTCCCCTAAAGTCAAAAGGTAGAGAAAGATCCCACCACCTCCAAACACACCCCTCAAAAAACAACACCCTCCCAAGCATTAAGTTCTGCTAATCTCTGCTCCTACGGAAAAGCCAGGAAGTTTTCCTCATGGATGATCTCTAAGCTTAGACCTGTTGTGTAAAGCAGGTAGAACCAGCCTGCAACAGTCCTGGTTCTATTTTCAGAACAGTCCCTGCTCTGTTTTCAATTCCTTTGCTTCTACTAGAGGACTTTTTCTCCTTCTAGACATGAAGAAAGAAATAGACATTATTGGTTCTAAAGAGCAGTTGTACTTTTATTAATACCTTGTCAAAGACTCGGAATGCCTCACGGATTTCTTCCTCGCTGTCTGTGTCCTTCATTTTTCTGGCCATCATGGTTAAAAATTCAGGGAAGTCGATAGTGCCATTGCCTTAATAAAAAGAAACTTCCAAAAATTAAACTTACATGCTTTTCTTTATTTAAAGGAAAAAAAGAGAGAATTTGGCATTTTACTTAGCCAGGGACAAGATTAAAAGAATCTCTGTTAACTACTCTTTAGAGAGAAGAACCAGTTCTTCTATGATTGCTACCACTGCCTTTTTTGGTATTGCAGTGTGCAGTAGCCACTGTTTCAGCACAATGAAATCAACTGTTGCCTTCTCTCCAGGTCAAGCCATATCATTTGCCACTCAAGCTGCAAGTAAAATGTCAGCCCGATGATGCTCCAGTCTTAGAGACTTATCTTTACTTCAAATAACTTACACAAAAAAACCTCCAAAAACAAAAACCCCAAAATGAAACAACAACCTTTTAGTTCTTTAGAATCTCTCAAGTTGCTCTAGGGATACTCCAGAAGGAAATGTATTATAAAGCTGGCACTACAAATCCAGGTTATCTAAAATTTGGGAGAATTACACTTCATTAAACCGCTCATGAATGCTTGTTTCTTTCTAAAATCAACTACCTTATCAACCCAAGATGTAACACCACAAAAGCAATGCACTATTTTAAGGGGCAACAAGGATCTGCAAATTCCAGTGACAAGAGGAAAGCTGCCATTATTTGTTATTACCAATAAGCTTAGCTTAAGTTTGCATAGATATTTCACTGCAAAACTGAAAATCCCTGGTTAACATCCAGGCCTCACCCCTAAGATTTTTAAGCTTTTCACTCACTAAAGTAACAACATAAATTTCAAGCAGCTCAAAGCTTGGAAAAAGACAGTACGGAAGAAATTAGATTTGTATAGCCAGAATTCAGCTCTATATACCAAAAAAGCACATTAAATAGTTCACAAAAATGCATGAAATAGTTCACTGTGCAACTAAGATCTTTCCATTGCTTGAAGGAAGCAAACTCATTGTGTAAATATAGCAGAGAAGCTAAATAAATGCAGTTTAAGAAAACACATCCTAGAGATTTCAGCCCAACATATATAGCTGTTTATCATCATGGCCAGTTTTATGTACCAGTTAAATATGAATACATCTCATATTCAGCTTTGAAAAACCCTCAATAAGCATGTAGAACAGCAAAGCGTTCTGCCATAAACCAAATTTAAACAGATGGGTAGGCACACTTATCGAAGTCCTCAGTCCCCTTTTGTTTGAAATCTACCAGAACAGCCTTGTGCTCGGCAGCCTAGAGAAGCCACTATACACAAACTACGCACCACTGCAAACCCTGAAGTTTTTCAGTATCTGGAAAGGTCAATTTGCACTTTTAAGAAAGTGGTCTAGTTAATGCATCCTGATACTCAGGTAATTTATACTCTTGCCGATACACTTTCACTCTCATTTTACAAAGATGTTAGAGAAAAATCCCTATCACAACCAACAAAACACCAAAGGCTTGACGTCACTGACCAAGGGAAAGTATTTTTCTTTTTTGTAACTGTTAGGCCACATGGAGTTTCAGAAACCAAACATGCAGTTACCCCTTCTGGTGTGCATTTAAAATAATTCCACTAGTCTTGACATGGGAAGGGTTTTTCCCCCCTTATTCCTCCCCACCTGTTACTGGTCTAATACATTACACAGACTACATAGTCTCTTCCTCTTGTACTAAACTTCCAAAAATTAAAAACACTATTCCCTCCTACCACATTTTTTGCCTTAGACAAAACCACAAATACTGGTAAAGCTATCAAGACCAGCACGGGCTGACAAAACACGTACAGAAAAGCTGGATGGAAAGACCAGGTTAACATCAGGTCAGGGCAAGCCAGATGGCAATAGGAAGCCTGTGACCCATAAAATATTAAAGACAAATAGCATAGCTTGGTCTCTGCGCATTCTCCCTTTTTAAAGTCTCACTAATACTATAATAATAATAATCTTTGACTACCTTCTGAGGTTAGATTCTATCAAGCATTTTGAAACTGCTCTAAGAGATCAATGTCACAGAGTCTTCCCTATGCAGTCTAAGCCCAGGTGTGGAGATCATACATATTTAAGATGATCACAGCACCTTTCCAACACTTACCATCAGCATCTACCTCGTTGATCATATCCTGCAATTCTGCTTCTGTTGGATTTTGACCCAGTGACCTCATGACAGTTCCCAGTTCTTTTGTTGTGATAGTACCATCACCATCTTTGTCAAATAGGGAAAAGGCTTCCTTGAATTCTAGAGGCAGAAACAGTCCCAGTGTTTAGTAACATCATGAGCATGAGAAAAATCACATACTAAAAATGCACTCCACTGACACTGTCTGGTAAAATTCCAAGAAACATTTTCTCATTTTATCTAACTGTCCATGTATTGAGAGA
Source organism: Xenops minutus (assembly GCA_035221455.1). Lineage (NCBI taxonomy): Eukaryota > Metazoa > Chordata > Aves > Passeriformes > Furnariidae > Xenops > Xenops minutus. The sequence goes on along the minus strand of JAWWEE010000158.1, from coordinate 46,595,051 downwards.
GTGAACACACTCAAATACCAACGAAAAAAATTACTTACAGTACCAACACAATTTGCACAGCACATTCAAACTTATTTCATGTGGCTATTATCTGTAACGCATTTCCATGCATCTGCATCTTGCCTGAGGCACAGTTGCTCCATAAACAGCAGCTGTTTGGAGTAAGTGAAAGGACCCACTGGGTTCCTTTCACCATTAACAGACTTACAGGAACAAAAGTGTTGTCATTTACCACCTATTTCTAAGGCAGCAGACAATAGGAATTAGTGTCAGCGCAAGTGGGTGACTGGTCTTCAAGAGGGCAAATAATGCTCTTTCTCCTAACCACTCTGAATTACAGACAGTCTATCAAAAGTTTTAAATAAAAGACACTGGCTTATAATAATGTGCAATAAATCCATCTGAGGTTTATTTGTTGCCATTTCACTTCTAGTTTATCTTCACTTCATTAGAGTACCTAGGTCTGCTTTGACTCTAAGTAATGCATTTGAATCTAGCAATTATTTCTGTTTGCAAGAAATCTGGAAGTACTTGGCTCAAGTTTGAAAGTCTAAAAAAAATAATCATTATCTGTAGTCCAAGGAACAAGCAGTCTAAATTAAGAGGCAATGAACCAGTAACCTTCCAGAACATTTCTGGTTTTTTTTGTTTTTTTTTTTTTAGTTTGGTTTAAAGTGAGTGCTTTTCAGAACAGTGTTGGTACAGATTTAAAATTGTCAAAGATGGTTTTTTCCATTATGTTTGAGATAATATATTTTTTTTTAGTCACAAGAGTCAGGAAAAAAAAAATTCTCATCAAAACACTTACCAGCAATCTGTTCTTCAGTCAGTTGATCAGCCTACATGAAGAACAGAACATTTTAGAATACTGTCCACCTCTAGGTATGTCAAGCCATGAAGCACTTTCCATTTCAGTAGTGATTTAATCTTTACTTTCACAAGCCACTTTCAAACTCTGGATTTCTGCAAGGAGACTCCACTCACCTAGACCATGCAGCTGTTTTCAAATGCATATAAGCTAACTTGCTTTGGAACTGCACATGAAGAAGCAGACATGCCATCCTGCAACTTGGTGAATCCGATTTGGTCCAGTGAAGGACACAGGGCAGGCCCCTTGCAATTGATCAGAGAGGCATGAAATCCTTAATGGCATGTGTTTGGGGTTTCACATCACGTGTCACTCCCAGCAGCAGTGCCCCAGCACTGCGTGGGGGCACCGCACACGCGTGGGCTGCTGTGCCGCCTCCTGCTCCAGCCCTGCCCACCCTCCCCACCTCACCGCAGCAACCACCAGCCCTCCTGAGCTCCACGGAAAGGGCTCTGCTGGGATGTTAGGAGGAATGACAACTCCGTATCATGGAGATTTTTGCCATCTCTGACAAAGAAAATTAGTTTTCACACATCATTTTTTCCACTCAGCCAGCGAGTTTAAGGTGCCTCATCCTGATATGCCAGTTGTTTTATACATAACTTTAAGTGGAAAGATTTAAAATACCTGCTTATGACCTTCTGTACATCAAGAAGCCACTGCAGCATCCAAAAGTATACAGCTCAGTGGGCAACTAAACGGGTCTTCCAGAGCTTAACTGTGCTAGTCATATCCTTCCAGAAGCCTCTCCCTTATCTATGGAGAGAGCACCACAAAAACCTCCACTGCCTGGACTCCAAGGAGCTAACTAGTTCTCTATGGAAAAATACGCCTTTTCCTAGTAATTAAAACAAAAAAAAAATTAATTTTACATGCCTAATCACAGATACTGAAGAATACACTAACTGCAGAGGCACTAACTCCTTTTCAACTCATTTCACTGGATCTCTTTTACTAACAAAACAGAATTTTGTAGGTCAGAAAGTAGCCATCTTGTAGCCCTTTTTGTCTTAAAATATTATTTTTTGAGTATAAAAGCACTTAACTGCAGTAAAGAGCATCAAATAGAAGAGAATTAATAAGGTATACAATCTGTTAAGCTCATGCACAGGGTAACAGGGCAGGGTTGAAAATCTGCTCTATATGTTTTGGAAAATATACAGATTTCACCTGTAATTAGGTATTTTGGGGGTTTTTTGGGGTGTTTCTATGTCTGTATGTAATGATTAAACAAATTCCCATATGCACAGTGCGTTAGGGGAGGGAGGAAAGGGTAGAAACAGCTAAAGACAGAGCTCAAATTTAACAAATCTTCTTTAATAACAGCAGAAGGCTTGTGTTCAAAATCCAGCTCGACTTCCTGCAGTCTTTGCGGTTTTCCAGAAAATGCGAGGTTTTACTTAAAGATTATCTAAGGAATTTACATAACAGACTCGGTGCCCTGCAGAACAGGAAACAGAGCCACACCTCGGCAAAAAACCTCCAGCCCACCGCACCAGCTCATTGCCCCATTAGTCGGAGCTCACCGAATATTTCTAACAATCGTATTTCAAATTTAAAACCAAACCAACATAAAACCAAAGGAAAAAAGCCCCGAAAGCTTCGCACACCCGGCGATGCCCGATCAAGCCGGCCCTACATCGCCACGGGCTGCCCTTCCGAGCAACAGGCACTGCACTGCCCGCTCGCCCCAGCTACAGCACAAAGATACCCAGGGCTGCAGCCACCACCCCACCCAGCCAAGTCATCAAATCCTGTCCTGGTGATGTCAGCCTTCTCCTGCGGGAAGGGGAGATGGAGAGCCAGAGCCGAGGAACACCCAGGTTGCCAAAAAGCCATTAGAGGTCAGCCTGCCAAGTGTTCCTCCGCTCTCGCAGAAAGCGTGGAGCCGCCGGGAAAGCCCGAGCCGTGGTCCCCTCGCTCCCGGCCGGGGATGCGCTGCGCTCCGGCGGCACGGCGGGCGCGACAGGCGCCCTTCGCGGCCGGCAGCCACCCACTGCTGCAGTGCGTCCCCGCTTCCCCTCCCTCCTCCCCCTCCCTCCCCAGCCGGCGGCCACACCACGTCCTCATCCCTCAGCCGCGAGGCTGCAGCCAGCCCTTCCCTCCCTGCCATCCAGCCCCTTCGCTGCCCCGGGCGGCCGAGGCACCGGTCCCTCCCCGCAGCCGCGGGCACAGCGGAGCGGGGCGGCGCCCCCTCCCCCGAGCCGGCCCCGGGCCGCTTCCCCCCGGGCGGGCGGCCGGGGGGTGCGCGGGGGCCGGGAGGAAGAGGAGGAGACATGATGTAATGCAGGCAGCGATGGGCTCCGCCGCCGCCGCTGCGTGTTTTTGGGGGATGGGGGGCGCAGTAGCCGCAGCGCGGTGCCCTCCCCCGGCCGCCCCCCCGCTCCCTGCGCAGTGCAGCTGGTGCCGGAGCCGGGCGGGAGCCGAGCCCGCAGACCCGCCCTGCCCGGCGCTGGGGCCGCGGCCCCGCCGAGACGCGCCCGGCCCTTTCCGCAGGGGAGGGAAGGAGGGCGAGGCGGGGCGGCAGGGCAGGAGGCCGGGGCGCCCGCACGGCAGGCCCGGGAAGGGAAGGGAAGGAAGCGGCGGAAGGGGAAGGGCCGCAGCTCCGCAGCCATCCCGCGGAAGGCGGCGGGCAGCGGGAGGGGGGGCGCCCGCAGCCACCAGCCTGCTCGCCCCGGCCGGGACCCCGGGCCGGAGGGGCCCCGCGGGGGTGCCCCCCACACACCCACCGCTCCCCCCCGGGACAGTCCGGCCCCACCGACCCGACCGCGCCCGGCTCCGCGCCGAGCCCCCAGCGCGCCGGACCCCGCACACCCCGCGCCCAGCGAAGCGAAGCGAGCCCCCTACCATGGCGGGCCCGGCGGCGGCTGCACGAACTGCGCGACCACGAGCGGCGGCGGCTCCTGCTGCTGCTCCTGCTCCTGCCTGCTGCCGGCGCGGCTCGCAGAGTGCTGGGGCTGTGAGCCTGCGCCGCCCCGCTATATACGCGGCGCTGTATCCCTCCGCCGCAGCGGGGCCTTCTTCCCTCCTCCCGCCGCCGCGAGCGCGCTGCCTGCCGCGGCCGGCCCTGCCCCTCGCCCGCCGCCCCTCCTCCCTCCGCTCCACTCCGCGGCCCAGCGCCCCCCGAGGGGACAGCCCGGCCCAGCCCAGCGCCCCCCGAGGGGACAGCCCGGCCCGGCCCAGCGCCCCCCGAGGGGACAGCCCGGCCCGGCCCAGCCCAGCCCAGCGCCCCCCGAGGGGACAGCCCAGCCCAGCCCGGCCCGGGCCGGCCCCAGCGGTGCTCCCTCTCCGGGCCGGGGCCCCCCCGGCGCGGGCGGCTCGGCCGGGCCGGTGCCCTCTGTGTGTGCCGGGCAGCATCCCCGGCGGGCCGCCCGGAGCCGCTCCCGGGGGCAGCGTGCACCGGGGACGGGCAGCACCATTAGGAACGCTGCTCTTTGCCCCTGGGATGCTGAAGCGACCACAGCTGCCTTTTTATTAATCGTAGGGCTTTTGACAAGCACGGACATCCAGATGACGGTAAAATTCAGAATCAGACGGTCTGCAGCTGAGGTGTCACTTCAGCCCCTTCCCCCTTCCCTTGCAGAATCCTGCAAGGGAGAGGCAGCTAAAGCATGTCGTGATGACAAGTGTTTTCTTCATTTCTTCTCTCTCTGCTCTGGGTTTGAGGATTTTGTCCACCAACTGGTAATAACCCACGTAAATATTGTAGCATTCACACTATACCTCCTTCATCAGGTAAGGAAGCACAAACGGACATGGACCCACATTGGAATCTAGGGATTTGGTTCCATTCACAAGTTCCCTTTGATTTTGGGATTCCTTGTAGTTCCGGATACTTTTAGTTGAAGGTTTTAGTTTAGGCCTCTCTCTGGACTGGGAGGCTAGCAGTATTTCCAGTGTGGTCATAATTCTGATAAACATGCTTGCAGTAAAGCCCTAAATCTAAAATTCATTTGTCTGTTCTGTTTTGAAAAATAGTGCATACTTTCAGTGTTTGAAATAAAGACAAAATCAGTTCGGTTCTGTTTAACAATGTCAGTAGCTCTGCCACTGAAGTTAAAACTTATTTGCTTGCCTTTCTGGAAAGCAGTGATAGGTTGGCAAACACAACAGTTACCTGTTCACAGTCTAGAAGGATTTCTCATTGCAAACAAAACAGCACATTTAACGTGTCATAGTTTGGTCCCCAAACCATTCTAACATTTATGTAGGAACTAGTACATGAAATGGTGTCAGAAAACCGATTTGCAGCTGGATAGTCTGCAAATGATAGGTTATAGACAGCTTCCATTTTAGATGCAGAATGCCCAGTCTCCTATTTTTAATATGCCTTTTTTTTTCAACTACTAAGTAGTGATGCTGATTTTTTTTTTTTGCTATGCAAGAACATGAAAACTGATCTTTTGTTTTCAAACTAGATGAACAATTTTAGGCTCTTATTTTCCTAGCTTAATTTCTTTCTTGAAAACATGGCACAATGTTTGATTGGTGTGAGCTACCAGAGCATTTGCTTGGGTAAATGAATCTTGGAACTCCCTGAGTCCCACAGGGATGTGTGAAGAACAATGTTCATGTACAAATTGTTCCCTTCATCTGCTGGTCTTACACAGGTAAAGATCTTATTATTAAAACACAGAATTCTACATAAATATTGGGGTAATAAATTTGTACAATTATTTCGCAAAGATAAATAGCTAATGCAGTCTTTGGCCAAAATGTTTTTAACATGGAAGGTTGAAGGCATTGTCAGGAGAATAATCTTACCTACATTTAAATGTGACAGTTTAGAATGTGGGTGCCTTATTTCAGTCCCTTTAATTTTAAGCACATGTAATATGTTCTTCCATTGATCCAAACCTTCCCTTGGTAAAAAGCAAAGGGAATGGATTTATCTGTTAAGAAGAGATTATGAGACAAGTAATTAAAATTTATATAGATTCTCTTACGAACTATCAACATTACAGCGTTTGGACATACGTGATGAAACTTCAAAATGTGAAGTAAAGAACCACTCAGTCACATTCAATGAATGTTGCCAAAGATTAACAGGGCCTTTGAGTAGAAGGGTTGCTGTACATTTCTTTCTTTTTTCTTTAACCTTTTGTGTTTGTTTTTTGTAACTCTTGATGGTTCAATAATTCATTTATATTAAAAATGGAATTTGAAAATGAAGGGGTTTTTAAATGACTTTGGAATATAGTTATCTTGGTTTATTTAAGAAAAATGTCAGGATGGTCAATTAAGGTGCCACAGTTAGTTTCTGCAGTAGTTTCTGTTAAACTGCATCATTCTGTATTTGAAAATATTTCACAACTCATGTTCCAAAACACCATTTTGACTAAGGGAAATTTTTTCTCCTAATTTGACATTCATTCATGGCTAGGCTTCGCGAACGAAGATTTACAAGGGCTCTACCCACGCTTGCTACAAGCACGCTGGTGGC
>JAWWEE010000158.1:46560952-46588640 GCA_035221455.1 Xenops minutus | reverse complement strand
CCGCCAGCACAGCTCACAACCTCATAAGGGCACGCAAGCTTCTCCCCCACGACAAGGGGATGTCCATGGAGAAGTAATTTGACATATGGCAGAAATAAATGTAAACAAAACAGAATACTAATGTTTTGCTGCTTATTGAATGTAAAGAAAAAAAAAATCATCTAAAGTGGCATCTGCCTGCCTCTTGTAAATTTGTTTTCACTCAGTTGTACAGCTAGATCTTGATCAGTATTCTTTGTTCCCTTAAAATTTACATTCAGTTGTGGCCAGGCAAGAAATGCCCCTGTCATTCCAATGACATACCATGTCAGATGATTTGCCAGGATCTTCTAAACAATCTCATTCAAAATCTCCTGAATCTCAGTGGGAGCTGAACTGGGCCATGAAATTACTCAGTATTTGTGCCGACACCATACAACTTGGCCATCTCCTTTCTACAGAGTTTTTCAATGAACAGAGGGCTGTGCAACAGCTAAAATGAATTTTGACTGGAGGTATTTACTGCTCTAAATGACTTTACTCTCCAAGCATGCTCTTGTTGCCTTGTGTTTGAGCTGTAATAGTAAGAAAATGTTATTTTATAAATTTATTAGTTGCAGTGGAAGACTTGCAATCATTCTACCTAGTATTACATTCCTAAATTTTGCCTTAATATGATAGTAAAGTTATGGTGTTGGTCTTTGTTTCAGCAGAGACTTAACATGTCCAGTTTTTGGGAGCAGCCTAAGATACAAGGAGGAGTTCTGTTGAGAACCTGAAGAAATAATAAACCCTACTACTTACATACAAGGTGTGCTTCTCAGCTTTGGCTTTGTTAACGTAAGCACTGAAGAACATGGTGACACACGTATCACTTGTTTTCTCATATTAAATATAGATAAGTTAAAAAAACCCAACAAACAAACCACAAAATAAATTAAAACATTTCACAGACATCTGTCCTGACAGAATGGATGTGAGAACAAATGAACAGAAGTTTGTCATATCATTTAATGTGTGTCGGGGGGCTGATACTATGTTGATAAGCACAGAAAACCATTTTATAGTAAGTCAGAAGTACAAGAAGCCAAAATCAAGTATATATGTGCATGAAACATCTGTGCAACAGGAAAAAAATTAATAGTTTTCATGGCTATAATATTGCCAGTTATATGTGTGAACTACCCAAACTAGGTTTACGTTTGTTGTACTGCTTTTCAAGTCAACTAGAATTCTATTGGTATATGAGAAAAGTTTTTTACACTCTCTATAAAATTTTCTTCATATAGGCAATATTTTTGGGGGGGACTGTTTTCCACAAAAATTGTTTCTAAATGCCGTTGGCAGCTGTGAAAATATAAGCAAGTATTCTTATACTCTATGAGCTTCACTAGGATTGCAAATAAGTGGGTGGAACTCCATTGAAATAAAAAGCTAGAACAGAATTGATTTTGACCACATTTATATAAGATGTGAAAATAAAACTTGGTTTAATCTTAACACTTAAATTTCTGGGCTTTGGAGCATTTTTTAAAGGGTACATACGTGTTCATCTAGATAACTGTTTCTTTTCTGAGAGGGGGAAGAAAAATACTCCCAAACTCCACAATCTTTTATATGCTTGTGATTTCTTTACCTTTTTCTCATTCCCAGTGGTGTGTATCAGAATCACATTCAATTACAGACTTTCACTGAACATTTAGTGTCAGAAGACCATCTATGTAATTGAGTAATCAGTGGTTATTATCTACATTGAGTGTCTTTTGCCTTGTAGAGTTTTAGATGATGATATAAAACTGATTTAACCATTACTTAGAACTAAATTATTTATATATTTCAATTAAATTAGTGACTCCTTTTCCATGTAACTATGTAAATTGGCATCCTTGAGGCCCAATAATTTGAAAAGTTTCGTGTTTTAAACTTAGGGTATTTTTTGTGTTGGAAACCTTAAAGACCCTATCTTGAAAAGATGGAAAGATGAAAATTACAGTCCTGCTCCCACACATATCCTCAGTCATGCATCTTGCAGATTAAACATCATAAAACAATTCTTTTAAGCCAAAGCGCCTTTTCCTATTCTTTTTTTTTTTTACACTTGAAATGTAAAATAAATTAAAAAAAGAATAAAACTTTTCCACAGTCTTGAAAAAAACCCCAATCTTTCTTCATAGTCCTATGAAAAGTTCTCTAGAAACACTAGAGTATGTGAAAACAGGATTTTCCTTCCCAGTTTTTGTAATTGCCAGTTTCATAGAAAGGTAAACACTGGATGATTCATGATATAAACAAGTTACTCGTTCCATTTTTCTATGTTTTGTTACCGTTAGTGTTTTTACAGATAAAGGCCAAACTGTATCCACTATTTTTCAAGAACCAAATGCAGAAGAGGGAAGGATATTTATGTATGTGTTTGCTAAGTATTTCATACTTTTACATAACATTGTCAAGCATACTTAGGTCTTGCTTCTTCACTGATAGATACAAATACATGAACTGTATTCCCTGATGATTCCAGCTAATACATCTATCAAAGAAAAATAATATATTTTAAAATAATCTGTATAGAAAGCTACACATGGGAACAGTCATTCTAATGATAGGAAAAATTCTGTTTCTAATTTCAGTAGATGGATTCCTCTAAATGTCAAGTGATACAATGTAAGAAACAAACCATTTTTTTTATCAGATTCACTTTATTAGTAATGGCTTGAGTTTGCATTTTATTTCTTTAGAATATGCTAGAAAAACGAGTGGGCCAAAAACTGGTTTGCTTTATAAGTTCAAATATCTGCATTAGAACTGAAAAAAGCTGAACAGCTATTGCTGTTAGCTACAGATTTTGAACCAGTATATCTTACAATGGTATAATAAACAATGGTAAACAAATAGCCTTCAGAATTTAAGTCCAGAATAAAAGGCTGGAAATCAGTTTGTTCAGCTCCCATAACACTGTTTCTCTTTTCAGTTTGTCCTATTTAACATAGAAAAAAAAAATCTTCAAAGATACTCAGGATTGCTTTTTTACGTAACGAAAATTATTAAATGAGCCATTTGCATTGTTTTTTACACCTCTCCCTTGTCCATGAGTAATTAATTTTCATCTGAATACTCCCATGGGGCAAAGTGGGACACCAATTTTGCAATAAAAGTCCCAGATAAATTTAACGAATATAAATATATAACAATTTATATTATATAGGCAGGCAGATACATAAAATCCACAGATACATCCTCTAATGCCCAAATTGTAATTTTGTAGTAAGTCTATGTTAAATAAAATTTCTTTGGGTCAGGTGGAGCTATTGTAAGTCTTCATGCTGGAGCTAGAGTTAAAAAATTCAAGAACTCCACATATGCAGTTCAAGGGTGATCATAATTTTAAATTGGAATCATAGTTTCTGGTACAGATTTTCAGCAACTGTAAACATGCCCTGAAGTCAAGAAATCCATGTTAATTTGCATCAATTAGGGATTTATTCTTTCCCTCCTTTCTCTCACACACTCAAATCAAGGAGTCTGAATCAGTTTGAGCTGAGACTCTTACCTTAGGATAAGAAATTACAAGATCAAAACCACCTAAGTTAATGGATGTCAAATACTGGCATTCAAGAGACATCCACTGTTCTAATCCGCCATACTACAGAGCTGGTCTGAGATGGGAAGTATTATACATGCATCACAAATTACAGATGCTGGAAGCCAGCATCTTTGCCAGGTGATACGCTTCTTCATTTGTCTTATATGCAGGAACAAAACTATGAAATCATTACACTTTCTTGGACAACTACTTTATGTTGTTTATACATGCATCAGTACTAAACCCACCTCATAATGAAATAACTACCTCATCATCATTTTGGGGGAGAAAAAAATCCTACATATTTCAACAACCTTGAAGAGAAGATGGATTTCTAGTATCAGTTCCCAGCAACTGTAAAAATAAATTCCAATCTCTGTAGCCTATTGTCAGAGAGTCAATGGACTGCCTTTCCCCTGGGAACCTTCCATGGCAGTACCTAGGAAGTCCTCTTCTAAGGGATTGTCTCTTTTAAAGTCTTTTATTGAACGGGATATTTTAAACAACAGGAACATCTGTTGCCTCCAGAAGACATGTTCTGACATCCCCCTTAAGGTTTCTCTTTGACCCAGTTCTTTGTCTAGAACTTTAGGTTTTTAGTTTTGGGGGCAGTAGAACGTGTGAAGTTCAGCCTCTTAAAATGTCTGACGCTCAGAGTAGGCATGTGTCTCCATCCTAAAGCACCTCCCATCATCGTTGGAATTTCAGAAATGGTACCAAGAAAACCGATCTCTTTGTAAAGTGGAAAAGTAAAATTGTCCCATGGGGCCTGATACCCTTGCCCATGTTTTTGTGAGCCTACAGTTCACATCAGCTACCTAATTAAACCTCTGTTGTGCCTGCCTTATTCTGAGGCTGTCAGCTGCTGTGGAATAAGAATATGCCTAAAACCTGGTCTGTCCCAGGCAGGTAGCACTTTGTGCACACCTTTCCTGGCAAGCAGCATTGACCTTCCCCACAGTATGGCTATTTGTTATTTTTGTGGTAGCAGAAGTATGCTAGATGCTAATGAAGTACTTATATTTAGTAAGTGCACTGTTATGTGCTGGCTGTGAAGCTGTCAGCAGCGCTGTTATTAAAGAGCACAAGCCTAACACAAAGGTGCACTGAACAGAGAATGGGTTCTTTATGCTGTATAGAAGGGAAATACATTTAATGGGTTTATTTTGGTTAGCCTTCAGCTTAGTTTTGGGTTTGCCAAAACTGACATCATTTTTCCAAGGAGGGAGCACCATCTAAGACTTCTCTGCATCACTGTCCTCGGGGTGGGCCAGTGTGTGGGCTGATGCAGTGTTCAACACTCCAGATCATTTCACTTTGGCAACCATTCTGCTCCTGCTGCCTCTATCTCCATATTCTATTTTAGGGGCTTACAGAGCACCGATCTTCTCAACTAAAATATAACTGAAACAAGATATTCAGCATCAAATAAGCAAAAAGCAAAAGACTCAAAATAGACTATTTTGTTATTATTATTATGGGGTTAAATCGCTTAAACATAGATTATCTTCCTACTCCTCCTCCCACTCCTTTCTTTAGTTTGTCTCATCTTGTTCTTTCCTCAGGGACATGCTGCTGGCCCACAAGCTTGTGCAAAAAAAAAAAAAAAAATTAACTCTGTTCCATGATGGGTCCTGGGGTCCCAAGTAGTCACCTAGGTTAATTCTCGAGGGAAAATGTTCCCGTTGGTTTGGCGTGCCCCCGGCAGGGCTGTCCCGGGGGCGGTGTGGGGGCAGCGCCCTGCCCGGGGAACACGGGCACAGCCCCGCGGCCTGCGGGGCCCCGGCACCCGCACCCGGCGCAGGGCGGGCGGCGTTTGTAACCGGGGGGGTACCTCACGGCAGGCACACAGAGCAGTCACTTGTCGACGTGCCGGGGGCCTCAGTTTGCCACAGGGGGTCCAGGCGGTGTGCCCGCCCTCGCTGGGGCGGCCCCTGGCACGGGCAGCGCCGCCGCTCCTCTGGCGGCTCTCCGGGACCCGCCCGACCGCGGCCCTGGGCCCCGGGCTCGGCTGGGCGCTGGTGGCTGCCCGCGCTCCCTCAGGACTGCCGAAGCATTAACCTGACAGCCGCCCGCAGGGGCCCGGCCGGCACGGCAGAGCACGGCACGGCACGGCGCCGCTCCCGCAGCCCCCGAGGGGCACGGCCCTGCCCTCTGCCGCGGGCAGCGGGGCCGCAGCCGCAGCGCTCCATGCCGGCCAGCCGCGCTCGGGGCAAGGGCGCTGCACGCCGCGCCCTGCCAGGGCTGCAGCACCAGCGCGGGGCAGCAGCGCCGAGGCCGATCCCTGATCCCCAATCCTTGATCCCTCCCTCTCTCCCTGCCTGCCTCCCCGGCTCAGGGCCGGGGCCGCTCCCGCCAGCCCGCTCTGCCCGCGGGACCTATATCCTCTCGCGGAAGGTTACCGCTCGCTAGCACGGCGGCGCCCGACGGAAGCAGTGCTGAGGCCCTTGAGGCAGCAGTTTGTGAAGGCGCGGCTGATTGGCTAGCGGGACTCTGCAATGGTTATCCGCTCAGAGTCGGGGCCGCTGATTGGCCGCGCGGTACCTGCAATGCGTCAAGCGGAGGGGCCGGGTGCGCGCGCTCCGGTGCAGGCGGGGGGCGGCCCCGGCTCCGCCGGCCAGCGCGGCCATAACGGCGGCGATAGCGCCGGGGACGGCGGGACCCATCGGGACCCATCGGGACCCATCGGGACCCATCGGGACCCATCGGGACCCATCGGGACCCATCGGCCCTTCCCGGCTGCGTCCGCAGGCCCAGCGCTACGTTCCCCGCCCCCCCGTGCCGCTGCAGCGAGCAGTTGCTTGGCTCATGAGCCAGAGCTGGCAGGAAGAAGCTGTTCCCCAGCTACCTCTACCTCTGTAGAGCCGGGTTTCTGTATGAAAAAAGCAGCAGAAAGGCACAGCCTCTTTTCTCGCTCCTTTCCCCCAGCACAGGGCGCCGCAGGGGCAAAGCCTGGCAGTACAAACAGCCCTTGGGCCCTCGCACTGCCGTGTGAGCAGCGCGTCCCGGCCCGCCGCCCACAGGGACAGCCCGAGGGGCCACCGCTGACCGCTGAAATACCCTGCTGAAACGCCGCAAAACCTGCAACACAAAGAGATGCTCCTGCAGAGTTAGCGCCGGGCGGCGAAGCGGTGCCCGAGGTACACGGGGCTGGCCTGCACCCCTCTGGGACTTGTGGCCCGGCCAGAACCCGCTGCAGGTCCCTGAGGAGCTGCCACAACCCCTTGGAGGGGTGTCTTAGATGTCTCTAATCGAAAAAAGCATACATAAACCACAAGCAAACAAATAACAAAGCCATCTCTGCACCAGCAAGAAGCTTACTGGACTGCTTTAAAAACAATGGGGTTTTCAAACCAGCAGGAACTTCCTGGCACATCTTTGAAGTTTGATACAGTAGCCATCTAAAGGTAGAAGTAGGTTACAGACACTCATTATCTAAACTCTTCAGTATTTCTGCTGCTGGAGTATTTTCACTGCTCTTTCTCAAAATCCCATTCTTGAAGAGTGAGTCAGCAAGAAGCCTGTGAATGTGTCAGGGAGCAGTGTTTTAAAGAAGGTTTCATTGCTAAGCAATTACTAAAGAGCATGTTTACATATAAAAAATTGCAAATTTACATATGAACATATTTTCTTGACTCTAGTGAAAGTTTTCTTCCTAACTAGTTTTCAGGATAACATTCCTGATCTGTTAGTAGAGGGATTTTGAGTTAAATTCCTTGGTAATTTTTCTTTATTCCATTTGCTTACTAGGAAGTAGAACACTTTTTATTTTAAAAATATCATGCCTGCCTTTTCACAGCCTTACTGAGTTCAAACTGCTTTCCTACTGGCATGAACACTTCTTACTGTCTTTTTTCTAAAGAACTCTTTCAAAATATTAAAAGCATTCTAGCCACTTTTCCTTGTAATCCTAGCCAAGTGGAACAAGTGCAATGAAACCTTTATGGGAAAATTATATGCCTGTGTAATTATAACGTTTATGAGTGTAAGGTTGCTGAAGTAAAACATAAAAGTGAGATTGCAAGCTCATTCTGTTTTTTACCTGGTCATTTAAAGTATGATAATGTTCTTGAAAAAACTCACGTTTGAAAACCTTAGATCTAAAACAGCCTGGGGTTTTAAGAAATGAAAAGGAAATTGATACAAAGCACTGGTAAAAGCATCACCTTGTTCTGGAGTATTCTACAGAATTCTCCAGAGTATTCTCCAGAACAACCTTATATTACTCATAAAACAAATTTGTTTTATTAATTTACTATAATGACTGTACAAATAATAGAACTACATTAATATCAGAGAACCTGAAAAAAGCTTTTAAAATTACATCATCTCTCAATGGGAAATAAATATAACAATTTCAGGGTTAACAGGAAAATCATTGTTGCCCTAAATAGTCTCCTGTAAAGCAGACTGTTGAAAAGATGACCTCAAGACTTTTGTTTGGTGTGTTCAGTGCAGCAATTATATTCTAAGAGTTAGCGTCCTTTGTCCAAAAGTTCTAGAATAAATCAATGGAAATAAATACCAATCACATGTTTATGAGAAAGAGTTACCTTGATTAAGTTATGGTACTTCCCAATCAATCAACTCTGAGTGATGATGCTACATTTTGTTTTTTTTATAGGTGCTCTTTGTAGGCCATGTCCAAAGCCATCAGGGAGTATGTCAAAGGCAGTAGTAAGCAGAGTTCGTTACAGTTCTAAATATATCACATTCAAAACATTCTGACTGAAAACATGTCCCATCCATTTAAAGCAACCATTTTAAAAGCAGTGTATTTACAGCAATGTCATTACACCAACATCTGGTAAATGTATGCAGGTCTGCCATCTTATGGAGCCTGAATGGTACTGCCAAATAACAGAATGTGGAACTATATGTTCATATTAGGTGAATAGTTTGAACTTTTTCTTTACAAGTAATGTGTGCTTTCTTCTAAAATTGCACCATTTGGATGTATTGTTTCTATTGATTTGTATATTTGTTGCATTTCCGTGTGGGTGCAAGTGTACACATGTAAACACACAGTCAAATAAGGGCATTGCACTGCAAGTTCAAGCATATAAAAGCTGGGAAAAGTTGAAGTTGGTTGTGTATATGACAGCCTTGAACATCATTGTGCAATTTTTGGGGGGGAACACTGATTTGTCTGATTCAGTATTCAGGTTAGATGGTGCTGTTTAGTGAATAGCTGTTCAGAATTTTGCTTTAGCCTCTTTGTTTGGAGTGTGACTACGCTGTATTTGCTGCAAGCTAGTCAAGCCCTATTCTAAAGACAAAATTATTAATTCCTCTATGGGCTTTTCTGTAACTGTTATTATTAGGGTATGATTATGAACAATTTTGAACTAAGTTTGTACAGGCCAAGGCAGACAATTATCATGGAAATTTTCAGCCCAAGTGATTAAAGTTTGGCGGAGCTCTTAAAGTTGCTAAAATGATGCTCTTTTGTTTGTTTGGTTTTATTTTCTATTTTTATTAAAGCTGATGTCAGATAAACTTGACAAGTCACTTTTGGGTCAGCCAAGAACAAATTCACAACAACACAAGAATGTTATAATTAGTACATCAAGTATTATTATACATTATTTTCTGTTTAGCTGGTGCAAATTTATTTTTAGGTGAAAAGGATTCAAAAAGGATTCCTCGGGAAGACCTTATTACTTTGCTTTTGAAAAGTTTGAGGTGAGTTAGGAAAGTAATTAATCTAAGTGGTTGTGATACAGTCAGATTGTGTAGTGGAACACTTAAGCAAATTGTCCAGCATTCAGTGAAGCTTTGCAGAGTTTTACCAGCTGCTGGAAAATCTAGTAGAGCCTGGAATCTAAACACCTAGGAGGATGTCTGATTTTACCGTCTTGAACCTATACTAGAAAATACTCTACATCATACTTTCTCCTTTTAGTGTCATTTGCAAATAGTCACATCTACCCTGATACTCCTGCTATGAAAAGAAGCTGAACACAAACTGCCACTTAGATTACTGTCAACTGAATTTGATGATCTCCTTATCACCACAATAAAAATCTTAGCTTAATTGGTTTTCACTCCTTGAATCACTTCCGTATTCTCATATACTAATTTTTATTTGTCTTTCATCTAAAGTTTCAGACAGATATTGGGTAACCTTGGCATTTTGTTTGAGAAAGTCATCTTGTGTCTCAAAGGTTATGCCACAGATTACTGTATCTTAAACAGTACAAATAAGACATCTGTTTTTCAGTCAACAAGATGTTAATCTGTATTTGGTCATTTTATCAAAAATATATGTCAAATGTCAGCAGCAAATGTTTCCAGGTCCAGAATTTACATTATGTTCAAAGTGGATGGTGTTGAAGGTGGGTACAGACAAACTCGTTGCCATATACACGTTTCACTGTGGACATGCTGCGAGATGGAGATACCAGAGGAGCATTTCATACTGCATAGTTCTGGCGCTCTGGGCATGGTTGGACAGGTGCATCCTCAGTGTAGTAGCCAGAGAGTGTAGTGTTTATTAAGTTCATTGATGTCTTGTGTATTGCAGTGCAAGCGATCTCCTGCTGCTATAGGTATCCACATCTTTTTTGAAAGACTTTAGGAATGGCAGCAAATTGGCATAAGGGTATGATTTTTATATGGGTGGTACTCATCTGACAAATTCCTAACTAACAATTGAAATATTAAGTCCTTTGTAGCTGCATTATATAACACTCAATATTATATTAAATAGTTTTAAGCCATCTTCCATTGAATTTGCCTCTAAGTCAGGAAACATTGGTTCTAAGGTTTGTCTTTTGACTGTTCTCAATGGCTACCAAATTTGATTAACCTGATATATATACTAGTTAACTGAGATAGATTACAAGACAAAGCACAGCTGGCTTCTCTTGGTATGGTTCTGGAGATTAGTAATGGGGACCACAGCAATACATTAGTGTGTTGCTGAAGGTGCTGGGTACCTTGCCAGTCTCATATGGAAGTTTGTAAAGCTGTTGGTAGCCAGGTTGCAGTCATTCTGGGACTTGGTCCCAGCTGTTTAACGTCAAGAACACTAAAAATACTTAATTCTAGGAAATGCTGGGCAATAGCATTCATTCTTTAGTGAACCATTTTCTCATCATGTCCTTCAATTACAGTATGATCTGTATACTGTAAAATTGTCACCTTGGGTGGGAGGATGATTGATTCTAGCTGTTTAGCTAACATGGCACAGGCGAAGGTGGGGCCATGGCTAAAGCCTTGGGGTGGGCAGTAAAAGGTATATTGTCTTCCACCCCAAGTAAATGCAAACTGTGGTTTCTCTTGCTCTTGTATCAGGATCATAAGGACCACAGCTTGTGTAGCTAACACACCCACCCACAGAAGAGCATGTTCGTATATACTATACTGGGAACCAGCAACTGTTAAAGGGCCAGTTGCTTTATGGAAAGCCCTACAGTCAACAGTCATGTGCCATATCCTGTCTGGTTTCTTAAAAGGTCATACTGGGCTGTTATATAGTGAGCTTTTTCTCTAGTACACTTGTTCTAAATGAGGGTTTTATGGCAGGAGGTTATGACTCTGAGCCTTCTTCCATTGTGGTGATTGTTTGATCAGTCACAGCATGTGATTAACTTCCTGGGTGTAAAATTTAACATGTTTATTATCCATCCTATCATAGATTCCATGACAACAAAACAGACTGATGCAGAGCAGGGGCTCCCAGGATTAATCCATTGGATTGAGGCAAGGCTGTGGTGCAACTGGTAGCATCAAACTTCTGTTCCCAGACTGGTCTGAATGGATGTGCAGGAAAATGCATGCTTCCACACCTACCTTCTTATGCCACTTCTCTATCTGTGTCCATGCATACTGAAACCCCAAATTTTAACTTGCTTACCCCATCTTCACAAAAAGAAGCCAGCTTCATTCCCTCATCTGCCAACACGCTATTCATGTCACATTTCCTAACTCATCTTGCTCCTGGAGGCTTTGAAGAAGTGGCTCTGGCTAGGTTTTGACAGCGAGGGCAATGATGGTGGAGAGGCAAGAGCTGCTAACATGGACAGCAGCAAGTCATTGCCCATCTGCTGGCAAGTGTTAGCTGCTGACCACACACAACTCCAGAGGCAGAGGAGTTTCCAGGTTGCAGAGAAGCTGGTCTGTGCCAGAACATAATAGAGATGCAGGGAGCCTTTACAGTGTGAATTATTAGTGACTGCTTGGAACTACTTTTGTGGTGGTAATTGCCCCACAGCTCATGTATATGAAGGACACAGTTGTGTCCTTCTTTGCAATTTAAGGAATGTTAAAAAGGCAAAAATAATGTTGCTGATTAATAGGATGTCCTGGTTATAGTGACCGGGATTATTGATCTTCTCTGACTCAGAGACCACTTTAGTGCTTAAACCCTCACTGTGTTTGCTTGCTTAAATTGGTCAAAAGCTGGCTCCAAATGCAAGTGAAAGCAGAATGTGGATCAAGTTTTTGTGAAAGCCACATTTAAAAAAATTAATCTGACTGCAGAGATTAAAACCTAGTTGAGAAAAAAATTTATAAAGTGGTGTCATTATTTACATGCCTTATCCTTCAAATGGTTGTTACTGGTAAAGCAAAATGGCAAAAAAGTAACAGAAATTGGCATCTACTCTGCATTCTTCAGCTCCCAAAGAGCAGGGAGATCACAGGAAGCTCAGAGATTGCTTTGTAGAAAATACTATTCTGCATTAAGCTGGAGATCAGACTGGGTCAGTATCTTTCTACAGGTATGACAAGATCAGGTCCTTGAGTGAAGTCCTTGCTACTGGTAAGAGGAAACAGCCTGTCTCCATGAAAGATTGTATTCTAAACTGTAACAGTAAGGGATTTTCTCAAATTTGAAGCATGACATGTAAAAAAGCTTCCAGAATTATTGTGAACAACTGCGGCTCCAGGTAGTTTGTTATTCATGTACATTTTTAGAATTTACTCAGTTCTTGACCTCAGTGGATTTCTGTAGCAATATGTTTCACCATGCAATTACTCATTGATTTGGCAAACAGTAATCAAGTACATTATTTCTTCTACAAAAATGGTGCAAGATTTTATGTGCCATTACAAATGAGGAAACATTTCAGCTCTCATGTTTTGTCTGAGAAATCAACACACAGCAGACTGCCTTCAGCTGGCTGTATCTTCTAGTTTAAGATATCATATTGGGATTCTGGTGTTAATTTGCAACGTCTTAAGGTGGATGCTTAGTGTTTTACTCAAACATAATGTTTTCTGGGTTTTCTAATAAAGCAAATCAGCTTTTTCTAGTTATTTTCAGCTTTTCTAATGACGTATATTTTTTTTACCTTAATGCATATATCAGTGAGTATCATTTAGTCCATTTGTTTTCCTCCTGTTTCACAATAAAAGCCTGCACAGATGGCTGCAAAACAGAACCTTCAAACATAGTTGGATTTGTACATTTGTGCTGATTTCTTGCTTAAGGGAACTCAGTTCAAAATGCTGTACTGCCAAATCCATCCCTGCAGTAATTCTCTTGGCTTCAGTGGCTGGCCACATGGGATTGCCTGTGATATCTGGCTAAGCTATGAGATTCCATGCAATTCTAAAGGGATCTGTTTGACAGTATGAAAAAATGAAGTCTGAAGAGCTTTGTATTGGGCTTTGGAGAGTTCAACTGTTTTGTTCAAAGTAGTAGCCACGAGAGCCACTTTCCATTCAGAGACTGCAAGAAACAATTGCAAATTACTTTGCTTTAGATAATGGGCAGCAGAAAATGTTGTACATACAGTGAGTCACCTGCAGGTGCAGAAAATAGGAGGGCCAAAAAGTTCAGCTGATTTTCTGAGGATTTAGAAATAATTTCAGAACTGAGGAAGTGATCAGAAAGCTGCTCTAATTCTGTCTGTGTTGCACCAGAAAGGCTGGAAGGAAGATTTTAAAATACAGCTGCCTACAGAGAGTCTGGGAACTACAAGTAGATAAATTGCTCCTATTCATGTGAGTTTCTTTGTGCTCCATAAATCAGGGTGTAATGCCCATTATTCCTAAAAAAACCCCTGGGATCATATAAAATTTCATTAATTTCTTTTCCTAATGGAAACAACCTTAAAGATGTGGAAATCTGGGTGACTCTTTGGGCCAAAAAGAATTGGCCCTGCTAAAGATTATAATATTACACAAGATTGCAATGTAGGAACAGGCCAACAACCTGTTTGGTTTCATTGGTATTGCATATATGTGGCAGGCAAAACACAGAACTGCAAGCCCTGGAGCTAACTTGGTTTAAGGAAGCTGTGTACCTTACCTGAGTATTTGCAAAGAATAAAAATAGTTGTGAATTTTTGATGATCTGTTAAAGGCAAAGTGATTACAGTAGAGTAAAAATACTTGGGCTCACTTGTAAGCCGGTGTGTTTTTCAGTGGCAAACTATGTTCTTATAATCCAAAACGGTAAATACATTTATGATGCAATACAAATAATACAGCTACAAAGCTACTAAAATGTGCTTCCACACTGAGGGGTGATTGTTTTATCGTGGTTTGTAGGAAAGGACTGTGCTTATAAGCAGTGTTAGCATTGTAACAGACAACCAAGAAAGAGTTGCCTTGTAACTTTAGCTGGATCCTCTGTGTCATCCAGCTCAATCAGGCTGGAGCTGAGCCAAAGATAGAATGCTTCTCAACATCCTACTCCTAATTGTAATGTTTCCTGTTTTCTTTTGCAAGTAATACTTTACAGTGTAAGTACCTCACTGGTGGTGTCACCTATGACATTTTGGCCTTTTCATTCTGCGCCCATACTTTCCCTCAGAAACTGGCTGGGATTCTTGCTGCTGATGTTTCAGTGCTATCTCCCTAGTTCCCTATAGGGAGAGTTTGTTGGGTCAGATATCCAAACTGGATCTGTGCATGTGTATCGTATTCACCTGACCTAAACGGCCTCCTATCATAATCCGACCTGTTGGGGATCATTTCAGCTGTCTCCACATGAAGGCGGCTGCTGTTGGCCTGAAGCCCAGCTAGGTTTGAGCTGTTCCTGAGGGGAAGCAGCGAGGTGTGACTGCAGCATGCTGTCTGTCACCTCTGGTTCCGGGAACATGGTGAGGAAAAGCTTCAGCTGTTTCTTCACAGAGGCAACTTTGGTTTGACAGAGTTTATGATCTCTGGCTCTGTGTGAAGGTGCATGCATGTATTGTTTCCAAGCCAGGCACAGTTTTGCAGGAGACATTTGTACAGTGGTGGGTCTCTGCTGATACCTCTGCTGGATGCAGGGTGCTTGGTTTTTAATCTCTGAAACACTAGGTTTCTTCACGGAGCTGTGTATCACTGTGCCCTTCATGGCTTGTTGGGAAGGAGAAACCATTGAGTCTCGGGTTTGCCAGTCATCTTTTTCATTGACTTCAGTGAAGAAAAAGCTACAAATAAAGTGGCCATGGGGGCCCTCTGCCCCACAAATCTGGTGTGACAGGGCCAGAAATTGCAAAGAAGTGCTCGCGTGTCCTTACGTCTGCCCCTCTTGCTCCACCCCGCTTGAGGAGAAGGAGAACTGTATGGGTGGAGGGAGACTGATGGTCATCAGGCTCCAGAAATTCCTTCTAGGGGTAGGTCTAACCATGGATTTCCTTGAGAGGGTGAGAATCCTTGTCTGCAGAAAACATCACTGAAAAGGAAAAGTGCAACCAAAGGGAATAAATAGAGGGTAGGCACTTTGCCAAGGAGCAAATAGATTCCCTTTTGACAAGCAACAAAACTGATGACTGTCAAGCTCTTTTCTCAACAAGGAAAAAAGATGTCAGAATGTGCTACTGCAGGACTCTCCCACACAATCTGGCTATCAAAACACAGCTGGCAACCCCTGAGGAGATCCCTGAACAAGGGAAAGCACCTGTAAATACTCTATTTCTCTTGACTTGAGAAGGACAAATTCTATCATCAGGAAAATCTGTTAGGTTACAGCTATTAATTTATGTTATTGTTACTTTCTAACTCCAGCTTTTCTTACTGCTTTGCTCCCTCCCTTTCCTCTTTAGTCTCTCTATATACCCCTCACCATCTTATCTATGTTCCTGACAACTCACTAGACAAATTTTCACAATTGTCTGAATGTTATTCTCTCTGGGCTTGTCTGTGACTGCTAGTCATAGTAATTTACCTTTTTCAAACACTTATTTACTGAATAGCAATAAAAAGTAATTACTTCTAGCAGCCAGAGAAAAACCCTGATCTTAGCATTTTAAAATAGAATACTTTACAGACAAGGTCTTAAAGTCTTCAGGGTTCATATTTCAGCAGTACTCTAGCACAGGGCCTCCATTAACAACTATGGTTGTTCAAGCACTTCTATAATGTCAACATTTGAGGTTTTTTTCTTTCTAGTATAGTGTTGCAGATTTTTTTGCTAACAAATATGGGATACCAGCTCACACATGCAAGGTAGAGTGTTCTATAAATGAACTTGGATGAAGCTAGCAGAGCCTGCTTTATGCAGCTCCTCCTAAATGAAGGCTGCCTTGACAATGTTTAGAGATTCCACAGTTCATATGAGGCTACTGTGTGCTTCTGCCAAAGGCCGTAAAATAGTTTGAGGTGGAGTGCAGCTTCCCCTTTCAGTGTGAAGGTGCCAGAAGTTTTTGATTTAAACATATGGTGGGCTTTCTTCATTAAAACAGGAATATACTTAGCCCAAGAGAAAGACTTAATTCTAAAACTCACTGGCACCCTTTCGATAGCAGAGGTAGTAAAATACCATTTCAGTTTTTATTTGGATTTTAGGACTTTGAACATCCTAAATATCAGGAATCAGTGGTTATGATTCCTGGGAAATACAGGTGCAATGTTTTATTTCTTCCAGTATAAGACTGTCTGGTTGGCTATAACTTAGTGAAGTTGTTCTGGATATACTGATGAACACTAATAATAATTTCTTAGTCACTAATTAATTGCATGAATATGGTCAGGTATGTATTTTTGTGTTATCTGCCTTCCTATTTACTTCGATATGGATTTTCTGTATTGTTTTATATGTGTATGATTTCTAGTTTGGAATAGTAATCTAATGTAATTGCTAGGCTAACCTATACAAAAACAACTCCTATCTAATGTGGATAATAATGAAAAGAGTAGACAAGAATTGTTTATCAAAGCAAAGTTTATGCCATAATAAACTATAACTAAAGCATTTTAGACGTTGTCCGTATTTACATGACACTTCCACTTGTACAAGAAATTTTGCACAAATAATACTAAATTATACCAATTCAATAGATTCTTACATTTTTCTGACTCTCTTACCCTTTTTGACATGTAATTTTTTTTCACATGACCTCATGCAGCACTAGAGAAATACTTTTTTCTATTTTCACAATTCTTTCTCTGTTGGCTTTTGATCAAGAGGAATAATACATTTGGAGTTCTGAGGTTTTATTCCCAGTACTTTAACCTCAATAAAGCAAAACTTTTCACTTGTTTGAAGAGGAAAGGAGATAATACTAAATCTTACTTTTCAGTATTTTTCTTGTTTAGTGTTTTAAGTCATAAGCAGCCTTGCTTCTATGAAGTTCTGGCATCAAGCTTCATAGGTTTTCAGCAGGATAAAAGTTAATGTTTCCTGCCTTTTGTGTTTTAACCTGCCCTCTTGCAAGATCTTAAACAGCAAAACAAACTAATTTTCTTCAAATCTGTAGTCAGAAGCAAGACAATTTATGAAAACAAGATCCATCAGTTGCATGAGAGGAATTCATCTGTTTGAATGGAGGTGCAAGGAAGCTCTTGTTAATTCCAGTGGAGTGGGTACTGGGGCTTCATTTTTCAGAAATAAAATCAGAACCCACACCACACCAATAACCTATCAGGTGGCTAAGCAGGTGTTAAAAGATGTTGAGAAAAGTGGTAAATGCCATTGCTCTCCTTTTATTCTAACAGAAGGACTCTCTGTGTTCAGAATTCCAGCAACAAAATATGGTGAGAGGTATCTACAGTGTCCTATACAGATCTGTTTCTGGGCCTGTGCTGCAGGTCAGATAAGCCTAATTTTTCTTTGAGCTAGACACATTGGCTTACCTTGTCTGATATTTAATCTCTCAGAAACTCTCCAGCTTCTGGCTAATTGATAGTGTGGTTTGGACCAGTAGATAAGATTATTCTTTTCCTCTGCAAATTCCTATTTCTTCTAACAAGGGACAGTGGCAAAGAATCCAGTGGTGGTTGAAAGTTGGAAATGCTCCTTTGGGAAATGGGAAAATCAACAATGCAAGACTGATAAATAATATGGACTGTGTGCCTAAGCTTTGTTATCTAAGTATTGTTTTCAATGAGCAATTAATATTCTAGGGAAAGCAATTGTTATGCTGTGTATCCACCTGGACCACAGTTAGAGCAGTAGTTTTCTGAGGTCTTGAGCAAAGTCAGAGACTATTGTAGGGAATGTGCTGCCTGTAAGAAACACACTGAGGGCAAACTACAGCAGGTCACACTAGACATTGGATTGGGCCTTATAGAAGAAAGGCTGTTTCTATATTTTGTTAATATAACCTGTCAATAAGAAATTGGGGGTTTCACTTGCACTCCTTTTCCATCTGAATGAGTAAGACATATTTTAGGCTAGCAATAGCACTGTTTTATACTAAATCTGTGAACAAATGAGACCAGCACAATAAATCAAAGAGGAAAGATCTATAGTCTTTTAATCTCCAGTGGAAAAAAAAAAAATTCTACAACAACTTCAGTACCTCAAAAAGGTAACTGGGATTGTGGTGTTAGAGAGGTGTCATCAGAACGCTTGATTTATTGATTTATGTATTGACAATGTATTGAAGAATTAGAGGAAGAGTATTCCTGATAATTTCAATCATAACATAAAGCATTTTTTAAACAGACAATACTAATTACAGAAATCATTCTTTGGGCTTCTTAATTCATGAAGTCACTCATTATAAGCTCTTTAACACTTCTTTTTAGTTGTTGGCTTTGGACTTTGGTTTCCACTGCTTGACCTCTCAAGAATGATTAGATAACTAGAGAGGTCTTATCCATCAAGGTCAATATGGCTACCTCCCACCTTGCTGTTTTGCAGAGATGCACACAGTATTTGAGAAACAGAATATAATCCCAGACAGACAAGGAAATTAATGAAAAAATAGAAGGTAATCTTTCACAATGCATGTATTTATCCGATTTCCTCATCCATCTGCGCCATACATAACATGTCTTTTGCATGCTGTTGAGGTCTAGCCTAGACTGATGTGGAGGTTGGTTTTCCTTTGTCTTAGTAAGGCCTTGGTTTCATCCCAGTGATATGTCCAAAAGTGAAGTCACAAGCATAGGTAAGAAGTCCTGTAACCAAAAAAAACCCCTTATAGCCAGGTGGTTAGAAAGTATTTCAGATAATGAATGCAGTGGTGAAAATGAGCTCAGGGTTCATGAAAGCCCAACAGCTTTGAACGAAATTGATTACCTGTGAGAAAGTGATGAAGAATCTGTGGAGAATTAAAAAAGAAAGTAGCATAGATTATTGGAGGAAAGAGTATTTGGGATGGACAGTGAGATAAATGATTGTTGTACAATACTGAGAGACTGGAAAAAGAACAATGTATGCATTGCCATTTGTGAGCAGATGGGCATGTGTGGTGATGATCATCATGAGTTTGGGTACCAAAAAGGGAATAAGTATATATGGGAGACAGATTCATTCTGCAAGCTTTTTGACAAGGGCTTGTCACTTGTTTTTGTGCTTGTCTGGGTGTGGATCAGTAGTTGTGAGAGAGAGAATTCTAAAGAGAGGGAGAATTCATGCAGGATGATAGAATGGGTCAGCTTGGAAGAGCCTTAAGAAGATCTTCTAGTCCTGCATCCTCCTGACATGGGAATGAAAATGGTTGCAAATATTTTGAGGAAATTGTGCATATTCATGTTTGTGGTATGCACTGAGTAGCAGATGTTTTAAATATTCAATTTTCTTGGAAATTTGTAAATTTCAAACTGCTCCACTCCTATATGTGTGCATAAAATAAGCTATGGAATAGAAAAGTATAGACATATATTTTAATTTATTTATTAATTTTCACTCTTACACTGGCATTCCAATTATTGTGACTTAGGCTGTTCTTTTTCTTGCACTAAGAACTAGGTTTGAATTGCCATCCTCATTACTTTTCCTCCTAATACATTTAATGCAGCTGGGGTTTTCTTCAGCCTTCTGAGCCAAAACATCTGCTTTTACATAATTTAATGGGTGTAGCAGAACACTGAGGGACAGGTAAGGTGAAAAAGAAGTGCATGGAAGAAGCACGGTCATACCTTTGAAGAAGGACCATAAAAATAAAATTAATGTCCTTTCTTTTCTACAGGAAAATTAAATTTTCTAATGCTGTAATAGAGCTTACCAAGTGTACTTACCTATGCATTCTCCTCTTTTCAAGGTTGTGCAGCATATTGCTGCTTTTTGGATTGAAAATAACAGCACTTCAGCAGAACAATTGCAGTCTGTGTAAAAGGACTTTCACTGCTAGTAAGACAGAGGATTTCATTTTAATAAATATATAATTGATTAGTCCCAGCTAATATAGTATTGTGACTTAGTGATGCCATCCATGATTTAGGTATATTAGGTTGGGTTTTTTTATAGGCATAATAATTTTAAGTGTGCTGAAAGAACAGTGTAATAGTTGAGGACAGCAAGATTCCAGGTCATTATATTGTAGATTTTTTTTTTTAACTGTGTATTTATCAACTAGCTTCAATGCCTATCATATCAATTGTCTAGTGACAGCAGTCAGCATTCTGTCAGAGAGGTGACATTGCGTGCAACTCAAGCATTATACAAATTGCCTGGTATTAAAACTTTTCAATACCAATAATGGATACCTATGTGAGATTATTTACAAATTGAAATTTTCTAGAAAACTGGAGGAAAGTTTGTGGTCTTTTTGGCAGCTGAGTTAATGTAATTTTGTAGCAGAAATGGAGATTGGAGAAGGGAAAAATCTGCAAGCATCACAGCTCAGTTGTTGGTGAAACATGGGGATGAGGCAGATTTCTGACAAGGTTGAAGAGAGATTAAAAAATGCAGCTGTTCAGTGGAAAACATGGGCTGCTAATGCCCACTACAGCCCAGATACTTGTTCAAGTGACAACCAAAGTGGTGTTCGTTGTTTTTTTTTTTTTTTACTGAGCACAAACTCATGCTATTTTAGCCTAATTTTACGTAGGCAGTAATGATGGGGAGGAAGCTGGTTGTTTAAAGTAAGAACAGAGCAGTCCCCTTTTCATCCCCACCTGGTTGCAAAATCCAAATGAAATGGAAGAATAAACAAAGCTGTTTCAATAATTAAACTTTTGCAGGGCTTTTTTATTACTATAAGGACAGATGTTGGTAGATTAGACATAGTAATTGAGATATTTGAATGGACTGAATAAATCAGAGGCTTAAACGTGACAGAGATCTGAAATTTATCTAACTCATACAAAAACCACCTGGAATTCACATTCCAAGTATGGAAGCAGGTTGAGTAACTACCTTCACAGTCAGAGTAAAAACAAGGGAAAGATCTGTATAGAGTGGAGAAAGGAAATGAATGAATGAAGAAAGCTATGACTTGGAGGTGCAGGACTCGAGATTTGCCAAAACTAACCCAGAGCATCTGGCAAGAGTGAAACACAAAGTGCAAGACTATTTAGTGACATACGTAGCATGTCGCAACTAGCACATAAAAAAGGGGAAACCCTAAAGATTTTGTATAACCTAGCCGCATTCTCCAGACTAGTGAATAATTTTTACAGGATTCAAAAGAAACAAAGATCTAGAAAGTAAAATCAAAACCAGAAGAGAATAGTGAAAAGAACTGTGGCATGGAAGCTAAACTAGGAGAGCTCAACATGCTCAAAGGGGGAAGCAGTAATGACTAGTGAAAGAACTAGGGCATGAAGTTTTATGGCTTGTAGTAGAGATTTTAATCCATCTGTGGTATTGTGGTGGTGCTATATAGCACTTTTATTTTTATAAATATTTGCTATATTTACATTTATTCTATTGGTCTACAGCAACACATAAAGCTTTAAAACAAAGTTTGAAAACAACAAACACTGCAGGTATAAATGGAGAATGGGATAAAATGCAGATCAAGTTTACTAAAAGTAGACCTTTGAGTGTATTTTAATGGAAGCAGAATTTTTATGGATAGAAACTTGGTAAATCCAGTCGACTTTTATTTCAGTAAAGCATTTGATAACGTGGTACTTATGAGATTAGGTGAAATAGGAAATAGCACAAGAAATATGTTAGATAAAGTAGTGGCTAAAAGAGGGATGGCAATAGGTCTGTACTGGAAAGGTGACTATGAGACCAGAGAGGATTCAGCTTGGGCTCCTTATACCAATATTTGGCCAATATTATTTAACAAAGGCAATGGCACAAAAATAAGAGCGTGCTAATTAAACTTGCTGATGGCAAAAACAGAGGCCTTGCTCATAAGATGTATAAAAAAATTCAATTCTATAAAACAGGTGGTATAGCAGCCTGCAGTAACAGAAATAAAGTTAATTTAATACAGAATACAAGCCCATGTCCTTAGGGATTAATAACAAGATTTTCTGGCATAATAGGGGGATTCATCCAAGGGAAGCAATTGATTGGAAATGCCCAATTGTAATTATTGATCATGTCATTATGAGCCTCTAGTATGATTCAGCCAATTAAATGATATATTCAGGGCTGTAGAATATTACCAATAGAGAATAAGAAGTACCACTGTGTCTGGAATATAGTGTACAATTCCTGTTCAGAATATGAACTGAGAAAAGTGCAAAAAATTCAGTGGACTGAGCAACCAAAATTTTAAAATTGCTTAATGGCAGAAAAGCTGAGTGGCATATGATTACTGTCTGTGCATAGATTACATCCAGGATAGCACCCTCACGAAGCAGAGAGTTATTTTAAGCCACAGGGAAATGCTGGCCCAGAAACAGATGGATATAAACATGAATGTAATTAAGGACGAAGTCAGGGTGTTTCTAAGCATTGGAACATCATGGTTCTGAACCTGTCTCTCAATGAGAGTACTGGGTAGAAAAGCCTGACAATTTTCAAAATTGAATTTATGAACAGACTTAATGTGGTAAGGTTTTCTGCAGGGAAGGCTGAACTCGGTGACTCAGACTATCCCTCCCAAAAGGTTAGAGACTAGGGATACATGATGAGATAAACTCTATTTGGGGAAAAAGTCCAATGAGAAGTTAGCATGGATTTTACATAAGAAATCATGGAATCCAGGGAAAATGCAGAAGAATTGCTAAATGCAACAGAAAATTGAAAATCCTGACAGTGTAGTCTATTGTTTAAATACTGACTGTTTAAACATGCTGTTTCACAGGCTGCATTTTGAAAGATTCATTAGGAATACTACCACTCCCTTAAATTAAAAAGTCTGATTCTATGATTCTAAGACAACAAATCCCCCACCTCATTACAGTAATTGGAAAAAGAAACTGGATAAAATTGCATGGGTCTGGCTATATATAGGAAGTTCTGATCATTCTGAGTTTCTTAACATTCTTTAGTCTTCATCTTGAGAAGGCTTGTGGAAAATGCTAGGGGGCCATTCCAGCAAACAGAATGCTCTGCTTATGTCTGCAAAATACATCCTTCCTTTTCTGAATATGGTTTTGTTCACTGCAAAATTCCCAGTGAATATATTGGGAACAATATCAAGACCCTAATGTTTTTGGAATCTATATAGAAATACAGATGTATATTCACAAATGCACACATGCATGTATAGCAGAAGTTAAAATACTTTAGAAGCCTGAGGTTTATGTCTAAACAACTAATAGACCAGTCTATAGTATGGCTTTGAAACAGATTTTTCATATTAATTTAGTTACTGTTTCTGTTTTGTATGATGGAACAGTGTATACATATTTCATACATGCCTACAGGGTCAGTCTGACCATGGCTTTAGTTTGAAGTTCAAGGCCAGTACTGCCATGCAGCTTGAAAAATCAAGTGCAAAAATTTCCTTTAAGTTTTTGAAGTATAACATCAGTGTATACTTGAACCGAACCAGTTATCTTTGTTACATATGTCCATCACAAACATACCTGTAATAACTGATCTACCCGGCAAGTATTTGATAACCAGCAAGCTTTTCATAAGTGAAGATTTTACAGATAGAACTTAGATCAGTAAATAAATGACCAGATTTATTAAAGCATTAGAAAGATGGCCTGATGACATTTTTAAAAATATTAGCAGTAATGCATCTCTGAATAAGATCAGCTTATATGTGTTTATTTTCTGTTTAATTTTATCTGTTGAAAGAAAAATGTTTTCATCTTTTCCATGTAAGTTTATATTCCTGTTTTATTAAAAATTTAAATTGCCAAGATTTTATTCAGGTATTGTTTATTACATTGTAAGAAGAAGGCAGTAGAATTGCATTTTTTATAATGTAATTTTCAAAATCTCTATATAAAATACTCTAGGAAGCATATACATACTGACCTGCAAAATAGGTATTTTGAGGGTAAAATGTGATACAGCAAATGTACTAGCAGTGTTGTACAGTATCATTTCCTAGATACTTACTGTACATGTGATACAATATATAATTAAAAACTAAAGAGAAAGTTAGTAATTTGAATTTGGTGCTAAATATGAGTTATTTCTCTTTAAAAATACAATAGAAGCACTTTTGAAAGACATGTAAAATAACTATATTTTTGTATTAAGTTTTGATCTGTCAGCTTTGAGGTTTGGAAGAATACTATTAGACATTTAAGAAGCACTTTTTCTTAGAAGACATCTTCTAGAGCTGCCTCTCTCAAACAGACGCAGGGCATGAGGTGATGGAGAGCTCTGCGTGGTTTCCTCTGAAATGTCCCAGCCGTGTCACGGCTTACGCTAACAGCATGAATCTGGGTATTTGGAAAGAAGGCAGGCAGGGAGGAGAACAGGTGGAGGTACATCCAGACTCGGGGGACGCCAGTCCTCTCCCTCCTCAAGTGAACAGCAGAGGTGGGAAGGCTGAAGGGGTGGGAAATATAACAGCAGCTTTGATGGGAAAGGGAGCAGAGCCAGCCTCCAGCTCCCTTCAGCCCTGCTCTCCCCTGCCCCTGTCCCAGCCTGGCCTCAGCCCATCCTTGTCCCCAGGATGGTGTCTGATTCCAGGGCTAGGGCTGTCCCTGGTGCTCCTAGTGCCCTGCTCCTCACTGGGAAGCTCCTGTCCTGGCCCACACAGCTCCTGGCCCCCAGGAGCTGCCAGCCCACACAGCTCTCTGACAGCAGGGTAGAAACAGGAAATAAATTAGCTACAGGGACTTTATCAAGCACTATTAAAGTCCCAAACATGCGATGCTCCTGCAGGAGATCATTTCTTCTGTGGTGTTCTGCTGGCAAGGCCGGCCATGGATGGTGCCCAGGTTACAGCCTGGTGGCCACGTGCTGCACCTGGCAGAGCCGGAACCAGAGTTCTTCCATTTCTGCCCACTGAGTGGGTCTCAATAAAAAATTAGCCTTTGGTAAAATTACTGAGTAGATTTCAGTACATCTGAGTAGCGCTGGCATAGACAAAAGGATTTCTTAGTGAAAGAAATCTGAGGAGAGGCTGGGAAAAGGTAGAGGAAGGCTGGAAACTTGGCACGCCATCAGAGAGGAACCAGTGTTATTGGAAACCCTGTCATACTCCATAGGTCTCACTGCAGGGAGATACAGCTATAGCCCCCTCCTTTTACATTCACCCACTTTCTCTCACTCTTGGAACATGCTAAATATATTGTATTAGAGCCACATATTTTCTTTTTGAGTAAGCTGCATAAGCATTCTAATCATGCTACAAGTGTCATCACATGATGCTGGCAACACTAGGTACATCAACGAGGTTTGAAAAGGCTGGTGGAGCACAGAGATGGGAGCCTGCTAGTCTATCCCATAAGGGTTGTTCAGGGGAGCCAAAGGTGGCACATGTGAATACATCCAACTGTCCCTCTAGCTCCGTGGTCAGAGTGCACTTTGTGTCCTCTCTAACACTCCTACAGCCCTACAAAATTTTACAATATTTTCAGCATGCTTATTTCTTTAAATGAGTGCAGTGTAGCCCTTACTCAAATGGTTGCCTTTATTTCTGATGTTTTTATTCAAGGTACCCACTGTGTATGCTTTAAATTACACTGTTTAGAGTGTTGTACTGTGAGGCATGTTCTATACATTTTTGTATATGAGAACAAATTAGATAGATGAACCCACTTCTAGCAGGAGTTCCTCAAACATCAGAGGAAGAACTAACTATAGGATTTACTAAAGAAGTAGAAAGTGTGGAGAAGCAACAGAAAATGTGACAGATCTGAGGGGCATGACAGCATAGGCTGAGGTGTTTGGGCGTGGAAAGCAGGACAGAGTAAAATGTGAATGTGAGGCCAAGATCAAACCAGCCTGGGGGACCCTTTTGGGCCTCGGGGAGGAGCTCCGAATTACTGCTTCACGTGGCACCCATTTCACAAAGGTCAGACTCATAACCTGTAACCTTCTGTTAAATTTGGTTGAAATTGGTCAACGAGTTCTAAAACTACCTGGAGAAATTATGCCACGCAGATAGAAAGACAACTGCTTGTTAGGTTGCATAATTACATAGCTTTTCTCTTTTTAGGAAAAAAATTAAAAAGTGCACACGGCTAGGTAATTTTTTTTAATCACCTCTTCAGAATTTGGCCACACATTGGTAATGCACTTCTTTTCGATTTCTTCTTCTGTATCAGTTCTAGGTTGATACATATTGCTATATGTTGCATACTACATTTTCCACATTCTATTGTTCTACTACAAAACTTCATAGTTAATGGAGTTGAACAAAAACTTGGCTCCACACCAGTATGTGAGCTTACAATTACCGCCAACCTTTCCAAGCTGGCAATCAGGCCACTCTCCTTTGATAACTTCCAGACTGTCAGTGTCCATGGCCACTATTTTGTTCTGAATCCTCTTCTCTCTGTAGTTACATTCTTCTCTCCTGTTGATGAATAGTGTTTCATGGACTAATAAATTAAAAGTAGGAGACAAGGATTAAGAAATAGTTTTATAGTTATTTAAAGGATGAAGTCACCAACATCTCCAAAAAGTCTGCAAACAGCAGTGAGCGTAGAGTTGACAAAGTCTGCAAATGGTGACAAGTAATCACGACAATCAACCAGAAATCTCTGACTGAGAAAGGTCGCTGAAGTATTTCAGAAATAAATCATTAAATGACCAAAGAAATGAGTTTGGTAAATGCAAAGTGGTGTCTATAGGGAAACTAATCCTAGTATCTATACACAGTATTTACCTATTATCTTTTGCCACACAAGAATGGGCTCTTGGCAAGCACTGTAGCTCAGGAATGATCAGAAGGTATTGGAAGAGGGACACAAAACAAGTCATCATAATTCCATATAATCCCTAATCCCACTGTACACCTGGTTTAATCATTACATGAAATTCTGGTCATGCAGTAGTATTAGCGTAGGAATTAGAAAAATTGAAGAAATTCAACAATGAGACTGTTATGGAGTAGCTTTAATATACAAAGAAAAAAGGTGAACTTTTCAGTCCAGAAAGAAGAATATCGACGTATATTAACAGCGTATAAAAAGATTTTGTAGAATAAGTGAACAGGGTGCTTATTTTTATCTCAGAATGCCATCAGGCACTGGGTTTGAGACAAATAGGAAACAGTGTTTCAGACAACACATAATGAAGCAGATGGAACACCCTGCCCGAACAGGCGCAAAGCGGGAGGGCAGAACAGCCATTCTGGCATTCCCTTGCGGAGGGCAGGCCCGCCCGGGGTCACCGCTGGCCCAGCGCTCGGGGCCGCTGCCGCTGCGGGCTGCCCGGGACCGAGGGCACACCGCGGGAGGGGCGCGCCGCCCCGCACGGCGACATCCCCCCGGTACAGCGCCATCCCCCCCCGCACGGCGACATCGCCCGCACAGCGCCCTCCGCCCCGCACAGCGCCCTCCGCCGCACAGCGCCCTCCCCCCGGTACAGCGCCCTCCGCCCCGCACAGCGCCCTCCCCCCCGGTACAGCGCCATCCCCCCCGCACAGCGCCCTCCCCCGCACAGCGCCATCCCCCCGGTACAGCGCCAGTCC
This sequence comes from Xenops minutus, assembly GCA_035221455.1. Classification (NCBI taxonomy): domain Eukaryota; kingdom Metazoa; phylum Chordata; class Aves; order Passeriformes; family Furnariidae; genus Xenops; species Xenops minutus. The sequence goes on along the minus strand of JAWWEE010000158.1, from coordinate 46,561,010 downwards.
CAAAATTCCCAAACAGCGCCAGGCCAAGTCCAAAAATCCCAGACAGCGCCAGCCCAAG
>JAWWEE010000158.1:46523553-46560852 GCA_035221455.1 Xenops minutus | reverse complement strand
CGCCCTCCCCCCCGCACAGCGCCCTCCCCCCCGCACAGTCGCGCAGGCGCACAGTCCCACGCCCCTCCGGCCGCCATGTTGTGTGCGGGCGGAAGAACTCGTGTTCCCGGCGCGCTCCGCGGCGCGCCGCCATGTTGTCGCGGGGCGGGCGGGCCGGCCATGGCGCTGTTCCCGGCCTTCGCCGGGGCCGCGCAGCCCGGGCAGGCCCCGGCCGGCGGCTCCGGGCGCTCCGGCACAGGTAAAGCCTCGCACAGCCCTCTGCCCCCCGCACAGCCCCACAGCGGCCTGCTCCGCGCTCCCTGCTGCCCTCCCCCTGGAGGCGGTGCCGCCCCCGCCCCGCGTCCATCGCCCCCGGGCGCGCTTGGTTTGCTGGTTGGTTTGCTCTCGGTTTGTTGGGTTTTTGTTTTCCTTATCACTAGCTTTGGAGAACTTAAAAAGTGTTTTCCGAGTTCCTTGCTTATAAACCCAGATTTTAGTTGCAAAGCACTTTTTTTTTGGAAGATCACGAGTGAGATGATGATAATGAGTGTATCATTTGGACTGTTATGGTTGCTGTTTAGCAAGTTACCCTTTGATTAAATTAGCGAAGAACCCGTTCTGGTGTATTGCCGAGCGACGAAATAGTTACTATGTGTATTCTACTGGGAGAGGATTTGAACTAAGCTATCTTTCGACACCTTTAAATGTGCCCATTCTCCAGACACCACAGCAGTGGGAAACACTAAGAGAATTCTTCACTTAGGCTAAATTTCTTGTATGTTTGGTCCAATCATGGTGAGGTTTTGATGCTTTTAGCAGTACAGACTGGGGTTAACTTCTTGTGTTAACCTTTTCTGCATTATCCCCTGCTGCCATCACAGTTGTTGATATTCAGTGTGCCAGCACAGGGGTGTTCGAGCCACATTTAGGACCCTTTCTGGTAACAACACTTGGTGTAGGGAGTAGTGGGCGTAATAAGGTCACAAATTACATCTTCTAGGAGTAGAGGAGCTGCTGTGCTAGGCAGAGGTGCAGAAAAATTCTCGGTAATAAGACCTTGATTATATTTTAAAGCGTGGAGTTTAGCCTTTAGGCTTGTTACACATGGTCTGTGTCAGTGCAGGCCACCTGTCTGGAAGATAAAAATATACAAAAAAAGACGTAAGACTGACTTTTGAATCCAGATTTCAGTTGCTAGCACTGTTAATGAGTTACATATTGGTATACTGGATTTTATATGTGTGTGAGAATTATTCATAAAACTTGAGCATAATTTGTTTAGTGTATGTTTTAGTCAATATTGTACTTTGTTGTTGACAACAATGTTTTAGTGTAAGCTACAAAAATTAAGTATTAACTCAGAATCACATTTATGGTGGCATGTATCAAATTTCACATGTTCAGCTTGTGAGAACGTGAGAGGCAGCTTTGGTGTCTCTCTGATAGATGATTCTCTTTGCTCAGGCCTAATGTGAAGCCAAAGTCTGTCATAATACTGAGATCCTAGAGTATATTGATTTTAACATATTATGCGAAACTTAAGTTCTTTAGCAGGCATTTAGGACTTCTTCACAGCTTTATTGTAAAAGTTGAAGTAATAAGGTGAATATGTTGACCAACTATCTTTGTCTCATACTCTTACAAACCTTCCTAAGCCATTTCTCTAGTGCATGTGCTGCCTGAAACAGAAGTGTTGCTTACACTGCCGATCTTTCCTCATTGTAGAGTTGCAGCAGCCTCTAGAGTGCTGCAATTTTGTATATGGTTTCTTCCAATTACGTTGTCAAGCTTAATTAGCTTCTGATAGAAGACAAATTGCAAAGTTATCAGTAGCTATGAGGAGAGCAGTGGTAATAATTAACCCTAGTGACATTAGTAGGCATTATCTGCACCATTACTTCCAGTCTGAATTATGCTGTAGGTCAGACGATTTTTGCTGAAAGCAGATTTTCAGGATCCTGAGAGGCAACAAGAGGCCTTGCATAACTCTTAAAAATTGTCTCTGTAGACATGCACTGTAAATTTTTAATTTTTTTTTTTTCTTGAGAAGGTATAAAAAGAATGCCATTGGGTTGCTGCTGCTGTTGTGCTCATAAACATGGATGGTAAAACAGGAGAGCAATAACAAGTACATGCATATTATCACAAAATAGATATTCTGTATATTTTTATTCCTTATGCTTAAGAACATAAATCTGGTCTGTGAAAAAGATAAACTTTTTAGACGTTCGACAAGAAAAAAATTAAACAAGTGAAGAGAGAGTGTTTTGAAGTTTGGAATGCATTGTGATGTTTGAAATGCTTGTATCCAGCTAACTGATTCATTTGAGATTGTTTACGAACTGTTTGGGCTTTCTTATTGCATAATGGAAAACACCGTTCGATTCTTTCCGAATATTAGGTCAGTTCAATTAAATTATCCAGAAAATGCTGTACTTGGAGAATTCTGAACATTTCCCTGCTGTATCCACAAAGCTATATTGACTGTGCTACAGGGCTTGGTTCTTGCATGTGATTCTTCAATGCTTTAAAGATACAATTTGGTCTTACCTTCTCAGGTAGAACCAAGGTACAGGCACAGGCAGGGGGTTAATGTTTATCACTCCATTGCTCCAAGTGAGTTTAGGGCCTTGGAGGCCTTAAAACAATAATTTAAAATATAAAAAATCGCAAACCTTATTCTGCTTGTGCTGACTGTTGTAGTCATATTGCACCAAGTTAGTGAGTGACCTCGCATCTGTAAGGGAATAATAGATTCTTTAAGTAAAAGTAAGTCAAAATGAAATCTTGAAAGCTTGTTTCCAATAGTTAATTTTTTGCTATATTTTGGGCAAATTTCATATGGAAATGAGTCTCACACATGCTTGCTGTACATGTCTGCCAGCCTGATTCCCCAGTGTCTCTCTTCCTCAGTATAGGTAGTATAGAACTACCTTACAATAAATTTATTTCTGTCAAAAAACAATACTAGTAAATGATTTATTACATATTACAATGGGAAAAGTATTTTATTAAAAAGAAGAGAAACTCAAAGGCTGTGGAGAATGTTTTAGTGCCTGCAAGTAACTTATTGAACATCTGGCCAAAGATGAATTAGATAAGTTTTGTATATATTTGAAACAGATGCAATAATTTTAAGGAGGTCTGTCTAGCTAATAAGTTAGTTTTCTGCTGTTATGTGATACACCTTTACACCTGCCAATAAGTAAATTTTTTCTGTTTTGTTATGTCCATCTGGGTAGCAGAATGCAAATCAAAACAAAGGTGGATTTAGTTTTTTTAAGGAATTTTTTTTTTTTAATTATGTAAATAAATAAAAGTTTTTGCACAGATTATTTTCATTTACTGAAATCTGGACCATTGCACTTTCTCTGAATTTGACTGTGTTTAGTGAAGACTAGAGTGTGACCAGTGGAAAAACATTGTAGAGTTGTGGTTTGCTGCTGTGTTCCCATACACCTTGTCTGCATTACCAAAATTATCAGAAATAATTGAATGTGAGGAAGATACTTTTTCAAATCAATATCACATTTAATAAATATACCTCAGAAATCTCAGGTATAAGGCAGCACACAGTATACTGCATGACATATATAGTGAATAACACGTCTGATTTGCTTATGCAGTTATCAGGTGTATGAATTTATGTAACTCCTGGGTACTTTAGGTATGTAATGGTTACAGAATTGCCCACAAGAAACACCTTGATATTTCGTGGAAAATACTAAATATGATTCTTCTAAGAAATAATTCTGATTTTAGGTTAGTTCTTAATACATCTCTTACAAGATTGAGATAAGAAATTAACTTATTATTGCATGACAGTTTATTCCCCAGCAGAGGGAATAATTATTTTGATAGGCAAGTGAAATGTTGCTTGGATATTATCCAGCATAAATCTTTCTCCTTTAAGCTCACCATGGTTTTGGAAGAGTGCTTTGTGGTACATGTACAGTTTTAAAATCAGACACATCGTAAAAATGAAGGCGTTTGTACCAGGGTGGATTAACTGAAATTAAATAGTAGATTTTAATCATATTTTAAATAGGCAAGTAGGGGTTGCAGTTTTGAGGTTTCAATTTTTATTTTAATTTTACATTCATGTATCTTAAGTATTTTTCTGAAAGGGAAAAGAATTGTCACCTTGATTTGCAACAAAGTACAGCAGTGTATTTGCCTTAGGTTTGGTGATTGTAATAGGCAGGCAGAAAGTGTTAGGCTGGGGTGGCCATGGGAAGTGTGTTTTGGTCCTGACAGCCATGAATTTTGCATTCTCCTGTGTACGGAGGTGGCGGTTCAAGATGTGAGCCTCCCCATGGGGCCTTTGGTAAATGGGGCAGTCCCTTAGGAAACACAAACTGGAGCTTTGCTTTACTGTTGGTACTTCTTGGTAAGTTTAACTTAGGTTAGCAAACTGTTTTGCAGCCTACTCTGTGGACAACAATTCAGGGACATGAGACAGAAGAAAGAATTTTGGTATGAAGAGCTATTTCTGAAAGAAATACTTTAGGAAGAGGAGAGAGATACGGCTTGACAAACAAAATGAGTTCATGCTGTTTAAGGAGTAGAGGTCAGTGTAGTCAAGAGTGTGGCAGGAAGAACACTGAGTCAAAAATGATCATAAAGAGCACAGAGAAGAGGCAGGGAGACCAGAATTGTTCCTTTTGTTGTTACCTCCTATAATCTGGCACTGCAGAGGCTCCTGTTAAATTCTCTACTTACGTGAAATAACTTTTGTTGTTTAATATGTTAGAAAATTTCACATACTTAAAAGAATTCTAGAAATGAAATCTCTATGAAAATTGCTACAGAACTTTTAATATCAGTAAAATTATGACAAAAAATTCCCCCTCCACTTTCTGTCAGTATTTGATCTTATCTGAGATCTAGATGGAGAATGCTTAATGCTGACTAATAATCAAAATTAGCATCAAATAGCCCTTCTTTCACACTGTTGAAATTCTAATGGTATTTCAGTGGTTAGGGAATTGAAAATCCAGTGACCTGTTTCGACCTTGTGTAAAACCCTTGAGTATTCTTTTCAGTAATAGGTGTCCCTATCAGTAACATCATGTTAAGAATATTTTCTGTACTGTGGGTAAAGTACACTTTTGCTAGTTTGTGTAAGTTGTATTGCATTCATTAGCTACACCTTCCATTTAATTATGCCTTTGTGTAGTTTCTTTAATTTCACTCTTTAAATGTGTGAATATTTCTATTCTGTATTGTATACAGTATATTAAAATCAATGTATATTATAATTAATAAGTAATATTAAATATATTATGATACAGCAGATGATTTTATTATCCATATATAACAAGTTTATATAGTATATAAGTAAGTAAATTTAGACTTTTTAAATGGTAAAGATGAATATTGGACAGTTTGTCTTTTTTTTTTTAAGTGTAGAGCTGTGTATTAAACATACTAAATGGAAATTTCATGGACTGCTTTCCAATATGCTCAATTATCACACATGACTTAGTGACATTTGCTGTGAGTTTAGCTGTCTGCTGACTAAATTAAACCCAGCTTAAAAAAGCATAGCAAGCTAATTTGTATTGATCTCACACTTTTCTTTACCTGCAGAACTAGACTGGCTGAGTAACCCGAGCTTCTCTACAGAAGATGCACTATTACTCCACCAGCGCACTACAGAAGTTGCCAATCTCATTCCTGAAAAATCACCACTAATAAGGTAGATTGTACTTCAGTGTCCTTTAAAATAGCCTCTTTCTTTTGTCCTTCTTGTCTTCTGTTATATGAGACCAAAATCAGGAGCTAAAACCTGCTTTTCATTCTACTGTTCAGAATTTTAAAAGGCCTGAACTGAGTCATGTATAAAAGTATGAATAATGCTTCCATGTCCTTCAACTTAAAATAATGAGAAATTATACTTATGCAATTGCATTCCCATTTTCTTTTTCTCAGAGCTGCATTTAAATCATTGTTATTTCAGAATGAAAGGGAACCCAGTGATCATGATTCTTCATTAGCTTTTGAATGTCCTAAGTGACCCTTGAAATAATGTAAAGATTAAGCATCATCTTTGTGATTTCTCTGTGGAAACTGGAGAAATCAGCCATTTCAGAGTCGAGTTTTTTACTTTTTAAAAAACAGTTGATGTGAACTAATGAAATACCACATGTATCAAGTTATGTGGCTGATCACTGAAGTGAGTGATTAAATTCTTTTACAAAAATGATCCTTAAGCAGCCACATTTGCTCAAGAACTAGTTTTAATATTCACTAGGCTAGTTGCTATACTGAGCTTATCTACACTGTAACTAGCACTTAATAATGAATGGAATCAAGCTGTAGTAGTCAAGTTCAAAACCTGAGTCACTTTTCATTTGATACAAACTCCCGTGTTTACGAAGATTGTTGGTTGTCATGGTAGAGAATAGTTATAATCCCAAGCACAGCTGAATGCATCTTTTTGTATCCTTATTCTTCCATTTACATGTATTCTGTGCTTGAAAGATGATCAGTGTATATTTCTTCAAATCTTTTCAGGACTTTAATGTCATAAAACTAAGGATTTTGCAAGCTACCGTTCAGATAGAATGACATAATACATACACCCTTTTACCTTTGAAAAAGACTTTGTCAAAAAATAGTGTACAAAGAAATTTTTTAATTTTTTCCTATTGCCAGGGTGCTCAGTTTTTTCTCAGTTCAGTAAAAATTAATTGCTCCAACCTAGCTGGTAGTTTTGAGGGAGGTTGTTTTGTTTTTTTGGTTTGCAAGAGCATGTGTGTTTGTTTTAAAAGCCTGATGATTCTTCCATGGCTTCTTTTTTCTTAGTGTCCTTGCAAAAATTGTATTTTTGTATTACTTGAGATGCCTTATTTCTGAAATGCTGCATTTTCTTTAATGACATATTAGGAATACTGAGACTTGTCACTCCTTTCTTTCATTGGAAGATTGCAGAAAAAAAATGTTTAAAAAGAGCTTGTGCTTTAATTAAGGGTTAGAGAAGACCTCCATTATTCATTTGATGATTAAGTATGGGAGTGTACGTGTTATGTATGTACACATAGACGTGTTTTGCCAAAACCGTGTCCTTTGTGTGATCTCTTAGTAAGTCAGTTGTCTGTTGCATGTAATGTTACTGTATTACATTATGTGATACAATTACATTAGTTCAGTAGTCATAAAAAAAACTGTTCCTTGATGGTGGGATTTGAATTTCTAATCTGGAAATTATTTTAAAAGTGTGGTTTTGTTATTTCTTAGATCAATTGTAAAGAAACAGGAAAAAGCGCAGACTTTTTTCCTCTTACAGGTCACCCTGAAGGATTTCTCAGTCTCGTAGCTTGACCTAAGTTGTTTAGTGAAGTTAGAAATTTTATCAGCTCGGTCATCTTCTTTAATTTGTTGGTGTTAACAGGTGGATGCTTATTACAGATCACACATCAAAATGCCTTGACAATTAAAATGTTAAGACTGGTTGTCAGTAATTCCAGCAGCTGAAAAATATAGTTGTTATTTAAAACAGATTTAAGTCACTTTCATTGTATGTGTTACTGCTACTTTCTCAAAAAAATACAGGGAGAATAAAGGTAAGGGGTAAAATGTTCTGAACTTTCTTATGGTGGTATTTCTTAACAGTTTTACTACTTGGATACATAGATATATATAGGTGTCTATACTTCCTTTGCAGCAGAACTTCTTCAAGATCTGGGTTGTCAGGGGAAAGTGATACAGATGAGAGTCTGAAACAGGCAAGTAGGAAAAGGAAGAAAAAAAGGAAAAAACATCACCACTATAAGAAGACAAAAAGGAAAACCAAAGGGGACTCCAACAGCAGCGAATCGGATGTGGATACTAAGCACATCAAGGACAAAGGAAGTGGCAGAAATTGTGAAAAGGAAGCGGCAGCAAAGTATGTATATATCTGTTTATTAACACTGTGCAAGGTGTAAATTCACTGTGTTCCTGTACTTGCCTCTTCAACTGAAATTCTTGACACTGGTAGATCATTTTTTTCCTAAACTGTATATGACTAAAACTGCATTCAAAACAATGAAAATAGATTTAGAACTGCTTGTTTAATCATATTTAAAAAACTGTGACTAAAATATTCAGCAAAGTATTGTTGTGCAAGTCAAAGCATCATATGGTGACAGTGAAATTAATTTTTAAAGACATCTACAGACTTATGTTTGGTTTTTGTAAGCATCTTGTTTCCTTTTGTGGATCTTCTTTGGGGAGAGTTTGGAGAGGGATTACATTAAACGTTCTTAATTAGTGCAAAACTCTTAATGTACAGCTGGGTTTGCCTTGTAATATAACTTTCTTCTCACAGAGTTAATGTTTCCTTTTTTTGGTATTAAGACAAAGTTTGTTGTATGATTCAACATTTCCTTTATAGCCAGGCATTTATTGCTCTTCGTGCTTTGTAATTCCTGCTTGTAGTGCATCCGTGTGGGTATTTAAACAATTGGAATAGTTTTGTTAGATTTTCTTTGTTAATTCCAGGAGCTCTAAAGTACTGTGTAAAGTGGAGGTGTAGGTATGTAGCTGACTATCATGGTCTTTGAGCAGTGAAAGAGGTTCAGTGAATGCAGAGTATCCAGGTTGGGCATACCTAGCTGTGCTCTTCTCAGGCTGTTGGGTTTTGAGCATTTCAAAGTGTCCCTTTCCAGCTGGCTGTGTAAGTCACCTTTTGCTGGTTCTCATCATGTTTGCTACTTTGAGCAGCCATTTTGCCTCTCTCTGATAGCCTAGTTCCTGTATTTTCATTGGCATCAGCAGCTCTGGCTCTAATTCACAGCATTTCAGCTACTCCTTGAGATAGAGTGAGGGTTTGGTGACGTTTGAGGAATTGTTACAACTGGGTGTAGTCAAGGTAGTCTTTGACTTTCCCCCAGTTTACTACTTTTCTCAAGGTGGATGAACCAGGATCGAAAAGCACAGGCTTGTGTCCTTGTGTCTGTGCCCTGTGGAAGAGTGGCAGTGGTCCTGCAGTAGTTGTCTAACGTCTCTAGCCTCACTCACCTCTTCCTTTATGAGAACTCTCTTGTTGGCCTGTGGTGGCTAAGGCTTACTGTGAGAAGGGACAGTAAAAATCGTTTGGGTGCTAAAACCATTCTGCTCTCTCCCATCACTCGTCTTCACTGGAAGTCTTGCCTGGGTCTGGTTTGTAAGCTGTTTGCTAGATTGGGCCAACCAGTCAGTACTTTGCCTGACTGAAAGTATTGAAGTTCTTTCATGGTGTCTATTTTTACTTCTTTCCATAAATTGTTGATTCTGAGAGAATTTGAATTTTTAAGAAACTGGTTTTGAAATCTGAAGCACAAAATTGCTCTGAATGTGAAAGGTCTTGTGAAATTTTAGAAAACGTCTCGACTCTAAAACTCCCATATTTGCACCATAAATTCAGATTGGGAGAGCATAGTTTCCTACAGCTCAGAGACAGGTGGCAATTTCCACTTAAATTCATTTGTATAACTGTAGCACTTTGATGCACACTTTTGTCAAATGCATGGATATAATTACAGCTAATCCTCTTACAGATTGTCCTCTTTTTCTTAATTGCCTCATCTTATTGAGTTTTAGAGGTAATAATATATGGCTTTTGGGTTATAGTTTGCCAGGCAATTAATTGGATTGATTGGTTAAATCTGTTTATTACCTTTCCCAATCATAAATTCAGGTTTTGAAAGTGCAATGAGTGTTTGTGTTTGGGTTTGAGGCTCTGATTAGTGTAATTCTAATTGTTTTTTCCAAGCACGGAACTGACTTTGCAATTGTGGATCGCATACCATGACTTTGAGTAAATTAAATTATTATGAACTACAGAAATGTAATGTTTCCTGGGTTTTGTAAATGCTGAATATATGCACAAATGCTTAGAATATGCTCCTTTTCCTTTTCTGCAGCCTAGGTAAGAAAACATCAGATTTTACCAGCAGTCACTCTATTTGGCTTGATGATGTCCAGGCTTTCACAGCAGACACCTTCAAAATAGATAAGAAGCCAGACCCTGGAAACTGGACCTACAAATCCTTGTATCGTGGGGACATAGCAAGGTACAAAATTTTGTTTTCTATCTGTACTCAAACTATTGCAGAGTCACTGTCTCAAGAATCATTAATTTGAGTCTGGCTGTGACATTTTTGTATAGAAGATGGGAAAAGGTAACTGAATAGTTTATTTCAGAATCTAGCTTGGCTTTGGGCCAACGACAGTGACAAGTGGTGTCCCTTGGTGGTCTCTGTTGGGACCAGTGCTATAGTTTAATGTCTTCCTCAATGGCATGGACAGAGGGATCAAGTGCATCCTCAACAAGTTTGCCAACAACTCCAAGCTGAGCAGTGTGATTGACAGTCTTGAAGGACAGGATGCCATCCGGAGGGACCTGGACAAGCTCAAGAAGTGGGCCCCTAGGAACTTCATGAGATTTAACAAGTGCAGGGTGTTGCACCTGGTAGTGCTCCAGGCTGGTGTATGAAGAGATAGAGAGCAGCCTTGCTGATGACTTGGGATGCTGGTGGATGAGTAGGCTGGACATGACCCAGCAAAGTGCGCTTGTGTCCCAGAAAGCCAGTTGTATCCTGGGCTGCATCTAAAGCAGCAAGGCCAGCAGGATGAGGGAGGGGATTCTTCCCTCTGGTGAGACCCAACCTGCAGTGCTGCATCCAGCTCTGGATTTCGCAGCACAGGAAGGACATGGACCTGTTGAAGTGAGTCCAGGGAAAGGCCACCAAGTTGATTATAGAGGATGGAGCACCTCTCCTATGAGGAAAGGCTGAGAGAATTGGCGTTGTTCAAACTAGGGAAGAGAAGGCTCTATTCAGTACCTATAGAGGCCTACAAAAAAGATGGAAAGGGACCGTCTGTAACAGACAAGGAGGAATGGCTCCAAACTGAAGGACAATAGGTTTTGATTGGATATTAGGAAGGAAATTCTTCACTGTGAAGTGGTGAGGCACTGGAACAGGTTGCTTAGAGAATTTGTGGGTTTCCCAACCCTGGAAGTGTTCAAGGCCAGGTTAGATGGGGCTTTGAGCAGCCTGGTCTAGTGGAAGGTGTCCCTGCCCATGGGGTTGGAACGAGATGATCTTTAAGACCCCTTTGAACCCAAACCATTCTATGGTTCTTGGATACATACTTTAAAAGGCAAAAGATGGCATTAAATAATGGGTATAAAGTGCATGATTTTCATTGTTTCTGAAAACATTCTCTGTGTAGCGAACCTCAAGCATGTGAATTTGCAGAACTGCCATCTGGAGATGGCAGAATGAGTCAGATTCAAAGGCATGATTTTGAGGTCCAAAATACCAGGTTGTGTTATAGATCATCTTTGGGCGAGTACCCCTTTTGGTCTCTATTGTTCTGTTTCTCTGTCTGAAAGGAAAATGAAAGAACTGATTATTCTATACCAGATTTGTTAAGAGGTTTACTTATTTGGGTAGTTTGATATCCTTGTAAAAAAAACCCAGGAAGGTACAGATACTTTCTTAGCAAACAGATTCAGTGATAGATCAATCATCCAGACATTGTACCAAAAGGTGACTGTCTTACGCAATGCTACATTTCAAATTAGTATAGATGAAACTACATATTCAACATCCTTCGTGGGTTACTGGTACTATGATGACCCTTCAGAACATTTCCCTGCATTAACACAGAAGCCCACCTAAAGGAGTCTACACTTGGCTCATGTATTATGTATGTACACTTCTTGATTTTCTCAAGGAAAATTGTTTGCTGGATCTAAAATAATACTGTATATAATTATTTGAGGAGGAGGGAAAATTTATGGCTTATATTTTTGTAGTGTTATATACCTTTGGAATAAAATTGCCTGGTTATGATTCATTTTAATTTTCTACCACCTTTTGATTGTCAACTGTTTGGGTCAATTTGAATGGAAGTATTTCCTCCATGCTTGCTTTCAAAAAGGAGGTGTTCTTTCTGATGTGTATTTTAGAATATGTGTAATTGTATTTTCCTTTCTAAGATATAAAAGGAGAGGAGAGTCCTGTCTTGGCATAGATGCAAAGAAACAGTGTATAATTTGGGACAGTTCTGCATCAAAAAGGAAGCAAGTACAGAGTCGACCTGAGCGCTACTTTACAAAGAATAACGTGAAGATGCTGAACACAGATGGGATTCCTGTTTGCAATAAAGATTGTCCAGCTGACCCACCTGCTTTTATACCAGTTCCCCAAGTAGCAATCAATGAGTCTTCTGACAAAACAGAGGTAAATCCTCTTGGGATTTATGATCCATCAACTACAGTGTGGCTACAAGGAAAAGGATGCAAAAGTGCAGACAGTGAGTCTGTAAATACACAGCAAACAGTTCAAGAGCCTGGGATAAACATGAACCCCATGCTAATGACAAAAGTGGAAGAACATAACAAGAAAGTCAGAGAAAACCCAAGAGATATTAATGCTTGGATGGAATTTATTTCATTTCAGGTATGTATTCTAACAGACCTTGTTGCTTATTATAAGTAATAAACACATGAACATTATATTGTAGTTTCATTTGTTTAGGACTGTATATCTTCTGTTGTTGAAGAACGAGTTTTAATTCATCTTCACAAATGTCAGTATTGTGATTTTAGTGATGATTCTTCCTAATGTAGTGATACTTCTTTTTGTTTTAGGATGAATTAATGAGAGGACCTAGCCCTTACGCCAGTAAGGGAGAGCAGGAAGTAAGAAGAAAATCACTCAAGTTAATCTTGGAAAAGAAACTGGCTATTTTAGAGAGGGCAATTGAAAGTAATCCTAGTAATGTTGATCTGAAACTTGCCAGGCTAAAGCTTTGCGCAGAATTCTGGGAACCACCAGCTTTGATCAAAGAATGGCAGAAGCTAATTTTCTTACATCCCAATAATCCAGAGATGTGGAAGAAATACCTTCTGTTCTGTCAAAGTCAGTTCACTACCTTTTCTGTTTCAAAAATCAATAGTCTCTATGGAAAGTGTTTGACAACATTGGCAGCTGTACAGGATGGCAGCATGGTATCCCATCCTCTCCTACCTGGCACAGAGGAAGCTATGCTGGGTAAGGTTCTTTCTGTTTCATATTATGGTCAGTTTGGTCTTCATAGGAGCTAACTGCGTTCAGAATAGACTTTCCTATGTATTGTGTGGAGCTTTTCTTCTCATCAGAATGCCTGGCATCCTGGTTTCTTAGCTGTGAATTAAAGCAGATATTCCAACCAAATATGGATGTAGCAGATCCTTTTCTTCCCCAGGAGAGTTTATGATACAACGTCCAGTAAAGTCTAATGTGCTGAGTGGTTTATAGTGCAGTGTCAGGACTGGAGAATCACAGCCAAGAGCCAAGAGATGGGCTTTTAAAAGAAAAGAACAATTATGTCCTGTTCAAAAGCTTTACAGCTAATTACTTGAATCCAGAAAAGAGAAGAGACATGGCAAGTCTGATGTAAAATTTTCTTGAGCATCGCAGTTTGTAGATGGAGAATTCTAAACTGTAATGCCATGTGATCATGTCTTTTGTATTTATTCTATGCATATATCTACCATTTTATTATATAATTATCCCTGGAAGGAAAATTAGTCAGATGATTAGGATGCTGGAATGGACCCAGGGAAGAAATGATTTTATGCTCAGTTCTGGCATGGTCTTTAAATTTATTTGGAGCTAAATGACTTATCCTATCTCGTTTCAGTTTTGCTTCTCTACCTTGGAGTGTTACTGTGATTATTAATCTATGAATATACAAAGGAGGGCAAAATATTAGTGTCAGCATGAATATTTTTGCCTATTTTTTTTTTTCCTTTTAAAAATTATTTTCAATCTAGAAGAGACTGTTATGGAGTCCACTTTTTTTCATGTGTGACCTCTTGTTTTTCTCCAGGTCCTGTAACTGCTAAGCAGTGGTGCTATCTGTTATCCAATGTCCAGTCTGGATTTAGAGATTGAGGTGCTGGGTTTACAAATTAGTTTCAGGTGTTCAGATCTCATTTGGTCTTTGGCTGATTCATCTTGGATCAAGCACTGGAAAAAATGCTGCAAGGGAAAAATCCTGTACTGGCCAGGTGGATATTGTACAGCCTGATAGCTTCTAATTGCTTCTGCTGTCTCTGATTCCAACACTTCAGTCACTTTGTACACTACACTATGATGAATGATTCTCAGGACAAGTATTTTACTCAGAAGCTGTTTTTGGAAACAGGAAGGTTTTCCTTTAATTTTGTTTCCCTGCACACATTTGAATGTGTGACTCATTAAATACTGTTTGTCAACTGCTATGAGAATTTTTTAAAATAGAGTTCCTTTAACTAATTAGATAATGATGTATTGATGTTTTTCAAAGTACTTTTCTCCCAGTGTCCATAGATAGATTAAAATGGAAATGAACTCAACTTTAAGAGTGGAACAGAAATACAAATAATTTCCTGTTGTTCTGTATTAAGCCTATGGTGATTTGTTTATGAACACTGTCAAGTATTTTATTTTTCCCCTTTGGAATTCATCTGATTGAAGTAGAAAAAATTCCAGTGGGAGATTTCTTAAGATTTTTTATTAGTGACTCAACTATATAATTCTTGGGCTGAGTTTTAACTAACAGTTAGGAAGATTAGCAGAATGTTAGTTAAGTTGGATACACAGATTGGTTCACAAATTAATTATGAGATGAGTAGCAGTGTACATGTACAGTAGGCTTGTATCTTCAACCTTTGACCTTTGCTAAGGACAGAGTGTAAGAGCTCGTTTGACATAGTAGCAGACTGTGCCATCTAGTGGTCAATTCGGTATGCAGCACTATCTACTTGAAAATGGGTGCTTTTTTTATTGATTTTTTTTTTTAACATGAAACTTTAGAAAGGTAAAACTGAATTTAAAATGATAGAGCTTTTACATAAACTTTGAGATAAAAATTTATACTTTAAATTTGCTAGTAACTGTTAGTATAAATGAGATGAAGATAAAGCATTCTCAAATTTTGCTCTGGGAAGGGAATCCTGTTTTTCAAGTTATACCTACTGGCTGGGGAGAAACATCCTTATCTTTTAAGTCAGTTCAGCTGCAGAAGTATCTTAGCATTATGGACTGAATTAAATATGTGTTCATTCTATTTTCAGTTTTTACTACAAAGAAAATGCTGATATTTGCATTTCTTCAAATATAATTTTCTTTTTTATAATGCAGAAAATTTTATGCTATAATTTATTTTTGGCACCAGCTTGGCAGCAGATCCTGGTGAGGTAATCTCTACGTTCAGACTCTCTTAATCAAAGTTCATCTCTTTGAAGCTGAGAGACTAGGAAAGGAGAACTTTTTCAGTGTCAGTTGGACACAGTGCCTAAATTGGTTAAAATACTTTGGAAGAATCTATTAGGTACTTAATAATTGTTTTAGTTGTTTAAGTATCTTCAGAAATCTCTTGAGTCTTTGTTATTGGATATAATCATTGGCTTTGCAGAAAAAATTGGAGTAAATGCCTGGTTTGTATATTCTAGCTGAATTCAGGTTTTTACATGCACACGTTTGATGTGCATAAAGGAGTAAATAATTTCCCACTTACGAAAAAATAGCATGATTTTTAGGAGCCGTTGATTCTAAACTGTGTTGTTGCTTGTATCTAGACACCTAAATATTTTGATTGTTTTAAACCCTCCAAAGCCAGTGCATTTAGTGAAGAAGAAATAGTTTTTGAAGAACTGTTTAGAACTAAACTTACTCAGTTTGAAGAACTATTCAATTTCAAAACTGTCAGTGATTTATTTAAGTCCTTATTTACGAGTTTTGGGGTTTTTTGCAAGCCACTTAAGATTATGATTTAAAACAGTTTGGTTTTTGAACAGCCTCTCTTTTGTTAAGACTAGAGTATAGTTTGGAGTAGTTGAGTATCTCTGAAATTTTCTTGAGCTACTTAGTAATAGAGGTATTTATAATACCTATTATTTCTCCAACTCTTTCATTTAAGACTCTTGAGGCAAATATATGACTAGAAAAACTGGGGCTTTGCTTCCCTTTTTAAGCTAAGGCTGAGGCTTCATGTGCAGTAGGGATGTGGCAGTGATTTGTTGAAGAGCAAGGGATAGGGCTCTTCTCTACTTTTAAGCAGTAATACTTAAGAAGACCGGATTTCTCCTTACTCAGGTCTTATATAAAGGAAAAGAAAAGGGAATGACAAATGGAATGAAAACAGTATGTTACCAGCATATTACCAGTGTAACTGTCTCATGCAAAACTGAGACAAAGAGGATTTTGGTTTCTATCCCCTGTGTGGATTGTGATAATGCCAACCATCTTCAAAGAGGGCTACAACCACTGACAGATGCTGGATACACTGAAGTTGTGACTGTTGTGTCTACCTTTTTCATCAGTAAGGACAGTGCATGTGTAGAATGAATAAAAATTCATTTCTTTGTCACATTTGAAGTGGGCAGTTTTAAAGTTAATTCAGCTATGACAATTTTGATGTGTATTTGTGCTAGTTACTTCCTGTGTTTTGAATTTTGATATTGTTCCTAAACAATTATGCGCTACAGCACTTCATGTATGTGTTTTGTATTTGTGGGCTGTAATAAAATATTTTGCAACAAAAGTAATCTAAAATACTAAAATTTTGTCTTCTTTATTTTACAGCTATATTTATTCAGCAGTGCCACTTTCTGAGACAAGCTGGCCATTCTGAGAAAGCAGTGTCTTTGTTTCAGGCTCTGATTGACTTCACCTTCTTTAAACCTGACAGTGTAAAAGATCTGCCAACAAGGGGACAGGTAGTAATTTCTGTTTAAATGGGTGTGTGTCTTCATGTATTACAGAGAATGCCGTGCCAGAAAAATGTTGATGAATTTTTCAGCACAAAGGGGAATATTCTGGATAACAACTTACTTAGTGGTTCTTCAAGGTGATGCTTGCTTTGAAAAAAATGCTTGTGGGGCCTCTGGAACTCCAGGCCAAATGGCTACTTCTACTGTATATAATAGAAGTGTGATAACCCGTCATTTTATGTCTTCTTTTTTTACTAATTAAAGATGAAAAAATGGAAAAAATGGAGATAGCTGACCAATGTCTGTGTCTAGTTAGCACTTGCCCTCCTTCTTTTCCCCAGAAATGCGGTTGGTTTGTTACTGTTGATGGAGAAAGCTAATATGACCTAAAATATCTTTGATTTCTAGAGAGTTCTTGCAAAAGTTTTTAGGTTCTCTGTTACCCGTTTTCATTAATTTTATGGCTACATTAGGAACATCATGCTTTCAAGTGCCTTTTATCTGACCCATGAGATTCTGTTCAGTTTATTGTGTTAAGTGCTAAAGTAGTAAATCAGTTTTTATCTTAATAATCTCAGGGGAATGTTGGGTGTGCACCCTAATAATAATAAGTAAGTTAATATTTAGATGTCAGTAGCATCGTCCCACTGAACTCTTAGAAGCTGTTTCCTTTCTAATGAGTGATAGGGAGGGCCACCACTTAGGCAGCTGGCCTACCGTAGAGAGCAAAAATTGACTTTACTTCCATTACCTCACGTTCTTCCCCAGAAACTACAACTTAGACTCCATTTTCGGTTCTCTCAATTAATGCTGTTACCCACAAATGGAGCAATCTTAGAAGTTAAATAATAGTGATGTCTTCTTAAAGAGCCAAAAGTTAAAGAGTTCAATCATAGCTATCATGTGGGATTTGGTATAGTTGCATGGATATGCATATTCAGGCTTATAGTTAAAGTCATTTGAAAAACTGCAAGGTTATCTGTAGTATTTCAAAAATCTAAAAGTAGGATTAAAAGGAACCTTGATTTAAAAGGCCGGTGTTTTGGTGGGAAAGTGCAGTTCTTGAAAACAGGAAAATGCCAGATTTACAGCCGATTGCACATTCTGCTCTCTTGCAGAAGCGTTGTGACTCAGTCTGGAATTACTTGTTTCTGTACTGTTTTCACAGTTCACTTTCTCACTTGCAGCAAAGAATAAATCCATGAGGAGCAGAATTAGATTTTGCAGTTGCTGTAGGCCCTGCATTTTCTGATACGTTGATGCTTGATTTTTCTTAGTGTAAATTTATTGTTAATACTTGTATTAACAGTCACATCTCAGTGTCCAAGGCAAGTGCACAGCAGAAGCATGTATTAGGAGGGACAGTCATTATTGCTAAGGATACACAAACCAGGAGGAATTGATGATTCTAGAGATGACTGACTGCATTCAGGCAGTGACAAAGTCAGAACTAGAACCTTGGGATTTTGATTCACTGGAAAGTGCCCTGACCTTATTGACCACCCTGAAACCTGAGACATGAAAGGCCTTACTTACCTTTTCTTCATGTCCTTAGTTCAGGCATATTAGTGTTCAGCTGTAACATTTTGATTTGACCATAGATATGTGCTTGAGTTACCATTCTGTTAGCCAAATTCTTCATCATCCCATGGAAGTTAGAGAGGAGGGGGGATTTGAGATCTGAAGGCTACACTTTGGGGACTTTGGATCTTTATTCTTGAAGGATCTATATAGGACGTTAGGCTATTATAGCAAAGATATTTTTCTGTCTTTAAAGCCCAATACCTTTTAAAACAATCTTCATGAGAAAAGCTGATGGCAGTCCTTATGTGCCACAGGCATAACTTAATACTCAGTTGTCCCTGCTGAATCTTAAGCATCATCTAACAAACTCTTCAGATATAGAAATTGCATCCAGATAGGTGCTTATAGGGTCTGGAAAACCTAAGTTGATCTAGATGATGTTTGTATAACAGCAGAAATTATTTTTCTCTGTTTTTTTTTTTTTGTTGCCCCTACCCAAAACAATAGGTGGAATTCTTTGAACCCTTTTGGGATAGTGGAGAACCACGAATTGGAGAAAAAGGAGCAAGAGGCTGGAAAGCATGGATGCACCAACAAGAAAAGGGTGGCTGGGTTGCTCTTAAGGATGGTATGCGTGTCAATATGTGTAGTTTTATGTCCGTATGTTCTCCTAAACATTTCTGTTAGAATTATATAAGCTGTTTCTTCTCATGTTTTTGTGTCCAGGTTTTGAAAATTTACTGAGATTAAAATAATGTATATCCCACTGCAGAGGGAATAGCATTTCTTGAATGTTCTGTGTACAATATTGTTTATGGAGTATCGCTGTCCTTCCTAGGGTGAGAATTAAGGGAGAGGATGTAATCTACAATCGAGTATGGTCTTTAAAATTGTCATTTCTTTTCAAACTTTGGTTAGAGTGTGGAAACGCTGTCATTTTTCATAGAGTTGCTGACTAGAGGAGAGGCTATTGATCACAAAAACCCCAGAAACATAGAAATATAAAAGTAGAGAAATTAGAAATCTTGCAACCACCTGTTTGTTTTACCTGAAATTTAAGATTGAGAGTGTTTCACCCAGCTAATGGGAAACGTCAGGATCAAGAATGTGGAGGTAATTGTAGAAATGGCTCGATTTTCATGTAAAAAAAAAAAAAAAAGTGCAGGTAACCACCAAATTTGGAGGACTATTTTTTTTCCCCTCAACAACAAGAAAGAAAAAGTATGTCAGAAAAATCTCTGAGCTTTTCCTTAGCCTACAGGTGCTCATTAGTTTCTGCACAGAATTAATATATTGCTGTCAGAGGAAAAATACGCAGGTTTTATCTAATAATCCAGAAAGATTATCATAAAAGTGGATGTGGTTAAGCCCTTCATTTTGTGTGTGTGTTTAACTACATAGGTTGTTTCCATTGCACATTAACTAAAATGCTGAAAATGCCAGGTATTTTAAAGTAACATGGCCAAGGTTGTTTTGCAGTGTTTAATTTTAAATTACTAATTTTTACTTACAATGTTCTTCCTCAAAATGTTTTATGCACGTGAGTACTCATAGAAAATATTTGAGATTTTATGCTCAGGTATGAAGTGAGGGACAAAAAGATGATTGCCTCTTGGCTCTTGCTTGCAAATTGCTGTTGATAAAAGTGGTCCACAGCCTGTCAGTGTTTTCTTTTCTCCTCTGTGAGAAGGTTTGAGTGCTGACACTGGTTCAGAGCTTATAGAAGTTTGGAAACTTCCTACTCTTTTCTGAAGAGTTGGTGTCAAAACCCAGAACTGTAATGTGGAAATTTTCAACTTTGTCTTATGTCTGGTTTTTTAACACTGTATTTGTTTACATTCTTAAAGTAGTTAAAATTGTGTGTTGTGTCTGGCCTTTGGATTTGGAGGATTAAGTTTTCTTTATTAATTTTGTATGTTTGTTTTGGTTTGATTTTAGATGATGATGATGATGATGAAGAGATAGATGAGGATCAAGAGATAAAGGATAAAACTCTCCCCAAGTGGCATATTTGGTTGGATGTTGAATATTCCCGTGAAGCAAGGCACTGGTTACCTTGGAGGCCAGACAAAACCAGAAAGGAAACCGAAGAAGATTGTGAAGATCCAGAAAGACAGGTCACTGTCATATAATAAAACAAGGGGAGACAATAAAGCTAACTGTACTTTAATTTGAATTTATTACCAGTGGATATGTTAGAAGAGTAATACTTTTCTTCATTTGGAAGAAAGATTTTTTTCTTTGTTTGAAATTCAAAATTTACCTGAGGTTTTGTGCTGAGACTTCTAAAATCCATGGGGAACTCATGGTAAACTTTGGAAACTCTGCAGGCAAATAGTCTGTCTTTGCTGATCAGTGATTCCTGTCACCTGTTTGTGGAAATGTCACAGAAATCTGTGTTTAAGAAGATATGTGCATTAAATAAACAAAGGGGTTTTTGCCTTCAAGGCAGAGAGTTGGATTTTTTTTTTCCTTGGGAAATAGTTGGACATTGATTTTTTTCAAATAAAAATGTGTTAAATGGCCCAAGTAATAGTATCTTTCAGACTTTCATTTTGTTAAGTTTTCTGTGGAGGTCTTTGATGCTTAAAGGCAAAGAATTCTCTTCATAGCAAATTGACAGTCTGACTGGAAAACCATATTGCTTGTTTAACTTATCTCTTTTTAATTTGAGCGACATTCACACACCACTTAATAGTAATTCTCAATCTTACTGACTTGAAAAGGTTCTTTAATTATGTAAGTTACAGATTTGCTGCTTTTATTTAATTGTATAAATTAATGGATTTTGTTTTAATTTGGATTTTTTTAGGTGTTATTTGATGATCTTGGACCATCTTTAATCCGTCTTTCTAATCCAAATCTTCAACGTCAACTCTTATACTCGTTTTTGCAATTCCTGGGAGTTCCATGTGCAAGTAAACTCTTTCCTTCCAGTCTCTACATTGCCATGGATGAAAATAACATCTTCGACAGTGTGCTTTGTGATGATAAACCACTGACTTCTGTCGATTTTCCGCTTTCTGGCTTCAACAGTATTGGTCATATGGACACGATGTTACGAGGCAGACATCAGATAGGCCACTGTAAAGAAGGAGAGGAGTTCATACAGAATGTTTTCCATGTTCTGTTCCAGATTTTTACAGGAAAGGAAAAATCTAACCTGTCCATTTGTTGGTTACAGTATGAAATATCTAAGGTAATGAGAAGTCTGCATATAATGACTTCTGCGATGTGTGGTTTCTTCCTTATTAATATTTATATTGAATTAAATATTGATGAAAATTGTCTTGCAAGACTAAGTGTTCAAATCAGGAAATGCCAATCAAGATTGCATTGAGGGTTAAAAGAAAAGCTAACCACCAAATCCTTTTCTTCAGTACGTATTGCACACTGGCCTACACGTAGCAAACTATTTTTTTAAGCTTTGCATAAATGTTATACAATACATTGTATGCTGAACAGGATTGGTTGCAAATGATTTTTTTACAGGGCAAAGTGAGTCAGCCAAGTACTTTTACAAAACTGTTCTACTAAGTGTGTAATTCCCAATACCATAATAAAAGCATCAAATTAAGAAACTTTGTACTTCCTATACAAGTTACATTTGTAGTGTTATTGAAGGATATCACACCTTTATCACTTTCCCCAATGCTGGCAGTGTTCAAGGCCAGCTTACGTAAGGCCTCGAGCAGCTTGCTCTAGTGGGAGGTGTCCCTGCCCATGGCAGGGAGGGTTGGCACTAGGTGATCTTTAAGGTCCCTTTCAACCCATAACATTCTGTGTGTATGAATATGGATTTATTCAAGTAAAACTTGATAATACTAATAAATGCCCACAGAAGGGCAGAGAATCCGGGTTGTCTTCCTAATGCTTAAGAAAGTTTGGCATTGTGTTTCTCTGTGGATAAGATCCCTATCTCTTACCTCAACACTACCTGACCAGCGGATCTCCTGTTCTGTAATCTTCCCATCCAATATACACTTTTGTCTGTTAGCACATTCCCCTCTGTGAAAAGCTACTTGAGTTTAGTTGTGCTACTCATAAGCTACATAATTTATTTTCCTTTTCTGAGTCATTACAGGTTAGCAGCTCTGTGTTTCAGCAGTTGGCCTTTTAAAAGAGTGAAATTTGATATTAGTTAATGTCAGCAGCAGGAGTAAGAATGGTAAGCCAGTGTAATTTGGCTATATTGGAGGGAGCTGACAATAGGCAGTAGCAACAGATCTGTCTGGTGGTGAAACATGGAACACTATGAAAACAAAACATAGTAACGAAGTAAAAAGTGCTGTGAGGGGGTTTTTATCCTTTCTTCTTCCACTCCTCTCAAAATTTCTTCTGTTTATTTTCACCTACAGGTAGTTCAATGTCTCAGAGCAAAAAAGAAAAAGAAGCTAAAAGCACAAGGGAGGAAGAGTAAAAAGTTAGCCAAGAATTTCCTTAAAGCACCTGACAACCGAAATGACCTTTCTCTTTGGAAACTCTACGCCTACCTAGAATGGCTGCTTGGTAACACAGATGATTCCAGAAAGGTGTTTGACACAGCTCTTCACACAGCAGGGACAGGAGGATTGAAGAGTGCCCACCTCTGTAGCCTCAGCCTGCTTTATGCTCAGCTGGAAGTGGAACTGTTAGAAAGTACAGAAGGGGCTGTTATGTCACGTGCTGTTCATATATTGACCAAATTGACTGAAAGTGGACCATATGTGCCCTATAGTGGACAGGTGTTATCTGTGAATGTCTTGAAAGCTCGTAAAACATATGAACATGCACTGCAAGATTATTTAAGTAAAACACCAGTTTCTGATCAGGATCAGGTCAGTGATGCTGATCAGCTGGTTAACTTGGTTGGTTGTTATGCACTGTTCCAGTATTTGACTGTTGGGATTGATGCTGCAGTATTAATATATACACAGGCTTCAGAAAAGCTTGAAGCTTCTGCTCCACAGAAATGTGACAAAACAGGAGACAATTTTGGCATTCAAAATTTTCCCAGTGCTCTTGAAGCTGTCGCGCTGCTGCATACAAATTTACTGAGATTCCACATGAAAATTAGTGTTTATCCTCTGAATCCTCTGCGAGAGGCGCTAACAGAGGCTCTGAAACGGTATCCTAGCAACCAGGCTCTTTGGAGGTCATACATCGACATCCAAAGGAAGTCTCACAGTGCTAGCAAAGCACGAAGATTTTTTGATAATGTCACAAGGTCTACTAACTCTTTAGAGCCGTGGCTGTTTGCAATCCAAGCAGAGCAGATGAGAAAAAAACTCGCAGAGAAAGTCCAGAGGTAATACCTTGTAGCTCCTTACAATTACGCTTTTTTAAATCTGTTGAATAACTCCATAGAGGAGAGTGAATGCTATCAATAGTTCTCATTTTGCAGATGAACAAGCTGTAGCTAGGGAAAGTTTTTTTGTTCAAGGCTGAACAGGGAGTCAGTGGCAGAATCTTGAATAGAATTAAAATCATAGGGGACACCCTCATGTCCTTTCTGCTGGATCAGACTGTGAGTCACACTGTTTGAGTACTTGCTACTTGTCATCAGGGTGCTACACATTTCTTTAAAGAATTTTTAAATAACTGTCTTCATAGATGGCCAAGATAGACACTGTGAGCTTAGAAACTGCTGCATTTTAATACTACAGCAGAAAGGAGTGTAATACAGAGCTATGCTATAGTTTCTGCCTGAGCTGGCTGTCCTACTTCTGGATCACAGAATACAGCTGTGGCAGATCTGTTTCTATAGTGAGTCTTGGAGAGCTCAGTTTTCATGTGGGGCTGTTGCTAGGTAGAAGAGGCTGGAAATACCCTGAATTTGCAGTGATCTGGGCTCAGATTTTTTGCTCTTGAGAAAAGAGGAAAGGGCAGGAGGTGTGGGGGTTGAGTTAATGTGTTCCTTCTTAGAGCTTAGTCTCTTAACTGTTGGTAGCCTCCTTGGTTGGAGCTACCTGTCCACTGCTACCTACATATGCCGAATAACATGGGCAACTTGGTTGCTTGTATCTGCACATAGCAACAGAGATTTCTAGTAAAGTGTTGTCTGGAAGTTTTACATAGCTGTAAGCTTACAATATTCACACTTGCTGAAATTACATAATTACCAGTGTACTTTGAAATGAGGGAGCATCCACTGCTTTGATTGCTGCAGTCTGGCAATGGGCATTCATACATGATAGTGACATTCCTGTCTGTCTTATCCTAAATTGTAATGAGAATTCTACGGCCACCAAATGTAAAGGAGGATTGTAGTTCAATTTACTGTTAATTACAGATTGACACTATGATAGATTTTCATTATTGTTACTGAACACTGATGTTAAAATTCCAGAATGTTGATTTTCTCTTTGATGTTGTGTTCCTGTCCAGATTTTTTGCTGCTAGCATACCCTTTCCTGTAGGTTATATTTGTAAGGGACAAATTGGATGCTGCAAGAGCAGAGCTGAACTACTGCAACAGGGAGATAAGTGGTTGGTCAGTCATGCATAAAACAAATGTTTTGTGATGTTGTCACAAACGAAGAAAACGTCTGTGCTATGTGTGACTGTTTCCTGTTCTGGCTTGTATTTCTGCTTGTTTAAGTGCATGAAATTCTGAAAAAGAAATGAACATGAAGGGTTAAACAGGAGCATATGTAAGTCAGTGTTAGGTACAAGGCTTTGAACGTCTTGAACAGAGCAGATTTAATAGTTTTGCCTCATGGCAAAGGTTAAGATGAGAGGACAAATTACATCAAAGACCCTTGAGAAAAGAGGCAGATGAGGAGCCAGGTGTTAATGATGAGTAGGACAGGCTGGCAGGCTAAGGGGGCACACACAGAAGTGATGTTGCCATGAGTGCTCCAGGCTGTTTCTTCAAGCTCAAGCATCAAAAGTAAGCCAGTCTATATCAGTTGTAGATGGAAATCAGTATTTTAGTGAAAAATACATACCTGCTTTTGTGTTGTGCATGGAACTTAGGCTATTTGAATCTCTGGGTGAAACTTACTGTAATCATGGTTGAGATTCAGAGCTGTAATTTTGGCCTTGATCCAAGACAAATGTATGGCCTTAAAAAGGTGACAGGGTAGATTTGAACAAACTTGCCTGGACACCAGGAGATCTGCTGACCCAGACGAGAATTTGTTTTGAGATGCTATACCAAGCTTGGAACGATAAACGATCTTGAATGAAAGTGTTTTAAGATCATACAATAGTAGATTATCATTTTCAAAAAAAAATATTTTTGACCATGCTAAAAGGATTTTCACAAAAATGCAGAATTAATTTTTTTAACTAAGTTTTCTTTTTAGAAATGTGTTGATTATATTAGCAAGTGCTAAAACTATGGTTTATAACACTCAGAGATTGTACCGTGAATTACAAAAAACTGAAAATATAAAGTGCTGTGAACCGAGACAGTACATTGTTCTTTGCCCTCTCTTACCTGGTTGTGGTCCTTTAACTTGGGTTTAAAGGACTGTTGTTTCTTCTTTTCGCTGTGTTTCAGGGCACATATTGGTGAAATACATTGTACTATTCCTGAAACTGGATTAACAAATCGGATTGTAGCCCTATTTGAACATGCAGTTCAGAGTGAAAATGGTACCCACTGTCCACTGCTATGGAGAATGTATTTGAGCTTTATGGTAAGAAGAAAACTCAATTTTGTTTTGTTTTACCATATTTGGAATTCTCACGAACACAGCTGCAATACCATATAGAAAAATGAATACTAGATGCTGCCATGCAAGGTGATATATTTGAATTGTACTGCTTCTTATTGCTAGGAATATTAAGGAAAATGTAATTCACATGGTTTAGGAGTAATAGCTTCTGACAGTGTAGTCATCATATAGATGCAGGCAAGTTACTGTGTCTGTCATCTTACATGGAGAAAAATATGTAATAAAATGTCAATAGATGGATTCTACCCAGTCTTACAACATAAAGGTAAGTTGTCAGGGCAGAAGAACTTCAGAAAAGAGGAAGTAAATTGTAGGGACTCATGGTTTTATTATTTTTTTAGGTAAAATCAGCAAAGATGAATTTTATTTATGTTTTAGACCTACTTAGTGCTTCTGTAAGGAAATTACAATGTAGCCTTTGATATTTCAGTCAAATCTAGATCCTGCTTTTTTGTCACTTCACAGAATCACAGAATGGTTGAAGTTAAAAGGGACCTCTAGAGGTCATCTTGTTCAAGCAGAACTACCTAGAGCCAGTTGTCTATTACAATGTCTGGATAGGTTTTGAGTATTCCCAAGGAGGGAGACTCCCTAACTCTCCAGGCAATCCATGCTAGTGCTCAGTAGCACTCAGAAATACAACTGTTTCCTGATGTTTACACAGAGCCTCCTGTGATTTAGTTTGTCTGTTGCCACTGAAAAGGGTCTTGCTCCCTCTTCTTTGCACCCTCCTTTCAGGCATTTATAGGAAAGGCCATCCTTTCCAGCAAGGCCATATTTGCTGGCTCCTACTCAACTTAGCATCTACTGGTTCCTCTTCTGCCAAGCTGCTTTCCAGCAGAATAGACCTGAGCATATATTTACACCTGGAGTTGTTCCTCCCCAATTCCAGGAATTTGCACTTCTCCGTGTTGAACTTTGAGGGTTCTGTCAGCTGATTTCTTCATCCCATTGTGATCCTTCTGGATGGCAGTATGATCCTTGGGTGTATCAGCCACTCCTGTCAGTTTTGTGTCCACTGCAAGCTGGCTGAGGGTGTACTCTGCACCATTAACCAGATCATTAACAAACATGTTAGATGGGATTGGACTCAATACTGTGTTCACTTGTGATTATTCAGCCTGGAGGAGTGAAGGGTCCTGGAAGATATTGTCAGTGTATAGACATATCTCATGAGAGGGTGAAGACAGCCAGACTCTTCTCAGTGCTGTCTAGTGATAGGACAAGAGGCAAAAGCCACAAGCTGAAATACCTCAAATTCTGTTTAGACATGAGAAAAAGTGCTTTTTTTTTGTCCAGGTCATGAAACACTGAAGGAGGTTGTCCAGAGGTTATGTAGTCTCTATCCACAGAGATATTCAAAAACTCAACTGGATATGGTTCTGAGCAGTCTGCTTTTGCTGACCCGGCTTGGAGCAGATGGTCTCCAGAGCTCCCTTCCAGCCTCTGTGACTGAAAAATGCAGAGGAGGAATGTTACTGAGAGCTCTTTGCAGAGCTGCAAGAGATTCATGTGCAGCTCTAGGTTTCCAGTGAGCAACTGAAAGGCATTGCTGTTCAGGAAAATGGAGAGACCGTATGTGACACTCAGTGCCATGGTCCAGTTAGCAAGGTGGTGTTAGGTCAAAGGTTCAACTCCATGATCTCAGAGGTCTTCTCCAACCTAGTTAATTCTGTGATTCTGATTGCAACAGAACAGCACAAGTTTCTACAACCAGTATATCAATTCTATGAAAAACAATTTCTGGATTTCAGGGCTTGACAAGAGACAGGTTGCTGATTTTTAGCAGCAGTGCTGGTGTAATCGGAACAAAAGAAATAGTAAACTCATGATGGAAGACCTCTTTCTCCAAAGATCACAAAGTATTTAATGTATTTTCAGTATTTTGAAATTGTGCTTTTGTAGATTTGCCATAAAATCCCATTTGTTAAGTGTTTTTTAAAGTATTTAAATTCAAAGGATTTCTTCAGAGAAATTGTGGAATTATTTCTACCTGTAACTGGGATGACTGAAGTTAAAGAGACTATTGACCTTTGCTGCCTTTCTCTTCTAAACTGTGTGCTTTGTACCTGTGTCACATAGTTAAACAGACCCTTTGAGGAAGAAGTTTTAACTCCTTCCAGACAGATGCTAATTTGTCATACCTATTTTTGTATGTAAGGAGGTTCAGCCTTACCAAGGTGCTGAGTAAGAACATGTATGTGAGTGATCTCTTCAGTGCATAAACCCAATGTATTATCACCTCCACTGTACCAAAGATGCTCTTGTGCAGTGTATGTGTAGCACATCAGGTGTAAGTTTTGGTTAATAATTTGCACTCCTGCAGTATTTTCTAGGCAAAGGCACTGACTTGAACTCAAATACTCAGCAGAGGCTCTTTCTGTGAGTCCTTTTTCTATTACTTGTACAAATAAAACCCTGAAACTCCTTAAAGACATCTGAAGAGTGTAACCAATGTAACGTGACAAATTGCACCACAATATATAGTAATGACGATTCCTCAGCAGAACTCTGAGCTTTTCAGCAATCAGATTTTCTTTGTCTCAGAGGTAATTGTTTCATTATTCCAGCTATTACTGCACTGAATTACATGTTTTTTTCTCACACAGGCTTCATTAGGAAAAAAAGAAAAAAGTAAAGGATTGTTTTATAAAGCCCTTCAAAACTGTCCTTGGGCAAAGGTAAGCACAGAAAATATGTAAACCTCTCCTCATACTCTATGAAGTTCTGTTTTTGAAGAAAAAGAAATTAGATGTTAGTAGTTGTAATGAGTTATGTGCAAATGAAAGGAGAGTTTTCTGAGGAAGTACTGGTAGGGTTTTCTGCAAGTAAGAGATGCATCTGAAATGGAAACATGGTTAGTAGTCAGTGCTGTTTGTTTCAGGACACAAAGGTGTTGCATTGCATTGAGACACAGCAGGAATAAATTGTGTGATCTAGAAGTGATTGAGTCTTTCAGACTGTGTTGTATCATGAGCATGGTAGCACCAGAAATACATAGGCAAATAAAAATGCATGTAGTTAGTAGTATAGAAAATTGTTGAGGACCACTTGCAAGTCCTCAGGTAATGTCTGTATATGATGCAAATGCTCCAGTGCCTGTTGACCTCCACTTTATTTTTTTGAATAAAGTTATTTAGTAGGAGTTGGACATCACTTGATTAAACATCTACTTGGCTGTCTCTGTAGAAGTACTAATTCTGTTTGTATTATTTTAAAGAAGTATATGATATTTCTTACTTTCTTGCTACAGGGTTGTTGCCTGTCTGTTTACTGCTTTATACTGTATTTCTTGCTGTGATAGAAGGATGGCACAGAAAACATTCTTGTTGTCTTTCCAGGTCCTCTATATGGATGCAATAGAGTATTTCCCTGATGACCTGCAAGAGACACTTGATCTGATGACTGAAAAAGAATTGAGAGTGCGGGTACCTATGGAAGAATTGGATCTACTATTAGAGATTTAAAAAAGACTGTGGAGGAGAGGAGAAAGTACAGAAGCTAGTTCCAAAGCTAACAATTAGTTCCATTTCTTTTCATACAGGAACTCTGGGACTTGGGTACTGTGTACTTTTTTTAATTTTGTTTTTTTAGTATTTTATATATATTCCTATCAGAATGGAGTTCTACTAGCTGCAATTATTCTGGAATCAAGGACTGCATTTTGCCCAGAAAAATGCATCCATTTCTCTGAAGTAGTGCTGGCTCCCAAAGAAGGATACCCTCTTTAAATAGCCTCCTGTTGAACGTTGCCCACATTTCTTGTGCTATTGTTTGAAATTACATTCCCCAGGGTTCAGTAGAGGTTCCATATATGCCAACTATGGTTTGGTGAGTAGCACAGGAAATAAACATCTGCCAGATGGATGCTCCACTATCCTCCAGTTGGCAACTTCAGTTATTTCCTTCAGTATGGTATGCGTGTGTGTATATATAACTACCATGTCAAACAGCCATTACATCTGTAGTAGACTGTAAGTAAAAGCTAAATCTTTGCTTGAGCAGACATGTTTTGGACTTGTATTTGTATGCTTTGACAGATGACCATTTTAATACAAATATTTATGAAAAATATACGAGAATATTTGAAAATTCAAAAGGAACTTGGTTTTCGTTTATTACTAGAACTGTGAGTGTATTAAAAATTAATGTGTCCATAATGCAGCTTTAAGCAGCTCTTCTCTAAACAAGTTTTTGTAATTGATTACTTGCTTTTGACCCAAATCCAGGCCATCATCCTTAGAGAAGCAGAGGTCTGGTGTGTATTGAATCCTCATCAAAGAAGGCAGAGTAGGCAAAACATGATTGTTTAAGTTGTAGCTTCTATTCCAAGAGTTTTCAGGCAAGCTCTTACAGAAGTCATATGAAATATGGTAACAATTGAAGGATACAGTTACATTAAATATTATAAGACAGAATATGATGAAATATGGAAAAGACTGTTCAGCATCCCTATTCTTGAGACCTAAGAACTCAGAAATTGGGTCTTCATCTGAAAAGAGGGTACCTGCAGCCACTGAATACGCAAAACTGCTTCAGATATTTTTCAGGAAAAAATTGTCACTAACAGAACTAAAACAATTGGGATCATCCAGCTGGTGAGATCTGATTGCACATGAAACTACATCTGGACAAAGCCATACAATGTGTGGCTCAGGTTTGCCTGTAGCACAGCAATACAAGATAGAATACATTTTAGTTCAGGCTGTACTTCATTTATTCCCTTCTAAATTTTTTTTAAATATTACAGGGAATATGTATAATTTTAAATGATGTTACGGCACTTCCAAAGAGCCACCTTATCTTGCTACAATTGCAAATGATTCTGGTTTTGCTGGGAAAATAATTGATCAGGCTTTATGAAAAATACATATTTTATTTTTTTGAAATCTGTGCTGCTTAGAAAAATGAGAGCGCTCCTGAAGTAGAAGTTACTCTGTGTCAGAACAGTAACATCACTAATTATGCATGTTTATGCTTTCCCATCAAATCAGAATGCCATTTCCTCTAAAGCCCTGAAAGGGCCATGGAGAGGGCAGAAGCTTCATTGTGCTCCTGCTTAGAGGTGCAGAGCAGCCCAGGTTGGGAGGGACCTTGAAAGATCGTCTGCTCCAACGTTCTGAGGGACAGGGAGCCTCGGTGAGATTACCTAGCATGCTCTCCAATCACATTTGAAAATTTCCAGTGATGGCAGCAATTGTGTTTCAGTCATTTTTCTCTTCCTTGCATCCTGTCCCCTGAGCCCTTTCCTTTGTACAGCTTCTCCCAGTGCAGCACTCCTGCTGTTTCCTTCACTTGGGTGGTCAGAGGCTGCTCACTTCCTGGAGCTTTCCGGATCTTTATTACTTTTGTCTTGATCTTGTGACTCGAGTTCAGAAATGGTGGTGCAAGTGGCAGAAGTTAAATTCTGCTGCGAAAGTTAAGAACTGAATTTTCATATGTTTGTTTTTCGGTTCCTGTGGTGGCAGATGTGATGCCAGAGCAGAGTCCTTGGATTTGCTTAATGCAATGCAGCTTTCCTTCAGGGAGCTGAACCGACCTCTTTGTGGCTGTTCCTTCTAGCCAGCCTTAACAGCCGTGTCCCAAATAAAAAGTGCCTTGCTTGCCACACGTCATAAAGATTTTCAGACCCTCAAGCAATGATGAGAGCAACTGCCATGATTAGAAAGTGCTAAAATATCCTTGGCTTTTTGTGACCTTTCCAAGGAGACAGATCTCCTAAGGTTTTATAAGAATGGGTAATAAAACTTGTTTTTCTGTCTTCAGATGAAAACAATTCTATTTCAGGATTTCTGTCATCCAGATTAAATAAAAGAGTCCATTCATCTGTAGGGTTTAACAATGAGCCACATAATTTTTACATAGAAAAGCAAAATCCCTTGGCCCCGCTGCTACCATTGTTGTTACAGCACTGGCAGTTATCAAAGGCATTGCTCTGTGTGTAACTCTCCACTGTCTCTTACTGGCCAGCATTTGCTCCCCCAGAGTTTCCAGTACAAAGACTGCACATTGCTTAACTGTGGTCTGTATGAGGAACTTTATATAAACCTTAAAATTCACATGTACAATGTTTGGAATTTAATTACTTAGAACTTAACAAGTCCTTCACAGAAGTATGCTACACAGAATATATTATAAGTAGTATAGGCATGGCTGCAGCTGAGCCAAGAGAAATCTAGCTCCTATGAGGATGGAGCTGCAGGCCACAGCCTTGTGAAGAAGAGTTGAGTTTAAGGTTATGCTGCAGAACACCGAAGTATGTGACTTGTAGTTTGAACTTCCCTGTGCACGCCTGCTGTGTGACAGGTGCACCTCCAACACCTGGGCTGGCTGGTGCCTGTGCCTGACCTGCACATCCTGCCTTGGGCAGCATGGGGCTCTGGAACATGTTCCTACTGTGGCTAGTTCCTTTCAGAGACATTGTCTAGCTTTGATGTTTATGTAATGAACTGTAACCTTCTCGGTAAAAACAAATTTCTAAACTAATCTCACAAGAACCTTACCCAAACATGTTTAGATCTTTAAGATTACTAATAAGTGTCCATCTTGCTGTCTTGTACCCTTAAAATGTTTCTCCATGTTACTCAAGGTTGCATATTTGTCATTAATTTTCATGTATGTGACACTGAGGTTACTCAAAAGTGACTTCTATCCCCTAAAAATAAGCTAGTTAAGAGCAGCAACAGTTGCTGCCACACCTAAGGAGGACTGAGAGGTGGGGCACCTGCGCTGCTCCCAGCCCACTGGGGGTGGGTCACTCTCAGACAAACACTTGTTGGTCACCACCACTTCTCAAAAAACTTCCATGTAAATAGCAGGGCTTTGCCAGTGAAGTGGTTCAATTCAAATAAATGTTTTATTGGGAAATGAACAGTTACACTGACTGAAAAACCACAACCCATCACATTTTAACCTGTTCATGAATGAAAATTAGCTATGTGGTTTTACACAAGCCTCTCATCAACACAGAGTGTTCCACAGTCCCCACAGAGACAGATGACTTAGAGATACAGTCCCTCGGGGGTTCCCTCCTGCTTCTTATAAAGCACATTCTCTTTAGACTTTTTGAAATCTTCATTTGTTACTTTCATTCGCCTTTCCCTCAAAGCCATTAATCCAGCTTCTGTACAAATTGCCTGCAACACAGAAAGCAAGAATAGTTAAGGTTGCTGTACTTTTCAAGCCACACCTCTGAAGGCAGCTGCATCACTACAGAAGTGAGGAATGTTAACAAGATCTATATTCTTAGATTTGGTGCTGCTCAGGAGCACTGAGGCATATAAAAGAGGCTGGGTAAGGCCAAGTGAGTGTGTGCAAAGGGACAGAACAATCAGACTAATGCTTCCCTGACCAAAAGGCAGCTTTTTAAAAACAGTATTGTCCTCCTGTGAGGACAGACGACCCAGCTCTGTCCCCACTGGACTGTGTGATCCTTCTGCCGGGAGGTGACAGAGATGTGTCATATTGGTTTAAGCTCAGCAGTGTGGTAACTAGCTAGGGCTTTAGAAAAGCAGACTGGGTATGGCTGAAATTTCCTACCTACAGTTACATTTTTATCTGCTTGCAACATAGTCCATAAACATGCTTCTTAGCCTGCACTATCTTAACTGATGTTTAATACACCTTGCACAAGATTCCACATCCCCCTTTTAATTTCCCCTTTGCTACTTTTAAAATTTCATATGCAGCCTCATACTCTTAGAAACACAAGCTTCCTCACAATTACAGTTTTTATGATTCCCCATTTGTACAGCAGAGTACATGTGATGCATAAAAGGCATTTTAAAGCCATTCAATCGTCCCTCAGTGACATGTAAACAACTAACTAGAGAACAGTTCAACAGACGATAGTTTTGGATGCAGTAAAAATGAGATTAGATTTTTGCTTTGAAGAATGGTGATGTGCACTGACCTTAATATCTGCACCACTGAGATCATCTTTTGCCATGATCAGCTCATCCAAAGTCACATCATCTGCCAAGGTCATCCTGCTTGTGTGAATCTGAAAGATTCGTTTCTTCGTCTTTTCATCAGGTAGAGGGAACTCTATTTTCCTATCAATACGTCCTGTGCAAAAAAAAAAAAAAGTTGTCTTAGGTTTTTTGTATGCAGCTAGTGGAAACAGAGCAGGAAGAACACCTCAAGGTTTGACTGACAGTAATCGTTTTGCTTGGGTGTGTCCAGAGCAATGGAGCTGGTGAAGGGTCTGGAGCACAATTCTTACAAGGAGCAGAGGGGGAGCTGGGCATGTTTAGCCTGGAGAAAAGGAGGCTCAAGGGGGATCTTATCACTCTCTACAACTACCTGAAAGGCGCCAGTAGCCTGGTGAGGGTTGGTCTCTTTTACCTGGTAACAGGCAATAGGTCAAGAGAAAATGGCCTCAAGTTGAACCAGGGGAGGCTTAAACTGACCATTAGGAAAAATCTCTTCATGGAAAGGGTTGTCAAGCATTGGAAGAGGCTGCTCAGGGAAGTGGTGGAGTCACCATCCCTGGAAGGGCTCAAAAGAGGTGTAGATGTGGCACCTGGGGACACAGCTTAGTGGTGGACTTGGCCACATTAGCTTAATGGTTGGACTCAATGATCTTAAAGTTCTTTCCAACCTGAACTATTCTATGATTCTTCATGCCACAATGAATCATGTCTTAGAGCAGAAAGTGAGATCAGACTATTTGCAATAAACAAGAAGCTACTGCTGAAACAGTCTGTCATTGCAGGCAAGAGACTCCCTCACCTGGGAAACATAATAAACCTTCCTTGAGTCACACATAAATATAAAAAATCCCATTGTGTCATAACACAGAAAAGTGTTAATGAAATATTATGTTCTTGTAATATATTTCATTCTACATTGAGATTATTTAGCTCTGAAATTTAATTTTCTGCCACACACACACGCACACACACTGTGACAATCTGAATAACACTTCTCCCCTACAAAAAACCCCAAACAAACCAGAAACAAACCAAACCAAAACCTAAAACCTCCAAATGCAGAAGAAAGGTTTTCCAGAAATAGTTCTATTTCAAGTCTCTGCTTGCTGTTTCCTCTATGTCAGTAGGGACCTGGGATGTTCTGGTACCCATTGATTCAACTGAGTGATCTTTTTAAAGGTATTTTCCATCTCCAGGCCACTCGCTTTTCTTTAAAATATCTTTCCTAAAAAGATTGATGGCACCACATAAGATTACTCAGACTATGATACACAATGGTAAATCAGACTGCTGAGCTGCTAGAAGTGCCCTGGCTACTCACGCAGCAGTTGCAATTTAAATAACTGATATACAGGTGTAGAAAGTTCCCTTCCAAAAACTTCCAAATAATTTTAGCTGTCTTTCAATACAGGCATAGCATTATTTCCGCTGTACTCTAAGAGCACTGGTTTAAGTTGAAGGTTATAAAGCTAAGATGGTGATAAAACCAGACTTTTTTGGAAGAACACAAACCTACCTCAGCAAATTCATACTGTGGAGTTTTTTTTCCCTTAACTACTTAGGTCTAGTCTACTGACTGTTCAGAGTAGTTCTTTGACAATTTATTCTTAAGTTATCTTTGCTCTTTATCTTAACTCTGTTACTTTAGGAGTATCTTTACAACCTCTTCAATACCTAGGGTTTACTTGAAGGTACAGCTTATTCCTTTGTTCTGTGTTGCTTTCTACCTTCTGATTTGACAGACACACAGACATTATGTTTCGGTACCTTTTTAGTGGCCATTTAGAAATACTACCTGTGCCTGTTCAAGGTCAACATGTAACACACATCACCCTCACTTGTCCCCCAAATAGCAGTAGCACGAGTAGGGAAGCAACCTGGTTTCCTTGCCCCAGAATCTAGGCTGTCTCTGTTAAAGCTAGGCTCTCCCAAAGCACAGGTGGTGCTGCCCTGCCTTCCCCAGCTGCTGCAGGTGTTAACAAAATGCTGCTGCACACAGCTTGCCTTAACAATTAGTTAAAATGGCTGAGCCATCGTCAGAAAGGAAGAATATTCAAATTGTTACGCATATGTAAGAGGAATTAACACATTTCTTCTCTTCCAAAGGTTTTTCTCCTATTTGGAAGCTTGTGAATGGGTTCTGATTTTAACAGATGCACCAGCAGAGATGAGATGGTGAATAAGGACATCCTTTTTACCAGCCCGTGTTTGTCAAGTTATGACAAGTCCTTTCACAAGAAAAGTGGCTTAAGTATACACAGCAAAAGAAGTCCCTTACCTGGCCTAATTAAAGCTGGGTCCAGCGTTTCTATTCTGTTTGTAGCCATAATAACTTTAACATCCCCCCGAGAGTCAAACCCATCCAGCTGGTTCAGCAGCTCCAACATTGTGCGCTGGATCTCTCTCTCACCACCTGAATTTGAGTCATACCTTTAAGAAAAAGAGTACAGTCAGAAAAAGCACTGTGTAAACTGCCACAAAGATATAAACAAAAGTGAGGGGGGCATTTTTTAAAAAATGCATAGAAGATTTTTTTAATTTAATGTTTATCCATATTAAAAAAAGCAGGTTTTCAGAATCATATTGTGACATCCAAGTAAGTAAAGAGACACTGAACTATTCTTGTAGCTGGGGAATGTAACATAGAAAGGAAAACTGTTCTTTTCCCATACTTTGTTATATATTTGGAAATATCTCCCCCCCTACCCCCCAAATTAACATGAAAAACCTAATTCTTAAAAGCAGATGCATCCACACGAGGGGCAGCAGCTGCCTATACTGGCACTTTGGGCTAGTGGCTGTGTTTGACATGTATGAGCACCTTTTTATTTATTTAGAAAATATTGACTACTTTAAAGGTTATTTGCATTGGACAGTTCCAACAAGCCTACAGAATTTTCAAAGTAATCCAGCTTGGATACAGGCTCAACAACAGTTTAGCGTGGCACAAGCAATGCTTCTCCAGGACACATGCTCTGTAGCTTACCATGTAACATTCTCAGAGCATAAGTATTTAGCCACCTACCTGGAGAGGCAAATGACAAATGGATTTATTCTTGTATTAAATATTCTGCTTTACCATTGGATCACTACAGCCAATTACTGTATACTTGGATTTGCAGTTAGGGGATCCCATGTGTACGTCTACACAGCATCCCTTCCTGGCTTTGACATTCTCTCATAGAGATGCTCCCAGGTAGCAAAAGAAGAGAGGTTAAGTCTCCAGTCATGTCTATTTAGTATGAAAAGATTGCAATATATTTTGGTTCCAGAGAAGTTACTTGAAGTGTTACTTGTTAAAAATGGTTACATCAACAATAGTATATGAAAACAGTAGCAGAACTAAGAAACTGAGTCTCAGCATAGTTGCAAAAGAAGTGTTTCTAACTGTCATGGGTTTAAGGTTGGTTTCTGTTGAAAGCCTCTGGAAGTTTCCCTCCATCCTACAGAGCAGAGCCAATGAGGGCCAGCTCCGAGGAAA
>JAWWEE010000158.1:46481963-46523453 GCA_035221455.1 Xenops minutus | reverse complement strand
GTTCTGCTTTGCCCGTGGTATTAATCAAAGCTCCTCTTTCGGTTATCTCTAGCCATAAATTCCGAGCTGTTTTTTTTCCCTTCCCTCTGGAAGGCGAAAAGAGTGGGGGAAAGGCCTTGAAGGAGTTTTGCTGGACATCAGGCGTTTATTCAGGGTCAAACCTCCACACTAACGAACCCTCCGCTGTCCCTGGCAATACCTGTGTGTGAAGTGGGAGCTCAGACACTGTACCTCTTTGTCCCAATGGCATCGATTTCATCAATGAACACAATGGACGGCGCGTGCTCCTCGGCCACACGGAACAGCTCCCGCACAAGCTTCGGGCCGTCACCCAAGTACTTCTGGATGAGCTCTGAACCAACCACTCTCAGGAAGGTTGCGGAAGTTTGGTTTGCCACTGCTTTGGCGAGTAAAGTTTTGCCTATTTTTAGTTGAAAAGAAATACTGTAATTTGTTTGCAGAGGGGAGAGAGAAAGGAAAGAAGAGGAAGGGAGGGAGAGCTGCCTTAACCAAAACAGTCATGTGACATTTGTGACAGACTTGGCAATGCTTTAAAAACTAACAAAGCACAATTTATTTTACTTGTGTTATCTCAGCACAGGTGTTGCTGTACTGTCAAATACCTGTGCCAGGTGGTCCATACAGAATGACTCCTTTGGGTGGCTTTATACCCATCTCTTCATAATATTCAGGGTGGGTGAGAGGAAGCTCCACAGACTCCTGAAGCACAAGAAAAACAAACATGTGTTTTTATAAAGATTGGGGGAATCTCCAGAACAGCATTGCTAAAAGTAATGAAGGCAAAAAAAACTTAACTGATTTAAAAAGACAATGAAAAGCATGGCTCCCTGTTGCCTCCAGTCCTACGGCAGGCGGCGACTCTATTTGCACATCTTTTCCTATTTTTTTTCCACATGACATGTGGAAAAGCAGCAGCGAGTGTTCCCCCTCCTCCAACCTCAATGCATCATGCTGAATTTAGAATCCCATGAGGAATTCACTCATGGAGGATGCTGGGGCAGGGGGACACTTTATGGAAGGATGCCTTGTTATCAGATACTACAGATCAGAATTTTAAGGGCATTTGTGGTTTTGGACACCTATCCAAAGCAAAAGGGTTGTGTTTTACCAGGGTTCAGGTACAGCTCTGCTGGCAGGAAAAAACCCAACTCCCTCTCCCCCAACCAAACAACAAACAATGCAAACACAAAACAAGCTAAACCCCACAATGCACTAAAACCTCAGACTGCAGGGCATCAGACACTCAAAACAACCTCTGCACATTTTTACAGTTTTAACTCTCATCTTGCAACAATTGTTAACTTTACATGTTGCAAAATAATGAGTTATTGGAGAGATTTTAAAAGCTCTGGGCTCTACAGGTTCCAGAGAAACTGTGAAAGGTTCCTGTGCATGCAGCCTCTGAAGATCCACAAAGAGATTTAGGTCCACAAGCCTGCCTAGCAAAATCAAATGAAGAAATCTATCACAGCAAGATACAAAACACCACTACATGCACAGCAGCTGGTCCTGCTATTTCCTCTGTGAGCTCCTAGAACAACAGCTACGTTGCTGGCTTACTTAACTCTGTAAGTAAGTACAACTGAATACCTTGATTTCTTGAATCTGGTTGTCAAGACCACCAATGTCAGCATATGTTTCTTGTGGAGCTTTCTCTACTTTCATCACAGTCACTAAAGGGTCTGTGTCATCCATCAGGACTCCTATCACAGCATGAACCTAATTCAAGAATTAAGAGTTGTCAAAGTAGGCAAACAACATCATTATTACAAGTTCAAACCTAATCCCAATGCCCATCTATTTAGGTGTGTGTAATACACTTTCGGCACACATACATACAATATAGCACTCTCTCTCCTGTGGTACTCAGGACAAAAAGGCAAGTGAAAAACAGTACAAGAACTTGTAAGAAACTTCATTTTATAAAAACAACTCACTTTGTGATTTAGCAAAACAGAGCAGCCTGGCTCTAGCAAATCCTTGTCCACAAAGGACAGAATACTGACATAGTGTTCTGATCCTACTGACGTGGACACGATGGCATGGTTGTCATCAATGATCTCCTCCAAGGTACCCACAGACATCGGTGTTCCCCTCAGATCATCCACCTTGGATCTTTCTTCCTGTTGTTAAGAAGAATCCAAGAAACAACTGAACAACACAGGCAAAAAACCATTCTTGTACAACACTGGCTCAACAATTCAGACAGAACATAATAGAACCAGTCTTTCCTATTGTTTTGCTGCCTCAAAAGGCATGAAAGCAGAAGCCCATAACAAAATCTGCTATTATTTTAGTCCTACCCTGGATGTGAATAACCAAAATAGTCTTTCTCAGTTAATGGACACTTGGGGCTGCACTTTGACACAGCATTAAGAAACAAAAAAAATCACTGTGACCTTATCTGTAGCAATCCATGCTTGGTCTAAAATCATTTGGCCAATTAATGAAGAATTGTGATAAACCTAATGTTTGTATCAACTTGCACATTTGTGGCACTTTATTTCCACTCCTTCAGAGTGAAGTAGTTCACATTGATTAGAGCACTTACTGTAACATTAGAAGCAACAGTTTACTCAAACCTCACCTCTTGTTTCTCTTCCAGAGGTTTCATCTGTTCTTGATTTCTGATAAATTCTTCCTCCATTAACAGATAATCTTTAATTCTCTCCAATTTCAACAATTTGAGTCTGCACTGTGTGTGAGGAGTCACTGTAACCGAAGCAGAATCCCAGTACTTTACATCAAGTTTGACACGGTACCAACTATTCATTAATTCATTACCAGAAATCCTGCTTTTCTTTCTGACAATAACTCCTACATGAGCAGCAGTCACTATTTTACTTCTCCCACTGTATTTCCAGGCAAAAAACATATTTACGGATCAC
Source organism: Xenops minutus (assembly GCA_035221455.1). NCBI lineage: Eukaryota > Metazoa > Chordata > Aves > Passeriformes > Furnariidae > Xenops > Xenops minutus. The sequence continues at coordinate 46,520,544 of JAWWEE010000158.1, read as the reverse complement.
GTTTCCACTGAATTTCTCCTCACTTCAATTTCTCTCTCTCTTACCTGGGAATCCATGGGCTGCATCTTACAGAAAACAATCTTATTTTGTGGAATTTTTTTTTCATGTTACCTAGAAATAACATTACATTTGGCTTTGTGTTTATGACCCACACAGAGCCAGACCTAGAGGAGAGGACAGCTCTGCACTTCCCAAAGCAGCACTGCTGGGCAGGCAGGATCCTTACCCAGGGGGAGTTTGCTGGCAGCATCTGGTCCCTTTGTTTTCTTCTTCTTTTTCCCCACTCTGGTTGGAACCGGAGGTTCATACTTCTTCTTCTTATCCTTATTCATAAAAAGAATTCCATGAAAAGAAATTAGGATAATAACAATGAGAAAACAGACACAGGCCATTAAGTGCAGACTGAGGAAGAGCTCAAGGTGAAGGGCTTCATAAAAAAACTGTCTCCTCAGGACCTATAGCAAGAAGACTAAATGAAATATGACTCTTCATTTTTTAAGAAAAAAATTTCTTCTTCTTATTTTACATCCCTCTTTCTAATTTAGACTTCTACCAGTTTTCAGTGAACACAGAACATGGAAGGCTCAAGTCTGAAGTAAATCACAAACAAAACTAAACATGAGAGGATGAGGGAAACGCTGACACTGAACCTTTCCACTGCACTTCCATCAATGGATGATACACCCGCAGTTTCCCAGCTGGGACACTGCTTGCCATGCACATTGTGCTTCCACCCCCAAGGGAGACCAGCAAGGCCTCCAAAGGCCCACAGTGCGCATGAAAGGCAGACCCCATGCAGGCAACTATAGGATGTCACTTCCAAGCCAAAAACAGTTCCTGAAGTGACAGCTTGAAGGTAACTGGTCTTTCCTAACATTTATGGTTTTATAAATGGCAAGTAACTTTGGTTTCCCTTAAGCTCCCTTTCCTATATTTGACGAGCACCTGTTTTCTCCAGTGTGAACCCAGAAGACACAAAGACATTCATCAGAGCCAGCAAGAGCTTGATTTTATGCAGTTCCAAATACAAAAAAAAAGAAAAATCGTACATATATGTTAAAAAAGTCTATGCAGCCAGGCTCTGTAGCAGCACACTTGTAGTTCACCCTGTATTTGTTTTGTGTTGTTACCTTGTCATCCTTCTTGCTACCACCAGGACCGTGTCCACCGCTCTGGCTTTGCCCCTAGACAGAAAGGGAAAAACCCAAACAAATAAGCCCAAACACACGGACAGCACCCACGGGCAGTTCCACGTGCAGAAGCGCCAGAGCTGGATTTCTCCCCTCTGAAAGAAGCGCTACTATATTCGAACTGACTGCCCAGGGCCCTGAGGAACGCTAAGTGTCCTGCCCGGCCCGGTCCCTCCGCCCGGCCTGACGGCGCCCGGCGGTGACTCCGCAAAACGCCGGATGTTGCCGGCGGGCGCCGCCCCGACCGTGTGCCCCCAGCCCCGCCGCGCCCCCAGCCCTGCTGTGCCGGCCCATGCCGTGCCGTGCCGGGCCGTGCCCCCGTGGGTCGGGCCGGGCCGTGCAGGCCGCGCTCACCATCGCCCGGGCCGGAAACGCCGCGGCGGCCCGACCGGCAACGGCGACGGCAGCGGGCGGCGTCACTACGGGCAGCGGCGAGGGACACACGGGGGCGGGGCCGGTGGGCGGGGCGGGGCGCGGGGCCGGAGAGCGATGGGCGTGGCCTGCGGGCGGTGGGCGTGCCCGACAGGCGGTGGGCGTGCCCGAGGGCGGTGGGCGCGGCCGGCAGGCAGTGTGCGGGCGCGGCCGGCAGGGGGCGCTGGGTGCCCGCGGGTGCGGGCGCGGTGCGGGGAGAGCCGGGCGTGCGGGCTCTGCTCTGTGTGGTGCCCGGGCACGGGACGGAGGGATGGCCTGGGGCTGTGTCAGGGCAGGGCAGGTTGCGTATTGCAAAGAGGCTCTTCCCCCCGGGGGTGGGCGGGCACTGAGCAGGCGCCCCGGGGCAGGGGTCGCAGCCCCAGGGCCGTCGGGGCTCCAGGAGTGTTCGGACGGTGCTCTCAGGCACACGGAGCGAGTCCCTGCGCTGAGCCCGGCGGGGGATCGCGGTGCCCCTGCCGGCCCCGCACGCCGTGTGGTGCTGGCAGCGCCCTGCCCGCAGCCAGGCTGCGCCGAGCCCGCCCCGCGCCCCCGCAGAGCACCGCGGGTGTGTGCGGGGCATGACCCTCTGCCGTCACACTGCACCTACTGCTCACCCTCCAACTGCTCGGGAACGCTGTTTCTGACTATAACATGGTTCGCATCTCTTCACAGGGGAAACACGTGATGGCCAAGCTGAGAAGACATTTTAAGCAGTCCACTAGTGGAGACAGATTTTGCTTCAGAAGTGTGAAACTGCCTTCTCCACCATTGAAACTGAGAGGAAAACAAAGTTCTTTCCCTATGAGATACTATAAATCTTACAGTTTAGTTCACAACAAAACAAGAAGCACATGATAACCAGCTGCCACAATGTTAATATCCATAAAAACAATACTAAAATCTCAGAATATGCTGGGAAAATACGCCTATTTAATCCTGGTAGTTCGAGTCACATCCCTTCAGCACTACTGCTTAACCACTGAGAGATGGGCCCTCCTGGAAAGGCCAAACCATGCGGGGTGAATTGTGCCCCAAGCAGAAGGGTTACAGGGTGCAGCTCTTGCCAGCTCTGTGTGCCTGCCTGGGAAGCAGTGCTGCTCCTCTCAGGTGCCTCAGGAGGGTCTTTAAAATATGCTGTCGTGAAGAATTATTCAGTCACAATTTTGCCTGGCACATACTGCAAACTCTGCTTTCAGTGGTGGCCTGTGCTGTGGAGGAAGGTGTGTGGACACTCTAGCAGCAGTGTAGCCTGGAGTATGGAAAAGAACGAAACCAGAGCTAGTGTTTTACGACATGCATGGAAGGATCTCGACTTGGACCATAATGTACTGAATATTGCTGACAGCAAATGATTTCAAAGTGCTGCTGGTGCTGGTGGTTTTCCACCTGTAGCTGAGCTGCCATGTGTTTTGACTGTTCCAGCAATATAAACAGCCATTCATTCTGTGTATAAAATGCCAGTGGCTCTTTTCTAAAAGTTTGTTTTCCTGTAGCATTTTTCCATCTGTATTTCCAAAAGAAATGAAGGCATCCAACCTTGTTTTAGTTATTTGCAGAGAGTGTAACCAGAAAAGCTTCTCTGCAATGAAAGAATGCAATACAAATCAAAGAAAGGGTGTGTGGGGGGGGTGGTTTGTATGTCAATGCAATTTAAGCTTCATGAGTTTTAACTGCCAAGAGAGAAGAGGTACTGTGACCTTTCTGTTAGGACTTCTTGCTGTCAATTGAATTCTGTTCATACGGTTCACAGAACTGAAGCAGAGGAAGAAGAGTGGCAAATATTCTTCATGCCCTATATTTAAAGTTATGGGGTTTTTTCCTAGACCTGATGCTTCCATCTCTTGCATCAGCGAGTCAATATAAAAATATTACTTTTATGTGAGTTGTAAGAATTGTTTTTTGTATGGGTAGCACTGTAGGAACACCAGTAAAGTTTTCAGGAAATCCCTCCCTGCAGAAAAACATAACTTTTATACCTACAATGAGCTCTACTGGTCTGTGATATTCCTGGGGAAATGCAGTAGAAACTTCCAGTGTCTGCTTTTAACATTCCCCAAGGTAAAGTGCAGCTTGAAAACAAGCACATGCCTGATCCAGAACCAAAGGCTGTTTTGGGTCAAGCCTGTTTGACCCTGTTTCCTTTCACCAGAGGCCCCGTCCTTGTCTGGGGCCACAGTGGCTGCTCTGTGTCTGCCTGATGCAGAACTGGAGCACCGGAGCACCTGCCCCCTCTGTGGCAGCCCCAGCTCTGGCTCTAATGAGCTTAGGGCATCTCCAGGTACTTTCTCCTTTTTTTGGCTGAAAGAACATCACTATCAGCAGCAAGGTTACAGCCAAGATGAGGGTATAGTCTGAAAATACTTCTAGCTGCTTTCACTCAGTTAACTGGCATATAGATTATATTTACATTCACCACTGTTTTCATTGTAAAGATCAGAGCATTTGTGAAAAGGGGCTTCAGTTTAGAGCAGTCAGTAGGATGTGGGATTGTTTTTCTTTGCTTTGATGTTTTTTTTCTTTCACATTTTCTCTGGAATTCCTGTCTGAGCAGGGAACTTTGTTTATTAATTATTAATGTAACTGTCAGGGTTGTGTAGAAAGGTGTGAGGTTTTGATCATTTGCTTTGGTTTGGTTCCATTTGTTCACAAAGGTTACTGTTGGGCACTGTGGATTTAATCTGACTTTTCTATTGTTTTTATTCTCTCATGAATTAGCTGCCTTTTTATGGTATCAGCTGTTCTGTAACTTTTAAGGACATTGGAATTAAATAAAATAAAAATAGGTATTCTCTTCTTTAATAACATTCACTTTTTGGAGTTTACTGTCTTACAGGATTGCATCTGTATTTCTTTTAACCTTACAGGGTACAGGTCCTAGAACATCCTTTCTCTCGAATATGTGCAACTTTTCCTCCCTTCGACCCCTCTTTAGATTCAGACATTTATTTCAAATTATACCTGTAATTGGTAGTTCTAGTTATGATTGAGATTTCTTGTCGCTTTTTTCTTACGAAAGCTTGATTTTAGTGGCATGTCGCTTTGCCGTCATTTGAAGTGGGATGATTATGGCACAAGGTGACCTAAATGGTAGGGGTGTGGGGTGAATGTAAAAGCTGAACTTTCCATTCATGAGCTCACAAGACAAATCTGTGACAGCATATCTGGTTTTGTAGCCTTTATAAATATTAGGAAATTATATATGGGAACAACAGTAAAAGGGTGTTGTCACAATTGTCTCCCAGCTCCTTTGCTTAAATACATTCTCTGGAACAGCTGTGGCAGAAAATATGAACCACAGAAGGGAAATGCTGTGAGTTTTAAACCAACTTCTGATTTGGGATGATCTGGTTAATGGCTTTCAATTCTTGGGGTTAGTGGTGCTGGTAAACTGGAAAAGCTATAGAAATCTGGTTCTGCAGCCTGGCTGCTTGCCTTAACTTTGCACATCCAGATTTTTGCTTTGGTTGCAGAGTATGGATAATATCAAATTAGGAACTTTAAAGAATAAATATGTTTAATTGTCCAAATGCCTCTGAATTCTTGTGTTACTAGAAAAAACCCCCCAAAAACAAAAGAGCAAGCAGGGGTAACAGGAAGGAACACAGAGTCCTTGTTTGTTAAAGATGAACATAGCCTCCGGGGCATCAAAAACTTCTCTTCGTATGAAGAAATACCAAGAGTTGTTCAGGGAGGGTGGGTCTTTTTGTGCTTTGTTTTTCCTTAGTGTTTTCTACTCCCTCCTCTTTATTCTGCAGTAAGCTTAGTACTGATCTTTTTGGCATATTGTAAAGCCCCCAGCTCTGTTCCCAGGCCTTTGAGGAGAAAGAGGGCAGCTGAGGGCTAGGGGAATATTGGGCTTGTGATTAGTACATAGCAAAGAGGTTTATTTTCCCTTTGCACATGCAGGAAATTACTAGGATTGCCTGTGTTTTTGATGTTAATTTGTCTTTCTTAATATATGTCTAGCTGCCTAGAGCTTTTTATGTTCACATAAAATTAAATAAACCTACTGATTGGAAAAAGATTAATCGTGCTATGGTAGCATATGTGACCCCGTATAGTGGGTCACATTTTCAAAAGCTACAATTCAGACTCCCTCTTTTCATAAATGGGCTATGAACTTACATGCCTTTCAATAAAATGAACAAAAATGCAGGTTATTAAGACCATTTGGAATTTTAAGTGTGCATGTGTCAAAGTACTCAATTAAGCTTCTCTTCTGCTTACAAATTTTTCAAACATTTTAGCAATGGAAGGTATCCCTACCACCTATCAACTAGCATGTATGTGAAGGGTAGTTATTAGCAGGATACTTACTCTTATAGGCTCCTCAAAGAATCACCCAAGTGGATTTTCTCCCCCAACTCAGAACAAGGCTCATGATCTTTTGGAAGAGTCTTTTACTTTGCATTGTCCATCCATGGAACTAGGGTCATGACTTTTTAAAAACAAGCCGCTCAAATAAGTGCCTCTTGTCAGGCAACATAATTCCTTCCTCCTTCTCCCACCATCAAGACTCAAATATGATGGTTTTTTAAAACTAGGAATGTCACCTTCACATCAATTGCTTTTCCTGAAGTCTGCATTGTATGTTTGAATCAGTTCAGTTTCCAGCTCCCACTGGTATGTGTTGGTGTTGTGGTCTGAGTACCACTGAAAAGCAGACTTCTTGGAGCAGGAATTATTTGGAACTGGACAAGCAGAATTCAAAATATCTGAAGTGAATGGATGCTTCCAAAAATTTTGGGAATAAAATTCTTGGGAATCTCTCAGTGCTGTAGCAAAGTCTGACACCTGGAAGACTGTTTCATGAATGTTTTCAAAATACTGCAGGACAAGTAATTTTATTAAAAGTTATGTTTATAATATACTATATCTTCATATGATCTCATTTGGAAATCTCAAAGTAACACACAATTCCCCTAAGTTAAACCTCATAGACTTGTAGGCAGGCAGGTAGCTGAGGGAGACTCTCTCAGTCTTGCCATCCAACAGCTGAAGTGAAACTACTTCTCCCTTAGTGTAAGCAATATCAGAGTCACCTCATTCCTCTAAGTGATGGCAAAGTTTGTCCCCAAGGATTCCATGGAGCGAGAGCATAGTAAGAGTGAAGTGGCATCCTAAACCCAATGTAAGAGTGTAAGAAGAAAATACCTTTCTCCCTGTGCAGTGGTCAGCAAAGTACTAGGTAGTGTGACTTACCATATTTCAGTAAGAAAAGATCCAGTAGTTCTTTAGCAGTGAGCAAAGAACAATGTTGCTATGATGACTTTTTGTTGTGTGACAAGCAAATGTAATAATAAATTGATTTGTTTGTAAGGTGTAACATCTGGTCCATATTCTGCGTGGCTTTTGGTAGCTTAATGAAAGCTGAAACAAAAGACTGTCTGATAAAAAAAAATTACTAAATTTGAGGCAAAGAGAAAAAGGTAAGTGATCAAATATGGAGATATTGTCTAAATGGAATATGGAGTTCTTCACCTGGCTGATTAATGGTTGCTGATGTTGAAAAGATGCCATCACCCAGTGCTCCTGAGAGTCAACTCATTGATATACTACTAGTCTAGAATGGCTTTAACAGAGAACTTCATCATTAGTTACATCAACGTTCACAGGAATTAGTTTGTTCCAGAGCAACTTTGCAGGACTCAGTCATATGATGAAGAAATACCAAAATAATTTTTATGGAAAGAGAAAAGCATGAAATAGGCTTTTCCTTTCATTTCAAAGAAAGTATTATTTCTAAAGACAAATACAAATGCTTTCTAAATATTATACTGACTACTACTTAGGCTGTGAGTCTGAAATTCTTAGACAGTAATAAATGTTTGCCAAATCTATGAGCTCCATTGTTCTATTAACTGCTAATGATTTGTATGTTTTTTGTCGTGAAAGGGCAGAGTTGTTCTAATTACTTGTCTAATGCTGCAAGTGCTCATGCTTTGCAAAACCCAAGGAAGGCATTATGCCTGCAGAGGGAGACCAGAGGGCAAAGCACATCAGCACAAACACACAGCAAAGTGCTCATTAAAGACAGTAGTTTGGAGAACAGTCTTGAACTCAGAAAGCATTTAGGGACAGTCCCAAAGCCCACTGAAGTGGATGGAAAGAAAGGCTGAGTCTAACAATGTAAAGTGTAAGTGGACTGAATGCACCTGAGTATTAAAGGAAGTAGAAAGTGGAAAGTAGGGAGAGAGCTGTCATCAGTATAGGAGAATGGGAAATAATTGTCTGAGACATCAGAAAAACAAGTGGAAAAATCTTAATGCTCCTGGTAACCTAGGAGTCACCAGTTTCACCACCTTGCTGCTGGAATTGATATGAAAATAGGTTGGTTTTAATTGCTCCTCCCTGAAGTACTGGTTCTGCATGAATCTGTTGGCTGTAATGTAATGACTCTTCTCTGTCATTTCCTGCAGCATTGTAACCTAATACTGCACAAACGCCTCGCCATGTTCCTATCCTCTATTGAATAATTGTGGCTTTGGTTTCATGATGCATAGTCTGTTCAATCAGCCCGTAATTGCAGCACTATCTGGAGGTATGGTTGATAGATCTATGTAATTATGTTTATTGTTAATAACGCCAATTAAATCTGTTGAGTTAGTCAAATCAGTCATCCTCACTTGCAAGCAACAGTTTCTACAGATGATTTCTTTAGCTGCTGAGGACTGTTTTTTGTAGTTCTCTTTTGCTCATTCACAGAAAATATACTCTTATTGAAAGGTAACTTTGAAAATAAGAACCAAAGTCCAATCATGGAAGTGTCAGCACTTCCTGTAAAGGCTGTGCAGCAATCTTGTCTACCCAAAACAGCCGGAGAAGGTCCTGAATTCAGTGCAATGAGTGTGGTACTGGAATGAGGAGTGAGAAATGAGAAATGCAAGAATTCCTGTTTGCTTTGGGTATGTCTTCATACGGACTTTTCTAGTAATTGGCAGGGTGATGGTGGCAGGTAAGCTGTCTCTCTACACAGAATAGTCACAGCTGTGGAGGATAAGCAAGACACTTATAGCCAGTTTAGCTCAATCCTAGATACATAATAAAGTGTATCTAGACTAAACAATGGCAAAATCGGATGTGATAAACAAATCACCAAGGACAAAATATTTAACATTGTAAACCCAATAGTAAACAGAAAAGAAAAACCATCTAAGCAGTCTCTAAGTGCATGTCAGGGTATATATGTGGCAAGAGTTTGGAAGAACAGAATAACAGAAGCATGTAACTTCTAAGAAGTGGCAGTTTGTGTGTAAATAGAGATACCAGGATGACAGAATGGAGCAGAACATAGTGTTACTGCACAGGCTGCCCAGAACTGAGTCTGTGGAGTATTCCTCTAAACAGAGAATTGGAATAAAGACATTTAAACTGACAATGAGCCAAGTGTTTGGATACACACACCTCTGATTATGTCCTGCCCTGGCTGTGAGTGGCTCTGGGTATGGGGCAGGGACAGCCTGCTTCCCAGCAGTATGTGGCACATCATTTCCTTCTGCTGAAGCCTGTTTCTTGAGACTTTCCTGTCAATAGGAATTACTCACTTTGTGGTCTTTTTATCTCAGGATGCTCCTTTTGTAAATGAAGCATTGGTCATACAGTACAAATAATGTTTGAAAATGGATCTCCTGAGCACATTTAATTGAGACTGAATGCAACACTTGTGCAATAAAATAAATTCAGTTCTGCCTCCAACAGCTGGAAACACTGTAGGGAAGAATCTTGATTGCTTCCATGGGGCAGGATTACAGAAAACAGTCAAGCAGAACCTACTAAATTTGCTCTTGGTACCTTAGCAGCACTATCAACCTTTTTATACTTCATTCTTCTCTCTTCTGTTTAAGCTTTGAAGTTTCAGAGTATTAGCAAGCATTTCAGGGTATTTTCCTAATCCAGGCTTTGGCTATCCAGACTGGAGCATAGTTACTACTTTGTAAATTAGAAGCTCTTCCAGGTTGGTGTTACTGCAATTAAATGGGAACTATCGCTCTTTCCCTGGAAGATAACCAGGAACCCTCTCCACTGTTAGTCCACCTCCACTCTGTCTGAACGTGGGACTTTGTATGGATATGAAATAGTTTTCTTTTCTACAATATGAGTGACAAATAACAGTAATTTTTCTCTTTATTACATCTTCTTGATAATGAACTACTATTTGCCTTTTTTCCTTAACACAAGCATCAGTCCTCTGGAGCAACTGAGGCCTTGAAAGTGAGTATCCTAGTAAAGGTGAAATCCCCATGCCAGGACTTGGGCAAATGCAAACCACATTATCTACAAAGTGATTTCACAAGAGAAGCAGGGCACTCCTCTGAAACCTAGACAGCAATGGTGTGTTCCCAGAAAGCAGGTAAGCCTCAGGAATCAGCTGTGATCACACAGAGTGAAAACTCCACTTTTTTGGTCCTGATCTATTCTTTAAAGATGCCACACTTCTTCTATAGCAGATATTCTATTCTTAAACACAGTCCAACACTCTGAATCTTATTTTGGAGATCCTGACATTTTCTATGCATTTTCCAGGGAAGCCCACACAGCCAAGTCGAGGTCATGATTTCCAAGAGGTAACAAGAAGGAATTCACATTCATGTGATTCCAGAGGATTCTGGTTGATTTCTGAGGTCCAACTTGACATCAGCCATTTGAGAATCTCGATTTGTGGCCTTTATCTCTACAGTAACTGCAAACTGTCCTGCACTATTGAACCATACCCAGGCAGACAAGAAGCAGGCATGTTACTGTAATTATGATACCTAGGTAAAACTCTTAACATTAAATGTCTGTTCTTGAGCCAGAAAAATCTGTAGACTGTATAGTCATGGTATTTTTCATTTATGCTATATCCCAAACTATTAATATGATGTCTTTAAGATACAAGGAAATTAAAAAATAATTTGACTCATTGCCTTGTAAGAAGACTGTCTCTCTTTTTAGTAACTAACTGCAATCTGTGTCTCCTCAAGATATTTGGAACAGCTGATCTGTCTTTCACTTCATGACTGGGTTATTGACTATATCACAACAGGATAAATGGAATCAAAATAAATGGTACACAAATGATGCATTTGAATAGTGAAGGGCAGCAGTGTCAATCATGGCTTGCCTGGACTTCAGTGAAAGTTTACAAATTGTTCAATATCATAAGCAAGACAAACTAGGAGGAGAAATCACTAGAGCAGGTGGATTTATTCCCCCAATCAGATGCATTTTTCAGAGGTCCTACTGCCCCCTAGAAAGTGATTGGCTGTGTAATTACGGATATGATTACGAATATTAGATCAACAGGCTGACAATAATCATGGTAGCCAAATTTTAGTCTCTGGCAGAAATGAGATTAACAATTGAGAAGTTCTCTCATGGAGACTAACCAGATTTCCTGTGCAACATAAACATTCTTTATTAAGCTTGTCAAATGAAAAGGCCCCAAGACATCCTGAAATAGCAGTTCACTTCATCTCTTTTTCCTCCTTCGGATAGGTCGAAGTCTGATGTTCCCATCAGTTTGCTCTATAGACCACTCACACAGTGTGGAATGGAAGACAGGTTTGATGAGCAATCCAAACATGGCAGAGAAGGTACCAGAGCTGGATCACTGCTTGGTGAGGTATCTCATCTGAATTTGGAGCAGGGCAGCTCAATGTGGATTCTGGACAGGCAGTGGGAGACTGGTGCACAGGCTGTTCAGGACAGGAGCCAGGTCTGAATTGCAGTGTCAGAAGTCACCAATGTCCATGGCAAACAGGCAAAGGTTTTGGCTAAAGACAGAGCAGTCCCCAGAAAGGCAGCCAGCACCATTCACTTGGAAGTCTATCTGCATGTTCATAGCACCAGGCACCTTCTGTTCCTCCAGTTTGCAGAGTCCAGACACTCTCCCCCTCAAGGGTGTTAAATCCCTTGTAAGAGGCTCTTCTCAGACTTTTCTGGTTCCTCCTCCTGATAACTTCTCTGTGGAAGCTGCAGACAATCCAACTCCATGCTAACAACTGTCTGCCACAGGGCTTGTGTATAACATTCACAGCACTGCCAACCCCAAATCCCAAGGCTGTGCTGTAAACACTGAAGTAAGAATTGCAATCTCTTCCATGATTTTTAGAAACACATTTTAATGGTCCCTCGGCCCACAGGTTTATGACCTTACAGACTGATTCAGAACCTTGTGCTCAAGCTTTTCACTGTGACCATGAAAGAGTATTTCTATAAAAGAACACTGAGATTCTCCTGGATCACAGTGATGCAAAGGCTGGGAGTTCCAAGGAAAGTGTTCAATAGGCTCAGTACACCAGTACAATCAGTGGTGCTGACAAAACTCATGATTATTGATGATCACTCCAGGAGCACAGACCTTGCAAGGCAGTGATGAAACAGTAAGAACTTGTTTGCTAGATGAAGGGCAACAATAGCTGAAGTGATGAAAGGAGGGGCAGGGGAACAGAGATTTATAGGGTTATGCTGCCTGGCTGCAGCCTGAAGTACAGAGGGATTTCAGCTGATTCCTGTTACCTACAGCCAGAGAACGCATTTCTGGAAAAGAAAAATAAGAGTCTGCAGGAGATGTGTACCAGTAAGAGAAAAGAAATGGGAGGATATTTATTTTTCATCACTACCTTGTAGTAGGAACATTGGAAAGTCTGTTTACATACAACACCAAATAAAAAGGAGTGCTGGGCAGTCAGAGGTTTGACATACACACAACACAAAACCAGCAGGAACGTGAAGTCTCTGTCTCTGCTCTCAGACTCCTTTGAAGGGGCAAAAATTGCTGGGGGAATCCTTAACCATTTACTTGCATTAATGTCCTACGTTTGTAAGTAATTCTATTCCTCCTATGGTAAAAGAGATGCAAAGGAGGATAACAATCCTGAGAGTTTTTGTTCTGGCATGAGATACCCTGACAACACTTCATGTGTTGTAGAGCCAGCCTAGCTAGGCTTCCCGGTGACTCAGGGCTACTGGGGAGCTCCTGCATTCATTGCTGGCAGCTGACAGTGTCACACAGAAATGTGAGTGGTCAGAAGGACCAAGAGGTCTCCTTTTTTCCTTCTTTCCATTCTGTGTTCATCATGACACAACATACTCACTGACAACCCAGTGACTGCGGATTTCTATATGTGCAAAAGACAGGCTGGATTTCATCCCTGCTGGTGTGACCTAGGGATACAATTCCAAATGGGCAGAAGTTCAGTTTTCATTACCTTATCTGTTTTAATCTTTTTCCCCCAGCTCATATAGTGGCCAGGCATCCCAGCTGCAAAATACCATGAGGTAGAAGCATCAGCCCCAGCTGAACTGCAGATAGACAACTCACTTACCAGAACAGCTGCAGAGGAACAACCAGGTATTGAAAGTATCCTGGAAACTTGTACTGACCAGCCCAGAGGGAAAATCACAGACTCATCCTTGTGCTCCCAGGCCTCCAGCACAGACAAGCAATAAGGAGGCATGGAAATTCACAGTATCACCTGCAGCATGTCAGGAAGCTCCCTGCAATGACAGCCATGTATGTGGCTGGACCATTTGCCATATCAAGGCACTAGCTCATTGATTTAATAGAGTGGGTGCATTGTTGAGAAAAAGAAGAGATGAGACTTTCCTCTCATGTGGCTTATAGGAACTAATTATTGTAGCAACTTGCTGTGAGAACATGGAAAGTGTCGGATTAACATATTTTTTGTATTTAAACACAATATCTGTTTAGAACATGTGGGCTGTTTGTTGCATTTTTGGCCACCTTCATGTTATCTCTGGTGCAGCAGAGAAGTTTTCAAGTCCTTTGTCTATACAGCTAATTGAAAATGAACTACCACTCTCCAAGCATGAATGCAACACTCAAAACCAGAACGGGGTTTGATTACTAGGCTAATTCAACTCTCTGAAAGTAAGTTTGCACCAGGGCTGTCTCGAAGAGTCTGCCTGCAGTAAGCAATGGCCATGAATAAGAGCTCTGATGAAAGTCCAGGAGCAGCAATAACACAAATACCAGAAGTTTTCTCACTAAAAAAGTGGAGATCTATTACAGGCCTGTAAATTCTTTCAGTTAAACTTAGGTGCATGGGACCAGAAGCAATTCATGCTGCTTGAGGATTATGCCATTGAACAGCTACTGTTGCAATTAGCCTTACTAGAAAAATCCTCCTGAAAGCACATTTTGGTTCATTGTCTGAACTCTGCCTTTAGCTCAGTTATTCATTTCCTATCTAATTACCAAGTCATATTTCCTCTTTGCTACAAATCCCTTGCTATTCTGTGCCTTAGAGAGAGTCTAAATTTTTACATGTTTACTGTTACATATCTAACAAGCAAATTGCTTCAGGAATTCCCTTGGGGCAGTTTGTTAAGAAAAGCTCATTAATTTACTTGCCTGGATTGCCTATACACTTCTCTGCAGCTGGGAGTGCAGGTGCACACAAAACACCGGTGACCCCATTTTACAATCTAATCCTTTTCCTCACTGGCACTGGTGAGTGAAACATGTGCTCCCTTAACTTGCCAGAGCCTGCTCAGAGCAGGGCCATGCTCTCATCTCCTGGGCTGGCAGTTACAGCACCTATCTGTCCTGAGTCAGGCACAGTCCAGCAAAACTTTACTTTGTGCATCAGAATGAAAGAGCTACGAAGCATACAACACAACAACTTCAAAAAGCTGGAAGGGGCTGTTTGGGTTATGAAACCCAGTCCCTATTGTCCCAGGAAGCCACACAATAGAATTCTCCAAAGCATCCCCTCTGTGCCATAGCTCTGCCCTGGAAATATTTCCCCATTTCATCCGATATATAAATTCTTTTGTACCCACTACCAAAGATCCACAAGATTGTAACATGCCATGGCAAAAAGACACAGGAGATATGGAGAGAGTCACCATAGTCTGAGGTCCTGCAGCAGTGGGGTCAGCATGTCAGTCTGATCTAGAAACTGATGACAGCTCATCTCCCCTTCAGTGTGGGTTTTCATTTAGAGATTCTTCTTTTGTTCCCTGGGGACAGGGAATTTCAGTGAGCATTCTCTGCCTGTAAATTGCATGGATTTTTTGGTTACTGTGCTGCCATCTTTGTGCCTCTGTTTCAAAACTGTCAAACAGTTTCATACCCAAGAAATTCAGATTGCAAATTCCAGATTGTTTATGTGCATTTGATTTGGTTTCTCACACAAAGCCAGAAACCATGTTCACAAATGACAGAACAGGGCTGTGTTGCTAATTAGCATCCTGCCAATTTATAATATTTCAACAAGCCAAGAGTGGTCACATGTTACACTCTGCTCTAAATTTGCTCAAAAAATCAAATGGAAACTACAGTGGTTCCTTTTCAAAAAGGGGAAATTAAAATTAAAGTGAATGTCAAAGATGGTCTGATCCCTTTTGTCGCACCTAACAATATGTTATTCTTATTGATCCATCTGGAGTGCATGAAGCATGTCTAAGCTGCAGCAAAGAGAGAATCTGAAGTCTGTCAAGGGGGAGCTGGTCTGTAGAAAGACAAAATGATGGGCAGATGAGTATCAGCCCCCATGTTTCTCAGCACTGCAAGCAAACTGCTGGAGCATCTGTCACCCAGGCAGTCAACACTGGTCTTCTGGCAGGGGCTGTGCTAGAAGGATGTGCTCTGTGCATGGGGGGCAGAGAGACTGCCATGGGCAGGAGCATCTGTAAAAATGCTCAGCCAGAGGAAACTGGAAGACAGTGATGAAACACAACAGCAGTGCCGACATCCCCAGACTTTCAGTTTCCTTTCTGCTTTATGCATTAGTCTCAGAGAGATCAGCCTGAGCTTTCCAGGGAATACACTTTTTCCCATAGCTGGGGTTAGGGCAGTCACCACTCTCTTTGCATCAGCTCATTGTCTTCTTCTCATTAGGATGGAAAGAACAACTGTAGTAAAACATGGGCTTTTATATTTTGTTGACCCCTGAATTTGCAGCAGCTGTTGCTACTGTGCTCTAGGTACTTGGAGCTATAGATGCAAGCTGAAGGAATAACTCATCCCCATAGTGGCAACCTCCAAGCCTTCAGTGTGGAGTGAGGCATGAAGGAAGGAGCATGCCACAGGAGAGCAGCTCCCAGGATTTTCTAGTACAAGACGTCAGTATGTCTGCCTGTCGATGGGAGATGTGAGTGCTTTTGTGTTAAGTGCAGTGAACAACCTTACGTCTTTTTCACACCTCCAGAAATCCCTGAGAAGCTAGCACAGATAAATCCTAGCAGGTCCATGCACCACTATTGCTCACGATGCCAACTGGGGAAAGTATTTGGATTTGAAACTGCCTCACCAAATGGTGGCAGCTGTGCCGTGAACATCCTGCACCTCTGGTTCCCAGATGCTCTGCAACAGCTGTTAGTTTTCACAACATGCTATGGTGTTGATTTTTATTGCTTTGTTTTTACAGGAGTAACCAACTTGGAGAATAGGTAACTGATGCTAGAAAGACAGTTCTGATTTGTATAATTTTACCAAGTTTGTAGATCTCCTTCTTAAACATTGAAGGAAATACTACCTACCAGTGCAGAGCTGGGGAGGTGTGAACAACACCAAACTGGTATCAGCAGGGCACAACCACTCCCCCAGAGTGCAGTGACAGTGCAACCATTACCCAGTGGTGCCATGTATTGGCACAACACAGAGAATGGAGGCTTTTAGAGAGAGGATTTCCCTGTTTAAAGCAAAAGCACTCAGATAACTAAAAAGAGGATTCATGTCAATCTGATGCCATTATGTTTAACGGAGCTGAATGTGTGACTTCTGCTAAAACAAAATACTCTTCCAGCAGAGCAAGGAGAAAGAGACACACATTTTACATTGTAGCAGCCCCATGGGAAAGAGAACAAAGGCTGTAGACGCTGTGAGCCTAATCAGAGAGCTGTGGTTATTTTGTGCATTGCAAAAGTGAATATGGGACGGATATTTACATAAATTCCCTGGGAGAGCTCTGCAAAGGTGGAGTGACTCGATTCCTGGCTACCATGGCCCTACAGGTACAGGTGTTTCTGGTTCCCTGTTCTCTGCTTTGTGATGTCTTTGCTTCCAGGGTCATTTCACTACAGAACCCTTATCATAATAAAGCCTTGGTAAAATCAACCTTCTCAGCAAAATAACTTCTTCTCCTAAAATTTCAGATTTTCAAAAATGAATCTGTTAATAAATTGTTGCTTGTACCCTCTGGCCACATGGTCTGTCACAGTGGAGTAGCATTTGACTCACTGAAGGGTATTTGGCCAACACTGACTGTCTGCTCCTAAATTTTTCTCAACCTTTCTTCATGGGGCAAGACTTGCTACCATGAGTAATGGCTAAATCCACAAAGGATTCATGTGCACAAATTCCCACAAAAGACCATAGCAGAAAGTCTGAGATGCTAAACTCTAAACGAAGTTGCTGCACAGCCCTGGAGGTGCCTGAAGTAAGTATTATTGTTATGTCCTCTCCTGCTATAACTATGGGTCTCTCTTCAGTTCCTTATTACTTAAGGAATCTTTGGATTTATGTGACTGTTTAATTAACTCAATTATTTCCTGAACTACAAATAACATTTTCAATTTCTCCATTTAACAGGGTAGCAAACTGCTCAATTAGTTTTACAGTACAAAATTCCTATAAGGAGTGATTATTACAGATTGGCTCTGCACCACTGTGTTGCATCTATCACTTGAGGCTCAATTATTGCAATAAACAGCTGGAAAATTAAGCATTTTGTATTTAAATATCATCATTTTGATCACAGTTCAACAGAGGCTATGCTTATGGGCTAGGAGGTCACTAGGACTCAGGATGTGTTTCAGCAAATGAATGATGCATTGCTGTGTCAGGGAAGGACCTGAAAAATCTCAGTGGTATGAAAACAGCCTATCTGCCCCTTACAGCACATGCCACCCCATCTCACTCCTCTCTGCTCTGGCCACAATTACTTCTTCACAATAACTTTTTCATTCTTAAATATGTTATCCCAGAGGTCTTACTACCATCAGTGTTGGGCTTGGCCTTAGCCAGCAGCAGGTCCATCTTGGAGCCAGCTGGCATTGGCTCTGTCAGACGTGGGTAAAGCTTCTAGCAGCTTCTCAGGGATGCCATCCCTATAGCACCCCGCACTACCTAAAGCTTGCCACAACTTCCCAATACACATGGCAATGACCAATGTGGATCTCAGGTGCAGGAGATCTGCTGAGCATGGGCAAAGTCTGTGAAAACTTATCTCTGCCAAAAGATACCAAATGCCATTCAAAACTTACATCTGATTGTGACAACCTGTAGAAGACTCTAAGGATGCCACTCAGATTAATTTACTATTGTATTAAAAATCATGAACCTTGGAACTTATTCAGTATCTTGCAGTTAGTGTACTAAAATGATATAAATAAATTAAAATCCCCAAGTTACCTTTCTACAGTATGAAAAAGTTAGTGTGAAGTGAGATACCAGGTGAGTTTACAATGTGGAAGCACTGGGGAGCTGGTTCCTCAACAGCAGGAGTTGAATAACCTTGCTAGCTGGGC
Organism: Xenops minutus; assembly: GCA_035221455.1. Taxonomy (NCBI): domain Eukaryota; kingdom Metazoa; phylum Chordata; class Aves; order Passeriformes; family Furnariidae; genus Xenops; species Xenops minutus. The sequence goes on along the minus strand of JAWWEE010000158.1, from coordinate 46,502,464 downwards.
ATCTGGGTTGTATATGTTCATGTCCCAGTACACTCCCTGGTAACTTGCCTGCTCTGCCCTGGATGAGCTGTGAAGGAATTACTGTGATGCTCATGTCATGGGAGCAAACTTGGGAACAGATCTCCTACCCGCTTTCCTTTGGATCAAAGAGGACAGATATTAAAAGTTTTCTTCCGACAGGATGAGAAAAATTTTTCTTTGCTTTGTATTTTATTGCTTGACGTTTTATTGTGTGGTCTATGGATCTGCTGTTAACAATTACAGACTGTCTATGACAGTGGGTCTGATCATAAGAATACTTCCTTCAGTCTCTCCCAGCTGCTCAGTAAAGAGAGATATTAATCAGCTATCATAGGAGAGTTTATCTCCTGCGGTTATCTGAACTCAGGTAGTCACTAAAAAGATAATACACTGTTTCACTCTCATTGAGGACAGAACTCAAATAACTTGTAAAAGAGAAACATGAAAAAGCTAAGACACATACACTGATTTATTCATTGTACAGTGGGAAGATGAAGACTCATCTGCATTTATGCCTATTAACACCACAAGCCTCATTAGAAGTCTATTCACAGCTCATAGCAAGCTGTAGATTCTTTAAAAAAAAGTCAGTGTAGTTCAAGGGAGGTGTAAAGGCCATTGTCAGCCAGCAAAGCTATAATTATGATCATATTCTCTGGTGATTAATTGGCAATTAAATTATTATTTTATTCTTGTTTTTCAAACAAACCATGGCAGCTTTGAATTGCTGAAGGGAATAATTAGCTGTGATTTTAACATATTGAAATGCTATGATATGATATATTTGGGTATTGAGTATTTCATTTCTGTGTTTGCTTGAATTAGTTTACTGCATAAGGCTCACTCTTGAACAGATGGCTAGAATTTTTGCTCTGAATGTTGCTCTGATGGTGGAGGGTCAAGAATCCCTCAGTTACAGGAGACCATTACAAAAAGCAACAGCAACTGGAAAGCAAGTATAGTTGTTTTTCTTTCTTGCATGGGCAACCAACTAACCACTCCCTGCAGGAGCCAAAGCATGTGCGTGCGTGTGGTGAGACAGCCACCCACTGCTGCTGGCCATGCACCTCTCTGCTTCCCCCTACATGTGCATGTGGAAGACGGAGGTTAATGGGATTAATATGTCTTGGCTACAACAAGTAAGATGTCAATTCCAAGGATATTGGCTTGATTAGAGACATCTTGTTGGGTAACATTTGCTTTTACAATTGAAGGTTAACTCTGTCAGTCACAATAAAATCTGTACTCAGTCAAGAATATGCTCCAATAGAGACCCTGAGAAGAGGATTCTGAGGCTTATAAAATGGAACCTGGTGATTGGTTGTGTATTTGTCTGAAAAAAATTTGAACATATCTGCTTAAAAACAGCCAGTATTATTGATATTGCAGGAAATAATTACCCAGACAGGCCCAGTGGTTTGGATCAATGCAACAGTCATTATATCACTGGGGACGTTCTGTAATTATTCTATATTTTATCAGTGGGTAGAGTCTCAATCCCCCCATCATCCTGATCAAAGCTACCTGCATATAAAGAGTGGTCTCAAAGTCTCCCTTCCCCTACTATACATGCTGCCAGCAAGCCTTGCTGTCCCATTTCTCACAAGCCCAAGTACTCTTGCTTTTTGCATCAAGTAGGTTTTCTGCCCAAACAGGACACAGCTGCTGCACTGTGGCCTCTCACTTGAACCCACATGAGGAACTGGTGCTCTCACATCCTACACCAGTGCTACAACATCCAAACATGCAATCATCTCCTGCTGCCTCCCTCTCTGCACTTCACTGTACAAAATCTGCCCTCATGTCACAGGCTGCCCCCATTCCCCATCTCACACGACACAGCAGTTCCTGTACTTTCTGGATCATCAGACTAATATTTGTTCTCATGGTACATTTTAGGAAAGGTCTTTCTCAGCTAAGATCCAAATGGGGCTGTGACACCTGCTCATATGATGCAGAGTCTGGGGCACATACAGGTTTCTCTGAGGAACTGGTAGTGCTGAGAAGAACCTGTAAGAGAGATGCATTTTTACCTCCCTGCACTGTGCCTTTCAGTGCAGACCCTGCTTGTGTCTCAACACAAAGATCACAGCAGAAGTGGCCACAGTGCTGCTGCTGCTATCGTCACTTTTTCACCTCTCAGGACAGGAGAAAGGAGAGTGAGTGGCAAAGCAAACACAGCTTTTGCAGTGCTCTACCAAGAAAGCTGTCACCAGTGTAGGGCATTTTGGTGTATTTGTCTGAGAACAAGACTTCCCCTCTTTCAAATTCCTATAGAACAAGTTGCCTGTACTAAGCAAGGGTTTGTGGAGGCTTGACTCAGAAGGGGAAGATTTGCTTCTTGCCCAGCACACATAGCTTTTACCTGCATCACCTAATTACCTTCCTACCATCCAGTCTGCATTGCTTCAGAACCTGATATATCACATATCCAACAAAGTAATTCCTGTTTCTATGTCATGCTTCAATTGTACCAGTTTGCAGGAAGTATTTGGATGTTAAATTTCATTTAAGCCATTATGTTTCTTTTTTATTGAGAATCTTTGACTCACCATTTCTTTAGCTGCTTCAGTTGCTTGTATGGCAGGTTGCCCACTGCCAAGGCATCTGAGCACCTCATCACCAGCTTAAAAATCAGCAGACTGGCAAGCCCCAAATCCTGAGAGACTGGGCCAGATTTTACAGGGGATGATTCATCTTTCAGTTGACAACTTTCAGCTGCTGTTATTGGGAGGTTCAGTCCTCTGTAATGACAGCACAAATGTCTCAGTCAGTCTCACATTTTACAAAGAGATAATATATAAACTAGCCAACCCCTGATGTGAAAGGGCCTGCCCGTGTTTATCGGTAATGTCAGCAACACTGTGTACTCTCCCTAGTGCCACTGATAGCCTTTGACACCAATGAGAATGGAGTAGAGGCAGAGGTGTCTGTGTCATTTTCTTCATCCATGGTATCAAGATTATGAATCAAGACTAAGTGTGAGGCTTCTTGCAATAAAGCAGTACGTCTGGGAGCTGCCTGGAGGGGTATGCATGGTGCATTCCATAGAGCCTCAGGGCTCAGAAGTTAACAAGTAGGTTGTGGAAGTTCCTGGGGTTGTTTTCTCATTATCCTGATGACAGTCTCTCTCTAAACAATGCTGTTGAAAGGCAGAGTCATTTCACTAGGCTGTAAAATGTGTGAACAGCAGACAAGATTTATGACACATTGTGTATGAGAAATGAAGTTGTTTTAGTAGTTACAAACATTGTCAGATACAATGAATAACTGAGATTTTCCAAAATTAGGGTATTTTTTAAAGTTGTCCTTAGAAAGCCTCAGAACCATTAGAAAGAACTACAAAGCCAAATGAGGGACTTCAGAGAAGCTTCACAAAGCTCAGCTGATGTTAGTTTTAGACAACTATATAAAAACTTTAGATCCTCAAAATGAATGTCCTGTGAGGACACATGAAACAGATACAGGAAATACACAGCCCATGGGCATGTGGATAACAACCAAGGGCTACATGGCATCCAGCTTCTTCAGTACTGTCAGACCCACACAGCTTGCAAAACCTTCATCCAACAAGCTAAGAGCATTCCCATGTTACACCACCACACTTTTGGGAAAAGGTAATGCCATCCAGGAGAATACTTACAGCAGTCTCCATGAAGTTTTTCTACATCCTATGGGGCTGTTCTTAACAGAAGCTATAAAGAGCACAGGAATATCAACATCAAAACTGTCAGATGCTCCTGAGGCATTGCCTGATGTTTCTGGTGTTTCCTGTTCTCTTCGCCATCTGCTGTGATGGCTGCAATGAAGTGTCAACCCCACCTGTGACTTGATATGAACTTGAGGCTGCTCCTGCATACCTGCATAAATGTTTTACATTATTTGGCTTTCAAATCCCTGCTTAGTGCCAAAACACTTGCTTGTCACAAACTGTGACTTCTTTCTTGCACCTTTTCTTAATATTTGTGTTTAAAATAAATAGGAAGATGCTGTAGAATTATTTACATTTCTATTTGAAGCATCATTAATATTAAATTTGTGCAGAATAATGAAGTACAGCAGAAAGTAACCCTGATTTTGAATAAATTAATTTCTTAACACCTTCAGCTATGGAGGGAAAATCCAATTTTTTCTGTTCTACAACTTTTGGTAGTGTTTTATTCAAAATCCAATTCATTCACAGCTACATCCAGACACAGCCACCATAGAAGCCTGACTATTACTAACAAAAAGTGAAAATTCATTTTCTGGCCCCCTCCCAGGAAGGACTGGTATAATTGGGCTGCAGGGGAAGGGTGTGTTCTTTCTTAAATCTGGTTCTTTCACCAGTTATCCTAGAGAAGCAGTATAATTTTTTTTCCCTATTTCTTAGCTCAATGATATTAAAGTTACCATGGGGAAAAATAATTTTATTGGATAAACAACAAACAACTAAAGTGATCTTCTGCCTCTGGACCTGCCTACTTGTCTTCCTTAAATTAACAGCTTCTCAACTCAAATCCAAATACTTCCTAGTGTGAAAACTACACTGTCCTGTTTATTTACATCTAGCAGGGTGAATAGTTCACTTAGTAGGCTCCAAAGAAATTATTGTAAGTATCATCTGCCCCTGGACAAAGGTTGCCTCAGGGCTCTCTGTAAGTCTTTCCTGTCTATGTCCTTCTGAGTCACACAACGTGCCCAGGACAGCTGGAAGGTGTCTGGCAGTGGCAGAGCAGACAGGGAAGTGTTCCCTGAGCCAGGCTCTGGCCCTTGTTCAATTCCCTTGGTTGCGTGGCCCTGGCCAAAATACCTCTTGCCCTACCTCCTCCATGGGTTGTCTGCTGGTGGGACTCGGTGTTAGTGCAGTAGGGGCTGGATGCAGCAGAATGAGCAAGGATCCCCCCTGAAACCATGGAGCAGAGGAACTGGTTTGCCTTACCTATCAGAACTGGAGGTGGCCTGTCCATGTCTTGAAGGTGTTCACTAACCAAACACTAGCTCGTGAAGTGAGAGTGTGGACACCTTTCAATGTCCTCTAAAGTCATTAAAGAGCACTGGCCCTAAAATTGAGTTTAAAAAAATAAATTAAAAAATCCAAAGAGTTTCTCATAACTGTACAGAACATAGACTATTCACTAATTTTCTAGTCATCTTTACACTACTCACTTTAAGACAGTCTGCCTAAGCTCTGTATTAAACCACCTTATGGTAAATATCTGGATATGAAGTGTCAGCAGAAGATTCAACTTTCACATTCTTCATTGTAATCTCTGTTTATAAAATATACCTGCTTTGGTATGTATGAGTGGTCAGCCCCATTTTGGCTTGATGTATTAATGCTTTTGCTAATGGAACTGCATCTCACCTAGTCTGTCCTGTTTATGTGTAAGTAGGAAAGTCTGCTAAAATACTCTGCTCAGAGAAAATAACACTTATTCTTAGTGTAACCTGCAATTATTTTTACTAGACAACCTGTGAGGAACCTGTAGATGAAAACACACCTTTTTACTAACATTCTTCTAGTTTTCTTGAGACAAATTAAAAAAAAAAAAAATCACAGAAGAAGCATCACATTTTAAATGTCTGCTTTTTGTGCTGTGGAGTAACTTATAAAGGAGAATCTAATGCAAGTTTCATTTAAAAAAAACATAAATTAATACGTACAGAAGCGGCTAAGCCAGATGCAGACCTGTAAGAAATTCTAGGTTGTCTGATTATGGTTTCTCTCTCCTCATTCAGGTGCATTAGACTACAATTTTTTTGTTCTATATGACTTTTGGGAGAGTTCAATAGCCCTGACCAGAGTCCTGTCTTTGTAATTAAAAATCCAAACTTTCTATATATATTGACATAAAATTTTCACAAAAACAAAGAGCCGGCCTGTTTCTCAGCTCCAAGAAGCATACCTACATGGGCAGGTCAGCAACAAATTATGACAAAGCAGTGTAATTCCTTTTTACAAGAGGGGACCTTCTATCTAAAGGAGAAGAGTTAGAAACCTTTTACCTTTGAAAAGCTCTGATGCCATGTTTCCACAGTATTTTCAAAAGCAATCTCGGGAAATGTGGCCCAAATTAGACTGCTTAAGGGTGAATCAGAACTGACTGAAAGCTGTCAGAGACATGGTTCCCCATCAAAATGCAGCAAAAGAGACTTAATATAATTCCACATTTTCACCAGTGAAGAGAGCAGAGTTAATACTGGGATGCTCGGGGATGAGTGCTACAGATGTCATAGGAGGCTTCTGAAGAGCACGTGATAGAAGCAGCCAGGAACTGAGGGCAGAAGCATCAAGAGGGGTCAGGCTGTGGTTCCCTCACCCCAGGTTCTCTGGAAACAGCATCATGAGGCTTTCTGTCTTGCTGAGCTTAAAGGTAACAGTTCAAATAGAACAGACCTGCATTTCAGAAATAATTCTAAGACCATTGTTTTATACCTTTCTTCGAATACAAGAAAATGTCTCCTACTGCATCAGATATCAGGAGTGGTTATGGTAATTAGAGAAATGATTAGGTCAGATCAGTGATTGCAAAGCCTCACAGCAGCTTACTGATTAAATGGAATAAATTTTCAACCTAATGTTCCTCCCTCTGGCTTCAAACACATAGCTAATATTAAATGTAACGAAAGTCCTTAAACTTAGATGTTTGGAACCTAGCCAACTATCTTCAAATTAGATGAGATTATCTAACAGTATCTTAGTACAGTTTTGGATTGCCAAGTTTATACTGCATAAAACGCTGTGCATCTAACCTTAATAGTGTGCAGAACACTTCATGGTGGTCTGCAGCTTGATCTACACTGTAGAGCTCCTGTTTGTGACAGAACACAGCAAAGACAGTTTGGGAACCCCTGGTGTAAAATTAAGAAGTCCAGAGTAAAAGCATGTAAAACTAATGATGCTCATTAACACTTCTCGCTCATCATTTTGCCTACAGCAAACTATGACACACTGCGAACATGGAATTAAGTTTTAATGAACAAGTGCTAAAAACGCTCTTCCTGCATGTCAGGACTGCAAAGCTGAAGTGATAAGCAGACGATATAGTTGCTGGGGCTCGGGGGAAACATATCACAGTATGTCTTTCCTAAGGATTGTAACATGAGCTTAAATTCTTGTTCAGCTTCATATTAGTCATCTGCCAATTTCATTACCCATGGGAAAAAAAAAAGGAGTTTTGTGTCTCCTTATAGTCGTAACATAAGGAGACTTTACAACAAATATGCTGAACTACAAACATTTTTACCAAGAACTTTTTAGACCAGGGGCCAAAGCTGAAAAAACTTGCTTGAAACCTGCAAAATTACATAAATCAGTATATTACTGCTTCCCCTTACACATGAATCTAATGGTTTCATGCCCACCATACTACTAATTTTAGGCCTAAACTGGGACAGAATGGGAATATGCAGAAAACACAGTTTCAAAACAATAAATCTGTCCTTTGCGTAAAGGGTGTGCATCTATTATACTATGAGAAATCAGAAAGCAATAACGGAAATACATGGTACCTTCAGACACCTTAAAAGGAAATTATCAGTAATTTTGTTAGAGTTCATAAAACTTAGGTAGTTTTTCATATGAAGGATGCTTAGAAGAAGACAATGAAATAGTTTTGTTCTTTTTATTACTGCTGCTATCACTTTATTAAGTAGTATCATATGTCATCTTGCCATGTAAGAAAAATGAGTACCTTGTCACCAACTTAGCAGGGTTTAGCTGAACGGGAATACAGGTGTTTACATAGGTGTAATAGAGAACAATTTATTAGAAATGAAAAATGTATTTTCCCTGTAAAATTGGAAGGATAAGGAAATAGGCAGATCAGTAAGACTTTTCTGGGTGAGCTAGAATGTCATATTATGAGAGTGAAGATAATGAGGATGGTCCAGTGCTGGAAGTCTTGGAGAGCTTTGATCAGGAACCTTTTCCACAGACACATCCCAGTTTTAGGAACAAAGGCCTTGTTCTCCACTGCTTTTCTCTTAAGTACTTTGTGAGATACTTAAAATGTTCCACCCAATCCATGAAACTCCAATACATGATTTCTTCACACAGAACTAAGTAAGACAGCAACATTCATCTGAACAGAATCAGTCAATATTAGACATGACAATTTTCTAAGCAATATACACTGCACTGTTTCTGGACATAAGCCACATAGCCAGATTATTGAATAGTTATCCATTAGCAGAATTCAGGCAATCTTCTGTAAGGCCCCTTGCACTGGCTGCTGCCAGTCTTGAATATGTAATTCCAGTATTATATTCTTCTCTCCCCATAAAGTCCTAGTTGTTTATTTTTGGTGGTTTTTTTTTTTTTTTTTTTTTTTTTTTTTTTTTTGTGGGGGTGGATGTGTGAAATAAGACAGGGTGTTGGAAGATTTATGGTTTTGAAGTTTTTGCCTCAAGATGCTCCCTACCACCTGTTAACTTCAAATGCATTTCAGTTATAACAGACTGCTATAATAGAAATAGTTTAATTACACTTTGGGGAATAAAACAAAAAGATCACCAAATTCCTTTCCACCCTTAAAGGCATTGGAATCTGGATTTTAAGTATAGCAAAAGCAAATTATTACATTTTGATACCATTTTTCCTAGGCAAGTATTTTCATTCTTTAAAATACAGAAAGATATTATGTTAAAAGTGAGACTGACATGACAACAGATTTTGAACACAGACATGTGTCTGTTGGATTTGGATGGGATCATCACGCCCAGGATGCCTTTATACAGCTTAATTGAGTAAGAACAGAAGCAAAGCTATGACAGGCACCAGCACTAACTGCACAAGCTTGACAGAAAACTTTGATATTGGCTCTTGCATCTACGCCATGCCACAATGTTTATGCTCAAATTGTCATTCAGTCTCACTTGGCTGAGCGGGAAGTGGGTCACTCCAGTGACTACAATCACAGAACTGATAGCAGACCTCAGAATCTGTGAACGGCAGCTTTTTAAGTATGATTCTATCATGTCCAGCAGTGAATGAAAGAAAAGGCAAAGCACAGACAAATGATAAATCAGCTTTTTTCACCTTTCAGTAATTAGCAGAGGAACAATTCACAAAGAAGTGGTGGTTTTGGAGAATATCTGTGATATCCTACCTGTTGGAGCACAGTCTAATCACCAGAGGCAGGCTACTCTAGGGTAGGTGTTTTTCTCTCTCTCTTTTATTACAGCTCTATTACATCTTAATATTTGTATAAAATATTTATACAGTCACACTTCAATAACTTGGCATCTTAGGTAACCTAGCAAGTGAAACACCAAGTTTTCATACCTTGTTCATACAGAAATAAGTGTCTGTATATGAAAAATGGATCATCAGCAATATACTCCTTGGGAGAAGGAAGAACACTTGGATACCGGTACGAAGTGAAGTTAAATCTCTTTCAAGGTGAGACATACTCTATAACCATAGGCACTATGAATCACTATCAAGGCTAGATGTAAAAGATTTGTGGTTTTTTATTGCTTTTTTGTGACCATTTCTCCAACATCTGAATTTTATGACTGAGACAATTAAAATGGTATTTTTTTTCTTTTCAATGCACAGTTCTGTTAAACTCCCATTACTTGAGAAGATAATTAAGTGAAAAAGTGAAGTACCAAGCACTAGGTCACCATGACACCAGGAGCTGACTCTGAGCTGAGGCAGGATCAGGAAGAGCATTCCCACCCAGATGGAAATGTGGGGGCAGAGCAAGAGTACCCAGGTGGGCATTGAAACTGGTGGGGCTCCAGGCTACATATGAGAAATGAGGGCAGCACAATACATCTCACAGATGGAAACAGGACAGTTAAGTCTGGCTTAGCAACTTCCTAGTTCATACAAGGAGGGATATAGAAAGGATTAGGAGCTACATGTTGAGAAGAGAGCTGGACTAAAGCATTGCTGCAGATCCAGTCTGCAGCTGGCAAGGCCAGGGAAGGTGTAAAATGCTGGCACAAGAATAGAGCACTTGAAGGAGAGGAGATGGTACATCTATTCCTTGGGATAAAATGGAACTGAAGCAGAGAGCTGCTGCTGTTTCACCACAGTTAGCAGAAAAAAGTGTCTTCAGGTGACATCATAGAAGAAATATTATTGATCAGTACATGAGGTTTTCAAACTTGTAGTTCCGAGTTTCTTGGCTTAACCATAGACAGTCTATCACTCACCACCATAGTTCAGCTGCCTCTATATGAACACAGGTTTGAAGAGTCCACTTAATGGAACATCCATAAGGAAGGGGAAGAGGGAAGCAACAGCTTCCTTCTGAAGTGTTTATCTGAGGAGCAGAGAACACAAATGAGTAATTCAGTAGGAGATGGACTTGGGGGGGGGGGGGGGGGGGGGGGGGGGGGGGGGGGGATTCCGGGGATTTTGGGTGGAATTCCGGGGATTTTGGGTCCCCCCTGGAATTACCCCCCCCCCCCCCGCTTATGGGACCCATTTTGTATTTGTCAGAGCCAAGTTGCTCTCTGGAGGCTGAAAGTACTCTGGTGTCTTTTTTGCTAGACTCAATTTTTGCCATGAAAATATTCAGTTGGGCCACTTGAGATTGATGAGATTTCTGAGTCTTGTCAGGAAGAGATGTAACTGCTATAATTGGTGAACAGAAATTGCAGGGTCTCACTTTGATAAGCAAAGACAGTCCAGGCTGCTGGGGAGAACAATAATTTCTATAGCTCCCTGGCTTCAATACAGTTTTGAATTTTACTTATTTCACATTCACAAGAGATGGCCTGACAAAGCCTAAGGATATTTAACTGGTCCAAGTCTTTGCCACAACACTTGCACTAGCATAATGGTTAGCACAGAGCCACTTGGCTGTTTCAAGTTCTGGTCTTTGCAGACATGACCTTTAATTTTAATGTCTCAGAAGGATTTTCCACTTCCATCTCCACTACCCAATATCCATAACCTTGTCTAATGTCCCTATCCATAGCCCATATTCAGTATGTCTGCTAGAAGTGGAGTTTGATTTAATTTCTCTCAGATGGATCAGTTTGTTGGCTCGAGTGATTCCCTACCAAATAGGAACATAGGCCACTCCAGAGAAACACCGGTGAGGATGATGCAAATGAAGAATACTTAATACACTTTGTCCAAGTGTGGATGCAACCCACTACCACTCATGATTGCATTCCATTCCTCAGTCCCTGAGAGGAGTGAGGTAAAGTAGTAGAGCCAATATTCTCAGAAGAGCTTTACCAAGATAATAGCTAGTGGCAACCAAAGAGAAATGTCTTAAATACACCAGTGAACCACCTGCACTGTAGTGCTTTTTTAAAGTAGGTGCCAGTAAGGTGTCTAAACATACTTGGAAGAAGCAAAGTATCTACAAATAACCTTGCAGCTTTGCAACATATGAGCAGAATATTAGAACTGCTATAGATCAAAGCTGTTTTAACGAAACATATACTTAGAGTAGTGCTGCTTTGGAAATAATCGTGTACAAAAAGTGTCTGACTATACACTTAATGGCCATATATGGGTATTCTTTTAATATTGGAAGATGTATTGAGCTTGCTCTTACATTTTTCCTGCAAGTGGAATTGTATGACTTCACGCTATATTGCTAGAGCTGGAGCAAAGTTAACTCCCATTGCTTGAAATAAAGGTAAGTGTCAGACTGTGACATGCATGGTGATAAAGTGCTAGATGGACATGGGTTTGTTAACAAGCTTGTGGTTAAATGAAATCCTCATGCCTTTTTCTACTACAGATACTTCTTTTACTTCAGTCTTCAGGAGTTGAAATGGTAATTTTAAGTACTTTTACCATCCAGCTTGTCTGCCACCAAGTCATTCAGAGGCAAACAATTCTGAAAGCTGGGAGGAGAGATACACAGCAGTAACACCAGTGAATGAATGAATGAAAAAAAAGATTATGCACAGTGAACACATTAAGATTGGTTTAGAGCTAATACAAAGTGCACACACATGCAAGAGATACAGTTAAGCAATTTTCAAAGGAAGTTTAGCTGAATATGTCTGAGATGTACCTCAATAATTCCTCTTGCACAGTCTGGGCTATGAGCTTATACTGGAGATTTCAGCTCAGCCTCATTTCCTAGAATATGAGAAACCTTACATACTGCTTCTGTTTAATCTATTTAGTATTATTCTCTTAAGATTTGGCTACCATCCCAGGAGAAGCACATGGATAAGGGAAACATTTGCAAAATAAAGGTGAAACCTTGGAGGAGTTAATGCACATAAGTAAACTGAATTGTTTTCTGCAGGAATCTTAGAAAACACAGTCCCACAGATTCAACCTTAACACATAGGTACTGTTTTTTACTGTAAGTATGACAGTAGCACTTGAAAATAAATCCATGGCTAATTTTTTAATTATCTATCTGAACAACATGGGCAATGAAAACACAACCCTTAAACACATTAACAGACTGCCTGTACATAGGACAATTTAATGTGCAGAATCTCCAGGCACTTTGTGCTCTGTTTTTTAGCTCACAATAAAAACCAGACTCCATATCTTGGAGGGTAAGAAAAGATATCTGTTTTCGAACTGTGTGCATATAGACATAGACACTAACCTGTAAAACTGGCAACTCCAAAGAAAAATACTAAACCTTTTCCTAAGGCAAAAGACTAGAGGTAAAATACTATGATTCAATATAATTTTTTCTAGTAGCTGTTCCCAGAGAAGACAGAATGAAGTATTTGTATTTTCTGCAAATAAAGACTGGAAAGGAGAAACATGTTTCCTTGTTCTTTTTGAGGTCATTTGTCCCATCACAAATTCTCTTTCAACAGGCTACAAGAACCTTAGTGTAGTAATCAGGGAGAAGTGGAACCTTCAATCATCTCCTTTTCCATCAAACTTTAAATTTAGAAAGAGAAGACTGCAGTACAAGAATATATGGAAACTTATTCTGCTCCTGGATGTCAGATAATTAATTCATAAGGGTGCCACATCTGCTCTATGGAGGGGGAAGAGGGAGTGCCATAAAGGCAGAGGAAACTGCCCGCGTATTAAGTAGCAAATTTCCATGAGAGTTCTCAGATTTCTATCAATCTGTATATGTAGACTTCCTCTGAGTACATCTTCTGACATTCAGATCAAAAATAATGGTCAAGAGAGGTAAATGAAGCCACTTTCATTTATTTTCATCAGTAACAAGTGGTTTTAAATTATTGCAGTGTCACTGACATGCTGTGAAAACGTCTGAGTCAATCAGGAAGTAACAGGAAGTAATCAGAAAATTGCGGGAGTCTAAAAAGTAGAAAAGAGGACAAGTTTACCAGGAAGGTCCATGAAATTTGACATGAAGAACAGTTGCTCTCAGTATTGGTAAAAAATATACCTTATCAAAAGTTAATTTAATCTACTTGACTACCCCTTAGAATAGGAACAAGGCTTTCATATACGATTAGAGTAGCCATATCAAGTAGAAAACATACAAACTGAACAAAAAACCATCCAAAATCTGCCTCCAACTTCATTAGGACTTTATTAATAAGTACTAAGAGAAACCAGTCACCTGATAAATGTCAGAAATAATTTGAATTTTTTTTGTCACTTACTAATTGGAGAACTTTTCAGGCCCTTTGTATTATTTTTTGCAAGACAGATACAACCTAAAGAAAACAGTCCATGACCCTGTGACTAATCTGGGATATAGGAGTTTGCTCTATAGAAGAACAAAAATCAGGTCTGATAATTTGTTTCCAAGGGGGATTTCAATCTGAATACTTGTTCTCTGCTTACACTAACCCAATGCGTTTCCCGGCAGGATTTTTTCTCTTATACCAGACTAAACAGGAAGAGAATAAGTCCAGTTACAAAGAATCTGTAAAACATAATCCCCAGGTTATACTCTGAGAATGACATCATTTACTTGCCATGTGGAACACGAGTTCTCCTCTCACCACTGATACTGTATTTATCAGGAGCACAAGCTGAGACACAAGAAAAGCTTCCAAAAACAGAACTGAAGACCTAAAAACTGTCTTAATTCTAGTGACTGAGTTTGAATGAACATAAGCATCTGCCCTTTGGCAAACAGCGTGCACAGGAGCTGCATGCATGGTGTCAGAAGGGCCAAGTGTCTCAATCAGCTGCTTGCTGAGACCACAGGCTGTGCTAACACACTGATAGGCTGGGTTAGGCACACTCTGGCACAGAATGGGTCAAGTCCATGACAGGCAAATTCAACCAGGGAGCATTTACTTGACAGGCTCCCTGGATGTGGCGGGGCCCAGCACTGCCAGGGAGAAGCCAGGTCACACCACCCCGCTCTGAGCAGAGGGCTGGTGGAGTCTGGGGGGATCACTGGTTGGGCTTCTGCAGGGAACCAACACTGAGACAAACCACAAATCCCCTCTGCCCTTTGAGATGTTCCTGCCTAAAGTGTCTGTTTCTTAACTCCACCAGCCAAGACACCCACGCCCAGGGGCAGCTCTGGCCCTCTGAGACAGGGCTCTTGACCGTCCCCATGCCCACATCCCTGCCCTGCCGTGCCAGGGCTGTGTCTGACCCCGGGTCCCCACAGAGGGGTCTCGCCAGACCCTGCCACCCTCGGCGGGTCTCAGGCAGGGGCTGTCATGAGAAGCCTGGTTTTCTGACCTACCCTCCCTGGTGGGCACAGCCCCTGGGGACAGGCCATGGCACACACGCTGCTGCCCCAAGGGGCTGAATCACTGCTGGCTTTCAGGGGAATTGCTTGGTGCTCCCCAAACTCTTGGCAGCCTGAGGGGTGAGCAGGGTCTGTGTGAGGAGCTGGGAGCTCTCCCTGCTTTGGGGCTGCATCCCCAGCCTTTGGGGAGCAACCAAATGCTCTCTCACTGGAATGGCCTGAAATCCCTGCACACAGCAGCCTTTTGACTTGGGCAAACACTTTTATGCTGAGCTGCAAAGTGCCAAATCCCGTTTTCACCACTGGCCATACATTTCCATGCCTGGTAGTAATGCTGCTCATCCTACCCTTACATACTGCAAAAAGAAACCCTGATGTATGTCCTAAAGTCTGCTGGACTGTAGTGTTAAGCAAGTCATTTTGGTCAGTGTTACCTGAAAAAAGAATTAAACCACACATGTATGATAACATCTCTGTCTTTTATTGAATAGAAAAATATCAGTATCTTAATTTTTAAATAACTTACAAACCATTTCTGGGAAAGAAAATAAATGGATTGTGTGCTATTAATACTGTGATAGTTTCTTGTTTGTGGGAGACAAATTTGGTGATGATACTGCTTTTATAGGGTCAGATTTTATACTTCCTTTATTGCTTTCAGCATGCTGCACCAATCTTTCTAATAGCTGGTTGATAACTTAATATCTCTCAATGAAAAAGTGTCATAAAATGAATAGGTAATTCAAGAAATAGTGGAAAAATAACTTTAAAATACTTGAATCTCATAAAACATGAGTTTTGAATGATATGTTATCACAGTTGCCTATCTTTGTGAAACATTAGCCTAATCCCTGATGCTCAGTTTATGTACCAATTCCCAATCTCTGCAAAAAGCAAATAGCTGTTTAAGTAGAATAAGATGAAGGAATACAACATATAAAATGCATTCTAGAAGATTCATACAGCTGTATATATTAGTCATTCATTTCCTCACAGGTCTTTTTAATATAAATGTCTTTGAACACTGTAGCCCTGCTATTATTCTCACTGCTGCAAGAACCAGAAATGTGGGCACTCCAGAAGGTGTTGGAGAGAGCAGCCCATTATTTTAATGGGAAAGACCTGGCCTAACATTTAGGCCCCCCCAGTACTAAAAGCCAAATTCTTCTTTGATGTAAATCTGTTAGTTCACCCCACCTCCAAAATCTGTTTGTGTAACTGCATCACTGTCTTAGTTCGAGAGGAGAACGAAGATATCTATGTTGGCCAATAAAATAATCCCTCTCCATTAAATTTAGAAACAGAATTTTAATAAGAAAAAAATAAATATATATGAAAGGATAACAGTTCTTAATCACAATACACAGATATATGTATATATATCTCAAGAACCAAACAACAACAATTTGTAATAAACCCCTCCATTCCCAAACAACAAGGCAAACAGTCAAAAAAAAGGTCCTTTTGGCTACCCCCAAAGGAAGGGGAGATGCAATTATCTCCATGGACAGCAGGTGGCGCTGTTGCACCTCAGCTGCTGACCGCTCTCTCCCAGGGGTTGCAGTTATATTTACGGACAGCAGGTGGCGATGTCGCGCCCGGCCAGCTGGGCTCTCTCTCACAGGAATGGCGGGAGCAGAGGTCGGGTCAGGTCCCATGGAATAGGTGACAAAAGCAGCAGAAATCCAACCTCTGCAGTGTAGAGAAACAGGTGTGATTTCTTCCTCAAAACAGACTGGGGTGTCCACGGGTGGCTGGCGAAACCAGGGAGCAGCAACACACAATCCAGGTCCCGAAGCAATGCTGGGTCTGGTGTGTGTGTCCTCTGTCCTCCGCCGAGCCAGTGAACTGCTGACCCTGCGCAGAAAGCACAGGAACCCCGAACCCTTCCCCCGCCCAGAGCCTGTCTTCCCTCCCTCCCCCTCCCAGCCTGGGGAGAGAACAGAACAAAAGCTCTGGCTAGAGTCATTATCAGCACATACATATTCATTACATCCTTTGTTAACTATCTTTATCAGCACTAGGTGTTGGCTCCAAGCTTTGGAAGGAATTCTAACTGAGTTTTGAAACTAGAACACTTTTGATACATAATTTAGAAAGATAGGAAGAAAGATAAATATATAAACTGGTTTCTTTTGGAACCAAAAAGAGGATTTCAGCATTACACTGGCTGAAAATTAGATTATATATTATATGTTTTAGGTTCAGATTCATATCCTGACTATCACAAACTTTTCAAACAGACATGGTGAAAAGCCATGTTTAAATTGTCATGATGGCGTAACCATGGTAAGACTGCTGCTACAAGGTTGACATAATTTTGGCTCAATATATGCTTAGCTAAGAGTAAGACTACCAAATTTGGGGCTCAGAACTCTATGCAGTCAAAGAAATGGTGACAGGGGATACATGCAGAAAGTCTGCAAACTGCCTCTTAAGATGCAGTTCTGTGAATTAGCTTCTCCTCTGCCTCTGGTATCTGATCACTATGTCCTGTCAAATCAAGGAAATTAGAAAGGTTAAGCATGGAAATAGATAACTGCTAGCACACAACACTGCTTTCAGAAGTGCTTGGTTTGATTTTGTCAAGAAAATAAGTTCATTCCTTTTTTGCTCAGTGTCTCTTCTGCACATAATCAAATTCTCTGTAATAACTTTAAACAAGTGTTTTGAGGAACTTACCAAGCACAGAGGCAGGTGACTTAAAGAGTTTAAGCTTAATTATTTTTTAAATAACATATTTAGGATAAGATTCACAAATTTCAAATCTACTTGATTAGGCACTAAAGTGTGCTTCTATATTTTAAACACTTTTCATTCAAAATGGAGATTTGCAGGGCATTAGAACTAAGAAATCATTCCTGCTCTTTCTTTAAATGGATGTAATTGCAAGTGCAATATCCTACCACAGTCAATTTTAAAAATTGATTAAATCTTTTGAACTAATTTTCTTCTAATTAGTGTTTTAAGTAAAAGTTGTTTTCAACATTAACAAGATTATTTACGTGCTGAAAATTCCTGTGTATTTACTCTGGATTGAAGCCAGTGGCTGAATAAGGAATTACATATTATAGTTTCTCCATAGTGTTTCTTTCTTCAAGTACAAAAACGTTTTCAGTTCCCAAAGGTTTCATAAGAATTTGATTCCCTCCCTTTGATTGAGATACTTTTAATAAGGTATTTTCCAACCTCCTTGCTGAGTTTTGTGAGCCAGTGAGAATTTCATATAAAATGCCAAACTCTGTCCAATCCCCTGCAAGTCTCAGTTTGCTGTAAAAACAATACATTTCATCTCACAGCCAAAATTTTGCATAGGCTAGTTTATGGTTCCTTGCTGTTACATTTAAAATCTTTTTATGGGGAAAAAGGAAACCGAGGATTTGTTTAACTCAGAAAACCTACTTGATACTGCTACCTTGATAAAATTAATCTTATGCTGCACCATTAACAAAGCTAAGCAAAACAAATGAAGCCACCAAGTCTGCAGAAGCAGCTGCTCACTTTAATCAAGCTGAAGGTCCAAGTGCCCCAACACAACTTCAAGCACCTCTACTTCACCAAGGTGGTACAAACCCTCTGGCCTGTTACTTGCAATGGCAATGACAGGTCAGTGGGCTGCCTGGCTGCTCTGTTTCTCCACCTATGTCATCAGTTTCTTTAAGATTTTACGGAGAATCTCCAGAGATCACCATTGCATCTTCATAATTTTCAGAAAGTACTTAAAATACCTATCTGTGCTTCTCCAGACTAATAAGCTGGCATTTCGTATTCAGTGCATGTGCTGTAACAAGGCACAACCATGTAAAGAAGAATGCTGTTGTACTTTACAGAATGATTCTACAGTGTGGCAGTTTAAATTTTAGATTTTAGCATCACCTACAGAAAATACCGACATCGTTTCTAGAAATGTGGAAGTGATTTTCAAACAAATTCAGAGCAGGAATCAATTGACATTTTATAAAGTCTTGATATGAACCCAGTGTGGAACCTCTTACAGAGACACCAAATCTTCGTAACCAATTTCCTTGCAAAACAGAAAGGTAAAAGGCTGTACAGCTTACACACATTTGTTTTCAGGAAACCAATTTCCAACCTACAGGCTATGACATTTTCAAGAAATTCCAGAGTCATTCAAAACACATCCTATTTATAGTTCATATGTAACAGCGAATCTAGAAGTAATTTAATAAATTGTATAATTTTGCTTCAGAATTTATGCTGTCTTACCAGATAACACTTAGGCAAATAATATTGAATTCCAGTTCAACTGGACAATTTTACACCAAATTTATTACAATTTACTGTCTAATTATAAGACAATCTTTGTCCCCTTTCTCAATATGCTGTCACTATTTTGGCTCTGAAAATGGAAAAACTGACTGATAGAATCTGTTGTCTTCATGAAAAGCCATTCTCAATTTTTCTGAATGAACAGATTAAGTACTTCACCCCCTGCTGCTTCCAGTAAAATAAGGAGAGGTTTTTAAATAGATACATTTTCCAATCTTCTGCCCTGCTTTCTTAGCATCAGGCTGCGGCACTGATTTATCCTGTAAGGTGTTACATCCAAAGAATTCTTATGGATAAAAGGAAACATATTGTTAAACAGCAATATGAAACCTTCCTGAGGTTTGCAGTACCTGGTTCATTGAAGGTGAATGGCAGGGAAGTCCCCCTCGTCTCTCTCTTACAGGTGTGCTTGGGGGTGGTTTCATCCATTTTCCCATCACAGCTGCTTCCTTCTCCCTATTTCCCAGGCAAATTCATGTTCACTTGTCCTGCATTTACCACCCTCAGTCCCAGCAAAAGACCCAAGTTGGTCTCTTTTTGCTTTCTTTTTCTCTCTAAATGGGAAATACTCCTTGCATCAGTAAGACGCAGTGACACTGATTTCATAATTTCTTTGTTAATACACTGCATAAATTATTTTCATATCTTTTTTTTTTTTTTTTAATTTGGTCAAATCTTAGGTTTAAGAGGAAATATCAAACAAGGTAATCTGGAGTGACAAACAGAGGACATCTGTTGCAGCATATGGCTTGACATAACAGCTGCACTGAACTTTTTCAGCAAGTCATAATCCTTTGGAAAAATTCAGCTGGGCATATAATTTTGATGCCCCTACCTGAAAGATGGAGTATTAAAACATTTGCAGTTTAAAACCGCCTTGTAGTTGGACATGTTTGTGGTTTGCAACACAAAATACTTAAATTTTAGTTTGAAAATAGTATTTGTTTAGAAACAGATCAGAATGTTCCACGTTTTCATTTGCAAAATGAAAGTTTGAGGATATGGTGAAACATGTTCATCTTATGATCAAATTACTTTTTTCGTTGTGAACACTGTTTCTTTTTATTTTTTTAATTTATTTATTATTTTTAGGTTCAACAGCCAACCTCCCTTTTTTCCTCCCAAATAATCTTATTTTCAGACTTTTATTTTTCTTAGGTAACAATTTGGCTAGTAAGTAAGTGTTTCTTTTTTTATTTTCTTTTTTACCAACTATACACTGAGCCTTTTTTTTTGCACATAGATGCAACTTTATAGATAGGACTAACTTTCTAGCCGGTTCTTACCACAAAGGAGTTTTGTCCTTAAAGCTGAAATGTTCAGTTTTAAGTAAAACATTTTTATTCCTGTATTAGGATCTGTTATCAAACATATATTTTGATTTTAAGTGCTAGAAAAAATTATTCAGTAAAATACGTGTGTGTGGAGGTTTGACCCTGAGTAAACGCCTGGTGTCCAGCAAAACTCCTTCAAGGCCTTTTCCCCCCACCTTTTCACCTTCCCAAGGAAAGGGAAAAAAAAACAGCTCGAAATTTACGGCTAGAGATAACTGAAAGAGGAGCTTTGATTAATACCACGGGCAAAGCAGAACTTAGAATAATGCTTAAATTTATT
>JAWWEE010000158.1:46420697-46479779 GCA_035221455.1 Xenops minutus | reverse complement strand
ATATTATAAAAAAGTAAAAAAAAAAAAAAAAAAAAAAAAGAAGCTATTCCTTTTTAAACAAAAATAAAAGAAAGACTCTAGAGAGGTGCCTAAGAAAAGGGAAACCCAGGCAGTGAAACAACATGAATTATGTGAGCTCAAAGGCAAGGAATTAACCAAAAGCCACTATTGCTATTTGAGCAATGGAATATTGAGACTTCAAAAGAAATCTGAGAAGTCAGAATCAGCCTGGAAAATAATAGTCCAATCTCACTGTTGGTGTTATGCAGAGGGTCTGCATGTAGATATGTGTCAAGAAATCCCAAGACAGAAAAACTGTCTGAATTCAGACCCAATGAAATGGTGAAAGTGCCTGGGGATATGCTGGCTAAAACATCTGACAGCACTCTGCTAAAAGGTCAAGGGGGGCACTAGGCCAGATGCCATCACAGCTAAGTTCACCACCTAAGGAGACAGAAATTCTTCTCTGTCTGTCATCGGAGAACTGCATCTGTTTCTCTAAATGATATACAAGACCTTATGTGCATAGCAGGAACCTTTGCTTCAGAAACTGAATGTAGCACAAGAGAGTTGGGGAGAACGAGCTGTCCCCATGAAGCAAGGCCAGCCACATAGGCAAAGAGACAGCAGCTGTGATTGACAAGATCAGTTCCATCTGTAGAGAAGATTCAGCTGAGAGTGCTTTTCTGTTCTTATTTTAATGTTTTTTTGTTCCTACATCTTTTTATGTTTGTGTTCAGACACGTCAGCACAGAGGATTTTCTTTTGATCTGATTTATGCCCTAGCCAGGATCTGTCTGACTCTAAGCAAGGTCAAGAAAGCTGAAGAAAAAGCACGGGTGAGTCCTTTCCTATCTCATTTAGGAGAAATGCATGCTGGCTTTCAAACATACTGTTTAATTCAAAAAGTCTCTCAATAAAAGTTTAAAGAAATGAAAAAACCCTCAACAAGAAGAAAAACCCAAACCAGACAACGAAATCAACAAAACCCCCATAAGTTTCTCCTTTCTTTCTAGGACAGGAAATGAAATTAAGGTTGATTATGTATCCTTTATTCCTGTGATGATCCAATCTGTTTCTCAAACCACTGGTGTAAAGCTGTCTTGCTTATGTACAGGAACAATGAAAATGAATATTTCTCCCTGTCTTAGAGAATGATGAACCACTAATCATTCTGCTCTGAATAAAGCTATAAAGATGATCCCAGCTTTCTTGGGAATATTAACAGAGAAGATCCTCATCAGCAGTTATTGTGGTATAAGAATGGTATTATCCATTTTATCACTGCTCCTAAAACCTTGCTGCTGCTTGCCTCCTCCTCCCACTCCAATTGGAAGCACAAAAGGCAAAGATCACAGGTTAAGATAAGAACAGTTTACTGGAAACAGCTATGAGATAAGAACATATTAATAACAAAAGTATACAAAAAAGAAAATATTATTCACACACAAAAATGCTTACCACAGACCCTCCAACAATAAACAAAAACCAGAAGGCTCTCCCTACTGCATTTTCCAGATTGGAAGGGATGCCCTCCTGGCAGTCAGTTGAGGTAGTATCAAATAAAATTAGGGGTTTGGCCACACCCACTATTACAAACAATTAACCTGGCCAAAACCAGGACAGCAGGCCATAACAATGATGATTCACTTCCCCACCACTTCAAAACCCTTCCTTTCTCCTATGAAAGCCATCAGTCTTCCAAACTCAGTGGTTTAATTTTTATTATATTAAATATAAATAGATTTGTCTCCGTATAAGAAGACTGATTTTTAAATCATGGTCTTGACTAATACATTCAATATTGCCAGGGAAAAGAGAGGAACATGCCTAGAACCTAGTTAACATATAACCACACCTTATGTTTTATATCGTTTTCATATTGTTCTGTGTTATTAGATGGACAGCCAAACTGTTGTGAATCACTTATCATTTATTTGCCTAAAATGCCCTAAATGGATAATTTCAAGATAAAAATATCCCAATATTTTAGCTTCTTTTCTAGAACTCTGGATGCATTTCACCTTGCAAGGACAGATGGGTCTTAAAAAATGTTTGAAAGTAAGTAATTCAATGTCTGTTACTTGAAACCTGTGTAACCTCCCCATGGCATAGGTGGTACAGACTGATTATAATATGCCATGGATCCTCAAAACATAAGGAGGCATATTGAACCACAAAAATATCTATTAAATCAAGTAAATGACATTTTAATTGTGGGCCTTTCAAAATTGTTTTTCCCCCCTTTTCACATCTGTTAAAAGATCTTACAGATGCTTCTCCAGCTTGTAGATACTCAGAGTTTCCCATGTGTAAACATCCTAAATTTAAAACAATTTCTTCTGCACTTTATATTTTTTCCATAATTCAACTACATGATGAAGTTATATTTTTTCATATTGATCTTGAATAGCATTTTAGCTTTTTAGATATTCTGGATAATTTTTTTAATGTTACATTATTTTTATTATGTAATCTACTGGAAACAAATTAGGAACAGGATCCTACCAGGTGATTCAGTTACATACTCTAACAACAGGCACCCTGTTATATTAAAATCTTTATAAACATTTTGAAAGCCCCACATGAAAAGAGATATACATATGCATCTCTTTAGCAGGACATTGTAATAATTTTATTTTTCTTTTTATAATAACTAAAAGTAACAATCAAATCTTTGAGTGAAAGATTGTATCTAGTTTATTTTTTTTTTCCCCTTTGTTAGTCCATAAACAGAATCGTCTGCGCCCCATCATCACTCCTAACTGCCTTACCTAGATCATACCTTGAATGAATCAACAAGTTTGGCTCGGGACCAGAAATAATGTAGTATTCATGTGCTACAGATGAAACATTAAGTGTGAGAAAACTTTGTTCTTCCTAGGCCCATGTCCATACTGTCATTACAACTTTTTATTGAAGCTAAACAACTACCAAACAACCTTGACATTTATTAGATCGTATCTTAGTACAAAAGGTCAAATTCCTTCCCAGGCAGCCCTCAAGTTTGAAATATGTGTTAAATTTGTGTAATATGGGAAAAAAAGTCAAAAAGTCAGATCATGGCTGAATTTGGAAGCATACTACATTCAGGATAGAAACTTTTAACACTCAACTGCTGCTTTGTTGGACAAGAATCTGGTGAACATCATGCAACATTTTGGAAACCAGAAATGCTTTGATCAGGACTGATGATTTAAAAAGCCTTCAAGATATCTGTGTGCAAGAGAAAATACATTATTTTACTGACAAATCTGCTTATTTCTGCACTGTCTGCAAGGTCCTGTGCTATTTAACTGTGTATCATACCAGAATGACCAAATAATTAAGTCAATGTGTAGAGATCCACAAACTCAACAAATACTCAAAAAACCAAATTGCAGTGGTGATGAGAATTTCCCCCTTAAAGTGATAAAGACTGAGCAAACTCTACCACCTTAACTAGGATGAGTAAGTTGCCTGCTTGAGTACAAGAAACTTCATTTGAAAGATGTCTTTGTCACCACTGAAACCAAGTGGGTTCTTGAAACCAAGTAGATTTCAGTAAAAGAGACAAGTAGCACAGAGAATAAGTCTTGCAAGAGTCACAAGGATTAATTTATTGATTTATTTTACCTTACTAAAAAAATATATATTTAAACATAGGAGTAAGGTCAACACTTAGTGTCTAAAAAATGGGTATATCCTAAAACATGATGCATTTTATGTTCATGTAAGCTACTTAGTTTTAGCATGCTACATCCTCACGTAATATTGTGCAAGAACTTTCAATTTTACTGCAGTTTTAGAACAGAGAAATCAATATTCAAGATGTTCAAATAAAATTGATTTGGGAGTGATGAGTGTTTAAAGTCTGTAGTAAAAATGTTTTCTCTATGTTTATAAATCATCCTAAATTAGTCTTGTTTTATTTAGCTATAGAACATAGATTTTGCAACAATATCAATGTACTGACTATAAAGAGTCAATGGAAACAAACTATTTACAATCGTTACATGTGGAGAAAGAGTTTTTTGCTAGTCAATTGAAATTCCTGAAATTTCAACATTTAGAATTTTGAAAGGGAATTATGTACTTTGTCCCCCTTCTTTGAACTACTGGCAACTGCACGTATGGCCTTTATTTCCTCTTGATAATGTTATTCCATCTTGATATGTTAAAGGATTGTACTTGGGAAGGTAAATAATTATCCAGCAAACATTGTGTCATTGGCTTTGAACATCACACTGAATTCCACAGGAATCACAGAATCAATTAGACTGGAAAAGACCTCTGAGATTATCAAGTCCATCCTAGGACTGAACACCACCATGTCAACTAGAACATGGTACAAAGTGCCACTTCTAGCCATTTCTTGAAAAACTTCAAGGACAGTGACGCCACCACCTCCCTAGGCAGCCCATTCTATGTAGTCACTCCCTATTCCACTGGGTCATTCTCTGGGGCAGGGTAACATGAGAAATTGTGCTTTAGGTGACATTGATTGGTTTTGTGACATCTAAAATAACATATGAATGTTCAAACACACACAGATGTCTCCTTTTAAAATCTCCTATTTTTTCAGTCATTTGTGTTTTATTTATTGTCTGTGAGCTGAGAAAGAAATAAATAATGTGAATTAATTATATAACACTACTTTGGTAAAGACTGCAGGAACAAAAAAGGATGCTCTAAAGAAGAAAGAGATTAATTGTACTTCTTTGTCAAGGAAGACAGAAAAAGAAATTGCCTCAAGCTTCAGTGGAAAAAATGTAGGCTAAATATTAGGACAAAAGATTTACTACTGAAAGAATAGTTAAACAATAGAATAAGATGTCAAGGTAACTGCCATAATTTGGACTATTAATGTCTTGAAGAGATGCCCAACTAGCAAAGATCGTTTACTGATAACAGCATCCAGTTCTGCCATGATGTAGATGGGTCTTAGGGTCTAACAGATAGATTGGGCAGCTGAAATATTGGCCCTCACTGAGTGAAGTGGCTCTCTTGTATCCAGGAGTTTCCGGAACATGTGAAATTTCACATAGAATAGTTCAGAACATGAATAAAAGAATGAGTCAGCTAGTTACAAGTTTGGTTGCCCAAGCTCCTGACAGCGTTCTCTAAATATCTACAGTTTCTTTATTTAGTGACATACATTTGTATCTGTACCATTTCTAGACATTCTCTATCTCTACTGCAACAGTGTTAATATCATGCCAGTTTCGAAAATTTACAAGAGCTAAGTACATAATTCTGTAGCCGTTAAACATAACAGAAAATGTCTCAGACAAGCATATTGACTCAACCCAAATTTTATTTCAGTTGAATGTACTATGTAGTATTTCTAGTCTTTGTATTTATAATATAAGAGATGCTGACAGCATTTGTTTTAAAGTGTTTTGTTTGGTTGGGGTTTTTTTACAAAGTATTTGGAAACAACCCAAGTCAGGAATTTGCTGGTTAAAACCCCAGGTATTCATGCTTACCAGGCTATTTAGTATTTTATGTTATATATGTTCTACAAAATAATATGAAGGAATAATTTAATGGTACTGAATTTATTAGAAAATTGTTTTCAGGCACAGAACACCAATTGTAATATCAAATCACCAATTATGTGTTCAAACCATTGTCAATAATGTCACTTAATTGCATGCTGGGGTATTAAATTCAATCCAAATGGTAAAATGTGCATTTGAGATTGATTAGTTTATTCCATAAATGCATTAGCTGGTTACTTAAAATTGATTAGCAAGGTTTCAGTTCAGTGCAGGAAATTGCTATGTTAATCCCAGCACTTCTTGCTTTATTCTCCAATTACATAAAATATAATACATACATTGCAACTAGTGAAAAAAAACAAACAAACAAAAAATAAACAAAACAAACCAAACAAACAAAAAAAAAAACCATGCATTGGTCTTCTTCAGAAATTCTACACATAAATCACAAAAGGCCAAAGACAGGATATTTCATGAAGTTTGGCCCTTTGGCTTACAGTGTATAAGCATGCTGGGAACTCATAACAGAAAGTTTATCATTTGTAACCCTGCCTTTTTACTAGGAGTGACTTTCAAAGAACTTGAGCAGAATGGCAAATTTTAGTTGCCCACCCTGAAAAATGTGATCTTGATGAAAAGCCCTGTTTGGTATATATATACTCTTGGAAAACAGTTGAATGCCACAGGCTTTGTATTTTAAATTCCCAAGGTGTTCATGCTGTGTATGTTACCATGTGTGGAAGTGCCTCTAATTTGTCAAGCTGAGCAAATTTCACTTAAATAACTGCTCAGCCTGATCAAGTAAAGAGAAATCAGGTATTGCTTCAGTGAAGAGTCTGTTTTCTAGTGGATCTTAACATCATTATGGAAAGCATCAGGCTCTCCATAAAGTAACAGCAGTATCTGGTATTTCCCCTTAAAACATGAGTGCACTGGACTGCCGGTGCTTGTGCACATGTTTTAATGAACTAGTTTGAGGTGCTTGAAGAAATTCTCCAAAGTTCAAAAGTCTGTGCCCTTCTCAGCCTGAACTGATGCAATTTCAACATGAAGAAGAACTAATAAGGGAAATGGGAGAGAGTCTGTGAACTTGTAATCACTTAACATGTTAAGTCCTGCATTTTCATGCTTCTTCGTACCTCTTTTTGGTTTTGTTATTGTTTTTGCTCTATTTTCAGCAGTCACTACAAGAAATATGTGCTGCAACCAATTAACTATCTTTCTGGAAATGTATTTTAAGAAACAGGAATGAACTTTACTTCACTTAGATCCCATTGTGATGTGCCAAACACTCCTACCTACTTTCTAGTCGATGTGATGTACTCTGTTCCTCTTAGCATGTTGGCGTTATAACAATTAATATTCACACATCAAAATTCTTTGAAATGTTTAGCTAGTTAATCAAACTCAAAATTTTGAACTGTTTGTAAATCTCCATTTTTCAGGGGAGGTAAGGACAGACTTCTTTGGCAACTTCACTTATGTAGACTGATATAAGAAATGGCTGAACTTAACTCTTTTTAGCTCGTTTCTAAAATTCTTTCTAAAACAAGAAGAAGGAAAGACTAAAGAAATTCTACCTCAGATGGCTGATATGAGTGTGCAACTGTTGGTGTTTGTAAAGTTAAATTTTTTAAGGTATGATTTGTCATATCAATGGTATCTAGACAAGAAGCTGCTACTGGGGTTCTTGGGATTTGAAATGGAATAAAAGATAATTGAAAGACAATTAAGTAGATCCTCCTTGAGTTTTAAAAATAGCATAATATTCCTTGTGTATTCAAAATATGAAGAAAGAGATGTAAGAAAAAGAGAAGACAGAAAAATAATGTTGAGTGTTTATCAGGTTGTACACACATCTGAGCTGAAACATGTAAACTTTTAGAAGAATTAAGGGGCTGGACTTTATCAGCTAGGTCTTATCATCTAAAGTTTTATGAATTTGATTAATGTTCTGAATCCCATGTAAATAAACCTTCACCTTTCAAAATCAACATCACAAATAGTATTGCACTTAATTTTTGGAATAGCTGATAATACTATCAAGGAAAGACAAATGACAATAATGATAATAGAACTTGAACTTGTTTTCCACCACCTAGATATTGTCTGAAACACATTGTCAATTGTTCCAAATATTGTTGAAAAACTTTCCTTTACTCTGATTTTGCTTTACCTGTTCTTCCGTGCGAGAATCTCAATTAGCAGTTTAGTGCTTTCACAATTGCCATATTCCATTCAGACGAGAAGAGAACTTCAAGGAGATGATTAAAAGGATGACTTTAAGTTTTTAACAGGATGCAAAAATTGAAAGCCAAACCACAGTAGCTTTACATCAAGAAAAAGAAGGTTTAAATAAAGAGCCGTATAGAGTATATCAATTTTACTGCATTAGTTTAGGTAAATAAATGGCAGGGTTCTTTCTAAATTGTGAACGACATGAATATTTTAAATAAACACATGAATGTAATGCTGTTAAAGAGAAGGAGAGGCACTTTGCCAAGAAAATAAAAAGCTTGAACTACTCATTGTACAAAAGCAATGTGGGGCTTAGTTCCTTCACATTTGGATTAAGACATATGTTATCCCTAGTAACTCACACTGTACTTGGTGAAGGCACCCTTTATTTGTCTGGTTTTTAAAGTGCTATGGGGTCTTGGGCGACCTCTAATGTTACCTTTACAGCACAAGAAAACATTATAGGTAGCCAAAGGAAACTAAAACCCAAGAGTTTAGTTTATTCTATGAATATATTAAAATTATTGTATATAAGAAATTATTTTCTAAAGACAGGAGGCAGTGATTACTGAGTTGGTCAAAAAGTGAAGGAGAAATCTTACCTTTTTTTTTTTTTTTTAATTAGAAAATGCTTAACACAACAGATCTTAACATTATGAATTATATCCAGATGATTTTTCCTTCCTGGTAGGAAAATTTTTTTTTATGGAAAACAGTGACAGTTGAACTCTGGTTTCATGTGGCTGTTCACACATGGTAAAATAACATGGGTCACCTTGTCTCCATTATGAAATTGACCATGGTTTACCACAATAGCATCAGGTTTAGCCAATTAGATCAATGAACTTTTGTCTGTATGCTTAGCAAATACTGAAGTATCATTAGAACAAAGTGGATGTGGAATGTTGTTTATACAAGGAGGTTTCTCCAAATCTGAGCTGGTCTTGGAAGAAAACAGTCTGTGCCAACACAGCTTCTTCAAAACAGTGAATTTAATTGTTATCTCAGAAACTCTAAACAGTAAGACACAGGAGCATGGTAAAGACAGAATTGGTTTGTTTGAGAACTTAAATGTTGCAGAATGAGTACTTTGTCTTTTCCTGTCCAGGTTAGTTGTACACATGTCTTTGAATTAGTTATCTTTCACAAAAACCTTCTGGACTCAAATATAGAAGCAATATGGTAGATGATCAACAGAAAAATATAGCATTCTCAAAATGCAAAAGTAATTGTCAAGAAAAAAGAAACAAAGAACAGGGTGAAAGGTGGGGAGGGTAATAGCATGTTTACTTTATAGTAAGCACCAGTTAAAGACTAGTATAATATCCTGGTTTTATACAGGTGCTTAAACCACACAGTATACACTTTCTTAAACATCCAGCCACTAAAACAGTTAATTTGGAGTTGTAGAGGATAGATTATGTCCCAGAACTCATTCAGCTCTACTCCTCTTTATTAAATCAGCTAATAATTGTGCTATGAGAAGCAATAAGTTTTGGTATGCAGAGCAATAGAAGTAAAGCAGGGTGTTTTATGTAAGAGATAAATATAGTTACATCACCATCTGAGACCATGATAGAAAGCAAGAACTTGAGACACAGAATTTGGAAAAGTGTCAAGTGTCCCACAAAATGTATAAAAAGTAGTTTTTATGTTTGGTCTGATCCTCTTCCTGCAATAGGAAGATTACTATTTAAATTATAAAAAACAATAATGTCTGTCTTCAGAAAGTTAGCAGAATCTGTGCAGCCTCAAAACAAAGTCCCAAAATGTCAGTGGACTTAGTAGCTTATAATTACTTTTGGAATAAATATACATTCTAATAACCCAATATCAACAAAATTGAACTCTTTCACAAAGAGAAATGGTTGTGTTTTTGTCATTTTTTTTTTTTTTAAATAGCTACAAAGGGCTTAAAATACAATTATGATTGAAATAACATATCTAAGAATCTGGTGTCATATATTCTGTGATCCATTGGCTTTCTTCCTGTGAACTGGAATGTAAATCATGCTATAATGATGTAACATTAATTGTGGAGACAGAAATTACCAATGATGATAATGTATGTGTAAACACAATATCATGGTACCTCAAGTTAAAAGCCTGGTTTCTAATACTAAATGTCTGTGTATTACAAGTACTTTAGTATGTGAGATAAACCTATTGGATAACTCCTAAATAACATTTTATGAATTCACAGTTCAATCTAGATGTAATAAACATAACTAACTAGCTAACTAAATAAATATCACTATAAAACCATCTTCCAAGCAATAATTTCAGAGTAAATCCAACTAAGGTTCTCTATGCTTAACACTAGAATTTTTTTACGAGGCTAAATCACAGAATTATTTGTTGATTACTAGAAATAAAAAAGAGCTGATAACATTCAAGCCAAAGGAATTCTTAGTGTAACAGGATAGGCTTATGTATATGCACAGTTCTCTTCATCTCAGAGATGGTTTAAGAAATGGTCAACAGGATAATATGTCTGAACAATCCATTGAAACAGAAAGCCAAGTAATGAACGTAAACATACAAAGACCAAAGACTAGTAGCTTAATCATGACTGACTATAGTTTAGTTGTGACATTTCTATGACTACAGCATGGAATTCTCCATGAGAAAACTTTGTTCACTTAAAACCCCCATGACATTGTAAAAAATTAACAGTGCAATATTTCTACACCACAAACATATTTTTGCCAGAGTAGGGAAAATCTATTTACTATTTTTATATTAGCAAGTCAGATCCTATCTTAACCATGTTTTCCATGCATTCATAGGAAGAGAGATTCAATTATCTGTTTCCAATTAAATAAACTGTCTTTTAGAAATATGGATGCCCTCATTTCAGTAAATGCCATAATAGGACTATCCATTCTGCATGGTAATCATCAGTATATGCAAGCTTTTACTGAGGGTTTTTTTTTTCATCCTTATCGATATTTTAGCATGCTAGTAATAAGACAAAAAAATAGCCTCTGACTTAAGGAATTTCTGTTTCTTTCTGCTACAGCATCACTTCCGAGCAGTTTTTAATTTTTTTTCCATATGAACCTCATTAAAGAGAATCAGTATCTGTGTTCAGACTCCTGGAAGCAGAACATTTAAGGACCCGAGTGAGCCAAAAAGTATTACATATGTTTGCACTAGGGAACCCCATGGTGCTAAGGAGCACTGTGATAAGCTAGGGGAAATAATCGTGAAATATAATATTGTTTTGTCCAGGCCTCTGTTAAATAATCATCTTCATGCACCAAGCAAATTGTGTTTTCCTGAGGTGAAGCAAATGAGTGCTCAGTGGAGCAGGTAAGGTCCATTTCTCATTGTCTGTTCATCTTGCCTTTTCTTCTTCCCCCTAATTTTAAAGGAAAATCCCACCCACCTTCAAATAAAGTATGGGTTCACGTAATGTAGTTCTATAGAAATTATATATGTATTTATAGAACTTAATAGAAAGTTTGATCTTATTCTATAAATTGTTACATTCTCCGCTATTTTGTAACACTATAAAAAGGAGCATAATTTCTGTTTGGTTGTTGTTTTTTTTTTTAAATTATGTAAAATTCTCTTCAGAGATTCTGCAAAGTAGGTATTTGGTATGGGCAACAGGAAAACAGCAATATTGCAAAACTTGGAAACATTTCACTTGGTATTAAGTATCTATTAACAATCCAATGATAAATGGACATTGAACAGTGAGTGACCTATGTTCTATTCCTGTTCTCATGTTTCCATCAAAGACTGTTGAGTAGATCTTTTGGTTTGTTTGTTTGTTTGTTTGTTTGTTTGTTTGTTTGTCTTCTCTTAATGAAGCATCTCTGGAGGAATTAAGAGGACAACAGTCTTTCTGAGAGCTTTACAAGTTTTTAAAATAAGTCTTTGAGAAAGAGATGAAAATAAGGAACTCAAGCAAAAGTATTTCACAGATGATAAAAAAAAAATGAACATGATTACCACATTGATAGTGTTATGAGAAAGAGCATCTAGATCATAAAGAAGACAGATGGGCCTCAAACTTGCAATAAGAAACAGACGGAGATAAAGATTTGCACATGTAAGTGAAGGAGACTTTTCTTTCTTTATTGTTTAGTCAGAACAAGGGTCTCTACTAACAACTTTTTATGGGGTGAGAGGACTGAAAGATTTAAAAAAAAAAACAACAAAAAACCAAAACAAACAGTGAGAAAAAGAATGTCCAGCTTTTAATTGATTGTGTCTTTTAGTAACATCAACTCCAGTGTCTTAATGTCTTTCTGATGTTAGTTTCCTATCATTAGTGACCTTAGAGATGGGAACTGATAGTCTGAGAGATGGAAATATTTTATTCAAACTGAAGAAAGTGTGAGCAAAGTTAGCTTAAGAATCCACTGACTTTTGCTGCGTTTTTACCAACATTGACAGGAAATGAGTGCAGATTGCAGTTGTCATGGTCCACATACTCATTTGGGAAATTGTCAGATAGTTCCTGTTGTGCAGGCTACCTTTAAGATCCAAACATCTCTTTATATCTGTGTTCTAAATATTGGCACTGACCTATCTGACATCAAAACTGTTAACACAGTAGCCCTTGGCAGGGCTGAAGACTCAGATGCATTTTAGTAAATCTACTACAGGGTTTGAACTCATCTGGCATGGAAAGTTGAATCTCCATTTAATCCAATCTTAAACTGCAGGTTATCTTTCATTCTTTTTAATAAAACACAAGGAAATATATACATAAAAAGACAGTAGAAAATTAGTATAAATAGTAATTTTTTTCAATAGGGATTAGCAATCCCACTGTCATAGATTAAGCAATAGAAAGGAGTCACTGGACCTAGCTTTGAAATGGCTGAGAATTAGAAACGGAGAACATAAAATTCAATTATAAAAGAATTACATTACTGATGCTTTGACATAATTAATAAAACTGGAATTTTACAGGATTCCTTTCACTGTGGCAATTTTTCTCAAAAAAAAAAAATGTCAGTTATGATTAACACAATGCACTGAATATAGTGGATTATCTTGAATTGGATATATTCTTCAAAAGGTCTGGAAATAACTTCATAAATCTTCAGCAAGTTGTTAGGAACTCATGAAGCTAAGTACAAACTTTCAAAAGAAGAAACACTTGAGTGTCTCATTATGAAAGAGACCAGTCAAACTGACAGAACACAAAGAGATGGTAGTACATATGCGAACACTGATCCAAATATTGCTGAAATTAAAATGATCTGAGTGACAAAGGGTCAACAGAGGCATAGCAGCCGGAGTTCAGCGCACGGAGATGGAGGACTATGACTATGACAATGATCAACTCCAAGTCGACCCTGAAACTGTGCAGGACCTGGTGCTCCAGCTGAATCTCTACAAATCTCTGGGGACTGATGGGATTCATCCCAGAATCCTCAAAGAGAGCTGGCTGATGTAATGGCAAAACCTTTCTTGATGATTTTTTGCGTGATCTTGGGAATCCAGAGAAGTCCCAGCTGACTGGAAACTGGAAAATGTTTTTCTGATTTCCAAGAAGGTCAAGAAGGAGAAATTCAGGCCTGTCAGTCTCACTTCAGTGCCTGGTAAAGTTATGGACAAGATTATTCTGGAAGGTATTGAAAAACACCTGAAAGACAGCATAGTCAGTGGTCACAGCCAGCACGGCTTCATGAGAAGTTCTTATCAAACTTGATTTTCTTTTATGACAAGGTAACTCACCTAGTTGATGAAGGAAATCCAATTGAAGCAATCTTTTTGGATTTCAGTAAAGCTTTCAATAATGTCTCTCACAGGATCCTTCTGGACAAATTGTCCAGCCCACAGATGGATAAACACATCATTTGGTGGATGAGCAACTGGCTCATGCATTGATCACAGAGACTAATAGTGAATGCCGATGACATAAAATTTGGAGAAGCTTTTGACTCCCTCAAAGGCAGGGAGGCCCTGCAGAGAGACCTCATCAAATTAGAGGGCTGGGCAACCACCAACCACTTGAAGTTCAGCAAGGAAAAGTGCTGGATCCTGCACCTGGGACGGGGCAACCCTGGATGTACGTACACACTGGGGAATGAGAGGCTGGAAAGCAGTGCCATGGAAAGGGACCTGGGGTTCCTGCTTGATGGCAAGTTGAATCTGAGTCAGCAGTGCCCTGGCAGCCGGGAGGGCCAGCCGTGTCCTGGGAGGCATCAGGCACAGCATCACCAGCCAGGTGAGGGAGGTGGACTGTCCTGCTCTGCTCTGCGCTGAGGCAGCCTCACCTTGAATATTGTGTGTAGTTTGGGGCACCACAATATAAGAAAGGTATTGGAGAGTGTCCAAAGAAAGGCAACAAAAATGGTGAAGGGCCTTGAGGGGAAGCCGTATGAGGAGCAGCTGAGGTCACTTGGTCTGTTCAGCCTGGAGAAGGGGAGTCTGGGGGAAGACCTCTTTGCAGTTACAATTTCCTTGTAAGGGGAAGAGAAGATGCAGACATTGATCTCTTCTCTATGGTGACAAGTGACAGAACCCAAGGCCTGAAGTTGTGTCAGGGGATGTTTAGGTTGGATATTAGAAAGAGGTTCCTCACTTATAGGGTGGTTGAACACTGGAACAGGTTTCCCAGGAAAGTGACCACAACACCAAGGCTGACAGAGTTCAAGAAGCACTGCTTCAGGCACATGGTGTGACTCTTGGGAACAGGTGCAGGACTAAGAGTTTGACTGAATGATCCTTGTGGGTCCCTTCTAATTCAGCATATTCTGTGACTCTGTGAAATTTCACAAAACATATACAATATCCTCATAGTAGCTTCCGCAGTGTATGATTTTCCAAGTCATTGTAGGTAAAAATATAATTCTATCATGTTTATCTTCAATTTTACATACATATTATTGGTTCACATTACTAGACTAAGCATGACTATGGAACAATATTTTTGAATGTGACATTTCCTTTGTAAATTATGATAAAGAAGTAAAAAACCTCAAACCAAAACAAAACCACGGATGCTGGTATGAAGATCAATGCAATGCTTATCTAAATGACTCGAGTTCACCTTGTCAACCTGCAGATACAATTCTTCATAATGCAGCTATGCAGATAAAGCATTTGCGAGAGCAAATTCCACTTCCATATTTGTCCTGAAGTAATCTGACATGCAAAAGTCTTTGATTTTAAAGGTAGCATAGGAATATTCAAAATGCAAGTTTTTGCATTCTATTTCTATGGGAATTTGGGGATTAGATTTTTTACAATAATATTTACAAAGTCTTAGCTGTCTGTACACTCAGCTACATTTGGAGATACCTAAAAAACTCTTTTGGTGCATGGAGATACCCAGTGATGATGGTGATTATTGTGTGTTACTGTTATAAAACATTTTCAATCCTATAGCATAAAGGCCTTAGAAAGGTACTTTACCATTGTGTTCCAACTCCTAAGGACAAGAATAGAAAGCACAAACTGATATATATGTATGTACGTACTCTAGAGACTGTTACTGGTATATAAAAATATGTTTTATCTAAAAGATGAATATGTTTCTTCAATGCATCTTCATTACAATCTTTTAGATAGAAATTTACTGGGTTTAAAGCAAATATTTGCATGAGAGACTGTGTGCCTGCTAATCCTGAGGGGACACATGTTCAAAGCAGGGAACAATTAAAAATAACTTGTCTTAAAAAATCACATAGAAGAGGATCTTGATTTTTTTTCCTAAACTGCTCCTGAAACACTATATATCACTGAATTGATAAGAATATCAAATTATCAAGAGATAAAAGAGAGGATCAATCAACAGGGACACAGATACATACACACACTGAAAGAAATGTGAATGAAGTGTTTATGTTTCCAAAGAGGGAGGAAAACAAGTTTAGTTTATAAACCCAGAATATTTAAAAGAGTAAATATGCTAAATGTTACCATTTCCCTTTTAATCTTTTTTCCCTGCTTAGGATTTATTGCAGACCCTAGTAAAAATGAAGCCTTCAGCTCTCATATGCTACTGTGAAATCATATCAGTGTACTAGTAAACACTGCAGACGAATGTTCTGCACATATCCTGGCAGATATCTCTTTAACCACTGAATAGCATGTGAATGAATTGTAGTCACTACAGTTTTTTTCTTTTCATGAGTTAAGTTAGTGATGCTAACATGCAAATAACACTTAAAACCAAAATCTGACTCCAAGACTTAAAGTTTCAAAATCAAGGCAAAAATCTTTAGCTAATGTAAATTGCCACCATATCAGTTAATTTTCTTACTAAGTCAGCAAAACAATTTGGATGTTTATTTTGAAAATCAATAATTCACCATTTTATTTCAGTGAGTGGCAGACTTTGAAAACTGTGTTTATGCCAAAAAAATACATTTATTGTAAAATAAACAGCATAATAAATCCTCAACAATCAAGTTGAGAATTCACTTCTGTAAGAAAAAACACTTAATTTTTCTAATACAAATTGATGCAATTCCACTTTTCATCCTGTTCTTAAATTTCAACCAAAAAAAAAGTGACTGCACAATCACTTGAATATATGTTTATAGTCAGGTCAAGGGAAAAAGATTGGATGTTGTCTCTAGTAAGACACACGTTCTTTTCCTGACAAAAGGCAAGACGTATCAAGGAAAATCAATTACAATCAGAGAAATAGAAGGCTGTTGGAAGAAAATCTTGGTTTAATTGTATTTGATTTGCATGTAAAGGTTTTGGAAGAAAAGGAGCTAGGGGTAGCTTCTATGAGACACTGCAAGAAGCTTCACCCATGACTAACAGAGCCAATGTCAGTTGCCTCCAGGATGCACCAACCACTGTTCAAGGCTGGGTCCATCAGCAACAGTGGTAGCACCTCTGGAAGGACATGGTTAGGAAGGGAAGAGAGTTATTGAGCAGAAGCAAATTACAGCCAGAGAAGAAAGGAGTGTGTGAGAGAAACAGCTCCACAGATGCCAAGGTGAGTGAAAAAGGAAGGGGAGATGGTGCTTCAGGTGCTGAAGCTGAAAGTCCCTTGCAGTTCATGTTGAAGATCATGGTGAGGCACCTGTGCCTCTGCAGCCCATGGAGATCCATGAGGGATATCCATCTACAGCCCATGGAGGACCCCCTGCCAGAGCAGGTGGATGCCCAAAGATTTCTGTGATCCTATGAGAAGACATGCTTGAGGAGGCTTCTGCCAGGACTTGTGGCCCCATGGAGAAAGAAGTTCATGCTGGAGCAGCTTTGCTAGCAGGACTTGTAGTCCTATGGGAGAACTAGGCTGGAGCAATCGGTTCCTGAAGGACTGCATGGAAGGGGAACTCACTCTGGGCTGGTTTGAGAAGAACTATAGCCCTTGGGAAGGACTCATGCTGGAATTCATGGAGGACTGTCTCTGTGGGAAGGACCCTATGCTGGATCTAGGGAAGAGGGTGACGAGTTCTGCCCCTAAAGAGAAAGGACTAGCAGAAATAATGTCTGATGAACTGACAGAACCCCCCACTCCCTATCCATCTGTGTCACAGTGCAAGAAGATGTAGAGAATCAGGGATCAAGTTATACTCGGGAAGGAGGGACGGATGGGTGGAAGGTGTTTTTAAGATTTGTCACTATCCCACTCTGATTTGATTGGTAATAAAGTCAATTACTTCTCCCATGTCAAGTCTGTTTTTTCCATGATGGTAACTGGTAAGAGATGTCTCCCTTATCTTGACCCATAAGACTTTCCTTATATTTTCTGTCCCCTGTCCAGCTGAGAAGCAACAGAGGTTTGATAGAACAGCTTTGTTGGATACTTGGTGTCCAGCCAAGGTCAAATCACCACATTGATGTAAATTGTTTAAATTAATAAATTAATAAATGGAATATACAATATTTATAATTTTTATTAACTTAGCAACATCCAATAATTAAATTCCTTTCAACTATTTTCATACACAGAAAATTAATATAATTTTGAGATCACCTTCAGATAGCAAGCCTCATAAGCTATTTTTCCCCAATAAATGCTGCTAATTAGTAGCTGAAATTAAAGGCATAAATATGTGATACCAGAAAACTGGTTCTCTGAATTTTGTGAAGTTGGTTCTTTGCAAATCAGAATAAGAATAGTGGGACAACCGCCAGAGAATTTATTTGCCTCGGGTGCAGCTTAAAACACATCACAGAAAAGGTGTGTGACTGTCAAGGAGGTCTTTTAGGTCTGGAGTCTATTCTTTCAAGATGTTTGTACTTAGGAGGCTGTTACATAGTGGAATTTTATAATATTAAGGTCAGCCTGAGAATAAACAGTCAAAATGTTTAAGAATCAAGATGATTTCAACATTTGCAGGCATCAATGACAGTATTTCATCACAATTATTTCCACACAAGTTAAGAGGCTGAGAATCCTTCAGAAAACTCTATTAACAGTATACATGAAAAAATTGTCATCATAGTTTTGCAAAGCAAAGGCCTATCAAATAAGCCACTGAGAGATCCAACAATTGACGATGTTACCTGGTAATCATTTACAGTTACCATATTTATTCTGATTTCAGGAGAGAGAGGACTCTGCATATTACAGAGACCGTTACTAAAGCTTGAGTATTTACTTTATACACATAATCTGAATATAGAATAAAGAGAAAATATTGTGGAGGGAACCATTTGTTACTCTGAAACTAACTCACAAGGTGTGTGAAAAAAGTCATGGAAACTGGTTTAGGGTGAAGTTATGTTTTTGTTGTTGTTGTTGTTGTTGTTTTGGGTTTTTTGTTTTGTTTTGTTTTTTCCTTTCCAAAGAATTCATTATTCTGTCAGATGCAGACTTAGCCTTTAAGGAATTGCTTCATAATCTTAATTAAACACATTAATCCTTTAAAAGACAAATTAATGTTCTAAGTGATTGGTACAGCCAAGAGAGTTGAACTATAAATTCTGCTAAGCAGGTGTATTCCATCGTGGGTTTTTTCTCCTTTTTTTTCTCCCTTTTTAATTAGCTTGCTTTGATTCATGTTTTCTATATAATTTAAAATGAAGGAAATGTTGATGAATTGGGAAAACTAGGTTTGATTATAGCTTCTAGGATTTAAAATAAAAAATCTATTTTTGAGACAACTGTAATTGTGTGACATTTTTTAAATATTAGTTACTTCATTTAGTCATCTTTTTATTACAAAATAGGATAGAAAATGGAAAGGCCACAATTTTTTCATTTTAAAATATGTTTGAAAAATATCAGCTGGGATTCAAATTCATTCTAACTTGAAAAAAAAAAAAGAAAAATAGAGAAGGAAAGAGGAAGAGACAGAGGAGTAGGGAGAGAGGAAGGAATGAAAAGAAAAAAGAAATAAGAAAAAAAGGGGAGGGAGAGGAGGAGGGGGAGGGGGAGGGAGAGGGGGAGGGGGAGGCGAGGCGAGGCGAGGCAAGGAAAGGCAAGGCAAGGAAAGGAAAGGAAAGGAAAAAGGTTATAAAAAGCAAGCAAGCAAAAGAAAGCAAGAAAGGAAAAAAACCAAGAAAGAAAATAAAGTATAAAACTATGAGACAAATCTATGAGAAACAGGAAGAATAACTTGAAAAAGCAATGATATGCAATTCTATGGCATTTTAAGAAATTAGGATGTCCAGCAAAACGAAATGGTTAGATGAATGTGTATTGTTTTAGATTCTAAGCATCCTTCACAGTGATGCCTACCTTAAGCAAAATGTTTTAATTCTTTAATATCATCAAATTCAGACAGCTAGACATTAAAAGTATTATATAAAAATCCACAGACTGAAAAGATTATGAAATAATCTTCCTCCTTTGGATGTGTAAATCAAAAGTTGCTGTGGGCTGCATCCAGGTGCTTCATTATCTCTTTAGCCTGATGGGCCATCTGGAATTATTGAAATTCCACTATACTCTGACATTCAGCTTTTCATCTTTCTATTTTCTGTATGGATTGAAACTTAAATTTTCAGCTAATAAGGAGAAGGCAATGTGAGTATCTTTATCATCTACAGCATATTAGAAATATTTGTAGGAGCAGGTTGTCTGGCGTGCTGTTGTATTAACAGTACAACTGTGTTTTCTATTGAGAACAGATCATTATCCACATATATGAATCTGTGTTATTGCAGACCACGCAGTAAGAGGGAATGATATTGCAAGGGTTTTTTGTTTTTACATTAACTTCAGGTGAAATGTCTAAAATTCCTCATTCATTGTTGTAGAAAATTTTCAAAAGTAGAGGACTAAAATAAGTGGTTTTCATTTTTAGTTCATTTCCAACCTCAAACACTAAAACCCAACACCAAATAGGACTTGAAAATTGTGATATTAAACGATGGTAAAGAGATAAATAGGGTTACACTTTTTCTCATTAAATAGATCTTCAGGATATCCTGAAACCATGAAGAATATAAACTAGCATTTAAAAGAAAAATAAGAGTTTAAAGGTTTCTCAGATTCTCTGTGTGTGTGTGTGACGTACCCCACTTCTTGTTTAGCAAATACTATTATAAAGAACAATTGAAGATCATGTCACTCATTTTTTACAACTTGGACTAGTAGTCAGTTTGAGAGGCTGATTCCAATTCTGAGTCTTTTGTGATCATACTTGTATGTCCTCAGAACAGCCTGCTGGGAACCTCACACTCATTTTGAAGGGATTTCATACAACCAAAGTAGGAACAAGAACAAGTACAATTCTTTAACTATGCAGTAAGTCTGCTCCAGAGAAAACAGTGGGTATGAAATGTCATTGTCTTATAAAGTAATTTTTATGGCTATTTATGACCACTTCAATGCAGAAACACACATATGTATATGTTCCTGAAAAAAATTCATACTTCTACAGTTTTTAGATGGAGAGAGATGAATAAGAAAACTTAAACCAAAACAACAACAACAAAACCCTACAAAAACCCCAAAAATGTTATGTTGATTATAAGGTACTTCAATTTTCCATGAAGGTAGATATTTAAAGGAAGTTTGCATTTTCCCTCAGCCTCCATCAATAAACATAATAGAAAAAATGCTTTAACATCTTCATAATTGTCCCACTAAATTAACAGGGTGATAGTGTTTTGATTTATGATTTGAAGGCCCCTTCTCTGTGCTGGCCTTCAGGAAGATTGAGCTGTCTCCCATGTTCCCTGAAAGTGAGTCAATGACTGTTTATTCATTCCCTTGATTAGAAGCTGCCCTGAAGCCAAACACAAGAGGCTGCTATAATAAATACAAGACTCATATGGTTTGTTTTGCTTTCTGGATTTAGTGCTAAACATTAAAAGGAATTGGAGATTGATTTTTGTGCATGGAGAAGTGCCAGATAAAACAGCAAGCAAGTGAACGGCCTTCTTCATAGAAACAGGCTCTGTTAGTATGAGATGTCAGAGACATAGTTGAGGTTTAGCTGCTGTTATTGAGCTTGAAGTTTTCTTAGGTTTTCTTTAAATGCCTCTTCAACTGTCAAGTTGACACCTACTCACCTGAGTAGCTATTTTCGTAGACAACAGTGAGTGGTAAATTACCTTTCTGCAACCAATAATCATTGCAGACACTGAAGGAAGAATACTTGAACATCCAGTTGTATTTGTGTTCTGTGCCACCATAACTATAGGTGTTAAGGAAACTTCCCAATCTGACCATTCACAAGACTCTCTGGTAGCCACACTCCTGATGGCACAACCTGTCACTGCTGGGACCAGAGCCCCTCCACAGTGGCAGCTCCAATGACCAATGGGTCATTGCTTGACTCCCCACACGCTCCGCTGACATGCAGCCAGACTAGGAATTGTTACCAGTTTGACTCCAAGGTTTCCATGGCAAAGTCATAGATGTCTAGTTCCATAAAGCAATTTGTTCATAGTGCAGTAGCACAGAAATAGCCCAAGTTGGTGCCTTCAAGCAGGGCCGCAAACACAGGGCCCCTGAATTTTTATCCACT
The DNA here is from genome assembly GCA_035221455.1 of Xenops minutus. Lineage (NCBI taxonomy): Eukaryota > Metazoa > Chordata > Aves > Passeriformes > Furnariidae > Xenops > Xenops minutus. The sequence continues at coordinate 46,458,196 of JAWWEE010000158.1, read as the reverse complement.
CACAGTCCAAGTCTCACTAGCTCTTATTTCCAAGTCCCTGGGTCCTCCCAGTGTCCACTCACCTGGCTAGCACGATCTACCCTCATGTCCTTTGTTACGGAAACAGTTGGCTGTTCATGGCCTCTTGTCTCCCACCAGGAGCTCAATCTGCATCTCTGTACTGCAGCTTGCAAAATGAGCTACCTGCAACAGATGTATTCCTCAACAAAGAGACACACATGCAAGCACAGGTGGGTGGGAGAATGAAGGATAAATAACTTGTTAATACATTAATGCTTTGATATTTCTTTCTTCCTGTTCCTTCCTTGTCTCGCAGAGTGATGCTGTAGAGGTACACCACAAACTGATTTCTCACATCTTACCTCCTCCCTCTACTCCTGTTGTGGCATGCTTTCTTTGTTTGGCAGAGCAAGCAAGTGGTTTCAGTAGCAGCTGACAAATTGGCTGATAATGTGGGTAATAAATGCAGTCAGTAGTAATTTCTCTATGCTGCAATTTACATGTCAAGCTTGAAAAGACTTCTCCTGTGTTCTGGGATTTAGAAATACATCAAATAACTTCTGCTAAAATGAAGCCAAATTTGATATATCAATCAATAATAAAACTCCTGCCTTATGGATGTTATGTTGAAGAGAATGCTCAGTTTTTGAACCTGGACAAAGAAATTGTTCTCTATAATAAAGGACTAAACTTTAATCAAAAACTGGCTAGCATGGTATATTCAGAGAACTTATTCTGCTTAGTGACCGGGTGGCTTTGAGGATTAAAAGCCTACAAATTTCCTTGCAAAATAAGGACAGATGCTAACTAGATTAAATGAAGATTTTTTTTTTTTAAATTTCTTTTTAAAGTGAGAAAAAACAACTAATGAAAAGCAGTTTAGGGAATGGCAGTGTTTTGAAAAAGGAAAAAGCAGGACTGACTTGCACTGAACTTTCAAAAATAGGAGTGTGTCATTTGCAAATTGGCAGCATGCAGTTACAAATCAGGACTGCATGCTCTACATAATTCCATTCATCCCAATGGATTTAGATGGTCAGTAGTAAAAATCTGGGTATAACTCATTCAGATAGAATCTCTTTGATCAGTCCTCTAGCAAGACAATGCTTTCTGAAATCAGATTTCCCCAAGTGCTTTTATTCTTTTACTTATCAATATGTCACTATTTTAAAGAGCTGTTGACCACTTTGAACACTCCCCATACAAAAGACTATTTCTTTCTCAAATTTTCCAAATCAAATGGACTTTTTATTTTTCTTTTAATGTATAAATGCACTGACAGACTGACAGTTGCCATGGATGGAAAGACTTACTCTTTTACTTTTTGCTTCCTTCTTGGACTGTACACACAGCATTTCTTCCAAAGTCATGGATCTAATAGGAACTCATCGCATCCATTATATCAGATGTAAAAAAAAAAAATTAGGTCTTCAAATTAATATTTTACAGAAACTATTTTAACAAATGATTTTGTTATTTCCATATCTAACTATTAAAACACTTCCTGTCTCACAAAAAGATTATAGAATTAAAGATTCTCTATGCACTTGGAAATCAACAAATTATGATTGTCTACAATTAAAGCTATTAGATTTTTCATTCAAGTTAATTGCCTTCTTTGTTTAGACAGAGACATCCACAAGTTCTGATCACGTTTTCTTTAAATCTATGCAATGTCTCTGGACTAATGTTAGTTAAAATGTTCTGGATCACTTAGGAGAAGTACTCTTGAGTAACAAGTTTTTGGTCAATAGTTCAATCATAGCACATCAAGGGCTGAATGACCAACTTGTAAAGTTTTGGCATTTGTGCCCATCATTGCACACAGAATAACCAGGCATCTTCTTTACAAAGTAGACTGGCATCATTCTATTGGAAGGCTATGCCATTGAACGCTTTATGTGTTTCTTATCAGTTTTTAGAGAGCGCTGCCTTCAATAAAAGTTCACATTCTTCGCAGAATCTCTCTAGTCTTTCAGTTTGCTTTAACTTTTCAAGCAAATTTACTTCAGAGAACTTGGGATACATGTCAAAGAGAGATTAAAGAACAGATACTGGACCACTGTTGTGGGTGTAGGTGTGGTACACAGAAAGTAAGGATTATGCAAGGAAATGAGATGGATAGTAAGAACAGGGAAGTAGAATAGAGCATGATTTTGAGAGAATTTTCAAAGGTGAGGGGCCACCCATATGCTGGGACTTAGTGTTTCTTCTGTTGCTGCCATCACTGACTAAAACTGCATATGGAATTTCCACTTTCATACCACTTCTCCTGTTAACTTTGAAATAAAGGCACATGAACATTTTGTACTATAGACAATAATTTGTTTGTTTGTTAATAAATTGTAGTTTCAGTCTATCCTAGCTTTGGTCTGCAATACTTAAACTCACATGCCCAACAGCACAAGCTTTTGTAAAATCAAGCTTTTTGTAAATCAGGTCTTTTTTCTTATGAACTTAGAACGATTTATTGGGATCTTCTCCCTAGCTCAGTAGGGTCATGCCTGACTTTCTGAAGTGTTTTATTTTTTTTTCCCCTGGAAAACTATACTTCTTAAATTTTCAATATTCCTTTAAAATCCTTTCCTGTTAGAGAGGAAAAACGAACCCTGTTGCAGGCAACGAGATTATCATTATTCCTTTCAAGAAAAGCAGCCTTCAAGTTCATGAGATATTGCTGATATGTCTGCTCACTCGTTCATTAAGCACTTAGCCTTTAACTTAAAAATAGGACAGGAGTGGCAATTAGAAACAATTTATTACTTAGTTTCAGCACTAATATTATTTTTTGTCTGCTCAATTTCAACAAAGGAAAAGAATTTCAATAATTTTCCACTTACACAAAAGTAATACTAAAAAAGCACAAAATTCCAATGAACGTATCATGACTCTTTACTGGTGTTGTCAGGAAGACTTCAGAGATTCATAGTCTTTTCCTGACTCCACAGGAAAATTATGATAAAACTAATTTGCATGAATGGAGCTGTATCAGATAATTCCTTTTTTTTTTTTTTTTTTGGCCACTGTTCATGGAAGGAACTTTGTTCCCACAGTTAACTTAACACCCTTCACACTCATGAAATACAAAAACTCTATATTCAGGAACTTATAGTTATTTTAATCACTATTAAGTTCAAGTCAATAAAAAAAATCTTAAAAAAAAAATATTTTACTACCTCTTCAAACCCATCTCAAGAAAACATCATCTCACAATGCTTCTAGTTGCTTCTTTTAAAGGGAATAAATATGTGTCTTCATATCCTTGTTTAAACAGCTGCTGATTACAAGATAAAAGTTTGCTAAATTGCTAAGGAGAGGGGAAAAGGAAATAAGAGTCAAAGCCTTTGACCCTTAAGATGCTGCTTCTAATTCACTCTCAAATAGTATTGACTGAAAGTCATTATCTGCTAATGACCGTTCAGCTTATGTAAACTTGGTTGTATGCATCTCATTCTGAGTTCCTGGTAAGTAAACACCCACAGCAAAATTAAACCCCAATGCATCTTCTACAAAGGTCAAACATATAACAAATCATGGAGATAAAAATCCACTGTCAACCATAAAATCACTTTTCTTTTTTTTTAGGCAGTGTTTTGAAACAATGCTGAAGAAAATAGGGCAAAACAGAATAAGAAGGATAAAATATGGTCTGTAGTAAAGCAGGCTATAGTTAAAATAACACCACTAGTTCAGTGCAGTATCCTGCTTCTCTTCCCTTATATTTTCATTAGACAAATCACTTTCAGTATATCTTCATGTATGTGGCCAGTTTTTCAAATTTATTACATATAAATACTGTTCAAAATAATCTGGATTTCTGATAGAGAATTGTTTAGCTTCTTTATTGTCATTCATTAAAACACAGGTGTTTTCTTCAGTGCCACTAAACTTGGAGTAAACCCCTCTAACAAATCCCTTAATCAAGGTTTTCAAACTCTGTAATGATAAATATGAAATTTCAGGCAGCTATATCTAAAAAAAATCAAGCTGTTCAGTCAAGGTGAAAGGGCCTAAGTCCGTAGTACTTTTTGCCTTCAGATATCAACTGATATCTGGACTTGAGAATAATAAATAACTATTTGGCTGTCAGAGAATGTGAAGTTATAGAGCCAAAAGGATGATGTTCAGTTCTCTCCTGCAAAGATGTGTTTATTTTTGTCTGCACTGTTTCAACAAAGAAAAAGAATTTCAATAATTTTCCACTTACACAAAAGTAACTATTTGCCTCTAAAACCTTTGCAGTGGGGAAGAAATCTATAAATTCAGTCATGCCAAATCTCACAGTTCTTCAGGAAACCCAAAGTGCAAATCCTGTCCAACACCTGAAAAACTTTACAAATTGAGTATCTTTGATGATAACCAGTGAAAGTTACTGTAAGATTTCCTGAGTGTTCATTTGTTTCTTTTCTTTTGTTCCTTAGTGTTTGTTCACAAGCTTTGTCAAGATACATCTTAACTTAGATATTATATTATTTTCTGGGAAGGGGGAGGCAGAAGAAAAGTCCACTTCCCCCTCACCCCCCGCCCCGGCCCCCTGCCTTTTCTTTTTTTCTCCTACGTTCCTTGAAAATACAGTGTTATATAGCTAATAATATCCTAAGAAACAGCTCCCTGACATAGGAAACAGAGTTTTATATGAAACAAGGGAGATTAGGAGGGCATTATATGGCTGTTGGCATTACAACTTGGACCGTTAAGAGCAAAAGTGATGTTCTTGAACTCATAACTAAAACAACTTTGCACTCTTACAGCATCTTTCCCTTTGGAACTTTAGTTGTTCAACATATCTAGTAACAGGCCCTGTTAAGCCCACTGCACCCAGGTTAAGTGAAAAAATTTCTTTTAGATTGATTGATGAATCAATGTGAGCTCAAGAACAGCTCTGAAATCCTGACTGAACCCCTTGTTCCTATTATTAAATTGCACTATTTCCCACCTGCAGTCAAAGATCAAGACATTGAAAAGTGCTAACTTTGTGCATCATACAAGGAATTAAATCAAAACTGATGATGTTCACTACTCTTGGGACTTAGCTCCTCTATTGCACTGGGGACATTTCAACTGTTTCATCAATATTTCATGATGTTTCTTGTTCCTCTAAATAGTCGCACATTGCTTGCTCCTTTTTCTTGCCTTCTTCCCTTCTACACCCTTTGAAAATAACTGTTAATCTTTATGACATATATTTTCTGTAGATTATCATACCATCTCCTTAAGCAGCTGAGCTATGGCCGATATCAATAAAGAAAAGTAATGATTGTATATTCTTTTTTTAGAGACAGTTCGGGGGTCTGAGCAATTCAGGAGGAGAGAGATGCAAACTAACACATCCCTAAGTTTCAATTTAGTATTGTTAAAAATGCTGATAAGTTTTGGAATGCAGGAATTGATGATCTTTGCTGAATCCCAGAAAGGAATCCACTGGAGACAGCACAGAGAGAGGTGCTAGCTATGCAGTTAGTACTTAAGATACAATAATCCACAATTTAGAATCAGTGGGCCAAAGCCAGAAGGTGTTTGACACCAGGATTCAGTTCAAGGTTTAATACCAGGGACATCAGGCATAAATATCAGGGATGTTTTAGTGTCCTTGCACAACTTTTTTTCTTCACAAAATATCCATTTTACAAAACAGACAAATGTTCATAGCTGTTTCAAAAAGTTCATTGGAAAAAAAAACTATGATCAACAGGAAAAATGATATCTAACACACTGAAGGAACGAGGCAAAGGCAGGTTTTGGAAGGTAAAAAGTTCATGCTCTTGCAGAATTCCAAGTTCCTGGTTTTCATTACATTTTTATTATTGTAATTTTTGCATGACTGTAGCTGGACCTTTCATTTGCAGGCTGAAGGAAAAGTTTCTAGCTGTAGTGAGACAGAAAATCCTCCTCCCCCAAGCTCAACAATGCCTCATAAAAATATCAGGTCACAGACTAAAACAGAATGACTTGAAAGTTCAAAAATAACAAGGCTTGCTTGAGTATGTCTGGTATTAAAAATAGCTTTTAACCTGCTTACGATGGAAAGATAATATTATTTCTGTTCTCAAGTTTATGCTCTTTCTCCGTTTGATCTAAAGTAGAAAATTGACTTTAAATATTTTTTAGAGACAACCAAAGTGTGTCTAATGGACCTTTGTGGCCTGCCATACTAATTTGTAATAATCTTTAATATTTTTAATATATGTTATAAGAATTAAAAAAAAATCATAATTTAATTCCAAATGACATTTTTAATATTTCTCATTTTGTCATGTGATACTAGTATATCTCCTCATGAACTCTAGATGCCATCTTGAATTTTATCCAGGTCTTTTGTTAGCTGCACCTGAACAAGGTTTAGAAGAAGACTTCTAGGTCACTGGGGCTGTGCATGTGGTTGAAACTAGACTGCAACTTTTACAGAAACAAGAAACGTAATTGTCATGCAAAAAGCCACCCTGAAAGAAATCCAGGTTCAGATTTTTAACTGAAATATTTTGCCTAATAGAGAAGGTGAGTCACTGACTAGAAAATATGGTTTCAGTATCTAATCTCTCTTTGTATTCACAGATTTTCCATTTTCACAGATAAGTCCATTCAAGGACTGATGTTTCCTGTAATCCACCTTTAAAATTGTTATGGCTATGATTCAGTACCTCCGCACTGCAATTTTCCCTCCAAACCTCATGCCTTATTTTTGGATACTTAATTCCACCAATTTCTTTTTTCCATTACAGGATGTTGCAGTTACAAAACCAGTGGGGGGAAAAAAAAAAAAAAAAGAAGTTATAACAATGAATGTTCATACTACTAAGTCATCTGAAGGGAGGGTTTGCCATTTTAGTTTCCCCTTTGTTCCCAGGGGTGGGGGGAGGTTGCATGGTTGGTGGATTACCCTTTTGTGGGTAAACCATTTCTCCTCTATCTGGTTGGACATTCATTTCAAAATCTCCCAAACAATTGCTCTAATACCTTAACCCCTGATTCTTCTTCTTGTTGCTAAATTCTACTAGCACAGATATATATGACTTTCCTAATTACTTGATTCTTGTTAGAAAGAGGATGTTACCAACTATTTTGGAAGGCACAATAAGTTAAAGTTCATTCCCTTGACTGATCTAATTTTTAAATAGAGGGACTTGGAGTAGAATTATTAAGCAGAACCAGACCTAGGCAGTTGAGTGAAAAGTTTCAAGTTAGGGTCTGAGTCCCTACAGCATGGCATTTTGGGCAGAGAAAATGTTAAATGGGTGGGAGTGACCAGACCAGTGAGAAATTGTTTTGTGCTCTCCTACACTGATCAGTTCAAAGGTTATAGAAGAGCACAGAGACCTGTGATGATTTGGCAGACTTGTAAATGTGTAGGCTTTACTGTTTTCCACGTTTGGTAGTTATTTAATGATCTTGAGACATAACTCCTTGCATTTAATTTCATACAATTACTTCTGATAATAATTATTGTTTTTTACATACTGGCAAAATAAATATTTCAGACAACTAAAAAAGATTCCAGTTTTCTTTTAGGTTGAAGAACTCTTTCAAGTGGTTGGGGAAGGGGGACAGAATTTAGGTTGATTCATTTTAGGTGATGCATAACATGTACAGTGAAAAGGATGCATTAAGTTGGAGACAGTTCTTTCAAACATATCACTCCAAAGAGATGACTCAGATACTCAGTTAGGTTGCTCTTTAACTGCCTTGCTAAGCTGCAGTCTAAAATCACAGCATGCATAGTTACAACCTTTACACTTTAAAATACTGATAGGATCCCAACAGCTTCCTTTTTGAAGAGTTTAACACCTTTTTTACCTCCTAATAAAAACAGTATCAAAGGAAAGCAAAAAAAAAAAAAAAAGATAGATACACAAATATGAGAAACTTCACTTGGACATAAAATTTTCACAGTACAGAAGAATATATGGCATTCAGAAGAAATTGAATTTCTTATTATGTTCAATTAGCACTTGATCTATGTGCCTCCTTCCATAAATAAATGTAGTTTTGTCAAACAGGGCTGCCTTCAGTAGGGCCTGATTTACTTTCACTTTTAAACGGGAAAAAAGTTTTTTACTCAGAGTTCATTATACCACAGACTAATTAAAATCTCTGAAACAACCAGTTAAAATTACTGAGACTGGCTCCACAGCTGCATGGAACCATAGAATTTGAGAATATCTCAAGTTGGGAAGAACCCATAAGGATCATCAAGTCTAGCTTCCTCATCCTTCCTGATCCTAAAATTTAAATGTATGTCTAAAAGTGTTGTACAGATGCTCCTTGAAATTGGACAGTCTTGATGCTGTGACTACTTTCCTGTGGAGACTGTTTAGTGAAGATCTTTCTCCTAATGTCTAATCTGAACCTCCCCTGTTGAATGAACCCTGCAGGTTCATTCAATTTCCTTGTGTATTATTGCTGGTCACCAGAGAAAGGAGATTAGGATCTTCCTGTCCACTGCTCACCTTGAGGAAGTTGTAGGCCATGAGATCATCCTTCAGACTCCTCTTCTTCAGGTTGAACAAGCCAAGTGACCTCAACTCTACCTTGCAAGTCTTTCCCCCAAGACCTTCCACTATCTTGGTTGCCCTTATCTGAACATACTAATAGTTTGATGTTCTTCATAAACTGAGATGTCCAAAACTGCACATAGTACTTGGGATGAGGCCACACCAGTGCAGTTCAGGGTGGGACACCTCCCTCGACCAGCTGGTGATGCTGTTTCTGATATGATTCCACTCATATTCAACTTGCCATCCACTCAAATCCACAATAACCTTTTCATGGCACTGTACTCCAGCCTCTTGTCCCCTTTTTTGTATGTGTAAGCAAGATTACCTCCCTGATGGAGAACACAATACTTACTGTTAAATGTCATACAGCTAGTGATTACCTGCTTTTTTTAGTTTATCCAGATTTCCCTGTAAGCTTCTCTATCCTTGAGGGAGTCCACAGCTTCCCCTAATTTAGGATCACCAGTCATTACAGTTTTTTTTTAAATCTTTACTAGTGCACCCCCAGCTACTTGTTATTATAAAGCTATTTTGTATGCAATTGTAGTTCACTTTCTCATGAAATGTTAAAAAATAAAATTAAAAACAAAAAATCTGAAATTTTCTATGGGCTTACCTCACAGCTCCTTCCTCCATCTTGGTACACTGATGAGCTTGACAATTAATGAGGATTTAGCGAAACTGTAATTCCATTGCTAGCACTAAGGTTTCCCACCTTTTCTGGTGGACTAGAAAGTTTTCATACCTTGTCAATGTGACAATATCTCATCACTTACTGCCTTACAGCTGGATTTCAGCAAGAGCACTCAGAATGGTTACTTCCCACTAATTATGGGCATTAATAAACAGGTTTGGCAAAGTGAGGCAGAAATGACCCTTATGTCACAAGCCATATTATTTTCTACCTCTACTTGGTCACAGCTTGCCTTTCATACAGTAGGAGCTGCAGTAGAGTTGTGGTTCCTAAGGTGTAACTCCGTATCTTTGATCTGTGAATTGCCATAGGTCTCTGAACAGAACTTTACAACCTCTTCACTGCACAGAGTCTTCCATAGCACAGAACAGTGTGCAGCACTGGACCTTCAAAGCTCTCTGCTTACATTCCCTTTCTTCTAAAGCAGAACCAAAGTAGATGGTCACTGTGCATCTGAATTTGTTAAATATGTCTAACCTGCTTTAAATCTGAGAACCTTTTTACACTGTCATTTATTTATTATCCTTGTTAGAAACCAGTGCATTGTTTCCCGGTAGCCATACCCTTATGCTCTGTGTAGACACATGCAGTGGAAAAAGCAACCAGCTGTGCTTCATTCACTTCCTTGCTGGAGAAATCAGCAATAAAATCACTGTAATGACTCTTCTTCCTCCACTCTCCATTTCCATGTCAGCGAGAATTTAAAGCTTACTTGGGAGAAGAATTCTATTTGTCCATCATGTATCCTAGAATATACTTATTTATTTTTTGTAAATCAAATAACTCCCCTTTTAACCTTGAACATTCCCCAGTCCTGAAACAGACAGTCTTACAAAATAGACCAGTCAATCATGTTCTCCCTTGTATTGCATGGAGTGGTAGTGGGAGAATAGAAAAACCTTCTGTCACTAAATCCTTTCCACCCACAGGCAAAAAATCTTCACCCAATTAACTAACACCAGGTGCACACTTGAATGCATCAAAGGTATGTGGTATACTTACTGGCTCTGTTCCTAATTTGGCAGACAGACCTGAAACCTGCCTCTGATTAGCCTATTTTACTGGAGCTGCAGTGAAGGGTATCTCCCCTCTCAAGAAAAAAATCTTAGGTGTTTCTGTGTAAATAATGACTGCCTTACCCATGCCAAACACAGCGTACACTGTGCATTAAAAGGACTATCCTTTTTGTGAACTGATTTGTCCAGATGAACCAGTGGCAGCAGTTCACTGCAAAACAGAAAGTATTGGGTGTGCCTGACCAGCAAATGGTGTATGTGTAGAGAGTACAAAGTCCATCTCCATGGTGGGGTTCCTACCTTTATGGGTATAGAGACACTCAAGACTACCAGGTTGCCTCCAGGTTTGCCTTTTCTCCCATGTATTTTTTGCTCTGACAACTTCAGCTAGCAGAGAAAATACTTTTAAATTTCTATGGCCTAAAAGAATCCAGGTGCGTACATATTTCAACCTTTGACTACAACTGTTGTTGCTCTTAGACAGTCTGAAAAAATCCATCAGTTTGACTTTCTCTTAGAGGATTTTGAAGCACAAGCATCCCTGAAAATCAGATGATAATGTTTGTAAACTTAGCTTGAGTACAAAGAAACTGAGACATCCAGGATTAATAAAAGACCATAAGTATTTCCTCCTGAATATTCTTGTTCTTTATTAATATTCCATAAGGGAGGTGAAAGCTGACAACATTTGTGAGGTCTTCGCCTGATCTCCGTGATAGCCAAATTCCTTCATGCGAAGTTATTGGTTTATTTTCTTGTAGCAAAGCAGTTTAACCTATAACGGCTGCAACAAGCCATATCCAAGACTTTGCAGTTACCTCATGTGAGTAAACTAGTTCAATAGCTAAAATCTTGTAATTCAGGATTTCTGCCTAACATTGGTAAAATGAACTTTCTAATTCTTTTAAGGCAGTTAAAAGCATAGATGATCAATAAGTAGACTAGAAGATGAATTATAGCTACTGAATGTAGCCAACAGAATCAGATTTCTTTTTAATAAATTTGTAACAGCTGAGAAGTTTCACTAAGTTGCCCCATTCCATGGATACAAAATTATGAAGTTATTATTAAGTTATTCTTGGAAGTAGTATCTCTGCTACTTTATAGAACCTCAGAATACCAAAGCCAAGACAATTTATATTGTTTGATTTAGCGCTTGAGAGGGATATGAATCTCTACCTGCCAGTAACTTGAGCTTGGCCTTCCTACAGGTCTATCACCTCCCTTAAATCAACAGCTTCCTTTTTCTCTCCAATTTGAAGACATTGATGTGTATGCTTTAAATTTTAAAATACTTAAATACACATTTAACCATCTTTAAAAAATGTGTTTCTCAGACAAATTGAGTCTGATATAACCCTGTGTTGTCTGAAATTAAAATATGAACCACATTGTATGTATATCCATCCTCTTGCAGATTCTCCTAAAGAGTTGCGATTCAAATCTTTGCCTTTAGAAGAGAAAAACATGGGATTATTTAAAAGATAATTCAACTTAGAACACTGCTGTCCACTGGAGTTAGGCATGTGGGCCTAGGTGAAAGGAAGGGTGTTAAAACTGGGGTAAGAATAGAGTAATGTTTCCATAGTATAAACTCTCTGTAGAGATTTTAATTTTAGAGAATTGCTGTATAGGAAAATTGTAACTGGATTGTCCTCTTTACTATATTTAAAGCTGGGACTGTTTTTAATGAATTTATCCAAATTTTGATTATTACCTTTTTTGTAATAAAAGAAATCCGCAATATCATCTCAATGAATTCCACAGTTTAGCTATGTATGTATGTGAAAAAAACACCTTTTCCTTTGTTTTACCTTACATTTGCTGTCGAGTAATGTTAGTTTGTGCTCTTTCGTTTTCTTATTGTGAGAGTGAATAATTTCCCTTTTTCATCTTATCTACACTTTTCTCTATGTCTCTATCATATCGTTGTCTTTTTATTTGAGAGTGATAAATCTTAATCTGTTTTGTCTCTCCTTATCTGTAGTGTTGCCCTGAACTTGCCTGTTGCCCTTCACTGTGTCTGCTAACACTTCCATAGTAGTTCTGAGATACCATTGAATTTGGATTATTTTCCTATTATTTACTAAAAATTCTTCACATTTTAAAATATTAAATGTTGTATCCAAATATATAACATCATTTATACTAACCTTTGTTTTTATTAACTAGAATGTTTCCATGTATTAAGAGAATTCCATTTATTGTCTGCCAGATACGAAGAAACACTTGCATAGTCATAGAATAACTTTAAAATTTATAATGTTTTTTTTTTTTTTTTGTCACAATAGAGTTCATCAAGACTGAGATTTTAAAGGGACATACTCTGTGTTACTTAGTATTTGAAAATGTGACTATATTTTTTTAATCTTTATGTACCTTTCCTACACTAATCCCATACTGGAATTTTTCCCAATGTTAGTATGTACTTCTGGCCTACAATCAATTTTTGAATCACCACTAGTCATTTCTAAAAATCGCCACTAATATCAGACTTTATAATAAGGGTCCTAATTTTTTTTTAAAAGGGTATTGTTCTGTGTAAGTAGGTGTAAACTGCTTGATAGAGTTAGGAAAAATAGAAACCAGATTTTGTCTAATGTATAGCTGGCACAATTATTGACTCAGTCTCAACATTCAATAATCTCTAGTTTTTCTCTTTGCAGTGACATAGTCTGAGAGCCATTAAACAGCTAATGACAACAATCAGGTGCAGAGAATGTATGTTCCAATTCAGTTTATGTTCCAAGGCAGCACAAGCTATATTCCTAAATAATTATTTAAGAACCTTACACCAGGATTAGTTACTCAGGAGTTGGATAACATGTCAGAAAATATATTTTTTTTTTTCCCAGTGAGCCACCTTGTAGTGATTTTAGTGGAGGAGGAAGTAATCATACAGATCAGATAAATGCCCAGTGAAAAGCAATAATCGAATTTTGGGCCACATACTTCCTGGTACATGCAGTATTATTTCAGTAGACCCAGGCTAGTTAATTCTCAGAGCCATTAAGAATTCATAGGAATACCAAACTCTTACACCCCTCCTTACAAAAATATCCATATGGCTTTCTACATACTGTTGCAAATTCAAATCACTGAGAAATTCCATGCAGTGCTTTTATTCTCTCACCTAACAAATCATCTATAAAACTAAGTACCTTTCACATGGTATTTGTATTAAGGGGTCATCTACTGTTTTCACAGACAGCTATTTGTTATTGGCATGTTTAGGTTCTGCATATAAATAGCTCAGATTTATAATCTTTTTTTTTTTTTTTTTTTTGCAAAGTCAAAACATTTAGAAGAACTGGATGAAAAAGTGACTGGAGGCAAGTCTTTGCCATCTACTTTCCAACTTCTCCATGGCCTCTTCTTAATGGTAGCAGGTCATCTATAGATTTCTAGGAATTAAATACACATCTACCCTGCCCACAGGACAGATAAATCAGAGTTTATGCAGTGTTGCTTGAAGACTTTTTTTATATGCTTATTAGTAGATGTAGAGGAAACAGAGTGGGAGGGAAGGGATAAAAGTCTGCTGACTCTGCAGGTTTCATCCTGTAAATTCAGGCAGCTTGCCTGACCCCCCCACCCACTCCACTACTATATGTCAAAGGTGACATCTTGGCAATAGTTAAGAGAACTTTTTCTCTGTGCCTTGTAAAAAGCATTAGAGCAGATGAATGAGTGAACCAGTCAGGGAAAAGATAATCTGAGATTTGTCTCTTAAAATGGACAATAGGAGATGTTTTTGTAAGACTATAAAAACAGGAAAAGCATATACTGATATTTCCCACAGGGCTATACCAGATGCCAGCAATCAGTGGTTAAAGGACTCTAAGAGCAAGGCGCAGCTTCAGTGGATCTCCTTTGAATCCCACCACTTTAATCGATGATATTTAGAACCCTATCAACTTTTCCCCTATAACCTCCTAAGGCAGAATGCTCCATTTTTAGCCACATATTACATAGAGAAGAATCTCCTTTAGCTGGTTTCTGAGCAGGATCTAGGAAATACATGTGAGCAGAGCAAAGAGCAGATTTATCACCTAAAGCCCAAACCTCTTGAGTATTCAAATGCTTATCTTCTTTGGAATGCCAAAGGAAATAAATTCAGACCTTCAGAGCCCATGCTACCATTGAGTGCTGCTCATTTTCAATCAATGGCTGTGTTAGCAATCATTTCAATGAAAGAATAGTCAGATTTTAATTTCACCCTGCTACCTCTAACAGCTCTTTTTTCTTTTTTATTATGTAAACTTTGTATCACAGCTTCAAGGCAAAGATATTAAGCTTGTTCAGCAGCTTTCTTTGATTTTATTTCTCTGGATAACAGGCTGACTTAAACCTCACCATTTAGGGTCATGGAAAATTAAGAGGGCTAGAAAGGTTTTACACACAGATTTGGAACCACTTTTTTAACAGTAATTTGCTTGGAAGGGTGAGCTTTTCTTCTTTAGCTTATGCAACATATCACTTCTTTTATGAAGTCACTGGAGATAGCATAACAAAGGCTGTTCTGCAAGGTACTTCTCTTAAAAAAAAAACACATTGTACTGTTGCTTTACATAAATAGAGAGGAAGGTCCAGGGCCAAGGGGGAGTTCAGTGTTTTCTGATGAGCGCAGGAGTTGACAGAATAGATGTGCTCCAGGAATCTGGAGGTCAGGGAGTATGATCTTCGCTGTTGGGGATGCCAGAGTGCAGGACTCTGATCAGATTCCTTTAGATATTCCACATGTGGGATGATAATGCGTAACAAAGAATTTACTTATTTTAAGTTGCATGGGATTTTGATTTAACAGAGACATGGAGGAATTGATTTGAATCACAGTGCAAGCACAAATTGCGTTTAGCAGACTGCAGCAATTGTAGTATTCATTTGAATCACAATAAAACAAGTATTTCCTGAGCTCTATATTATCCTCATCATCAAGACACCAGACATCCCTAGGCAGTTCAAAGCATACACAGCTTGAAACCAGCTCAAGACCATGGCACTCCTCACAGATCTTTTGTTTGTTTCTTAGTTTGAATTCTCTATGTCACATATTTTTTGTCTATTATTAATTAATTAGAGGATGAATCATTGCCAAACAGTTGATACAGCGTCTCATGCAGAGCAAAGACTTCCCTCAGGTCCCCTTTACCACGAGTTCAGCATCCTTTACAACAACCATGATCAATCACTCTGCACATCCTTCCCCAAAATTCATAAACATTGTCCTTGGCCATCTTCTCTGAGCCCTTCATCATAAAGGTTCACTGATCACTAACAAGGGAAGTATTAAAAAAAAAAAAAAAAAAAAAAAAAAAAAAGTTGTTTTCTGGGAAAAGAATACAGAAATGAAAACAAAATTAAATTTGACTAGAAAATTGTAACCAAAGGCTAGTGAACTGGACCATAATATAAATAAGGATGAGAAGAAAAGGTCAGATAAGGTGCAATAGTTGTTCATGCCTTTATGTAGGTGTAGATGAATGAAATATCAAAAAGGCTTTGGATGGTTTGGCTTATCTGTGAGCATTATATTTCTGTGAGAAAATAACTTCCTCCTTCGTGTGAATCCTACTCCTCTGATAAATTCCTGCAAGTTAATAAGAAGTCTTTGTTATTCTCATATAGCTCAATAATTTAAAAATAATCATATTTTGTTTAGTTGAAAATAAACCTTCTCTAGAACTTTACCTAATGTCACAGGCTTACAGAAATGTGGCAATATTTATGTGAGAATAAAAGAAATTTAAAGTGAAGACGAGAGGTTTTGTTTGTTTGGTGATGTTTTTCTGTGCTCCCTGCCTCTAAAAACTTTAACTTGGTATTTGTTTTACACTACACAGTGAGGTAAGGTGAGCATGAGGGGCTATAGTTGCATGAAGACTGATTTCCCCATTTTAGCTCAACAGCATTTTTAAATCTTTGTCATTTGCTTAGCAGCTGTGTTATAGACACAAGAATTTTCACTAAGGGATGTCAGCCTCAGCAAAACTAGAACAAACAATTTAAATACAAGGTTGGATCAGCTACATAAAAAAATGATCTGTACAATTTATATGTCTACCCTAACAGACTTTCATCTTTTGTAAGCTTCAGACAATTGCTTAGCCCAATGATTGCCTACTGCTTAACAACAAAAAAGATTGCCAATCTCTTAATGTGAAGTCTTGCGCTTAAGACACTTTAAATAGTTGGACAAAAGTACACTATAAAACTCTTCAGGATATACTGCTAATTCATACAGTATCACCATTGACCCTGCTGTATTAGAGCCTAGCTGTTCTTGTTTTGTTTCACATTTCTCCTTCCTCCTCACTCTCCTCCATATGTATAAGTTTTGTAATATTTGAAAAATTAATTTAGAAATGGCAGCTTGTCAAAACAATTCTAAATAAACATGGCTTCAATTTAAAGTAAATGTTTAGGCTGTGAGACAAAAGAGACAGACTGAACAGTCAAGACATTGGCATGTAGCTGCAATATACAGATTCTATGTTTTGCTTTCTCATTTTTCTCTTCAAAATTCTATACTACACTTCCTTACATTTCCTATTTGTATTGTAAGACCAACAGGATGGAAATCACTTAGATTTTATGTATGTATAATGGCTACAATGATGGTGTTCTGAATTCAGTCTAAAGATGCTATCATAATGAAATCAATAAAACTAAGAAAGTTATGCTGCTGAAAAGCAGCTTGTGGGTGGGTCACTTAATTTAAATGCTTACTTTAGTTCTGATGGACTAAATAATAAAAAAGAGTTTATAGTTTATCACTTTTTTTTTTTTTTTTTTTTAAGGAAGAGAATAAAACTCTCTACTATGCAAAAGTCTCTCTACTCTCAAAATAGCCTTTACCATCTTTGGAACTCTGATGTCACAGAATATGGTTTTCTCAATTCAGTATCACACCACATATCCAGCGTCCTAACAACTTTTATCTGACACTGAACACACTCAGAAGCACTCAAAACAATTCCATGTCTCTGCTAATTTCTGAGTTATAAGGGAAGAAGTGTTTCATGATCACCATAAAGAGGAAGACAAATGCAGCCAACAATGCTCTAGTGGAAATTTAAAAAGTTTTCAAGAAGATTTCAGTTACCAGTACTAAATAAAAAATATTTTTTAATCTTATTTTAGTATAACCAGTCTGTATTTGGCTATAATATCAGTGAGAGGACCCTAAGCATTTTTATGTTATTGTGTTGAAAAATATTTAGATAGTTAACTTTTATAGTTCACTACAATATATTGTACACTGTTTTTTCCTCAGGGATTACATTTCATGACATCTGATGTGAGAAGTAGACTTTCAAGGTCTTTTCTAAGTTGAAAAAAAGTATAAATTTAGAAGTTATTAAAAATAATTCTAAAGTATAGGAGTTCTTGTCAAAATATCTCATCTAAACCTTGTTTCTCCATTAACCCACAAAGCTCAAAACCGTCATAAAAGTCATAATTCACAGAGTCAATCAGTCAGTTAAGCACTACATTTCCCTATTTGTTTCTTATTTAAGAACATGATACAAGTTCTGTAAAGGGATATCTTTTATCTTAGTAGCCATAAATAATTTCAAATTTAAATACTTTTCAAATAATTATCATCCAGGAGATTCTTCCTGCATTGCAGTCTGTTTTTCTATTCACACTGAAGGGATGGGCAGCTAAATCACATGGAACTGTTTTTATTTTGGCTGGTTGGCTAAAACTTTCTTCATTGAGAAGAAAATACGGTTTTAAAAAAAAGTACAGTATCTAGTATCACTTGCTTAGTCACTTCTCAATATATTTTACGAATAAAATTCAACTCAGACTTATGTCCAGAAAGATCCACTGAGGAAAGGTAAACAAATATGAAAACACCAAATTTCTTGGCATTTAAATGAGGGCTATTTGTATTCAGTCGGCAAAATACAGATCAAGTGCTAATCTGTCGGATTCAAATTTGGTTTGGTGAGACTTCCAAAGGGGCTGTGCAGTCTCCATGAGGAGCATTTACCAAATAAAAAGCGTGATTTAGACCTTTTACATATAATAAAGTAGGATCTAAGGTGGATGAAATCCACCATCAGTCATGCAAAGGTGTTAGATGACATCTATTTAAATAACCCATCTATCCAAAACTAAGGGCCTTCATGTTTACATTTACAGCCTTTCATAGTTATAGGATAATAAATAAAAGATAAAACTGAGCAATTAAGATGTTACAGTGGCCATTCTAGGCCTTGCTCTGTAATCCCACTTGCATTTTAATAGGTTAAATAAAGGTTGTTTTCTGTCTCTCTCTAAGCATATGCTATAAATTACTTCAGTTTTTAAAGTACAATCTATTTACTAAACAGTCACAAAAGAAGGAACTTATTCCTAAATACAAAAAAAAAAAAAAAAAAAAAAAAAAGATCCTGAAGGACCTGAAATTTACTGCTTTCCTTTTCAGGATATAGATATGTTTTCTTACTTTTTATTAGCTTATTCAATTTTCTTAAGGCCTAGTTCCAGATTAGCAAAAGTGAATCCACTCCATTTACTAGCTTTTCTTTCTCTAAAAAAAGATTTAGACCATAAATCTTTTCCCCATAAGTCCTGTCTTCCACCTCTAACTTATCATATTGTTTTCTGAATTTCAAAAGGAATTCCCTGCAACAAGATTTTCTACATCTCTAGCAGAATTTCTAACTAATAAAATTAATATGCAATGCCTTTTTATTTTCCATAAATTTCATCTCCTTTTAAACATATGGAATATCATTTCCAATGCAGACAAATAATTCTGTCTAAGAGTTTTGATATATCTAGGAGGGAGACTTTAAAAGACACAAACAGGATCCAGACACCTACATTCCACTAATAGCTAATAGACATCAGGCACCTGTGCCTTTGAAAATATCCTCCCAGTCAATCATGTCTGACAATTATTCATCAACTTTTCCTACTGCTGTACAGAAAAAAATGTGAGCTGTCACTTTCAAGACTGTTCCTGTACACTAGAGAAGCCAAATCTATATCGATCAAAGTGACATGTTTGTAGTGAAAAATAAACAGAAACATCTATATAATTTATGGCTTGTTATGTTTGGTGATAAACAGATGCTTTAATTAATTTTGAGTTTCAGAGCCTTTTAAACCCAGTGGCAAATTTTATCACCTATAAATAAAGAAGTCTTTGAAAAGAGGAATAGATAATCACGAATATTGATTTTGGTTACAGGTGTGAATGTAAGTGCAAGCAGTTACAGCAAATAGCATACTGCTTGCCCCTTTAAACTACAACTACCTGCAGAATACAGTCTGTTATGTTCAGTTCAAGAGAACAGAAGGGATGAAAACTTACCACAGCACTTTTCAGCAAGAGAGAGACTTTAGCAACTGCAAAGATACAGGGTTTTCAAACAACACCCTGGATACAGCAGTAAAGGTTAACCTTGTCATCATCTATGAATATCCCAGGGCCAGTTTATTAGAAGTTTTGGTAACTAGATTCCGAAGTACAGAAATATAAAGTGAAGGTTCTAACACAGGGCAGATTCTGAAATAGGTAGGCACCTCAGTTCCTCTTTCACAAAGATAGGCTGAAGGCTTTGGAATTCATAGTGCACTTTTACATTGGCACTTCCAATATTTCTATACTGAATACTAAGCTTGTTTGTGCTTCATTTTACCTCCTTTGTTGTTGCTGAAAATAGAGGCACTATATGCTTATGGATAGCATTAGGTCTGAAGTTGTGTCAGAAGAGGTTAAGGTTGGATATTAGAAAAAGGTTCTTCACCCAGAGGGTGGTTGGGCACTGGAACAGGCTCCCCAGGGAAGTGGTCACAGCACCAAGGCTGACGGAGTTCAGGAAGCATTTAGACAATATTCTCAGGCACATGGTGTGATTCTCTGGGTGCCCTGTGCAGGACCAGGAGTAGGACTCAATGATTCTTGTGCATTCCTTCCATTTCAGGATGTCCCATGATTTCAGACATGTATGGTTAGGTAATGGCACATCATTTGGTCTCTGTGACACCGGGAATAAGCTTGGCCCTTGGCCCCAGGTGGAGCATCTGGTGTGGCTGCCACCCTTTCCTTAGTCTCTATATGGTAAAAACAGGGTGATCTCAAGGCTACAAACAATAGTCCAGCTCTCTGGGTGTAATGACCTCTGTGGTTTTCTGGGCATTGTCACATGCACCACTTTTCTTTTGCACAGATGTAACTCCACTCAGTAAGAACTGCACTGACACGGGTGAAACTGAGGAAACAGGCTCTTTCTCTGACATTAATCAGCACTCCAGCCTTCACTCCCTGACTGCTGTAACATGGACAGTGCAGGAGTCTCATCCCATGCAGACTTCTCCATTGCTTCCATCACCAACCCTTTCTAGGCAGCTTAAAGAAGATGCTCTGATTCCTTCCATCCCTTCTGCACAATAGACCACGTGGTTTCTCATCACTCTGGTAAAAAACTCACCCTTCATTCCAGGCAATGTTACCTTTTGGGCCTCAGGTAAATCTCTTTTCTCACCTTACACCAAGACTTTACACTGCAGCTTTTTGCTGAAAGGAAGGCTGCAAAGTTTGACAATTTTCCCAGAAAATGTACCTCATTTTGTGAAGATTATATAATTTTCTCCTTTGCCTCACTGCTTATAAACAGTTCACAGGGAAAAGACAAGAGGCAACAGGCACAAACTGAAATACAAGAAATTCCATTTGAACAAGACAAAAAAACGCTCCTTTAACGTGAGGTTGGTCAAACACTGGCACAGGCTGCCCTGAGAGCTTGCTGTGTCCCCATCCATGGAGATATCCAAACGTCAACATAATGCAGTGCTGAGCAACTGGTTGTCAAAGGACTCTGCTTGGAGTGTGGGGATTGAACTAGACGATCTCCAGAGATCCCCTCCAACTTCCAGCAGCCAGGGAAAAGGGCAGTCATATCATAAGTCAGTTTGAGCAGTTGCTTCAGGCTATGCCTTTTTGACAAGATAAATTTTACTCCATTTACAGTTAAAATGAACAGGTTTAAATCAAGATCATTGTATGGGCTGGGGTGGGCATAGGTGAGGGTTTTTTGAAAAATAAAAAGGAAATTAAATTCTTTCAGTTTTCTGAAGTTACTCAAACAGCTGTACATGAGATAAGGGTATCTTGATGCATTGAAAAATTCTTCATTTAATGCAACTGAAGTCAGTAACAGTTTGTTTCCAGTGGTTTCAAGAACAGAAGAGGATCTAGATGCTGCAAATACCCTGGTGTGCTACCTCTCTCTATTGCTCAGGGATAGTAGTATCCATCTACTTCCAGTGGAGTTGAGAGTGCCCAAGTGTTTGTCATGACAGATAAGTATGAAGATCCAAGGCATAGATCCAAGCGCCTGGGCAGCAGCTCCCTACCTCTTGGAGGCACTACTGTGCCAAGGGACCACAGAGGTCCTTAGATACCAGAGCGCCTGCTGATGATCAGGACCTTACAGTGTAATGCTGCTGAGCACCCAGAGCCTACCTGCTGCTGTACCTCCCTGTATAAACCACATAAACATTCACTGAAGTGCAAATCAGTACATGTATCTTGTTTTACTTTCTGGTCTGCAGGATATTTTATTAGACTATGCAAAGTGGAATAGTTTCAACTAAAAACACCAAGAATCCCGGCTTAAAATTGTTCCCTAGATCAGTGATCAGGGCACTCTGCTGAGACACGGGAATCGCGTCCTTTCTGGGAAGACATTGCTTTGATCTCTCACATCCTGTGACAGAACCACTACCAACCCATTTCTAGGGTGTGATACTACCTTATGCGACAAAGGGCTGATCAAAACCAAAGTGGGCTTATGGAGGAGCTCACTGCACACATGTGGGCTCTGCCCTGCAGATTAGAGTTAGGCAGCTGTCTTCGTTGGATGGAGAGGCTTTGACCCAACCTAATTCCTTGGGATCCCTTCCTGGATAGTCTAGATAGTATCCTAGTCGGGCAGGTATTTATGGCTACATTCCTACATTTCTAATGTTTTTATTTACTGCATAGTTAACCTTAGTTCTGGATCACACTAAACAGAAGACACGTCAAAATTAGGATTTACAAGCTAAGCACTGATAGAAATAAATCATTTTATGGAACTAACTTTTATATTACTGAGAAAACTGAGAAAAGATAAATTATTTAATTTTTATTAGTTCAGCTTTGTTTATCTTTGTATTTTCTTAACACATGAAAATAGACTGGTTATATTTAATTTTGACCTCTTGACTCAATGCCCTGAGATCATGCTCCAACATTCATTGATATTTTTAATTGGAAAGATGGTATTATTCCCTTAGATATTGCAAAACTCTCTTCTTTCCTCTGAAAGCCAAAAATACATGATGGTACTGCTAAAGTCCAGGAAGTAGTTGGTGCTACAGGTAATGTTTGAGTGATGTTTTAGCAGTATATCAAAATGGCTAGTTTCACCTTATTTGCTGCAGAAGAAATAAACTTATTCTGGTGGACTAGCAAAATAACTTCCAACATGCAAAAGAGGGGAAAAAAATGAAGTTTAGAAAAGAAATAAAATTATTGCTTTTACAACCATTTACCCACTAAATAAAATCTTCTATATCCACACAGAGCACTGAGAATAGAAGGTTAGCTGATATTAGGAATATGCCATAAGTACCTATTCCTAAAAAACTGCTTTTAACTGAAGGCACCAAAGTTTTTTTAGCTATAGGAATGTACACAGCCACCAGAAGTATAGACTGAAAACCACATGAAATGAGCCTTCCACTTTTCTCAGAACTAGTAAGATTGCAGTTAGAGTGATACATTCATTTTAGGGGAACTGTACTGGGGCATGAAAGAAGGTGTGGACCATTTGGAAAAGGCTGAGAAGAGAGTCAAAAGACAGATTTTAGGTCTGTAAAATAAAATCTATTGTTAGGATGCCAATAGGGTTGGCACATATGAGTGTGTGGTTGCATTCCTGCTCCTGTGTGGCACATCTGAGGGTCTTACAGACTTTAGGTCTAAGGACACAAACCACCCAATCTTGAAGCCCTGAGGAAATATAAAACCAGACCGATGATGTCTTTAACAACAGAAGAACCCCAGACCTAAAGAATTCAGTATCAGGAAAGAGTGTGCTGCAGGACAGCACAAACCCTCACACATCCTACAAAAAGCAAGGCATCTTTATACTCCTCTTCAGTAAAAAACTTTGAATTGCGATTTCCTGAAGAGTTGTTGTTGGTAATTAAACAATCCTATCTCAGTGTGCATTTCACTTGTGGAGGGAGACTAATGTGAATTGGATATAGCATTACTAAGGTTTAGTGACCCTATTTGTCATAGTGGTAACTGCACACAGATTGCCTGTCTTTAACTAATGCAAGCTCCATTTCTCCAAGGCTTTTAGCTGTCTGCAGCCGTCTGAATGAAGCCTATCTGTTGACACCCAGGGGCTCCCTGAGGTGCTTATGTCAGTTCCTGGTGCTATCCCTTTTCATCTTAATGTACACCTGTCAGACTCCTCGGAATTTCTATTCAATATCACCTTCCCCTGAAGGTTCCTTCAGCCTGAATAAACTTGGGTTTATTTATTATTACAGCGAAATAAGCTCTGCCCACTGACTTGATGTTTCTGTCTCGGAAAGCCTGAAGAACAAAAAGCCAAGTGGTTTAAACCCCAGACTTTCCAAGTTGTACACTTTACAGTTGGACACCATAAAATCTGTTTTACAGTTCTTGTTAAGACCAGACAATGCTCAGAAAGGACCCTTCTGAGCTTACAGCCTACGAAACCACCTACCTCCAGATCTAAGATTTGCTGTAAGATTTCCAAGAATGTAAAGATATACAGCGATTGTTTAGAGCTTTCGGCTTTGGATGCGACTGTTCTCTCACAAAGTCTGCCACCGCATCCCGAGGACAAGTTGTTCAGCGCAGGCAAGTGAGAGGCGCGGGGAGCAGCCTGCCCTGCCCTGCCCTGCCCGCCCGGGGCTTCGGGGCGCTCCCACAGGTAAGCGCTTCTCGCAGGTGTGGTGCGCCCGCGGCAGCGCCCCTTTGAGAGGAGAAGGCAGAAAAGGAGCAGCCAGGACACAGGACCATGCCCGGCACCGGCACCAGCCCGCAGTGAGCCCGGGAGCTGGGGAGGAGGAGAGGGGCTGAGCATCCCCGGCCCACCAGCCCTGCCGCCGCCCGTCCCGCCGCTCACCGATAGTGGAAACGACGGTGCCCACGAAGTAGAAAGCGCCGGTGAAATCCCACCGGGGCCGGATGTCATCCACGCGGATGCCGGCCACGTTGGCCTCCTCGTACTCCCGGAGGAAGCGCCGGAGCTCGGCACGGCTGAGGTTGTGGCGCCGGGTGAAGTTCTCCAGCCGTTCCTCCCAGCGCTCCTTGGCCTCCCGCTCCGTGGGCAGCTCGATGGCCGAGAAGACGGCGGCGCCGCACAGCATGTACAGCAGGATCAGCACCGCCAGCAGGAGGAACCGCGCGTTGTCCGCGTTCAGGCGACCCGCGCTGGAGCGGCAGCAGCAGCAGCAGCCGCCGCGACACGCCATCCTCCGCCCCGCGGCACCGCCGGCCGCGCCGCCTCGCTACGTCGGGGCCCCGCTGCTGCTGCTGCTGCTGCTGCTGCTGCTGCTGCCGCCGCCGGGCATCCCGCCCGCCGTGCGCGGGGCTCAGGGCGCCGCGGGGCCCGGCGGCGAGGGCGAGCTGCGCTGCCGGGAGCCCGCGGGCACCTCCGCCCCCCGGGCAGGGCGCTGCCCCGCCGCGCCCCGCACGGCTCCACGGCGGGCGCGCTCCGCGCTGCAGCGCATCCTGCGGGAGAGGCAGCGCCCGTCCCGTCCCGTCCCGTCGAGCTCCTCAGCCCCGCCGCCCGCCGCCCCGGGCTCCCGGCCCCCCCAGTTTCATATCCCCTTCTGCCCCCGCCCCGAGCACGTCGGAGCGGGGCGCAGGGACAGGCACCGCCAGGCGCCTCCTGCTGCCGGGGGGGGCGAGGCGGCACCGCCCGCAGCTCGCCCCGCAGCTCGCCCCGCAGCCCTCCCCGCCGCCGCGGGGCTCCTCCGGCCGGGCCCCGGGGCGCCAGCACCATGGTGTCCGGCAGGGGATTCGGGGGGCCGGGCCGCGCCCCCGAGGGTGCCCGCGGTGCTCCGGGCTCGCAGCGGGCATGACGCGCCCGAGGGGGGCGGCTGCCCCACCGCCTCCACCTTTCAGAGGGGCCGGGGCTGCCCCTTCCCTCCCGGCCTGTGCCCAGCCCCGGCCGTGGGGCCAGACGCCCCCCAGGCATCGCGGCCCTTTAACAGTGATCGGGAGTGAAACCCTTCAGTCGATGCGATGCCCCTACTATCAAAGCCGTAAACATTGCCGCCCTTTGCCTAAAGAGGACACCTCCTCCTCCACGGGTCTGGTTACCCATCGCCTTCCCGACGAGGTGTTGCATCTCCGTCCTCCAGCGCTGGGGAGGAAATCGTGAAGGGAGGACAGAGGCGGCTCTCCAGCTGCGATGTGGTTTTAAAAGGCTTTGCGTTATTTGCAGGTTCAGAGAGCTCTTGATCCAAATCTTCTGGAAATAGAATTCTTACTGTAAGAAGAAAAAGCTAAACTCAGCAATATCTGGCAGTTACTACAGTGCCGAAATCTACTTTCAAATAATTGGAGACTGGAATTCGGCTCTCTTAAACATGTTAGTATATAAACACTTTCTTTCCAGTAAAAGACAATTAACATATTTTTTTAGAAAGCAAGTTAATGAGTTACTACTATAACATCTATTCCCTCCTCACCCTCTGCCCCCCCTTTCAATTAATTATGTTGCAATCAAAATGCAATGGGACTGAACACTAAGGTCTTAGTAATTAGGAATCTCCTACAACGGCAGATAATGGTACACTCAGTGTAAGAGTCACTGGTGGTCTTACAGTCTGAGATATATTTGAGTATTGGTCTGAGCCCTGGGAGTGCACTGTGGGCAGCTCTCTGCCAGTGTTTGGGAGAGGATCACCAGCTGCATGGCAACAACTACTTGGGCAGCAGGCAGAGGGAAAAGCCACATCCTTTCCACATATTACACAGTAAACCAACAGACAAGGATGAATGGAACTCATGCTTCCTCCTCATTTTTTCCTATTTGTTGTTATTCATAGGTAATACCTCACGTCACAGGTTTTTATTCCCTCATTAGTCTTCAGCATAGACTGACATATGGCAATTAAAATTACATAGTCAAAAATAGAAAGACAAGATGCCAGTCAAACTAACCAGACTCTGTGCCAAGTGCTAAAGGCAACCACATGCTTCCATAAAAAAGTACTGGTGTATCTTGAAAATTATTGATAATTCCTATTAGAGAAAAAAACCCCGACTTCCCTGCTCTACCAGTCAGAGAGAAGACAGAACTCAATCAGTGTGCTCCTGGCTAACACAGGCAGCAGAACTGAGTGAGCACGCTCAGTCGACACCAAAATCTTCACCTTCAAAGCTGTTCTAGGATGGCTTTGACTAGTACCGTAGGAAAAGGAACCTTTAACTGCTTGCAACCATGACATCAATGTAATTGCCCAAAGGAATGTGTATAACAATCACACTCTCCTAAAGATTATCCAAGGAAAATTATTCAAGGCTATTTATGTATTATTCTGCTGGTGTGGAATAGTTATTTTTGGTGGTCTTGGGCATAGAGGGAGTTATTACATTAATGCAGGTAAGAACACCTGACACAGTTGTGAAAGACAATGAAGTTTACTACTGCCACTGATCACCAAAAGTTGCAAGTTCTCTTAATTTGTCAAACTTGTTCTTCACCAAACTAAACCACCATAAAGGATATGCAGTGATTTAACCATCTCTCTATGCTCTCTTTTAAGGGATAGACTAAGAGTGAGTTGATATTGACTGGAATCCTGAAGAAGAAAATGAGAAGATGGCTGGCACATATCAAAGGTGTGGCATCTTCTGCTGTTTTAAGATCCTTTACTTTCTTTACTCCCAGGTTTTAATTAAGGTACTTATTCTAAGGAATACTTTCTTGCAAAAAAAGTCACCATTTCCACTGGCCTTGGGTAGGTAGCTGGAAAAACTGGATTGTGTGGAGAGCACAAACAGTGTAATGATACAGTCAGCCATTCAGAACATTTAAACAAGGCTGAATGGAGAAATGCAATGTGTTCACTGGTGTAAGCCAAAAAATAAAAATAATCTTTTAGTTTCAGGTGAAAAAGTGGTTAAACATGTTGCTGACATTTAGATTAACCCAAATCAAAGTTAACAACTTGAGAGCCTGAGCCCTGAAAGCGTTGCCATTAACCTCAGTACAGTCACTTGTGACATCATTATCAGGAAACCTGCTGTGTTTGCCCTGCTCCTCAGCACCACAAGAAAACAGCTCCCTGGTGTATATATGTGTGAGCATTTAATGACAACAGATCGGTGGTGGTGAGGCTTAGCATGATTATAAAATAATAGGATAAAAAACCCAATGTATTTACCAGTTCTGTTGATAATGTTGAATGACAAGCCTGTAATTAAAAAAGGTACAGTCACTGAATACTCTAATAACAATTACAAACAAATGCCTGGTCAGAATAGAATTATTATTAATGCATCATCAAAGTATTTGGAAGACTCATGCAGAGATTTAGATACTTTCACTCATTGACAGTGTAAATTCTTTTTAATTAGAGATCTCCTTTGAAAGTGATTAGCTGGTACACTTAACCAAAAATCACTGCTTATCTTGGGAGAAGCTACGGAAGAGCTGAAATTTACTGCTGAGCAAACTACATATTGAAACATAGTGCTAGAAGAGCAGGAATACAAAATAGGGAATCACAGAATTATTTAGGTTGGAGAAGACCTTAGGATCATTTAGTCCAATGTACAGTCATTAATTTAACACTATCAAGTCTACCACTAAACTATATTCCCAAGTACCACATCTTCACATCTTTTAGTACCTCCAGGAACTGTGACTCCACCACTTCCCTGAGCAGCCTGTTCCAGTGCCTGATAACCCTCTGTGCCGAATTTCCCCCAAATATCCAATTTAAACCTCACCTGGTGCAACTTGAGGCCATTTTCTCTTGTTCTGTCACTTGTTGCCTGAGGAAAAATACCAATCCCCACTTTGCTACACTCTGCTTTTAGGTAGTTGTAAAGAGCAGTAAGTTTCCCCCTGAGCCTTCTTTTCTCCAGGCTAAATGCCCCCAGCTCCCTGAGCTGCTTCTCATGAGATTGGTGCTCCAGATCCTTACCAGCTCTGGCACCCTTCTCTGGACTTGCTCCAGCACGTCAATGACTTTCTTGTAGTGAGGGGCCCAGAACTGGACACAGATTTCGAGGTGTGGCCTCACCAGTGCTAAACACATGGAGAAAATCACTGCTCTGGTCCTGCTGGCCAAACTGTTTCTGATACAGGCCAGGATGCCATGGGCCTTCTTGGCCACCCAGGCACACTGCTGGCTCCCCTTTGGCTGGAATGTTGCTTCTTGCCTTCGCAAACCAGAAGGCACTTAGCAGTTGAGATGGCTGAACCTAGCTATATAAAATAGATTTCCAAAAATGAGAAATGTGCAAACTTCTTCCATCTCTTTTCCATCAGTTACTAAAGTGTGGCATTCTAGCCCCTCTTGGAGAAGACAATATTCCTTCTATAGTTAGGGAAAACCCTATAGGAGCACTTTTATTTGAAAATATTTGCAGATTAATTTCTACAATTAGGAAAGTGAGGCAGAGATAGAAAGGGCTTAAAAGCCCCTATAAAGGACCACTAAAGAGCTGACCTCAAAAACAACTTCCACATTTGTAAGCCACTTTGCACTTGCATGCTGTTTATCTTCCAGCATTTCAACAGAAAACCATCTTGAGACTGACAGTTTAGTTTCTCAAACTGCTTAACCAACCACAGTTCAGAGGCAGTGATCTGCATGCTAAGGGAGAACTAAGACACACAAATCAACTTGTGTAAAGACAGAACAGAGTCAGAAAAAGAGTTGGTAAAAGAATCCAGGAGACGCCAAGCATTCCTCCATCCTAAACAGTGGAAAATACTTTCAACTAAAGTATGAACTTTTAACTCTGATTAATACAGTGGGGTCACAATACCTTGAAAGCACTATGACAACATTTAGAGAGCAGTAACTGGGAATTTGAGTAGTGATAAATTTTTGAAAAATGGAGAAGCAGAAAAGCTAGTATATTACAAAAAAGAAAAAAGAAAAGGGAAAAAAAGCACCAAGGATAGGAAAGCTGGAGATTAACATAGGAACTTATTTCTCTGAACTGGCTCAGGTCCTTTCAGCCTCCAGTACTTTCCAGTTTCCTTCTTTGCCATTCAGGATGCCAATTATAGTTGCTCAGATTAAGAGAAACAGAGGTAAGAGAGAGGGAATGGTGTGACCACTGTCAGTGTACAGACAAAATTCTGACATCCTGAGGCTCTGTGATTAATTTCACAACTGTAAAATGTCAGCAACTTTACTGATGTCAGTAGAAATATCTGTGGGATTCATTAGCATCTAGGACTATAAAGAACATTACATCTCCATCCTAGCTTTTGTCAAACACACACATTTGGTACCCAGAGTATGTCCTAGTGAATATTTCTTTACTAATTTACTGATTTACACACAGAAAAATGTGCTACTTCCTCCTTTACAACTAGTTAGTGGCACTGCAGAAAAATATGCACAATGTTTTCACCTGCACATATTGATAGGCATTAACAATAAATTCTTACATACTTAATTTTGAAGGGGCAGCAGAACAGATTCCTTCTCAGCAGTAGCAAGAGAAATTAATCAGCAATTTATTGAGTATAAAAGATGTTATGCTGAATAGCAATTAGTTCTACAATGATATTGACTGTTTCCTTTTTTGTTTTCCCCTCATTTGAACTACCTTTTAAAAATAAAGTACATAGGTTTCAGATGTAGATATCACTTTAACCACAGATCCCACAGTCAAATCCATTTATATATATCAGACATTCTGTTGTGGGTTGGACTAGTTTGTCTGTTTTCCACTTCTCTTATTCATAGTTCCACTTAGCAAATTTTAGGACTGTCACATGAAATAAAAAATTATTAGGGTGTTATAAAAAATGTAATTTCAAAATATTCTGACAAGAAAAAAAATTAAAATTTTGACAGTTAAGAAGCGTTCTCAAGTCTGACCTGGCACCTGAGAGGATGTAGGTCTAGAAAATTATTATTAAGCAGCATTTCCTGGCCAAAAGTTTTCCCAAGAGGCTTCTGTCCAGCTCCAATGTGTACTGAAGTGCAGCTGAGTTTGGGTTGCACAGGACTGACTTCACAAGACTGTTGCCACCTTGGAGTTTTAGTTATCTTCAGACAGTTCTTTCTCAAAATAGATTTTCCTTGTCTTTCTGGAAGAGCACTGTTTAAACTGTTAAAATGGAACTACATGCATATCTTTTTTGACCAAACTCAACCTTTATTTGAACCATTAGTTTGACTCACACCACATACTGTTCAACAAAACAAACCCTTCATCTTCACTCTGCCTGCACCTCTGCCACCCAGCAGTGCTTCACTTCCATACTTATGCCACAGCCCAAGTTGCTTTGGGTCACGGCTCTTTGGTGGAGAGATTTCCTTAGTGTTTTCCTAGTAGAACTCATCACTTGGCTTATTTGTCCCCAAAGACAGACTTTGGAAGGATCTTCTGACAATTCATTAATCTGAGCCTTGAAGAACTGAAGTTAAATCACACCAATTTCCTGGACACTGAAAAATTCCATCTGGAATTTACCAGGAATGCCTCAGAGCTGTCCAAACCACTCTATGACAAAAATAGAAATACTCATATATGAAACATTCATAAATCGCATCCTTCATAAATTAAGGAAAAATGTCCATCAATTGTTAGCCAGCCTTCTAGAGCTCTTAAAGCTTTCCTCATGTAAAGCCATCTTCGTACTCAGAGAATTTCTTTCACAGAATGAAAATTATTAAAAAAGTAATACTCTGTTAAAAAGAAGGTCCAACAATGAGTTGCTGTCTCATTTTAGAGCACAGTGCTCCGTTTCCAAGTTGCCTTCCCTGATCCTTGTCTTTTCAGGCTCAGAATCAAACAGTTTCTGCATGTAACATGAACAGGAAAGAGTGCATACAGCATCAAGGAAAGGTGAAAGCAGAAAGTTCCTATCTGTTCCATGGACATCCCAGCAGCACACTGACCCATACTCAACACAAGTTATTTACAAAGTTCTCAAAACCATAAAAAGCAGTTAGAGTATTACTGAGCCCCTACACTGCCAAAATGAGCAACCTAAACACCCATATTTCTGGTATTTGCTGTGAACATTGTGTAAAATTCCCATCTTTTATAGGCAAGGCTATTCCCCAATCTAGATCCATTTACCCCTTGAGTATGAGACTGTACAATAATTTCCCCAACAATGACTCAAAGCCACAACCATTTTGAGAGAACTTGAATGTGAGAGAAGGTAAGAAAAGGATCTGAAAGATGGAAAAGAAACTATTTCAAAGAGTTTCTCTATGGATTGGTCTATGATGGTATAGGAAATGAAAGACAACTTCTCCTTGCTAAGCAGATGTGAAGACAATTTCCTCAACACACACCTTTTCCGTGGTAATTTTTGAATGAATCAGGAACAGATTTTAGAGAAATACTAGAAAGCAGTACTCTCCCAGTGAACTCCAAACCATCTTGGGGATGACACTGCAAAATGAATGTGGTAGCACCAGAACAGCTCCCTGGTTAGGTTATTTGGGATCCAGAATAAAACAGTCTGAATTAAGTACCACAAGATTGCCAGGCTGCAGGACCAGTTGTTCATATATTTCACAGCACTATTTAAGATTACTCTGCAGCACTCAAGCCCCTCCACTGTAATTTAGTATTTTGGCCAGTACCTGGGAGTCCGCAAGGAGGGGGGAAAAACATTAGGAAATAACTGAGAAACCACCAAATACTGCAAGAAACAAAAATGGTGAATATTAGTACTTGCATTAAAAATCATCATTGCATGATAAAATTCCAATCCAATATGTACCCACTTAGAAGAAGACGGAACAAAGAATATATATAAACAAGATTGACTTTATTTTTATTTAAATCTTACATACAATAACCTTTATTCCAGCTACTGGGGTCAACTGAACAGTCTCACAGAACAGTAATTTTTCAATTTGTTACAGCTAAAAATACAGAGAGAATATCTAGAAACAGTTTTAATCTTGAAAAGCACATCAGGAACCACAGTAAGGAAAAAGCATATAAAAAGGTATTAAAAAATGCAGGTTCCCTTACAATAACATGGTTATACAATTTTCAGGAATTTCTCCATTATCAACATTTTTATCAATTTTTATTTTAAGTACAAGTTAGCCATTATAGCAGACATTGTAGCTTACAGAACAGAAATAAGCAATCTTACAAGTAGCATGGCAGGCTCAGTGTCAGCAAGTGAAATGTCAGAGCACTGGAAACATTCATGATGGAACCCACATATTTCCATGTGTATCAGGGGCATCAGTGTAAGGAATATTCCAAATCCACGGTTGATCTGTAAATCAAAACAAAAACATACTGACAAATTAATTTATTAAATGCAAAATTTTAATCTTCTTTGTCCCTTCCCTTTGGAGGAAGAAGTCAAAATTCCCACTGATTTTCAGATAACTTGATGTGCAATTTTGGTTTACTGGAAATTTTTGTTCAGCTATTTTTTAAGCTGTAAGATTTAAAGTTTTCAAAAGGCTTTGCTTTTCCCCCAAGTATTATTTTAAATATAGTTATCATAACCCAACATGCTCCTTACCATCTGTATAAGAATCGTATTTCAGATTATACACAAAAACAGTAATGCAGCCAAATGGTTTGGCCCAGTGACAGCAAGTTTTGTGCTGTGTATCTCAACCCAATGGAATTATAAATAAGTACTGTAATATATCAGTCTTTTTCACATGGACAGTAAGAATTCAGTACCTAAAGAATGACAGTGCCTGACCTCTGAAAAGTTTATGTTCACCCCTCACTTCTTCACACATTACATCTTTAGATGAGCAACAGCTTTGCATCATGCAGTTCCCTCCCTCCCACTTCTCAGAATACAGAAGCTATTCCCACTCTCGGGAAGGAGAAAAGGCAACACAGCAGGAGCTAACTGCTAACTCTGCAACCTGCTCTAGGCTCTTCCTCCTACATGTAGCAGAAATGCACCTGCTTTATGAAGTCAAGTTATTATTCTACTTTTTTCAGGCTACTCCTACTGAAATACAGAGAAAAATCCTTCAACCCTTTCAGTGAGTTTTCTCAATTAAGAAATTTATATAAATCTAGCCTGCTTCTTTTCTCCTTCTACAAAATGAGCCCTAAAGGAAGACTGACGTTAATCTGTACAATGCATAAATTAAACTGAATTGTATCAAGGATGATGGGAGTAGCTATTGATCACAATGACTGTTGCCCAGTTTTAAGTTTACAGGATCCAGTGCCAGCTCTCACAACAACAAAAGTGAGAATTACTGTGGCAAGGAATGGAGAGCAAGAAAGTGACAGAAACAATAATGAAGGGATCTATAAATTACACAACAACACACTGTGACAAGTATCACACCAATTAAACCTGGGGCAGGGAGAGCATTGCTACTAAGTACTCATTATTACTTGCTACTAGAATGTCCTTAATCCTAGTATTAAGTGAAACTAATCCCAGCTACGCAAATGTTTTACCAAAGTGCCCCTTTACAGCAGGAGGAGGGTAATAGGGTAGTGGGTTCCTTTTGATTACAGTGGACAGATGATTACAAAGCATAAAAAAAAAAGAAGGCATCAAACTGGAAGAAACTGTTGCACTTAATTCACAGTGCATTGCCAGAAAAGCTCCCTAGGATTCTGGCTCAACTGCAGGATATCTGGATTTTGAGTGATCTCTTAAAAAGATAAAAAAGTTGCACCATTATTTCCCAGAGCTTTTTTATCATTCTCCTGCTGGAGAGCCATGTGTTCCTTTTGTATTTTAGGTGAATACCCTACCACATAGTAAACATTAACAGTTATAAGAAGGGGCATGCAAATGTTGGGAAAAGCACTGAGCATTTCCAATGCACATTCAGATTTGAACAGTGACCTCTAGCTATGATACCAGAATAGATCCAGTCCCACTCAAGCACTGAAATCTGTTACTCAGAGTATATTATGCAGCTTGGATTCTAAGCATTTTCGCTACCATCTGCAATGATTCTGCTTAATTCAGCAAAACATGCTGAAGAAGACTTAGATGCACAGAAATAACTTTGGTCATCCCCTTAAAGCACTGAGAAGCTTCAATACCTAATTCAGTTCTTTCTAATTGTGGCTATCTAAATACAGTTTTCTCAGTGTAGCTATTAAAGTACTTGGAACTTTGTTCAATTAATGGGGTGCTTTTGGTTTAATAAGCCACCTGATAGTATTTTAATAAGTCATGTGTAGAACTATTGCTGAAATAAATTATAATTCAGTTATTTTAAAAATGCTGGTACCACTGCTTCCCTCTGGCCTCACATAAAAGCAGAACTCCAGCTCCAGAGTAAAATAAAGAGGGCCATTCCAACCCCACTGCTACTTTCAGATTACCTGAAAGCTCAGACAAAGTGATATTTCAATTATACTCAGGCAGAGTTTTGAATATTCTCTCACAACTGAATAGACTATCATATTTTATTTAAAGATAGAGATGCTCTGGAGTACAAGTTGGTTTTTTGAGTAACATCTGATTAATTACTGAAAGAATCCATGCTGGCAGGCCATCTCAAAACTTCATATTCACATACATATGTCAGATGGCAGTACAGTCAAAAACAGGAACATGCAACTGCACAGTAAAGTATAAAATCAATGAAAGTATCTTTGTGGTCCTTTTCCTGCAGTGTAAAATACAACTGTCTTTTGTACTATGAGCGAAGACCTGGATGAGAGCATTTCCTGGTTGATTTCTAAAGCCAGAGAATGGATTCTTCTATCAACTTAATTGAAAAATGTAGCTTCAAAGTAGTAAGTTTTCACATATATAGGAAGGTTACTCACAAAAAAAACAATCCAAGCCATTCTACATATACATTCTAACATGGCAAACTCACTCCCTCCTGCTTGAAGCTAGAAAGTTCTCCCTTTAGCATTTGCAGAAGGTGCGCCCTACACTTCAGTCTCTCTTCTCCCTTCCCTTTGGATAAGGACGGCATTTAAAAAGGAATTAATCTTGCTCCTCTTGATGCAAAAATCATTCTTGAAAAATCTCAAGACAGAAGGTAGATGTGGGATAGATGTGGAATATATAATAACATTCACAAATAAGGCGATGATTCCTGAAGGCCAGGACTATAACCACATGTTGGGGGGAAAAAAAGAAAAAAAAGAAAGCACAACTCAACACTGCAGTTCAGACACAGGATTTGTTTTGGTTCTCAAAGTGATGATGAGGAAAAAAAAAAAAAAAGTCCTTTGCACTTTTCTGAGGCCTCTCCCAAGTTGTTATAAAAAAGCCTTGATACACTTACATATTAAAGTTTCAAGTTGCCCCTGTACAACAGATGATTTCCTCAGTCAGTAAACTGTGTAATATCTAAATCACAAATCAAGTGATATTCCTTGACTATGGCAAGCAGCTTGTACCTTTTTCCATGTAAAGGTACAGAGAAGTCCTGGGGCTGTATCCCTTTGTGTAATGTGATGTGTTGTAAGAAACTTCTCAATAGTGTGAAACAAAAATAAGAGGGAAATCAGTCCTCAAGCATTCTAAATGAAATGCTGTGCGTCCTTTCATGAGAAGAACAGGTCAACTTGTATTGGTAAGAGAGGTAATAGCAATATTGCAACTGAGATGTGATGATGGAGCTCAATGAGAGGATAACGTTGTACAACAAAATAGTCTTGCTGCTTGAAAAATTGAAAACTAAACTCCTAAACATACTGAGATTCACATTTACCATCACTCCGAGTGTTAAATAAGTGAAAAAGTGTCTACCCAATTTATTATTATCACTATAAACAGGACTGGCTCCTAGTTGTCATCTTCTCAGAAGAAAGTCTAAGAGAATATATTTTGCACCATATTAAGCATACTGAAAATACTTAAAGTTCTCTAAAAATGCACACAGGATGCTACTAGTCTAGTTCTTTCAAACCCTAGAAAGTACACAGGTTTCATGCCATGCATATTAATTAGAAAGAAGACTCTTGAAAAATATGTATGACTTTCCCAAAAGTCTTGTTTCTGAATTTCTTAAGAAGTATTTTAATTACTTAACAGAGAAAGTGGGGAATTCTAGAACTTTGGACAGATCCCTGTGAGGGAGCTCAAAGGAATTAAGAATTCCTCTAACTTCACTGGACAAACACCAATCTCTTCTTTTACACGCTGTGTCACTAGCACAAGGCAAGATAATGAAAATTATACAAACTCTTAAATAACAGAATGAACATAAATACCTAAACCTACCAGAGCTGGAAGCAAATATGCCACAAAGTCTTCCTTATTTTTAGCCAGCACAACAGTTTATATGTAATAAATTAGATGCAGTGTTACTAGTTTCCCGAAATCACTGCAAATATTTACTGAATGTAATTTCACCATACTCCCAATTCCCACTCATTGGGAACTAGACAAAATATCAAGCACTGAATACTTGAAGTTACATCAATTTGCTCTTCCATGTATGTCTGACTACAGAACATTGAACAGTGAGCAGGCCCTTCATAAGGGAGAGAGCTGTAACATGTGAGACATGTAACATAACTTTTGTACACCCTTAAGAACAGGAAATCACAGCTGTCAGAGGTTGAAAACTTCAGCTAGAGAACTACGGAATTGGTAAGTGGGCTGTTAATTTCTCTGCAGTGCTTCATTAAAGTTCTTGCATTAAAGCTAATTTCCATCTCATTTCCCCACCATTCTTCCAGCATCTCATAGCATGGGATTTTACTGTTTTAGCCTCTAGTTACCAAGGGTAAAATAGATTTTCCTACTGGAAAATAATTAAATACATTTTAATACACTTTTGCAAGATGTTAGAATCATTCAGGAAAAATCTTCAACAAAGAGAAAAAAAACAAAAAACAAAAAAAAAAAACCCAAAAAACACCAAAGACTAATGTCATTCATATAATTGGCATGTAGGGACTAATATGTAGCTTCACTCTAACTTTAGATTAATCTCAGCTGAGTTGGATTATGTCTTATTTTTTTGTATACACGTTTTCTCTACACTATTGATCAACTAAAGAGTTTGTTTCTTTCCTTGATTTAAATATATACACTTAAAGAGAAAATTAAATGAGAAATAACTTGTTTATCAGAATGCGCTTGG
>JAWWEE010000158.1:46379623-46420687 GCA_035221455.1 Xenops minutus | reverse complement strand
TTCCCCCCCCCCCCCCCATTTTATAGTGTTCTCCTCCAGACGGTTTAAGAAGTTTCAGAGCATTTTGAACTCAGAAAAAAGCTTGTATAACTTCCTGCCTTGTAACCCAGTCATAACTCAAAGAACTGCTGATAGATATATTCTTAGTTCATCCCCTTATCAGTAGTGGTGTAAGAGAGTTCTGCAACAAGTACATGAGATTAATAAACCTAAAATATGACAGAATAACATCACAGAGAAATGTTTCACCTGCTGAGGTTTCCCTAAAGAAACAGAAAGCATCCAATTAAGCAGAAATCTGATCATGTTTAAATGTAACTAGAAAGGTAAGTGCAATTCAATAGGGAAAAACCCAGACAAAGTAGCTGAAAATACTGAAGGTTAATATAATAAAACAACAGTATGTTTTACAATAGATGTAAACCACAGATTCAGTGATTCATTGACCTAATTATTTTCTGGTAATTTTTTGGTTCACAAATACTTTTTTTCAAGCCCTTTAGTGTTTGCTGGTAGCTTTGGTTTGTTGGTTTGGGAGTTTTATTTAATCATCCTATGTAGTTAAAATGAGCTACCTGACATGAAAATATCTCTGGTGTGATTTCTCTCACAGAAAAAAGACTTACCAACTTGAAGAGACTATGCTGCTACCAGCTATGGGTTAAATTTTATTCTTTGTTCCCTTTAGGAAAGTCAAATGATTCAGGTTGGCAGAAGCAGATAGTGTTTACCTGTCTATGTATTGTACAACATGTCTCTGTGCAAGTCTGAAGTACAGCTGAAAACCTGGGAATATTTTAACTATGTTATATGTCACAGAGATAATATATCATAATTTCCCTACCAGTGATATCTTTAAGCACATCAATACATCCTTCAGTGA
Organism: Xenops minutus; assembly: GCA_035221455.1. Classification (NCBI taxonomy): domain Eukaryota; kingdom Metazoa; phylum Chordata; class Aves; order Passeriformes; family Furnariidae; genus Xenops; species Xenops minutus. Next base: position 46,419,804 of record JAWWEE010000158.1, on the reverse strand, counting down.
CTACAGCTTAGCCTATGATTACATTTCAGTGACAGATAATCTGTCTCCCTGGGAGAGAAAAACAGTACAAAACCAGGAAGTTATCTGTCTCACAAGGATTTCAACTTATACTCTTTAGAAATCTTTGGAAGAAGAGGAGGAAGAAAATCTTCATCATTGTCTCACCAAGAGATTTTTCTGGTTTGCCTAAAACTGAGTTTTAGAATGAAACCCACTGACTAATGAAGCAAACCAGGCAAAGGTGGACAAGATTTCTGTATCTTTTTTCCTCGCTGTTATATTGGTGAGAGAAAAGTAGAACAGGGACCAAATAATTTCAATATTATTGAACTCAATGGACTTTAAAAGGCCGTGGATCAACCTCATGACTTATTATGGCTGAATCCAGACAGATTATTTACATAACTTACTGATACAATGATAAATGTATGTACTGAGATATATTTTGTTGCTTCTCAAGATGCATTTACTTCACTGTAAGTTTTCATGCTCAATTCCTGTCCAGTATGATAAACACTAATTAATATGACAGACAGCCTTTGTGACAGAATGACAAAGAATCTCTGCAATTAAATTATTTCCACAAATGAGGAAACTGCTTTTCTTTCCCTTTGGTACATTATATCATAACAGAATTCTCCAAGTACATTTGATCCATGACTAGAGTTTGTACAGGAAAAAACAATAAATTTTAGAATACCTATCTTCTACTTAGAACTCCACACAACAAATGCATAGCCCTCCTCCTGACCATCTCTTCACTGTTTCACCACTTTTCCTTCCGCCTCCTAATAAATTTTTTCTGATTATATGAAAGTGATGTGTACTTTGTTTTCCCGTGGTTAGAGAATCTGACTTAATGGAAAATCCCCCAGAGGCTTTTCTTTTTCAATTACAGGGATCAGTCAATAGGGTTTCTTTAGGGAAAGAATAATTACTTGCATTTCTGCTTCTCAATACTTTATTAGAATAAATCTATTTATGTTGCTCTCCAGAGAGTTTAGGAGTTGACAACTGTATTGTTAAGGGCAGATTATTTTATGAGTCCATTCCACAACATGGGAATTCTTTAAACATCTTTTTCACAATGAGGCTGAGGAACTGAAATGGAATATTCAGCAAAGAGATGTGAAAAAGCACAGGCAGCTGACTTCACTCCCACTGCCAAAGCCTAGACAACCTGAATTCTGACAGCTGTTCAAGTCACAGGGGAAAGCTGGGACACGAACGCTGAACTACAGTCAAGCGAGCTCTCTACAGAAGTTTTCAACGCAGAATGTGAAAAAAGTTCTTTGGAAAAAAAAAAATCTTCACATTTAGTTGAAAGATGCATAAAATTCACTGACAGAGTAAGTTAACTGCTAGAAATGAAACAAGAACAACATCAACTATACATTTTTTTCCTCTGGGAGAACAAAATACAACTTAGGAATTCTTTTAGGAAAGCAGTAAGCTCTTAAGAGCACAACAATCAACAATCACAACAGGCATGATATTGAAGAGGTGAATACCTGGCTGTGTAGCTGCTGCCATACTTAAGGTTTTGACTTCTGCAATCATGGATCTACTGATGAGAAGCCAGGTTTGTTAGAAGCTGAAGGGATTCACCTGACCAAGTGGGGCAAGAGCCTCTTTGTCAATAAGCTGGCCAGAACTGTAAGCAGGGCTTTAATCTAGACTCAGTGGTGAAAGAGGATGGAGTTTTGGGGAACACAGAAGAGCCAGAGGCTTCTGCTGCATTAGGAACCAACAGGGTTCACAGGTTCCCACCTGTGCAATGTTGTAAAGGAATTAGGGCTTGTTCCTCTAAAAAGGTGACATGATCAACAACCCAGCTGAATTGCCTCTACACCAGTGCACACACCATAGATAGCAAACAGGAATTGTAAACCACTGTGCAGCTAGAAAGCTGTGATCTAATCAATATCACTGAAACTTGGTGGCATAAATCAATGCCATCAATGACTGGAGCACTGCAATCAATGGCTACAAACTGTTCAGAAGGGACAGGCAATGAAGAGTGACATGGAGATTTCCTCTATATATATTAAAAAAAAAAAAAGGTGTATCAACTGCACAAAGCTGTGTTTGAAAAGCAGCAATTTGAGTGAGAGCTTATGGGTAAAAAAAAAAAATAAATTGGAGGTCAAGCCAAAAATAGAAACCTTATGGTTGGTGTTCACTATAGGTCACTTGATGAAGAGTATGCTGATAAAGCCTTCTTACTTTGACCACAGCAAGAAGCATCATGCTCATAGGCTTTGATTCTGCTATGGGACTTCCATGACCCTGAAACAATGTGCCTTTGCTTTTATTTACTATGTAAGACTCTATTAAAAGTCTATTGACTTTCTAGATTTTAAACATTGTTTCTCCCCACAACACTTGTTAGTTCAAAAACATACAGAAAGATTTGAGTATCTGTAAACACTGTTACTGTTATTTCAAGCTCTACTCTAGATGACATTATTTTCGGATCAAAGCTGCTGAAAAAGGAAGTTAGTTACAATCTTTTGACATTAACTTTAAGAACAAAAATATAAAAATTTACTCTTATCAAGTATTCTAGGTTGCACATCAACATTATTATCCTCATTATATTTTTAGATTTTTGAGCCATCATCACATAGCTGCACTTGCTTATCATTTACCTGATTTGCATATTCTAGTCTCAGAAACTGAGAAAGTTGAGATTTTTGTAAACCTCTTTAAGTGTTATGAAATATAGCCTATGAACTATAGAATGGATCAAAAGCAACACTCCTTTCTTCTGATTTACACCAATTCATTCACATTTGCTCTATGGTATTTTTTTCACACTCCACTTCCAGAGGATTGTTTTTAACTCATGCCTGCTCTTTTCCAAACATTCCTCTTTAAACACTCCTTTCCCCACCAGTTCTGCATAAAAACATTTTGATTCCATAAAGAATATCTATTTTTCTAATGCATATAAGAGTCTCAGAAAAGGAATAAAAGCTGGCATTGACATTGTTGATTCAAAACTTAAACAACAATAAAGAAAAAATTTGAACTAAGGAACTCTAGAGTTGCTTTCTTTGAAGTCACAAGCAGAATGTGGGACTGATACCATATCAAGTACTGTCATGACACAAAAATGTTAAAATAATGCTTTGGAACACAGCAGCATTCAATTGACTCAGAATCTCAGAATTACTCAAATTAGTTTGCTTCATGTATAATACATCTGAAGTCACACTTTACCTTTACTTCCATACTGTTCTGGTGGCAGGTCAAAAGGTACAGGAAAATATGTTGCTGAATCTTTCCTTTCTGGAAGACTTTTCCCTCCTACACGAAAGTAACCTTTGTCCAATCCCTATGAAGGAAGGGAAACATACAGAAGAAACATTTATCAGTTTCGAGGGAAAAGACAAACCTAATCCACAAGAGATGCTTTCTCAAAAAGTTATTTTAATAAACAAAATGTTTTGCCTCCATTACTGAGGATACTTCCTGAAACACCTTCCTGTCTTAAGAACTCAGCTCCTCTTTACTACTTCATGCTCTTGTCTAGAGCATTAATTGGCTTGGCCCCACATGTGGGTCCACATCGGATGTACTCTGCCTTCTCAGGCCCTTACACATATACCAATCTATTTCCATGTTCACTAGGTGAACACCCTTGCTGTTTAATATTTAATGAAAGGGAAAAGCTTTAAAAATTCTCTTTGCTGTTCAGTTTCATTCTGACCACATTAGTTAGAAGTATTTAAACATACATGCTGGCTGAATTGAGAGTCCCATCTATATACAGTACTTCTACAATAGTGCAAGTTTTTCTTCACTCCAGTTTTACATCAAACATTATCATTTTAAGTCAGAGAAACGTTCATAAGACCACAGAAAGCATGGAAATCAATGCAGCTTATACTTTTTCCTTTAATATTCAAGAAGCATAATAACAAAAATGGAGAGCTACAATGTCAGCTGTCAATGTGTTACAGCAGTTTTAGTAAGTCAGTTCAAGAATCTGCTTTAAAATATAGATGCTTCTTTTGTCTCATGACCCAAAGTAAGAGCAAACTGCTAGTTATGATGTAAGAAACACTCTATACTATTTCAAGGACTAGGCAAAAGCCACTGACAACTTAAATGAAAGAATAGGGGAAAAAAAGAAACAAGGTCCATGCTGTGTGAAAGAAAATCCATTTTGAACTTCCCCTTCTTATATCATTAAAGTCAGGTGAATTCTGATAAAACTTCATTAAAACCAGGACACAACATTTTGTGGAGCTTAGCCTTTAAGTAACAAGCAATATGTTCAAAACAAACAAATGTAAACATAAGATTATTTTTAAAAGTTCATAAACATCTAAGAGTTTGAAATTGACTGAAAAAATTCATAATTACTTGTAAAGAATGCAACAATCAAGTTGTATAGCTTTGCTTTCAGTGAACTTGAATCACTCAGGGCTTGGCAGAAATTCCGTGTAAAAATGCAAACAACCATACTTCTGTCTGTAATGGAACATGAAATGTGGCAGGGATTTTGTAGCTCACAAACCACAGGAATTTTGGGTTGCTGGTGGTGCCAAGAGCTGTTTTCACAACTCGCAGTAGTCAGGCTTCAGTTGGTGGAGGGTCTGGGTGGTGTGCAATCCTAGATACTACTCACAAGGTGACTTTTAAAACATCAGCTGAAGTGGCTGGTATGAGGTTTGATTGCCCCAAGAGCCTGTGAGCTTCCTGTCTTCTACATGCAGCTATGAGACAAGTGTGGAATGGCAGAGAAGGTTTCTCTGCTATATTGTGAGATGGCTCTTATTTTACAATGAACTTCACATGCCTGCCTGATCAAGAGCTCCGAAGTTACAAAGCTGCCGCCTGGCATCATCTGAGTTTGAAATTTGCATAACCTTTGCTATCTAAGCACATGGTATAGGACACCGATTTCAGCCTCTACATACAACATAATGCCATTTTAATTCAAATATCACAAACTATGTCACATGTACTTCACTTTAAAGTTCACAGGAGTGTGTGTTTTCATACAATGTGAAAGAAAAAAGAAGCGCCAATTGCAGGACACTTTTAATCTTTTTTTCCCCCATTATCCATCCTTTTTTCCAACCTAGTAATATTTGTTTCTGCTTAATTTCTTCTACACTCCATGCTGTTATTACTTCATCATCTTTCTTTTCAAGCATTTCGTTTCCTTCTCTTGTTTGCTAAAACTTTGCTTTTCTCTGCCTTATTCTTTCTCAGTAGTCAGCAGTTACATTTTCCTCTCCTCTTTCTTCTCTGGTGCTATCGCTCCAATGCTGACTATCAGTTGATCCCATAATTGTTTTATTCATCTATCAGAACTTAGCCTGATAGAGATCTTTCATTCAGAAAACACTAATCTAAGAAAAGATATACACCCTAGAGTAAAGAGTCTAGTATATGGAATACATTCTTTAACAATCTCCTCTCTGAGGAGATTCATATGCTTTTAAAAATAATTCATGTGTCTATTTTCACACAGATCACACAGAAATTGAAGTCAGTCACACACTTTGCCTGTTTTGTGCATTTCCTGAATATCAACAGCTCTCATTGCTGTTTCCAAAAAACAAACAGCAGGATCTTGCCTAAAATAATTCTGCCTGCCTTGTAAATTTTCCTCAGGCATATTCTATTATTTCAGAATTTTTCCCTCCATGGCTTTATTTTGCTCTTCGACTGCTGCTCACAGAAATACATTTTAAAATGTTAATAGATACACTTCTTGGTTGGGAATCTAGAGAAATCGAAGAAAGCAGTACTACATTACCTTGGAAGCTAATGTTACCGTCAAAGAGCTTAACCTACTTAATTTTGGTTGAGCTATGATTGAAGGTGCCTGGTTCAGTTATGTGAACTCAGCAAAAATTTAAGCAGTTTAGTTCTGATGATCACACATACCATGCCTGGATGCTCTCTAACCCAGATTCAGTCCATATGCCCAGCCCCACAGTTAACTACAATTATCACAGTCAACTCCTTAGCAGTCAGTACTCACTAACAGATATAGCCTTTCAGAATCTGAAATACTGTTGTTAGTTGTCTGAGATTATCTAGATATAGTTGTAGCATTTGATAGCCCTAGGTAGGCAATGATGGGTAAGTTTTCAGTTAATTTAGCAACTGCTATGTTTCTGAGCTTATATTTCGAAAAGCTGACTGCCTAGTACCATATTGAGCAAACTTTTAAAAGGATTTCAGTATTCCACAAATTTATATACTATTTTACAGGTCAAGCTCAGTTTTACCTTACAATCTTATCAGACAGGGAAGCTATGAGGAAGAACTATTTACTTAAAAAGCTTTCCATTAGTCGCTTTCAAGATTCTTCAAACAAACTAGTTACTGGAACATGCTTCCCAGAACTTGCTTTTAGGTGACAGTTTTCTCAACATGTTTTACCCTTTAAAGATGTATTTTATTTCAGCCTCTGGAAAGGAATCCTCCAGTAGCTCAAAGAGCAAGTCAAAAAAGAGAGGGAGTGTAGACGTAGGAAGTACAAAAAAGAAAAGGAAATATAGAAAGGGAAACATAGTTCAAATACAGGGCACAATCTTTTTTATAAACATCTTTTGATCAATAGAAGCTTGTGATCTTATGTCAGCATCAGCTGATTCTTCCCTAAACACTACAATTGTAAATGCTAACAGCTGTTGCTGTGTTGAGAACAACCATTCAACATATTTCTGAGAGTCAATATTACCACATCAGGCCAAGACCCAACCCCAAAGCATAATTTTGGAGGCATTAAAAAAAAAAAAGACAAAACTGGCAGTCAACTGATAGCAAGTGAGGAATGATCCACTTCCAAATTTGTATTCAACAGAAAACAGAACACACAAAGCACAGAGCTAGAGGAGTCCTTAGCATGAGTAATATTAACTGTGTGCTATGCAAGTACACCAGGGTACCATGGCCAAGCAGTTCAAGGTGCTGGATTAAGGCTTGTCTCTTCTGGGACATGGGTTCAATTCCCAACACTGTCAGGGATATTTTAATGGTTTAACTCTATGACCTTAAAAATTTTTTTCCAACCTAAATGATTTTATGGCACTAAGTCTTAACTTTTGCCAGAGCAAGTGTCATTAAGTTTATGACAAAAAAACCTGGAGAAACAGAACTACCAGAAATTGGTAGTATTAAACCAGCATTCTAATAGGTAGAGTATAGTGAGTCTCTCAATGCCTAGGAAAGCTCAGTTATGTTTCAAAGCACTTCATCTAGTTTGTATTTTGTATAACTTTAGTTGCAAATAAACTTTTCTGTGTCTAAAAAATTCTGTTATCTTCATCCAAGACTACTCTACCACATAGTATGCTAATATCACACTGAGCCAGTATGACAACTGGACTGTACCAAAGAAGCACTTTTTATGCAGTTAACTGCAGGGCATGTACATAAGACAGATTTGCAAGCTAAGCAGTGCTACTTGAATATCAGATGACTGTATGTACATAAACCAAGTATTAGTATTTGCCTCTCTGACTACACCTCCTGTGTGTGTCTCTGCAGGCACTTCTCAGTGAAGAAAGGAAAGCAGCTACAATCTCCCTTCCTGCATTGCTCCCAAACACACTGTATCATGTGACTACTGACAGGTGACAGGTTCTCTTCTAGTTGCCAGTCATTGCAATTGTAGCAAAGTGGGATAAAAAGAATTAACTATTCTCTTCCAAAATATGTACTGTTATTCTGAGGTCTGAGACTCAAGCGTAAGACTTTCTAATGCTCACGCATAGATTTTAGTACAGTTACCTGCATAGGAGCTTTCTATAATTCACAAAGACAAGAGGAGTTGTCTTGTGAATTATGTTCAATTATGTAAATTATGTCACTTGAGTATACACTTCTATCGATTCTGGATGAACAGCTCCCTCATTCACTTGCTGAAAAACAATCCGAAGCTGACTGGTTACATACCACTTCACAAAAAATACAGCGGGTCAAACTGTCAGTGAAGAGAACCTTGAGAACATCACTGTGTCCCAGATTTGTATCTGGATCTGTTTCTCCATGATTCTAATTCCATCTTAAGCTCAGCCCTTGTCCCTCTACTCACTACTCTCCCAACCCAACTGATACAGATAAAAAAAAAAAATAAAGAAAAGCAGTAAAAATGATCAAACGACTTCCACTCTAGGAACAACTGAGCAGGCTAACAACTCTTTGGCCTGAAAACAGATAAAGCCCTACGGAAAGAGGCATGGAAAAGATGATTAGGGATCACATGGTTTTTGTATCTTTCAGTGCAGCAAATCCCATTTAACAATATTTGGAACCACCTTGAAATACTGACTCCTAAAGCTGCATAAAGGAAAAATGTTGCCAAATGCATTGGCATCTACTAAAACGTTACAAATGTAATTAACAAAAGATGTCATGAAAGATAACAATGACAGTAATAATGGCTTGTACAGACATGCCCAAGGAAGACTTAAACTAATGTGGACACTAACACAGTAATCATAATATGACATTTACTATGGCTCCATTATTAGCTTCAGTTCTTGTAGTTTTGTGAATTTTTACTGAACTCTACTGCAACCAGTGTTGTCTACCTAGACTTCTGTAAGGCCTTTGACACAGTTCCACACAACGTCCTTATCTCCAAATTGGAGAGACATGGATTTGAAGGGTGGGCAGTCTGAAGGATAAGGAATTGGCTGGATGAATGCAGCCAGAAAGCTGTAGTCAATGGCTCTACATCCAAGTGGAGCCCAGTGACAAGTGATGTCCTTCAGGGCTCTGTCTTGGGACTTCACAGCAGGATTGAGCACCGCCTCAGCAAATTTGTCAATGAAACAAAGCTGAGCGGTGCAGTTGACACATGTGAAGGATAGGATGGCATCCAGAAGGACTGGACAAGCTCGAGAAGTGGGCCTACGAGAACCTCATGAGCTTCAACACAGCCAAGTGCAGTGCTGCACCTGAGTCAGGGCAATCCCTGACAGGAGTAGAGAGCAGGAGAACAATCCTGTGAAGGACTTGGTGGATGAGTGACTGGACATGACCCAGCAGTGTGCATTTGCAGCCCAGAAAGCCAAATTGTATCCCAGGCTACATCAAAAGCAGTTAGGTCAGCAGGGTGAGTGAGGGGATTCTGCCCCCCTGCTCTGATGAGACCTCATCTGGAGTGCTGCATCCAGCTCTGGTGCTCCAGCACAACAAAGACATGGACCTGTTCGAGCAAGTCCAGAGCAGGTCACGAGATGATCAGAGAGATGGAGCACCTCTCCTACAAAGACAGGCTGAGAAAGCTGGGATTCTTCAGCCTGGAAAAGAGGTTTCAGTGTGACTTCATTCTGGCCTTCCAGTACTTTGAGGGAGTTTATAAAAAACAGATGGAGAAAGACTTTTTACATAGGCAGATAGCATGACAAGGGTAAACAGTTTTAAACTAGACGAGTAAAGATTTAGATTCAATGTTAAATGAAGTTCTTTACTGTGACGGTGATGAGGCACTGGAACAGGCTGTCCAGAGAAGCTGTGGATGCCCCATCCCTGGACAGGGAGGCCAGGTTGGATAGAGTTCTGAGCAGCCTGGTCTAGTGGAAGGTATCCATGGCAGGTGGGTTGGAACTAGATATCTTTAAGATCCTACCCAAAATATTCTGATTCTATAACCACCAACTGGAAATTCTCAAAAAACAAGCATCTTTTGAGCTTTAAGCTATTTCTGGTTTTCAGATATAAGAATGCATTATGCATGCATCAGAAGGATAAGTTTACACTGCAATGAAAACTATCAGTCATTTAAATACTTGATGTTTACAGTTAAATTAGTTTCTTTCACGTGCTGGTAGTGACTCATCTTCCCAACAGGTATGTTGCTGATCTCCCTGAAAAGCCATTTGGTTCCCAAACATACCCACTCTAACCACCCCCTCCACAATGCAGCTTACTTACACTTCTATAACCATCTTAGTGGTACAAGTGACAGTTCAGTTTGAAAATACTGACCCCTGGCTTTTAAATTTAATATAGTCAATATCAAATGCAAGTTGTTCTTATTTTCAACTTTAAAAAGAAAACACAGAGCAGCAAAGAAACTGTATTTTTCATTACTTTTTCTTATTAAGAGAGAAGGTAGACACTCTCAAGATGAAAACTAGAACTTCGTAACTGCTGTAAGGTTGATGGTTACACATGTGTTAAGAAGACAGCACAATAATCCCATTACAGCCTTAAAGCTTGACATCTTTCTCTACAGGACAGACACATCAATCAGATAGTAGGGAGCAGTGGAGCCAAGTGGCAGTAGACGAATCCCTACATCTCTAATTTAGCCAATATTACCTTGCAGGCACACTATACAAGATTACAGTTCCTGCTCCTACTGCATGAAATATATTAATTCTCCTTTTTGTTACTACAAACATTAAAAACAAAATAAGCTTTTTTTCATCCCCTTACTTAACCATCATATTTTTGGCAGTGACTCTTCTGCACCACAGGAAGCTTTCACACTGCTTGCTGTTTCAGCTAATGACAATATAGCAGAAATATATAGCAACAGGTGAGTTTGATGTTTGCCTGAACACACTAGGGATTGGAACAGGAACACCCTAACTGCTTTTTTCAAAATGTTGATCAAAAGGAAAAAAACAGAATGCCAGAAGTCACACATTTAAAAACTAAGTGTTCTCTGGGATACATTTCAACAAATTTAGCATGCATATGAATGTAGAATGCAGAAAAAAAATGCTGAATTGCCTTTACCGTTCAAAGCAATGCAGCCCCACTCCCACCACAAGCAGAATTAGCTCTAGTTCCTAAACAGAGGTTTGACAAAAAAGGCAGAAAAGAGGTCAGATTTTTGCAGTGTATCAGTGAAATCTTTCTGCTCATGAGGGCAGACCCATCCAATGTCTTTTTAGCCTTGCACCCTGATGGCCACAAGCTTGAGCTTCATTAGAAACCGTTTACCCAAGAGTATTTACCAAAACCAGTTGTCATTACTAGTACTCTACTATCCACTCATATTTGATTTATAGCAGAATTTATCTCTAAATTTTCTTGCGTAAACAGACCTACAGGCTTCTGCTAAAGACAGTAAGTATCAAATGGTTTCTCAATCATCAGTAAACTGCATTTAAATTCTGGTTGGTTTTATGCAACATAAAGTTCCATTTTTAATAACTTTCAATCTCTTAAAGGGCTATGTAGATTTTTCTCCATCTGCTAAGACTGGGCTACAAGCAGAAACAAAAACGTTAATAATTCTGGTCTAAATAAACATCCAGAATGATGAAAAACATTAATTGCAGATAGACCTAAATAGTTGCAAAGAATGTAACATTTTAACTTCAGATAGCTGAAATTGTCTCATGTTTCAATGCTTCAGAAGCTTTTCAATTTCTGAATGCTCCGGAACAGATAATTCTGTTCGTCAAAAGTAAATCTGATTTTAGAACAAAATTATGCTAGTTATATGAAAACTCAGAGGAATGAGATCAAAGACACTAAGACTTAAAATTTAATGTGTGGGAAAGAAAATTCAAGGTCTTTTTATGTAAGTTTTGGCCCTCTGAAAAGTGTTCTTTGATCTCCCCTTCCCTGCTTTATAGGCAAGAAATCCTGTGTAGAATGCAAGATGCATGACCTAATGCAAGGTAAATGTTCTCATGGCGGTTTGGGGAAAGGGGTGGTAGTGGGAGCTGGTGGGGTTTTTTTGTTGTTTTGATGAGGCTTTAAGTGAAAACTTTGCAGACTGATAACATCTGAAACAGGTATGGTCATTCCAGGCAAGAAAACTAACTCAATTATTCCTCATTTTCTACTCATTTGAAGTATGTTTCCCAAAATTAACAATGCATAGAAAAGCCAGAGTCAGAACACGAATACTCGAATTATGTAAAATGACTGTGCAATCTGGTGATCAGCTATGGTCACATGAAAATCTTCATTTACTAGGTATAAATATACCAGTACCATAATTTTTTGCTTGGCAGGCACTGGAGATTACAGTAGCCAAGTTCTGAGAATGTTAATTTATCCCTTTGAGGTCAGTTGCTGTTAAAAGTAAAATTTTTGCCCAATTTTTTTGCCCAATGTTTCATTGTTCTGTTATTAATAGTGGTTTACACAAATAATGTTTGCTTTTTTTTTTAGAGCTTGGAGATATAAACCCCCATGCTTCCTACTATAAGAAGCTTTAGGATTTTTCTTGTTTCACTCTGATAAATGCATTTTCTCTAAAAGTTTTCTTCCACATAAGCCATGCTGGAGAATAATGTCTCTAAGGTTCACAGTATCAGAGACCTCAGTACTATGCACACTCATCATAAACGTCAAGAGTGAGATAAAGGAGTTCTTTAGCTGCAGTCAGAAACTATCAATCCTAATATTGCAATCTTAGGAGACTAGAATTATCCAGTTACAGTGGGCAAACATTTTTACAATGCCATAACATTAGTAAATACTCATTTGGGAGTACATTACTAATCAGCAGAAATGACAGAACATTATGTGATCATTCATGAACATTACCTAGGAAAGACATATTCTTTATCAGAAAAATATTTCTAAGGACTTTAAGCAAACAAATGCTATTTCAGAGAAACCTGCAATTTTTTCCTCTGGGAATGAAAAAATTTCATACAGGAAGGGAGTCTCAGTGGTTTCTGATCACAGATCAACTGCTGGTGACATTTTGGTACTAATAGGTACACCAGAGAGAAGGAGGAATCAGTCACAGGAAAAAAAATCTTGCATCTCCCCACTATCAGGTAGTATATCTAAATAGGACAAAACCCAACCTAAACAAAAAAGGGAAGATTTTTTCCCCTTAAATAAAATGTACAATTTTAAGTCACAGGACTCACTACCACAGGATTCTGTAGAGGGCTAAAAAATAGGAAGCGCTGATCAATAAGGAACCTGATGTATTAAGAGACAGTCACATGACTTTTCAAATGCATTTCAGGAACGAGCAAGAACAGCAATCAATGCAACATTAGGAATTGCTTTTCAAGTCACAACCTCACTTTAATGTGAATATGCACTCAACATCTATTTTTAAGAACCATGAAAGAAGAGATTTGATCATCCTTTCCAGCAATATTTAGAGTATATGTTACAATTTAAAAGTATTATTGCCTTTCAGTAACATGACAAAAGTCACAGCAATACCAAATCCATATGTGCTGTGTAGAAAAACAGACTATGAATAACTCATATAAACTCCATTTCCTATTAGCTTTCTAACCTAGAAACACAGAACTCACTGATTAGATTATCCAGTCATGCTTGTATTCATAAATATTTGCAGATTTTCATCATATCCTGGAATCTGTACTTGAACTATGAACTTACAAATGCTGAAGGCAAGAAAAGAACTCCAAGTTCATAAGAACGGATCATCAGTTGGCTGCCATTTTTCTCCAGAGCTCCCCAAGCTGCTTTAGACAGATTGGCACTATGAAGAGAAACAAAGCCTGTCAGTGAGGCACAATATTCACTGCATAAAATGTTTAAATAACATAGTTGTAGCAATGCCCTTCTGGCAGGAGAACTTAAATCCCAGCAGAATAGTCTTTTCATAACAAGTAACTTGGGTGTTATTCCTTACTGCTATTTTTACAGCACAGTGGGAGCAGCAGAAGACAATATGTAAAAGAGCATTCATACAACACATGTGAATAATTACACAAGTCTATTTGTGTCATTCAGATCTACAAGACAAATTCAACTTTTGGAATATTCTCTGAACATTTCAGAAAGGTATTTTGTATTGGGGATAGCTTCAATTTGATGACTTAGGAAGATTAAAGGCTAGCTAAATTATGGCTAGTTACAACACATTTGGAGTGGCTTAAAAATATCTTTTGCTCCTGGCATTTTGTTCTTTAATATATTTATGAAACCAAATATTTACCCAAGAAGTATTTTTGTTTCAATTTGTTATTCAGCACCATACTGTAGTTAACTCTTCATCAGTATTGGCTATGAAGCAGATCAAGTTTGGAGTCAAAAAGTATATGTAATTCTGTTGTCAAAACCTACTTCCACAGCAAAATACAGAATTTATACATTGTTTTAACTGATAGACATATTGGATGATTTTTGCTAATAGCAAATGGTGGAATAGAAAAAACATGAGAAAAAAATAAAGCAACCATGCATTTCTATATTCGGGGGGCTCAGCTTCACATTTGAATTGACTTAAAACCTTTTACAAGCACTTTAATCACTACCACTGTTGCAGGCAACAGTATCAATGAGTGATGAAATTTAATGAGGCAGACTATAAAGAGAAAAAATGTTCAAGTAACTGAACATTTGAGAGTAAAGACAGAAAGACCATGATCTATAGAAAATAGGGTTGCACAAAAACCAATTTTGGCAAAGCTGAAATTTATCTGTATTTTTCATTCACAACAAGGCATTCCTCCCTCAAGTCAAGAAATCTCCTGCTTGCTCTTTTGGCTTCTTTAAAAACTAAACAACACAAACATAAATCTTAAACTGAACAACTCAAGAGTTCCTGACATAATTATTTCATCTTGCAGCCTCAAAGGGGGCAATGCAGTGAAAAAACATTAAATACAGACAAAAATTCATATCACTACTTGATGTATTATGAGGATAATGGCGCCTGGGCTTGTAGTGGACAAAAAAAGTCATATATAAAGTTCTTAACCAAGAAGCGTATTGATTAGTTGTTTACCTTGTTACTAAGAACCATGCAATCTTCTGGAAGTCTGGAGAGAGTCTCATGTAGGTCTTAATGTGAGGTATCGCATGAGTTCGACCCGAGACTTCTGCTGACCATTTGCTAAAAGAACAATAGGAATTCTTTTGATATATGTTTTTATTGTGAGGTTTAAAAAATACTCATCATACTACAGTTCCATGTTTTCAGTAATACTACCTATATTTGTCACATTCAATACAATTCCTCGTGAGAAAAGTTGAAAATACCTTATATAATGGAATTCCAATTTTACTAGTAGTCAGAAGGCCAGAATTTACTTTTTCTCCCTTACTTTTTCTTACAACCAGCCCAGAGAGATATTCTCCTCAGTGTGGCAGGTTCTCCGAACAAGTTTTTCCATTCCTCCATTCCAGCTAGCACTCAAGAAAGTCAGCCCAAACTTCTGGCCAATATTTCTTCTTTGAAGACTATCAACAGTTACAACGTTAAACAAACGAGTTTGGCATCTAACTAAACCTCACAAAATTCCCCAAGTTTATTAAAATTTATTATCCATGATGTAGAAGCAGGGAGCAACTGATAGATTGTTGACACTACCCTTCCTCTTTTCTTTTGTGTGCCCCTAAGCTGTTGAGAAATTTGAGGGCTTAAGAAAGGAGAGGTCATATCTATGTGTATATATAAAAACTTAAAAGCAGGAGATAAAGTCTCATATGCCTTTTGTCCAAGTTCCATTCCTTGGACATTAACCAGCAAGGCTCACAGCGGCAATCACATTCACTCCAGAATGGAGGATGCTCTCTGCAACTAGCAATTCTATTTCAGTCCCCTGAATATATATGAAATTTAACATAGTCTTAGTAAATTATCTTACCAGAGCAACTTCCACCTGGAAGAGTTAAAAGTTTTTGATGACAGGAATGGGAAGTTGTGGTCTTGTAAGAGGTTACCAAATGTGTTAATATTTTTTTGATCTGTACAAAACAACTTTTCCCATTGTTCTCAAAACATACTTAAGTTATTAAAGATTCAGGATGAGGGATACATCTGGCATGGAATGTGTCAAGACTGTTAGAATTTGGCAAAACTAGTAGCACATGGAAAGAAGTTCTCAATAGAAAATGTTAGGGCACCTTTAAGAAAAGATATTACCATAAGGGACTAAGAATTTTCGTAGCAAGACTGCAGCACTCAGACAAAAAAAACCCCAAAATCCCAAAAACCATCCCAAACCAACCAAACAACAAAAAAAACCAAACCCAAAACCCCAAAAAAACTCAAGAACAAAAAAACATAACTCTGAAAAAGTCCTCCTAACCCTGTTGTGGCTCAATTGAAATCCTATTAATACAGAGGCACAAGTGGGGAAAGTGAAATACAACTGTAAATCAAAAAACAAAAGAGTAGTATTTTATTCCAGTTCAAAGAAGGAAAACTTAATAAAAGTTTATAGAATCCTAAATCCATGAACAACAGTATCCTGTATAACTTTTATAAGTAAACAGCATGTTTTCTACTACGTTTTGGAGATAAAACCCAGCAGATAAGGAAATATAGGCTTTTATTCTAAGGAGTTTAAGAATACCATGTTTGCAATCACTTCCCCTTAATTTGCTTTTAGCACTTAAACATTACAGCATTGTAAGTTTAAATATACAGTCTAAAAAGACCCCAAAGAATTGAGCTCTACTTACTGAAAATAGGAGTGCAACCACAGCTGTTTCTGTGCTGTCTGTATACTGTACGGAAGTGAGCCACCAGCTTAAGGTAAAAATAGAACATGTACATTTATTTTTTGAATGACATTCTAAAAGCAGCAAGCATCTTGGGAATTAGCTATCTGTACTACCCTCGCGAGCTACTTTCAGGAAGGCCTTAAATGCTCCAGTAGCATAAAATGGTATATACTTTGGGGTTATTTTAATTCTTATAATTTACAGAGTTCCTAAACACTACACAGAACATTTACAGTAAGAAAAAGAGAAAACATAGACAGGCTACAGAATCACAGGTAGTTTTTTGCTATGATATGACTTGGTATCAACAGATTAGAATCATTACCTATACAAACTAGAGAGAATAAAACAAGGAGCTCTCAGAAGACAAAAGAACTTACTAACACCCAAACAACATTATTTTAAAAAGCAATGACTTTGCTGACAAAATTTTATTTGTATTGATTTGGCCTGTGGCTAATGCCTGTTGTGATTTCTTGAAATAGATTTAATAAAGAAGAATCAGCCAGGCATACCAAGTTATATTAGTGCTGTGTATTAAAAGCATGATGCAAAGCCTACTGCATTCAACATGTCCCAGAACACACCATAAGGACTCATTAGAAAAGCTTTACTACCCTCAGGAACGCACTAACTGCAGGAGCCCACAAAGCTGTTCAACTGCACAAACACAGAGTTGTGTAATTCACCAAGTTGTTTCACAATATGAAAGAAATCATGGTAAGAAGTCACTGTGCTCTAGACAACCAGATGTATTTCAAGACACCCTAAGTTATTTGTGGGAATCACAGATAAGTAGAAACTAGCCAAAGAATTTATAGGTATGTCCGAATTCTGTTTAATTCAAAGGAAAGAAAAAGAGACCTAAACCCGTTCGTACTAACCCCATGTTCAAAATGCAACAGCTGTTAGAAGAATTCAACAGCTACTCTACGTCATACTTCAAGGGAGCTTGAGTATCCAGCTTGGAACAGAAACCTGCATTTAATGATTCAGCAATGCCAAAAAATCACTAAAGTTGAAACCACCCTCTAGAGATCCTCTAGAGCAGCTCCCTGCTCAAAGCAGGGTTGAACATAGCACATTGCTCCGTACAATGTCCTGTCAGGTTTTGAGTATCTTCAAAAACAGGGACTCTGCAGTCTCCATGAGTAACCTGTTCCATTTAAACATCAGAAAACATTTCTACTCTAAGGATAAATTGAGATACAGGAGATTCCTGTGTATGTCCATTGCTTTTTGTTCTTTCCCTGGTCACCATGCAAAGAATCTACCTCTCCTTTGCATCCTCCTATCAGGTAATTATATACATCAATAAGATCTCCCAGGAAAATTCTCCAGGCTGAAAAATTATCCAGCTCTCTCAGCCTCCCCTTGTATGACAGATGCTTCAATCCCTTACTCATCTTTGTGGCTTTTTGCTGTACTTGGTTCAGTGTGTCCCTATCTGTAACCTGTAATGTCCTGAGAAATCAACGACTGGACACAGCATTGATGATGTGGTCTCACCAGTGCTAAATAGAGAGGAAAGGTCACTTCCTGGCAGTGCACTTCCTAACACGGCCCAGGATGCTGTTGGCCTTCTTGCTACAAGACTGCATTACTGGTTCAACTTCAGCTAAGTGGACCATCAGCATTCCTTGATCTTTTTCTTCAAAACTGCTTTCCCCAGGCCAACCCGCAGTTTGCACTGGTACCTGGGGTTACTTTTGCCCCAGCACAGTACTTTGCATTGCCCTCTGTCTGTTTGCTTATTTCTCCAGCCTGCACAGTCCCTCTGAATGGCTACAAAATCATCCAATGCATCAACCACTCCTCCCCAGTTTGCATCATTTGCAAGCTCACAAGGGTGTGCCCTGTTCCACCATCCACACCAATAATGAAGATACTAATGCATGATCCCAATATCAGCACTTGGCACATACCAGCATTAGTGGCTGATGCCCTGCTGGCCTTTGTACCATTGATCACAGCCACTGAGGCCTGGGAAATCAGCCAGTTTGCAATCTGCCCCACTTTTCACTCATCTAGCTTGTACTTAATCACGTTGTTGTAATGATGTTAGAGCAGACAGCGTTGGAAGACTTGCAGTTAAGATAAGCAACATCTAGTGCACTCCTCACTCATCAAGCCACTCATCTCACCATAGGAGGACATCAGGTTAATTAAGCATAATTTATCCTTTCAAAATGCATGTTGATTATTCCAAAACATCTTCTTTGTCCATCATATGTTTGGAGATATTTTCCATGATTCTTTGCTCCATCACCTTTCCTAGGGATCAAGGTGAAGCTGGCAAGCCTATAGATCCCCAGATCCCCCATCTTACCCTTCCTAAAGACAGGAAAGAATTCCTTCCTTTCGGTCATTGTGAATGTCTCCCAATAGCCTTGACCTTTAGAAGACTTGTTTCTGAGTAACAGCAGTTTCACTGCAGTTCCTGCTTCCGTTGGCTGTGGCTACGCTTTTGTAAATATTTTGACTTCATGAAAATAAACATGGCAAGACTGAACAGAACAGTTGCGTATCACAATATTAAAAAAAAGAAGAAGTAGTAAAGCATCTTAGCCTGCATTGTATCTAATGTGCAGAATGACACTGCAAACAAAACAGAAGGAGAACTTGGCACACTCAAACCTTAATTTTCTGCCAAAACGAAAATATGACTGGAGTAAGAACAGTGGGCAAGAGCTGTTGTTTTCCTATACAGTGATGTATGAACATGGCTAGACAGACTTAAACATTACATACCATTGCCCACAAAGCCCTTTCTATTCAATCACAATAGGAGAGATGGAGTTAGAACTTCAGGTTACAGCTCCAGTAAGAATAAGAAAAAGATTGCACTGACACCTATTCTACCAAGTTCTCAGCAAGATGACTTCATGTTCATTCAACATCAACCACTAATAAAGTGATTTTGCAGGACATTACAACCACAAAAAGCTAATAAATGGGGATTCATCTGCTTACCAGGATAGCCTTCCAGACTTTGCCTCACATTATTCACAGTAGGATAAACCTCCATGAGAAAAAAATAAAGTAACTTTAATAACACAGCTCTAAATAGACAAACTATCAATTTTCAAACAAAAAAAAAAACCGTAAAGAAAACCTGAGGAAAAAAAAAACACATTAAAAACTTCATTTTTGAATAAAATTACACTGCACCTTAAAACTACATGTGTGACAGTAACAAAGAAAGGCTAATATTTTTACCCCTCTTACAGAGCAAGACTCAAATAATACTCCTTCATCCCTTCCAAAGTGGTCAAAGCCAGCTTTTAACATTATTTTATGAGACTTTAGTCTCACATTTCAAATATGAGTAGGCAGGGGCAACTAGCACATGATAAAGACATGGTTTGACTATAACTTTTCCTTGATTCAACAAGCTCCTACCACAAACTTCTTTCTGCCTCTCCCCTTAACTGTGCTAATAACCAAAGGTATTAATGACCAAGGGTTCAGTCACATCTCAGTAGCAGAAACAGCTGCATCTACAGAACCCAGTGAAAGACAAGCTATAGAATGAGAAGACATTTTCGATTAGATTATATATACCCTAGTGTCATGTAGACAGAAATTACAGTACATTTTTATAGTATATCATATACAACTAAGTATCAGTAAATGACTTATGATTTCAGGATGAAAACTCCACTACCATCTTCCAAAAGTTAAAAGAAAAACAATGACTAAGATTTCAAAAATAAATTAATAAGTGTTAATAAAAGATCGCCAGCATCTAAAAGACATACCAAATGAATTGGGACATCACTTTTATGGAAAGTTGTCACACTGCTGCCTGCAGCCACCAGACTCTCCTGGAACTCAGAGCAAAGCCATTTGGACCCATCAGCTCCCATTGAACCAATGCTTGAGAACTGTCCAACAAGAGGCCAGGATTCCTGTGCTGGTATTGACAAAGCATGCTGTCTCAAAAGCTAGTGAGGGGAAATAAAACATTGTTAGACTTCAACAGGCAAAGAATACCTTAATCAGTTTGATATCACTTCTGATACAACAAATCCTCTATAATTCACTTCTGATAATGAAAGAGATTAACATTCATACTACATACTTAACTCTGCAATAAAAAAAATCGCCAGGCTTTCCAAATAAACACACTTCAAGAAAAGATTAAACCACAAGTTTTTTCCAAAAGCACCAAAGCCAACCACTAAATGTGTGAAAAGAATGTTAGCAGCTTTTTTAAAAAACATGAAACATTAATTGATTTTGATTTCTGAAGCTAAACAACTACATTTTTTTTTAATGGTTGTTGGCCATAAAATTCCACTCGTATCCTAAAGCCCCAGCTACAACAGAACCCTATAATAAGACAAGAGAAAAGAACACTTGAATAGATAATTGAAATAATCCTTTCAGGGGAGTTCTTTAGCTGTGAATGGAATTTAAAGTCACATTAAAAACAGATGGATATAGGCACATATTAAATTGTATGTAGTGGATATCTTCCCCCCTGTACGGAGGACACATAACTAAATGGCTTCAGTCATCAGTGTAGTATAATCAAGTCTATCTGCATTGGTATTAAAAACATTAACCTTTTCAAAAATCACAAAAACATTTGCTACAAGACCATCTTTAGGCTTTACAGGCTTTTTCTGTTTTATTTTGTTCTCATTTCATATTTAACTAGGCAAAAAATACGCAGACAACATGTACCAGAAAGGATAAGCTCTTAATAAGCAATTCTAAAAGAATAACCTAGTATCCAAAGCCAACGATACATAAACATTTTCTATGTCACAGAAGTTGGCCAAGGGCAGCATTAGAACTCCACTTCAGCAGGAGATGCAGGTTGAAAAATCTCCAGTTATGAGAGGCTTTTAATAGATGACATGAAATACCTCATCTAATTCTAAAAAAACTCCCCAACACCAAAAAATTAACAAGAAGGGTCCCTACAACCCTGATATGCAATCCTGTATGAAGGTTTACCATTATAGCTTACGCAAATAATCATAGAACCATTTTGGTTGGGAAGGACCTCTAAGACAGTAGAATCCAACCATTAACATAACACTGTCAAGTCCATCATTAAACCTGTAAGTGCCTTCAAGGATGGTGACTCCACCACTTCCCTGGGCAGCCTGCTCCAATGCTTGACAGCCCTTGTGGTGAAGAAATTTTTCCAAATATCCAATCTAAACCTCCTCTGGTGCAATTTGAGGCAATTTCCTGTTGTCCTATCTCTTCTTATTTGAGAGAAGATATGACCCCCTCCTTGCTACAACCTCCTTCCAGGCAGTTGTGGGAGTAATAAGGTCTCCCCTTAGCCTCCTCTTCTCCAGGATAAACACCCCCAACTGCTACTAATCAGAATTGTGCTGCAGACCCTTTACCAGCTCCATTGTCCTTCTCTGGACACACTCCAGCACCTCAATGCCTGTCTTGTAGTGAGGGGCCCAGGACAGAATACAAGATTTGAGGTGTGACCTGAGTGCCAAGTACAGAGGGACGATCACTGCCCTGGTCCTGCTGGCCACGCTATTTCTGACACAAGCCAAGATGCCATTGGCCTGCTTTGCCAGCTGAGCACACTGCTGGCTCATGTTCAGACAACTGCGCACCAGCTGCATGTAACTCCATTCACCACTACTCCTTAGGCTCACCCATCCAGCCAGTTTTCTACCCAGAGATGAGTGCACCCATCAAAGCCATGAGCAGCCAGTTTCCCCAGGAGAACTCTGCACGAAACACTGTCAAATGCTTTACTAAACTTCAGGTAGACAACATCCACAGCCTTTCCCTCATCTACTAAGCAGGATAGCTTCTCACAGAAGGAGATCAGGTCAGTCAAACAGGACCTGCCTTCCATAAATTCATGCTGACTGAGCCTAATGCCCTGGTTATCCTGTATATTCAGGATGATCTGCTTCATAATGTTCTCTGACACCAAGGGAACCGACTTACAGGCCTGTAGTTCCCTGGGTCTTCCAACCCTTCTCACAGACAAAGTTTTGCCAACCTCCAGTCAACTGGGCCCCTCCCTAGTGAGCCAGGATTGCTTATAATGGATTGAAAGTGGCTCAGTGAACACTTCCACCAGCTTCCTCATCACCCTTGGGCGGATCTCATTTGGTCCCAGGGACTTGTGCGCATCAAAGTGTTGCAGCAGGTCAAAGACCCATTCCCCTTGGATTATGGCGGGTTTAATCTGTGTTTTTAATTATTCAGTTGATATAAAAAAGCAACAGAACAAAAAATCAAGATCTTAGCAATGTAGTGGAAAACACCTAAAATCTTGACTGAATTGATGACATTCTCTATGTGTAAACTCGTTTTCGATTTGATTGGTTTATTGACAGGTCATTAGGGAAAAAAAGAATCTGTAGTAACTCTTAACATCCAAGTAAATAAAACATGCCCACTCTCTATGTGCAGGCAAGTCTCTGTATCAACAAATCTTTCCTCAGTACTTTTGAAAAAAAGCTACATCTGGATCCCAGTCACACAAGACTGGATTTTGACACTTGCTAGAAACACCAACAGCAGACCGGAAGACGTTTGAGTGACAGTGACTCCTCAGGTATCTGTAAGCACATGACAATTCAGAGCACAAGCTGACCATGGCAGTAACACCCGGGACCACTGTGCAAAGTCTACACTGCCACAAGTTGCAAGCTTATGCATATTATTGCTAACTTTAACTGTAACAGTGTATTAAAAGACTCATGATGACAGCTGGAAAAATTGAAAGGAACTCAAGAATGCTCTCCAAAATTCTATTTACATTTTAAAGGATATTAACAAAAAAGGTTACAGTTTTGGTACCTTTCTGAGCCTAAGATGACCCCATTTTTCTTTATCACTGCCTTGATATCGTCCAGGGGTAGAACCAAGCAGATACACTCTATAGAATGAAAAAAAATACAACACACCCAAAGTTATTTGTAGATCAGAAGTGTTTTGGTTTGTGAAGTAACAAAGTATTTAAGTAAACCTATCAGCAAGGCTACACACAGAAGAGCAATCAAAATTATTTAATCTTTTTTACAGAATTATTTACAACACAAAGAAAGGTGGATTTTAAGCTGTACAATTTATTATTAGTGTCCTATGTGGCTGTCATTCACCACCAGGCTGTTTACAGTATAGGCAAGAACTACACCTATTTCTGTGGATAAAAAAATGCAATAAACATGAATAGCTCATATGACACATAACTGGGCAGGTTATTTTGAGTAAAGCCAACCTACTGCTACATCCAAATCAGCACATTCAGGTATGAGTTGCCGTTTGGCCACTTAATAGTTCAGATGCAAGGTACAGCTTTTTCAACCATCTTCCTACTAATGGTTTAGTAACCTGTTTGATTACCCTGAAAACAGGGGAGAGACCTGCCCAAAATCACAACATATGCTTTAAGAAGCTGTTCCCTACTGTAGCGCATGCCTAGCTTTATCCATGAATGGATGTCCCCTACATATTTCATATGGCAAGGATCTGATCCTTGTTCTAACAAGTGCCTCTTTCTTAGTCTGTGCTGATGTTAGTTAACTCACATCAGCTAGGGCTCAACTCACCTGGCCAAGCTCATGCAGATGATCAATTTAATCAGAGCAGCAGCTCAGGCTGTTAACTCTCCTGACTATAAGGTACACACTGTTTTGTTTGGAATTTTTTTTTTTTACCTTCTCCAATCTTGTAGGACTCCATGCAAAGAAAAAAGCACATTTTTACGTATAAACTAGATAAGGTTTCAGTCTCTATTTCCACCATAATATATGACCATTCTCAGGTTTTCTTTTCAACAATTTTTATCAGCTTATAAAACTGCAACTAAGTCACCAAGGCGACTCACACTTTCTGAACTAAGTACCCACATTTCAGTGGAACTGCAGGATGTATCTATTAGAAGTAAACTTAAGTAACCTGAATTATTTTAAGTATTATCAGCAATGGGATATTAGAGAAAACTATTTCAAGACCAAGTAGACACAATACTGCCCATGAGGCCCAATCCACGCCTGTTGCAGGCTAAATTTTATACCTATGTATGTGGATTGAACTTTGCCTTACAATTCAGGAGCCTATTCTTATTCTCTTCTTTACAGTAGCATTTACTTATACAATTGTTCTTACATGAAAAACTCAATACAACAGAGTTTTTCCTCTGGTAATTTTATTGGAGTAAATACTTGCGCCAGACTGGCTTAAATGAACCCAAATCGTGATTAGTTTACAGCTACCTTCTGTAAAGTTACTGCTGGTGCACCTTTCTTCCTTTAAAATGCATGCTTATAAAACTAGAAGTTGGTCAATTTGACATAATCTACATAAGATAGATATTAAAAACTACATGAAGTTAGAGTCACTTTTGAGCACTTAAGTCTGAAACAAGACAAGCTTACAAAATAAACAAGGTCTAATAGATCCTAACAAAGATATTCAATTTTTAGAAATAAAACCCCCACACATGCAAGCTACTAAAAACACAATATATACCTTGTCTCTGATAAATCATGTTCTTGAATCAGATCTATCCATTCCTTGAGTGTAGGAGAATTGTAAGCCATCAAGTAACTTATTAGGTCAGATTTAAAATTAGTTGCAGATTCACCAGCACAATCAGTTGTTCCCTTAGGTAGCCTTGGATATAAAGGGCTTAGCCATATTCTAAAAAAAACAAACAAACAAACAAAAATAAAAAAAAAAAATAAAAAAATAACTACATATGACTTGTCTTTACAATTAAAAAAATCATCATCTTATACTCAAGACCATAAAACTAATACTTTGAAATTAAAACAATCCCAACATTTTTCTGCAGCTTTCACCTCTCTTAAACAGGCCATGATCAGACTCAGTAACGAGTGGTTTTATCAACATTTTCTATAGAAATCCATTGTGCTAAACTACTGATTTATGGAATTATGTAGAAAGCCACCAAATAAAACATCTGAAAGTTTTGCACAATTTGAAGAACAGCCCACACAACAATAAGCTGCCTTTCCAGAACTTCCATCAGAATAAAATAGGATGGGGCACTATGGTGGGAAAATATTTAGTATTTCTTTCCAGTCACAAATTATTGTAGCCATGGAAACCAAAGGTTCTGCATTATCAATTTTACATTGTGTTGCTAAGATCCTTTGAAATTCAGAAATATATAGAAGAGAAGTCAGTAAACTACCATACTGGTGACACTGCATTATACTGCAGCATGCAAAAATTAAAAAGAAAAATATTTTTCATGTCTGACAAGTAAGAGAACTTTTTAAGTATCCTCAGTAGGTATTTTCACACTTTCGTAGCTTTCTAAGAAGCTAACTGTGACCAGATACTAAAGCCACCTCTAAGATTTAAAGGCAAAAAGTCAGTATTTTTGCCACTCAGAAACCCTCATAAGAGCTTACCTCAGACAAGCAAAAAGCCTCAAAGCCCTGCCATATTTAATGGCAGCAAAATGGATTTGAAAATGATGGTAACTACTGAAAAGCCATTTTCCTATAGTTTGAAGAAATTCTATACCATGATTTTCTGTGGTGATCTAACTAAAAAAATGCTCCCATAAATACAGTCCAAAACGCAAGAGGCTGAGGAGCTTTATATTAACATGTTAGTCCTATTCTTTGTACTCTAAACAAAACTACGTCCCAAGATGGTCAGTAAGTTTAAAAACTTCTATGAAGAAAACAAACAGGAAGAAAAATCCTTCCAAGGAAATAATACTGCATAGATACCAGGTCATCTACTGCATTATGGAACCAACAATGCCTATTTATCAGGTTACATTCTAGACAGTCACACTTAAAGCAGAACATTTGCACATTCATATTACTCTTACAGTATTAAGATAATTTTTAAACAGCTGCTTCAGATCTATATAAAGAGTACTTTATAGCAAAGAAGTTTTTTCATAAAGAGACAGCATAGCATAATCAAATTTGCATCACTGGGTTTAAGAGCCAACTGGGAACATCATTTTGTTTACAGTAGGAAGTACAGTTCCGAGTTTGTTTTTTTTAAGGCATGTAAGACTTGTAGCACTAGATTGTCTGACCTAGTATCCCATCTCCAGCAGTAGCAAATACCTACAGAAAATATTAAAGTTAACATATACCTACTAGAGATTGTTGCTTACCCCTGAGTTTTCTGGTGCCAATCTTCAGCAATAAGATTGGAGGTATGTATCACAACTCGAAGACCTTCTTCATATAACAACAACATCATTTTCCTTAAAAAAAAGATATAGAACTCTTCATCTATTTCACGTACACTAAGAGTATGAGATAAATTAGCAATTCATTAAAATGCTTCACGATAATATTCTTCAAAAGATTGTTCTGCATCATGCAAGCACTTAGACTTCAATCCATGTCCATACCAAACTCACATAGCAGTCGTTAGACTATCCCTATATATTTTATTCCAGAGTACAGCTTAACATTTCATGCCGTTAATTATCCACAGCCAAATGAATCCTTGCAGAACACTCCCTATATTTGCAAAGCTTTTCAGATAAACTTATCCCGTTACAGAGCGTTGGAAAGAGAATGAACACTAAAAGGTCTCTACTTACAGCTGAATTTATTAAAACCTAATCACATTCAAACTGAGAACTTTTATTTTAAAAGAAGGATGACAAAAAAGCTATTTGTCTACTGTAACTCTAAACTCAAGCTACAGCATAAAGAATCTTTAAAACTAGTAACTGAGTAAAAAAAATAAATATCTGTAATTTTTGTAATGTAAGTGCTCAAATTTTCATATACCAGTTATCAATAGTTGTGTACAGACAGCATATACAAGATCCCAAAGGCTGTTATGTTTTCCATAGAAACGCAAGCTCAAGAATGAAAGCCATAAGGAAAACCACTTATTTTCATTGCTGTCCCACGGCAAGATAATGCTACACAAACCATATCAGGCTCGAACTTGAGACAAGTATTGATTCAGTAAATTCTGCTTTTAATGTTACCTGCACACACTTTCCTGTGCTTACTGCAGTCTGCACAATACGCAAGACCTCATAACCATAAAACAGTTCCCATATCCGTGTCATGCCTTGATCTAAGGACCACTGGAGTTGACAGTAAAATAAGCATTTTACAGCAAAATAAAGTGAAAGATTAAGGTATATAAAAGTGATAACTGACCAAAACACCACCATCTCAAAAAAAGTCACTGAGATGTAATGTAAGTTTAACAACATACAACCAGAATTACATGAATTTAACTCTTTTTATTTGATGAGATGAAATCTGTCTCTTCAAAGAACACTGTTTCATTACCCACCAGGATCCAATTTACTACTCTGCTAACCACTTGTTGTGTTCTACATGCAGTGGAACATACATTCAGAAATACACAACCCAGAAAAACCCATTAAAATACAGGGTTAAAGAATTTTAGCATTTAGCATCACTATCACTTATTTATCCCAAAGTGTAATTGAAGGGGAAAAAAAAAAAAATCTAAAGTTGAGCACACAAAGAATGAGAGCTGCTGCTTACACTGCTTAAGTAAAAATAAGCTAAAGTTTTAAAAATTATCTATTTAAAAGACAACCTCCATTCATTCTATGTCCCTCACCAAACCTGAATGAAGCAAGAGTACTTCTCAAAAAGCTTGTCTTTTCCCTTTATCTGAATACTCTTCTCCAAACCGGCATTGAGTTTGTCAGTATGCTCTCTGTCAGAAACACTGGCATTTCAGATAAATGTTTTAATATAACATCATGTTTCATAAAGCAAGTTATGCAAAAGGTTAAGTGATTAAGAAATACTGCACTATTCTTTACTGAAAATCAAACTGGACCCAAAAGACCTTTGCTAAGATGTAAGATTAAATCTGTTCTTACTGTAGCTTTCAATGGACAAAATTTCATTTGTGACACTTTTACAATATCAAATTCAAGTTTCTTCTTTCAAAAGACCCCCCAAATTCACTATTTATTTCCAGATCCTCCACATTAACTGAAAAAACTGAGTAAAAAATCAGTGTTGTTTCTGCCCTACCAATGACTGATCAAGTTTGCATTATGGTTTTGGCACAAAGGCAAGAGGTAAGAGCCAGGACCTGCAGTTCACCTGTCTTAGACCTGTTACACTTTTACTGTCTAACTCGCACATCTCATACTTAGCCAAGAGCTGATTTTTTTCCTTAAACTAGAACAATCCTGTCATCTCTAAATATAAAATGGCTATGGAAATTCTTAAGACTCAACAATTTCTATGAAACCCACTTTTGTTGCAGACCTTTCTGCTTCATAGTGTTACTTACGTGTGGTGAGTTCCAAAAGCAATATCCAGTTTAGCCTACAAAATTAAGAAGTTGATCAGTAACAATTCCTACTGAGCATTACTTTCTAATTTTGTTTCATTTCACTGCTCTCTAGTGGACAGATCACAAAATACACTCCCCCCTCAATACTAATAAATGCACTCTCCACTTTCTACAAGCTAGACTTTAACTGGCAATCAACTCTTGCTGGAACTGCTTCAGCAAAATTTCTGGGTCTCTGACCAGCAGCATTTTCAGAAACACTCAGGAGAAAAGGACCCAAGGTTCCTGCTAGACACCCAGAAGAACATAAGCCAGCAATGTGCTCTTGCACCACAGATCACTAACAGTGTCCTGGCCTGCATTAGAAGAAGCGTTGCTAGGAGGTCACCAGAAGTGAACCTTCTGTTGAAAATTAGTGAGGCCCCACCAGCAGTACTGGGTCCAGTTCTGGGACTCCCAGTACAGGAGAAACACAGATATATATACTGCACAGAGTCCAATAAAGAACCACCAAGATGGTTAAGGGACTGGAGCATCTCTCCTGTGAGGAAAGGCTGAGAGAGCTGGGACTATTCAGCCTGGAGAACCGGAGCCTCAGAAGGGATCTGAAGTGAGAAAAAAAGGAAGAGGGAGCCAGGGTCTTTTCAGTGGTGCTCAGTGACAGGACCAGTGGAAGTGGGCACAAACTGAAACGCAAGAGCTTCCCTCTGAACATCAGGAAACACTTTAACTGTGAGGGTGACTGAGCACTGTCATGGGTTTCCCAGAAAGGCTATGGAGCCTCCATCCTTGTAGATATTCAAAACCTATCTAGCCACTCCTCTGGACAACTGGCTCTAAGGAACCCTTTCAAATAGCCATTCTGTGATTCTGAAGCATATGATGACTGTTATAAGCAGCTTAATGGCTAACATTGCAAAGAAAAGGACAGAAGCCAGACAGAAATGCTTTTTTTAATAAGTACCTTGCTCTTAAACACTATTTACAGCACTATTTCTAGGGAGAGAATTAAATGTGAGTTACAGATATTAATAAAATACTTTTAGCCAGTGACAGCTCCAACATTGTGTCTAGTTAATATGAGCGTGGATAAGATTAAAATACTTACATTTCATTTTGGGATACTAACATAATGAAATGCATATAGACTACCAGAAGAACCTGAAGTAATACATGCAAATAGGAAAATCATCACAAAGACCATTTTCCACTTCTACTTATTATTAACTAGACTGACAAGTTTATCATATGGGACATACTGCATTCAAGTTCTTGCTGTGGGTGAAAACATTATATACAGACCCATGAAACTATTGTTAGCATATTTGAAATCTTAATCTAAAATTGTTGCTACTCCACAACTAAGTACAAACACCTGATTAGAGAACTGGCTGCGAGAATTCATTATGTTTGGCACTAAATCAACATCTCTAGGAAGCTCAGGATTACAAAACTGCATGAGAGGGAACAAAATTACAAGATCATTCTCCTCCTAGCAAAGAGCAAGATTTCCCCATGTTCATTAGTATGCTTCACCTGGCAAAATCCTGAAACACTGGAAAGTTGCCATAACCACATCCCTCCCCGAGGATGAAGCCAATAACTTCATGATTTGGGGACAGCGAAACAATGAACATCAGAAATAAAACAGCCATGTGCCAGGAAGTGTGCTCATAGAAATTTTAACAATATTATGGATACTGTTTGTGTCAACATTTTCTTGTGTTTATTTGAACAAATTTGAATAAATAATAATTCTTTGATGAGTATTCAGACTACAGTGACACTAGGACTAAGTTCTGTGCTCTGCACAAAGAAACGCTTCCTTTTCAGCCATTACAAGACCTCAAGTGTAACATGTGTAACATGCTAATGGAGAAAATGAGCAGCTCTTCTGTGAGCCCTGTGACATTTCACAGGCAGCTGTTCTGTGCAAACTTTTGTGGGAGACAGTCTATCATAATTACATAAGTCCAGGATCATTGTTATTATGTTCCTATGGTCCCAGTAAGTATATTCTTAAAGATTAACAAAAAACTTGTGACTTTCCAGATAAAGTGTGCCTCTTTTCACCCATAACAAGATTTGGAGTGCAGCAGATGGCTTAATTTCAACAACAGCATGATACAGATGTTAATTACCTGACAAAAGCTAATGTTCTCATAAGGCCGCGCTTGTGCAAGCAGTTCAGCTTTGGATTCTCTCTTTTCGCCATGAACTATCAGCAATGGCTTCTTCCTTAAACACAAGGAAATTGCCATTAAAACAACAACAGAATTAGCAATCAGTCTAGAACAATCCTTCATGTAGCTATGACTTCTGGCCCCTAAATTGGACAATCTAGCAAAAAGATAGCACCAGAATTGATGCCTTGTTAAGTAACTCAAAATAGCAGTAACTACAATAGAACCTCTAAGAAAAAGACACTGGAAAATTTTAACAGGAAAAAGGAAAAAAAGTGTGGAGTAAAGCAGATGCCAAAATAGCAACTATTAATATAAGATCTGGAAAGGAATTCTTGTCTCTATTGCTGGAAACAGACAAATGAAAGGTGTCAAAAGCACTGATATACATAGTGTGGATCTAAGATAATTTAGTAACTTGTCTTAGAGAAAAGATGGGAAGAACGATAGAGAGAAGGAGAGGGCTAGGTCTATTCTGGCAGTAGTTTGCTATTCACTCCCTAGAGGTCAACTTCTGGTCCTGCCAACGGGATCCAATACATAGAGACCTGTGTTGCCTCCCTGGGGCCCAGTTAAGAGACATCACCAAGAAATTTCCCAGGCTGCTATGGCCCACTGATCATTACCCATTACTGGTTTTCCAGTTGCATACTGACAAAGTCACAACAAGACTGCGGACAAACAAGAGGGACCTCTATGCCTTGGGACAACCAGTCAAGTCTTCTGGAGCACAAGTTGCCTTCTCTCCTGTCAGCTATACAGAATGATGAGGCAAGAAACAAAAAAAAAATCATACAGATGAACACTTGGCTTTGAGACTGGTGTTACCTGCAGAATTTGGGGGTTTTTGATCATGAATGGGTTTATATGACAGCAAGCCTGCTGACAACAAACCTGTCTCAAAGGGGAAAAAGAATCTTAGCTCAGGAGTTCGCAGGGCTCATTGATAGAGCTTTAAACTAGATTTGAAGGGCAATGAGGACAGGGCCAGGCTTGACAGAGATGAGATGTGGGAAGGGGGGAATTACAGTGCCCACCCAAGTAACAAAAGGAGACTTAAGAGGGGACAACTGCAGTGAGTACAAGCAACCAAAAATGCAAGCACAAGACAGGACTATAGGGCATCCCTTTGCACTTGTACTGATATATTGACACAACCAGATACTTCTATAAAGCACCTGTATACCAATGCATGCAGTATGGGGAACAAACATGAGGAACAAGAGATCTGTGTGCAATCACAGGGCTTTGATATCACTGCGATTACAGACACATGGTAGGATAGCTTCCACGACTGGAATATTATCATGAGGGGCTACACAGTGTTTTGGAAAGACAGACCAAGAAGGCACAGTAGCGGAGCTGTCCTCTGTGTGAGGCAATACTTGGAATGTATGAAGCTCTGTCTTGGGGTGGATGATGAGCAAGTCGAGAGCTCATGGGCTAGGACAAAAGGGCAGACTAGTAAGGGTGACACTGCTGTGGGTGTTTGCTACAGACCATCTGGTCAGGATGATGAAGTGGATGAGGCCTTCTACAGGTAGCAGTAAAAGCAGCCTCAAAGTCACAGGCCCTGATTCTTATGGGGGACTAACTACTCTGACATCTGCTGGAGAAACAACACAGCAAAGCATGAGGTTCCTGGAAAACACTGATAACAAATTTCTGACATAGGTAGTTGAGGGATCCCACTGCTGCTCAACCCACTGTGATCCCCTCCAACCTTACTCATTGTGTGATTCTGTGAACTCTGTCTCTACTGCGTTTCCAGTATAATGAAGGAAAAAGTATAGAAAAATGCACATTACATGCTCACTTCATCTATGGGAGGTTGCAATTACCAGAAAGGAATTTCAAGCAAACAAGAACTGCTTTCTTGACAATATCCATCAACTCACTATATCATAGCCATAACATCATCTTGATACTTTTCATATCATTTTCTTGTGCCTTTCCTACCTTCTCTCCTTTCTCTTGCACTGTCTGGCTCTTGACTCAGTAAACTGTAGCAAAAAGCTTCTTGCTCCATCCTTATAGGTCATCTACTGCACTGTCATTGTGGCCCACAAAGGAACCTTCTAAGTGTTAACTAATAAAAATCAGAAACCACACATACGGAACTCTGACCAGTTAATGGTCTTGAAAAGATTCAAGAAATGAATAGAGAACTACAGCTGTGGAATAAGAGTAGAAGGAAAAGCAAGAGTCTATGCATATACAATTGGTAACAATAATTTGCAACTGCAAACAAGAGTTTATCATTCACTTAGAAAAGGAACTTCCATGAACAGAATGATCTTTGTAAAATAAACATACCTGAATTCCTGTGGATATTGTCTTACAAGCCATCCCACATCTATACAGTAGTTAAACTTGCACATAAGAAAAAGAAAACAGACTCATTAAAAACAAAGTTTCTTAGAACAACGATCTAGAGCAAAAAACCTTCCTATGTAAAATCACCATGCAATACTGCTTACAGCATATACAGCATGTTTTAAAATGAGGTGTATTTTTGACTTTCACATGCTTTTTTTTCATTTCTCTTAACATTTTAAGAATAAATTTAAGTTTCTCAAAAGTGTGTACTAGTGCTCATAAAATTTAACATGCAGGGAAAAAAATCATATGCACATAATGTAAAAGCTTTGGTCCAAGGATCATCTTTTTGCCATGTGCTCACACCACGAATGTAAAAGCTTCTCAGCAATAACAAAAATATCATTCCTAGATTACAAAGCAGTTGTTTTTTTTCAAAACAATTCCTTTGTAGGCACATACACATTTTTCAGTTTCATTTTTCTTGAAAACAGGAGAGAGAAAGCAGTCCTATAGTTGCCTGAACTCTAAAGCAGAACATGGGATGATTTTTATGTTTCAAGAAATAGTTGAACAGCCAAAAACATTTAGAATTCCCTCTATACTTTAACAAAGTTCACTAACAACAGCTACATGGCACAAGCATGGATTATCAAGTTTAAGGTCAAGTGAAAAAAGCAAGCAAAATCAGTTTGGCAAATAGGACACTCACCTGGGCAGAAGATTTGAGAGTCCCAAAAAGAGGAGACAAAATATCTATTAAAAATATTAAAGCATAATTAAATTTTAAAAAAAGAAGGGTAAAGTAAATATTTTACATCTTGAACTTGATAACTAATACAGCACAAGGACCAGATTGTTCAACGACTTGATGTAACAGAGGCATTCAGAAGTTAGTTCTGCATATTCAAGTCACTGATTCTCATGAATCACTTAGGGTCATACACTTAAAAAAGCATTAATCCTCTCAAAGCAGAAAACACCTTTTAAAAACTGATTAGGAGAAAGTCCAAGATCATATTGAGAAAGGGACATCAAACAACTCTCCACCCTATAGAATGGGCTTAAAGACCCGTGGCAAAGTAGCAGCAGACAGGCCTTAGTTAACGCTTATTTATCTGTTGCAGACTGATTAGAGGATACATGTATCCATAGTTCACTCATGGTAAAAGTGGAAACTAATCTAACCGAGGATTTATAACTTCAACAACTCAAGAACAGCACCAACCCGAAAACATATCCTGTAAACACTTTCTAGGATGAAAAGACTATTTCACACCCTAGCTCTACAGAAATACGTTTTTGTAGATTAAACAAGAAATACTGCCTTTCTACCAACTCAACTAATCACCCAGCAGAACTCTTAAGAGAAGACAAGTCAAAAGCCACAATAAATTCATAAACCACATAAAAACATAGAGCAGTAAAGCAACTGAGCTCTCTGTCACCAGTTTACATCCATAATCAGTGCTGATAGGGAACACACAAGGTTGAGGAAAGGTTACAACCTAATTTTATAGGTCTTCAGTAATTTCTTCTCCCTCAAAGAACTGTAATTTCTTTTCTGCCCCATTTTTATTGTATTTCTGTGGATAATTCTCTTATTAACGCTTGTTTCTCATTCTGTCTTGTAATTTATAAGATTTCATGCCTGAATAAGGGGATGCTTACAGGTACACAAAGCTCTTCTCCCTTACCTCAAACTACAACTACAGAGCACTCCTGAAGCATCAGTATTGCAGACCAAATACCACTCCATCTTATACTCAGTAGCAACTGAATTTAAAGGGACCCATAAATCCCACAGATCTGCAGTACTGTCTCAAGCAATAACAAACTACTAGGTCCAAACAACTCAGCAGCATGAAAGCAAGTGCAAACAACTACTCAGGGAACTAGGTACCCAAGAAAAGCATCCCTGTAAGTGCCAAGAAGACAAGCAGTTTTCCCCGGATTAACTCACAGGGAAAGCAGCAATAATAACCACCATACGAATTACCTTGGCTAAAAACACACTAGATTTGAGCAGCATAAATCAGAAGTTACAACCAAGTAGCAGCAAATAACACTTCATACACTATACTTCTAGAAGAGTAAGGCCCAGAAAACAGAACCAATTCCTACAAACTTCCGCATTTAGAATATGCAACCTCAGCTACATCAAGAAATATACACATTTAAAAATACCCAAAAACTAAAAATAAGCACATCTTGCTTTGTCCCAAAAGCCATTTGTTCACCTTTAATGTGCAGGGCTCCAGAATTATAGCTCTGTTCAATTCCGCTGACTTTGGTGAGAAAAAACCTGAAAGGATTCCCTCCATTCAACAAATCCCAGGTGTCTTGGGCTTCACTGGGTGTTTCATTATACTCCTCTGCTTTCAGATTCTCTAAGAGTTTGTTATCTTCGCACAGATTCAGAGGCTGCTCTTTGGGTGCATCGTATTTTTCTTCTTTCACTATTTCTTTCTGAGCATGCTTTTGCTGATCTTCAGGCTCTTCATCACTACTAGAAAGACACCAGCCTAAGCCTTCTTGGCTAGTTCTCTGCTTTACTGCTGGAGGTATTTCTGTAGAAAGACTTTTATCAGCGAGCTTCAGGGGAGAAGCTTTTCTCTTGTGAGCAGCTTTCCTAGCTTCAGAGCATGGGTATTGTGGTACACTTGTTCTGCCGTGTGCTGTATCTGATACTGAAGATGTAGATGGTTTTTCACTATCAGAATTTTCCTCTGCACTTTCATCACTGCTAGATACTGTCCATTTGCCATGTGCACCTTCCTGAAGCATGTTCCTGTGGATTAGAAAGAAAAACAAAACACTAGCCAAAAATTATGCATTTTTGCTATGCTCAAGTCTGTTTCCCTTCCTGGCCCCCATTTGTTTATTCATAAGGAAGCGTGCTTTTGTATTCAGCAGAATCTCCGTGCAGCTTCTGACTCGGGAAAGTTTCACAGCGTGCAATCCTTACCTGTTCCTATTCCCAGGAAACAAAGAAACACGTGCAATGGGAGCACCCGCCAAACGGGAAGCAGCTGATGTGACAGTCCTTACAGGGAAAGCGGGCTGGGATAGGGGTCCCTACGGGAAACGTTCCCCAAGTCAGAGTAGAAACTTGCACGGTGCAGTCCCGTCCCAGACCAGCCCCAGGGCTGAGGGCTGCTCGGGGGGCGCTGGAGCACGGGGGGCCGAGCCGGGGCCGCCCTTTCCAGCTGCCTCCGCGGGAAAACATTCCGGGACCCCCGACGGGTCCGCGGCCTCCCTCGGCGCTCCGCCCCGCCGTGTCCGCGGGCGGCAGAGCCCGGCCCCGGCCCCAGCGCCGACCGCCGTGTGGCCGGGACCGCGGCCCGGGGAGACAGAGCCCGCCGCCGGCGTCGGCTGACGGGGGGGCGGGACGCGGCGACGAAGGGACCCGCCGGCGCCCCCGGGGCCCGGCCCGGCCTGGCTCGGCCCTGCTCAGCTCAGCTCGGCTCGGCTCGGCCCAGCCCAGCCCGGCCCGCCGCTCATCACTCACCGCTCGGCCCGCGCCCGCCGCCCGCGCTGTCGGGCGAGAGCAGGCCCGGCCCGGCCCCGGCCCGGCCCCCGCACAGCCCCGCACAGCCCCGCCCCGCCCCGCCGCAGAGCTGGGCAGGGCAGAGCGCTCGGAGAGGCGGTGGCTGCGAGAGAGCGACGCCCCAGGTGGCCCGAGTTACTCTGATGGCATTTATTTGACCCAAATGGTATCTGGGGGCAGGCGCTGTGTCGGCAGCGCCCGCTAAAGCGGTGCCTGCGGGGACGGGCCAGGTGCGGGACTCGTGAGGGGTGAGCCCGGGCCGGGCGAACGGCGGGAGCGCTCGGGTCTCACTCGAGTTTACTGTGGGCTTGTGGCTGCGGTGAGCAAATGATGTGAGTGCCAGCAGGTGGTAAGACCGGCAAGCTGCACAGAGGGAGGCGTCAGTGAAATTGCAGCGGGTTTGTGCAATTTTCTTGGTGCTTTTCTGCAGAGATGTACATAGCGCCTCTCCCCGAAGCGCTCCGTGCGTACACTGCTCACTGCGGTGTTATCGGCCCTCGGTGAAGGTCTTCTGTGGGAAAAATGTCTTAGGGAAGCTGTATGTTTTTGTATGTAACGTGCACAGTCTCTTCTCCGAGTACAGGCTCTGGAAAGGGTATTTGATTTCTAGAAGGACTTAAAGTTTAATGATGATGACGATGGTCTGACTGCTGGCGCTCCACTCTCCTCATAGTTCCTGTCTACTACGTAGGGCTAAGAATTAAAGCTGACCGTCATTTTTTAAGAAAAAAATTATGATCTTGCAGAAACAAATTTAATTTAATTTGTTTTCTTGGAGTCTGTACCATGTATTCTAAGTTTGCAAAAAGCCTTTTCATTATAAGCATATAAAATGTAGAAGTAGGAAAAACTTTGCTTTAACTTAAAAATTTAAACTTTAATGGACGCAGTCCATTTTCAGCTACTGGAACAGAGTAGATAAATAGAGTTCTGACAAAGATGTGACTAAACTTCAATAGTTTATTTATAGTATAATTTATTCAACAGGTGCCTATTTTATTTTTCCTTTAACAGTTACACGCAAAGATACTAGGGGGTTTTTATTATTTTTTAAAGCAAATCACTTTTTTTTTTTTTTTAGATTTTTGAAGCATGTGATGAAGATAAAGACTGTTTAACCAGAGAAGACTTTAAAGTTATTCTAATAGTGTTTTTTTGATAGAAACCTTCAAAGGTATATACTTTTTCATCTGTGTTCTGAAGATCCAGCTTAGAGATGTCTCACTATTGCAAACTCTGTATACTGACTGGTCCACACTAATTGGAGTGGATTGCTATAGGTTTGGTAAGCAGAAATACCTACAGATTCTTATAGTAATTTTCTTATCTGCAGGTATTTCTTTCAAAAGAAAATAATCAAACCCCTACCTTTTCTTCTTCAAACTGTGATGAGCAGAAGGATGTACTGTATTTCATATGTGTACAAGACATACAAGGTAAATGACTTACTGAACTTGTTGATAGATTTTTGGGGTTTATTAGTGTTACACTTAATTTCTTTACTCAGTGGTTTCAGTAGATGTGAAGCTGTCACGTCCTAATAATAAACATGTATTGTCAAAAATATAGCTGGTTTTAATTTCAAGTAATAGTTGGGCATTTTTTGCCTTCACTTCTCAAATGTAAACCTGCAGCTCTACAAAAACCTTAACAAAAGAAAGGTTAGTGGAGAGAAATAATGTGTTTACATATGGGCAGATACTGGATAAATTGTATGGCTAGACGTAGTTCTGTAAGTTATGTTTCTATTCAAATGAATTAAAAAAAGTGTGAAGAACACACAAGATTTCGGAACAGATAGATCATCTTTGTGAGTTTGTCTTTCTCATGGCATGTCAATACAAGCTTGACCAATATATGATAAAGTATATATAAAGTAGAAATGATGATTCATCTTTCTTCTCCAGCTTGAGAATCTTCTTCCCCAAGGACTACTTGGGACTAATTTTTTTTTTTAACTTAAATACATATTTTACAAAAATTATCTTAACAAGATCAAAAAACAAAATTATGTCTGTGATACTTTAAAGTAAACCCCACAGAAATGTTTTAATAAACTGAAGGTAGGAATTTGATACATTTCAGCTGTGGGTAAACATTTTCTCAATTAATTAAGGCCAGATTTCAAAATTATAAAGACTCCTAACATGAGCCTTAATTGCTGAATTATGAGTCTGAAAATGCTCGGCTTCCCATTATCTATCTTTTCCTACCTATTTTTGACTTTACCTAAAAATTCACTGTTCTGCCAAATTCCCTGGATGTTTCTTCCAGCAGGAGTACTCAAAACATGCTTAAGGCGTTTGAACAAAAGCAGGTTCTGTGCACGAGTCACTGATGGCACCTCTATAGAAAGAGAATAGGAATAGAGGACTCCTGGGAAGAAAGGAAGTGCAGGTTTAGTTATTTCTTCCTGAAAAGGTGCCAAGTCACACCTGCTGTGGCTCCAGGCACTGCTGCGACCACCTGGCTGTTAGACCATTTTGTCTGTGCAGCTGCACCAAAAGTAATTAAGAAACGTTTGTTCTAGGACTGATTCTGTCATCTGGTGATTTTGTTGCATCCTTAAATGGGCTTATTCCAGCAACTGTTGCTCTTTACCCAGTGACTACTCATTGTGGAGATCCTTAAGAGATCCCTGGGCAGGCAGATACCTTTTATTGTGGCTTTTTCTAAGGTGCATTAGCTATGGTTTATGGCAAAGCCGTGCACTTTGCTTTTGCTGATGGCTAGGCCCTGTATGTATTCAACATCTATGTGGGTTTTAATCTAGTTCTGAGAAACACAACTCTCTCTGCACCAGAGAGGAACCAAACACAGTTGTTGAAATCCTAAACCTTGATTGTTAGAATCCAGTTTTTGAGCATGTTATTGTGGATATTACTTCATTGTCAAAATTATTAAAATCCTAGATTATAGTAACAGCCCCTGTAGTTTTCAATTGCTTGCGCAAGAAATAGGGAATAGTATGCACACATTACTTCTTAAGATGAAACCATTTCCTCAGCTACACCACATACTAACATAACTTTTTCAGGAGAAATGGCAAGTTCTTAGCATCATCAGCTGCAATCAAGCAACTGAACTTTTAGTAAGTTGTTGCTGCGTATTTTTTTTGTCATGTTTGCATTTATTCTATAAATTAAAAGTAATACTAACTTTAGCCACTAGATGTCAGAACAAACTCTCTACTGGAACAGGTGGGCCCTAAGAATTTGAATCACATTCCTACTCCCCTTGCTTTTTTAAAATAATTTGTTATAACAGTTCTATATTATTTATAAAATATTATTTTAGTGTGGTTATTCATAGAGATTTTGAACTCTAATGAATATTGCTGTTTAAAATTAAGCCTTCTGAAGTAAATAACAGGGAAAAAGATGTTGGACTGTGTCCTAGTTCAGCAGGAGGGACCAGTTATCACTGGGTGGGAGTGATAAAAAGCTATGTATTCTACACCCTCTATT
>JAWWEE010000158.1:46365364-46379523 GCA_035221455.1 Xenops minutus | reverse complement strand
AATTGTAACTCTGACTCATAATCTCTCTGGTAGTGGGTCCATTTCTTCTGCTGGTTTATCTTCAAACCAGTACAGACTGTTACTGTATTTATTATAATTTAAATACCATTTCTGAGTACTAGCAACATTGTGGGAATCGTGTCTCTGGAACCTTTTCTTTTCTCTGATGGTTTGATTCAGTGATCCTCTTTTCCCCCAAATTACTTGAAGTTACTTAAAATGCTCTCATATTTCAGCAACCATTCAGCTAGCTAACTGCACATTCAGGTGTTAAGTGTTTCAAATGAAACAATAGTCATGAAAATGTCATTTTCCTAGCTGAAGTTTTGTTTCTGGTTCTGTTAAATTTAGGTCTAACTGAAAGCACTCTATATCCTGTGATTGAGGGCCATGCCCCCAGTGTCCTGTGTTTTCCCTGACCCAACTCTGTACCTTCATGTGAGGGCACCAGTAGGTCGGCACCTGCTGCTGGAGAAGGTGCCAACAGCAGAGCACACTGACATCCAGAGTAACAAAGGGCAGTCTGAGCTCAAGGCTGCCTACAACGTCCAGGTGCTCTCCTGGCACATCTTATCAAAGCCCTCTAAACAGGACTCCCTAGTCTGTTTATACACCTCATACGGTCATGGGAAGAGTGTTGCAGGCCAAGTGGGACACATAGCCTTAGGTTGACTGGTCGTGGCATGATTGGCTTGTCCATTCTCCACAGGGGAATATGCTTAGGTTGCACTAGGAGCTGCTTGCATGTGGTCTCCTCTCATGTGAGTTGTTTCAGTTCTGCAGTTATGTGCAATCCTGTATTCTGATAACACAGATGCAAGAGTTTAGACTCATGAGCACTTAATCATATACAGAAAACTGTATAAATATAGCTCTGTTCTTTCTTGGCTGTACACTCCCTTTCTGTCCCTTGCATTATTCAAAGGTGTTTTACAGGGATCTCTTGGTCACCTCCTAGTTCAGTTCTGAAAAGTCAGTTGTTTGTTTTTTTTTTTTTGGTGTTTTCATCATGTAATTTAGTTTATTGCTTTTGTACTGTTAATGAATCTTGGTAACATACTAATATTAGTGAATATTAACAAATCCTGGAAATAAGCTAATCAATGTGTAAGTGTCGCTCCAGGTATTCCTATCAGATAAAGTTCTGAGGTAAAAATCTATTGAAAGACAGTAAAGGATATACAAAATACATAAACCAAGATTAGTTTCAGAATAACTGTAGAAGCATAAATGATGCAAATATATATTTTTAAAATTTTCTTCTCGTTTTTTTATTCTGTATCTTTCTACTGATCTTTTTGTTTTAGACAGATTTACCAAATTAATTTTGGTCCAACTCAATTTCAGTAAACAGCTGTTCTCCAATTTGAATACTGAAACAGAAATTTCTTTCATTAAAGGAAATAACCAATTTGGGGGCTAATGTTCCAAAAGTTAGATTTGAATCTTACAGTTCCTTTGTGTATAGATAATTCCAATCTAGAGCTCCAATATGTATAAAGTTAAATGTGTTTGTCTAAGCATACTGAGTTTAAGGTTTGGTTATTGATTAGTACTCTATTAGGACTACATATATCCTTAGTTTACTAGATTAAAAAGAGGTGGTTTTATTTTAATTAGAATAAACTATTTTCTTACTTAAATGCCACGGATGCTACTGTTGTGTAATATGTACAAATCATGAAGCTGGTGAAGGGTCTGGAAAGTCCTATAGGAGGAGTGGCTGAGGGAACTGGGGTGTTTAGTTTGGAGAAAAGGAGGCTCAGGGGAGACCTTATCACTCTCTACAACTACCTGGAAGGAGCTGTAGTGAGTTGGGGATCGGTCTGTTCTCCCAAGTAACAAGTGATAGGCCAAGAGGAAATCGCATCAGGTTGTGCCAGGGGAGGTTTAAATTGGATATTAGGAAAATATTCTTCACCGAAAGGGTTGTCAAGCATTGGAACAGGCTGCCCAGGGAAGTGCTGGAGTCACCCCTCCTGGAGGCATTTAACAGACATGTAGATGTGGCACTTAGGGACATGGTTTAGGAGTGAACACAACAGTGCTGAGTTAATGGTGGGACTAAATGATCTTAATGAACTTTTCTAACTTAAATGATGCTGTGGTTCTATAAATGAGCTGACCATGGCTATTAAACAGATTTCATTTAGGTTTGTAATATTTTTAGTAATTGTATGTTACATTTAGCTTGAACTTATTCTTGACATTTGAAGTGGCATTTTCTAATAGCAACATTATATTGATTGATGATAAAATAGTAATTTTAGTCTTCAAGTTGGTGATGAAAATTTCTATTAGTTTTTTATACTGATCCACTATTAACTCGCAGAAATACTGAAGTCTTACAATGCAGTTCAATAAATATCTCTTTCTGAAACAGGCTTCCCATTTATATAGTTCTGCTTGGTTTTTTATTGTCATTGATTGTTCCAATTACTCACAAAGTTCTGTTTGTGGAGTTATGTGGCAAGTCTTAGTGGAGAAATGATACATATAAAAAATGAATTGGCAAAAAAACCTGTGGTTACTTTTATCAATAAAT
This sequence comes from Xenops minutus, assembly GCA_035221455.1. Classification (NCBI taxonomy): domain Eukaryota; kingdom Metazoa; phylum Chordata; class Aves; order Passeriformes; family Furnariidae; genus Xenops; species Xenops minutus. The sequence continues at coordinate 46,376,978 of JAWWEE010000158.1, read as the reverse complement.
TCCCTCTTCCCTTTTGCCACAAGCCTCCACAAGTATTTGTATCAATATATTGGAAGGACATTGTGGAGGCAGGTTCAGTTTATTCTAGCACTAATGCCAAAATTCATGCTCATTAATCCTCGCCCCTACTTGTAAATCATTAATTTAGGCAACAAATACAAAACAAAGATTTTAATCGGTTGGTTTTGTTTGTTTGTTTGCTTTGTTTTTTGTTTTCCAAGAGAAAAACCACATGGATGCTTTAATCAAAATAGTGAACTAAGATATAAAGTTAGATTATGGTTTTATTAATACCTATTTTGCTTTAATAATTTGTAAGATAACACTTTTGTGTGTTGTCATAACTCTACAGTCTATTCTAGTGCATATGAATCGCCAACTCTCAAGATCAATGAATAGGCGGGACTCTATTATAAGAGTCATTCTGTAAAAGGAAAATTGTATACTATAATTTTCTGGGCTCTTATGTTACTCTGAAAGAGAAAAAATAAATGGATGGCAAGCATACACCACTTTTTATCATTTCTCTTCCACAGTTATCCAATTGAATGGAAAGCTGTTCATGCAGGCGAGTTCACTATGTTTGGGCAACCTCTGTTATTATAGAAATGGTGCATGTACAGAACCCAGCAGTTGAAAGCAGCAAGACTCTGTAATCCTGGAAACTGAGACTGTAATAGTTCTTAATGTATGATTTTCCAAGAAAAAATAAGCAAAGCAGCACCGGAAATCTCTACACTTGGCGTTTAAGATTTGAATTGAGACAGCAGGTGGAGCTGAAGGAGTTGTGCTTTTGAACCACTGCAGAAAGAATAGGATATGAATGAATCAAAAGAAAGTGCAGAGCTTTTGTTACATTATTAGATAAAGGAAAAATTCCTGCAGGATGCAGTCATGTTACCTTCTCAAGAAAACTAATTTGTTTAAAATGAACATAAGGCATATATTAGAAAGTTATGAGAAAAGAGTATTCATCTGTGTTTAAATATTGAGCTGAAGTGGGATTTTTTTGTAAAGAAACCCCATATATCTGCAGAATTTTTCTACCAGAGTTCTTGCATATTTCGTGGAGCGATGTGAACTTTTGAGGGTCAGATTTTTGTTTCTTAATTTTTATGTTTTACTTTGATTTTAGAAGAAATGGTCAATTAAGAGCTTATAAACTAGATTTACATTTCAATTTCTTTCATTTTCAATTCGTTGGAAGGATGAGATGAACACACAAGTAAAGAGTTTCATATAGTATACAGGAGGAATAACCAATTCAGTTTTACACTCAATTTTATTAAGAATTTCCCAGGAATCTATCACTGAGCTTATACAGTATTTCAGAGTTCACTTCTGGGAATGATGCCAGATAGGTTGTTTATGCAGCATGGATCTTTATCCATGGCATGCAAATGCTATTGACTTAGAAAAGTCCGTGTTTCACTCCAGTGCAAAGAAACATGAGATGGCAGGTAAGAAGAAGAAAAAAGTAGAAGTAAACAGAAGCATTATACTTGTGTAGAAAACGTGAGAAAAATTAAACTGTACTGAAATGTTTGCACAATCATCATCTAACTTTGAAGGTTATTATTTAAGTTTTAATTTTAATTTATGTGATTAAAATTATTATTAATTAACAGAGCATATTTTTAAGGGGAAAGATGAAATGTTTTTTCTTCATGGAGATTTGCTTATATTTTCTATTTTTCTAGGTCCATTATTTGAGAAGTTTTTAAGTCTCATGAGTGCAAAGAGGTTACGCGGTTATACAGTAATGAAACAAATCAAATATTTACAGCTCTTGATGTGCAATGTAAGTTTTTTGTTCTCCTAAATGTGTGAAATATTAATTCTGAAACAATTAAGCAAAATAGAACACCTTAAGAAAGTGAGATGATGTCCTGGATGCTGCCAGGACAAAAAGTTAAGAAAAGCAGTACTAGACTAACAGAGATCATAATAATATTATTATAAATAGTCAGGGTCAGTGGCTGCAGCATTCTGGACTGTAGCTCTGTTGTAGTAGGAGCTCCTCCAGCTGTTAAAGGAAATCTCTAGCCATTCGCCCTACCTGTGTGCTGTTACTGCCTCTCATTATGTTTCTGTGACTCATATTTCTCCACTCATTTATGCCATAGGTTTCTGTCCCTGGTTGTGGCCATAGATCTTTTTTACTTCTCATGATAGATCAAGGAAGGGAAACCAAAGCAACAAATATTTTTTTCTCATTCTTGTTGGGAGATAGATGTGGAGATACTTTCTCATTCCTGTTAAACAGCAGAGGATTTCCCATAAGGAACGTCTGAGAAGGTGGACTTTGAGATGATCCTTTGCCTTTTTCTTCCTGATCTGAGAAAGGACTCTGGTCCTTGAGAAGAGGGAAAGTGAAACACATATGGCAGATCAGATGTTGGGATGATCTGATAAACATGCATTCAGCTTTTTGCTATGAACTAAAAGTAGCTTTTGAAGTGTTATTTTTAGTGAGTAGTTACTTCAAAGGACTTAACTGTTTCAAGCACTGTGCTTTTGTTTGTCTCACTGTCTGCTGCACAGTTTCTGATAGCCCTGTTTGAAATGCTTTATTTTCCAGCTGGGTCTGGAAGTGAGTTTATAACCTAAGTGACTGATCATTTGATATGCTCTGACATTCAGAAAGATTAAACTGAAGGAGAAGGGTTTTTTTAATGAAACAAAAAATTGAAACACAATGCTTAAAGTAACTAAGTTGTCAATAAAAACGGTATATTTGAAATGTAATTTTGCAAATTTTGTAAAGTTTTACAAATCTGAAATTTTCAGTTCAAAGCGTCTACCTTTAAAACTAAATCTTAACTAAGAGTTTTAGAAGTTATAGGCATATTATTTTTGAACAAGGTTCACAATGGCTAAAAGATCTATTTTAGACGGTTCATTTAGCTGTTGTAGCCTTTGTAAAATATTTTGCTTATGCAGTAACGTAAAAAGTTTATCATCATTTTAGAACTGGGAATTGATCAGCTTACATGCAAATGTAATTGTGTTAAGTAGTTTTTAAAATCCCTCAATTTATAATATTTTTCTCATTCCTAGTCTTGATTTAAAAGATAGACCATTTTTGACTTTTGAAGACTTCAAGAGAGCTTTAAATTCTTTTTCTCCTAAGTTATCTGAAAAAAATCATAGTTGAAGCCTTCAGGTAAGATTAACAACTTGATCCTTGTTCCTCAGTAACAGTCTTTGTATATTTTTTCCGTTAATTGAAATTATTAGATTCTATCATGCAGCTGAAGGTATGAGCTCCAGCACCATTGCTGTTTCAGTGCCTTTATTAATAAAGATTATAAACAAGGATAATAGGTTTAAATAATATAATAATTAATATAAATTGTATACATAGGATTTCTAAAAATAACTGTAAATAATAAATATCACCAGATACAGAAAGGAATTTGTTGCCTGCACTGTTTCTTAAGAAACTTAAAGCTATTTGCTTTTACATTTTCCTCCTGCAATCAGGAAATCTGCATTCAAGAGCTGTCTCTTGAAAAAATTCAGTTAGCATTGCAAGGTAGTAGTGGTGAGATTTCGTGCAAGGAGAGATTGGCTCAGACGTGCCGATGTTGAACTTTTTGTAGGGAAACAGAGCTAAGACTTTTGTCCTAAATTGAGCTGTATGATTGGATTAAAACTGTATAAAAACAAAGCCAGAGGAAATATTTTGAATGTAGGTATTTGTCAGAAGCTTCACGTATTTGTGACACAAAATCTGTATTACAATAGATTGCTGAAATAAGCAGAGTGAATATAATTTCTTTTTTGTGGATATATTTCTTGTTCTTCCCTCTTTTCAGCACAGAGATCAAAACTAAATTTTGGGACTGAACATAATTTTAAAATATTTATTTTATGTTAAGTAAAGTAATTTACAATACATATAAGATGTTTAGCATTTTTAGATGTGATGACTGATGAAATGTGTGTTCTAAAACTGCATTACCAATTAATCAGCATATAGGGATTAGGTCTGTAGAACAAGAAGTTTATGCTGGGGACCCAGTATTTGTATTAATTTAGAGGGTTACTTGGAGTAATTCTAGTCTGGTCAACAGACTGAATATTCACTGGAAGTTGGAGTCCTTTGGGTTCATGCTTGGAGCACACTTCAGTTTAATTTGATCTGGAAGAAATGCAGTTTGTCTGCTGTGATCACTGATCCCCACAGTACAGTCAGTGGCAAAGACTGGGAGATTCAACTCAAAAGAGAATTCAAAATCTAAAGTAAAACTTAATGATATAGACAAGGGGAAAAAAAGCTTGATTTGTATATTTCAGAGCTCTGTGATATTGTTATATGAAAAAGGATTTTTTTGTTTATTTATACAGTTTTCACTTTGGTGGAACTGCTGTCTCCAAACTTTGTCAGGTGTTGGTTCATTTTAATTTGGAATGTATTATTGCATGCATTGTTTTCTTATAGTTTAAGTAAAATGTTACAGAATAAGCCAAGTCTGTGGTTAGTGTCACAAAGGCTGAAAGGAAAGGGAAGTAGGGAATAAAGTTAAAGGCACGTAAATAATACTTAGCTTCCCTACTTACAGTGCAAAGCAGGGAATTGTTTTCTGCCATAGAGTTAATTCTCAACATATTTTTAGATGTAAAATTGAAAACAAGTATATTCAAGCTAGCAGAATACAAGGAAGGAATAATACTAGTAATTGGTTTACATGAAAAATGAAGGGCCCACAACAGTCACTTAGCTTTCAGAAAAAGTGGACTTCATAATGAGGCATCCATACATGTTGAACTGATTTTTAACAAATTTGAGGCTTGAAAATGGAATTCTTGTATTTATGATTCATATAGGTTACTAATATCAAAATAGTTTTAAAGTGGTTAATATAATATAGCAAGAACCTAAAGAATAATGGATTAGTTTTCTAACCTGCCTGTGAACAGCTGTAATGTTCAAAATCTTTATATGGCTACAAAGGAGACCCACCTGATACCTAAAGGCAGTATTTATTTTTACTATATACTAAAATCTTAGCAAATCTAATCAAAGACTTATTATTAGTACTATTATTATTTAATAACTGCAAAAAAAAAATGATATAACAAAGAAAACTATGCTTCAAAATGTCTCAGTGCAGTTAAATATGTTAAGCATCTCCTAACATGTACCCTTATTCTGTTGTTATTCTGAGTCTTCCACTGTCCCTCTCAGTCCTGAGGCTGACAGATTCAAGGCAGGTGTGGTAGGGTGAATTACCATTACTGGACTTCTTCACCGGAATGGGTCTAATATTCATGTTTTCTTCTCTCTCACTCTAGCATCTACTTTAGGTCATTTAAATATGTTTTCCAACACAGTTTACGCCTTCTTTCTTCATTGCTCTGCAAGCCAACATTGCATCCTAATGTACTATATATGGCACATATTACATACTTCAGGTGTTTGTTCTTTTCTCTGTCATCTATAAAACCACTTTTGTCCAGCTCCTCTGTCTGCATTTCTGTAACTGACCATTGGTGAGTTTTTTTATAGTCTTGGTTTTCCAGTGCTAGCCTGTACCTTGAATCTTAATATCCCATGTCTACATTCCTCTACTACTGGCCATGTCTTTATATCTGAAGGCCTCTACTGTCATGCTAGGTCTATATTTCTGTACATCAATACCTTAAACTCATAAATATTTCCTTTTACATAGAAGGAATTCTTGTTACTACTGTCTATATAAAGCTGTGTTTATCCTGTGTAAAGCTGAAAAGAACAAATTAGATATAGCCACCTGGTCCTTGAAAGAACTACTGTTACAGATAAAGCAAGTAAAATTTCCAAAGGTCAAACAAGTTCAAACAAAGTCTCGGTACTCAGAACTTGCAAACTCAGTACAGAGTTTGGTACCTGTTATTAGCAATGGCTGTACTGAATTTACTGGAATACAGGGACATGAAGCATACAGCTAATATCTCTGCTTCACATTAACATTTGATACTCTTTTATAAATATGTAGAGATATAGCTAACTGACTTGGTAATAGAGATTTAGAATGGAGTGGTGGTGTTAAATGCTCTACTTTACGAAAGAAATAAGATACCTCATTAAGTAGTCTAACTACAGTAAGGAGTCGCTTTTGGTTTGCAGGGTGTTTTTAATTCCTTGGGAATTATTTTCATCTCATACTGAGAAAATACTACTTAGTTTAGATGTTTTCTTACAAATGTCAGAAATATACTGCATACAGCTTTTGCTAAATTTTGGAGAATGTGGACTAGTTGTCAGTGTGTATTGAATTGGATTGTAACTGACTGCAATCTTGCCTGAACAGTAAGTAACATTCATTGTTTCTGAGCTAATATTGCAGTCATATTAAACAAAATGATCAAGGGCACCTGGTGGGCACCTGATTAAAATGCCATTGTACTCTGAAAACTCAGTGTTCTTGTCACAGGAGTTGCAGAAGTGTCCTCTAAGGTAAATGGTGTGATGGTATGTTCTTTCATGATGGGATTCTCTCTAAGCAGTCCTCTGTAGCACATATAAGAATTTCTTTATCCTAATACTGCTGATCTACATGTGGCTGCATGGATATGAAGTGTGTCAAGTGCTTTACCACAATAATCTGTGATAAATGGCTGTCTGTAAGTGAACATCCTGTCTTTTAAAGTGGCATTCACATTTTTAAAAAAAATATTTCAAGTACTATTTTCCTTTTTTGTCATGAGTATGAATGTCATATTTGAAATATATGATATTGTTAATTACAGATGCTGAGAAAATATATGCCTCAGTTATAAAACTTTCTTAGAAAAATAATTTATCCATATGCTAAAACCTCAGAGCATGGTAATGCAAACAGTGACAGAAGTAAGCTGAAAATCAATCACATGTGAGTCTGAGTGAACGTATAAATGATGAAAAATGTCTTACAAACCAAAAGTGGACAGAAAAGTCCCATACAGTTTTTAAAGCTAGCAAGTGTAAATCAGATCATAAGGAAGAAAAAATGGCTTTCATGATCTGCTTTTTATGCTATTGGGCCTTTATATTGATAGTATCACACACTGGAGGTATATTAGTACTTTCGTGTGTATTGGTACTTTCCATACAAAAAAATGACCTAATTGTCTCATATTTCTTTCATGTAATTATCTAGTAATGAGAAAATAACCTGTTTTTCAGAGCCACCCCATGGAAGAAATCTTACGCTCTTTTATGCAAGTTTGATTTATAGACATGTACTGCAGAGCACAGTGAATATGAGACATTCATCTTCCTATGGCTAGTTGCTATGGAAACATAGTACACAGTACAATGTCATTTCAGCTCTGGTGATGCCTGCGGTAGTTTATTCCTTTGTTGTTCTCGTTTCTTAAGCAACTGTCTTTCAGCCTTTCATATTATCACACTTCGTCACCTATAGAAGTCTCTTTCCTTATCTCTTGAGAGCCGTATCTAATAGAAAAGATGCAATTTTTTTATCTACCCATGCATATCGGTGTATGTACTTTTTTTTTATTTTCAGTCATGGGTTGAAAGCTTGTCCCATGCCCACATATAATAGACCATTGCTCTAGAACTGGTAAAAAAGATGGCAAACCAGACTGAACATCAGTGTAAAGGACCTGACTCAGCATCTTTGTTTACTATATCTTGTCAGGGTCTAGAGTTAAGTATTATTTTCTCTAACCAGTATCCCACTTCCGGAAGACAGAAAGGAAAAATAATCAGATTCTCCTATCTGTCCTTAGCTGGTATTTGTGAGGTGGACAAAAATCCAACAGCTGATTTACCCACTCAGTTTCACCCTTGTGAGAGAGGAATTGAGGAAGAAAAAGGAGATTATCATAATTAATCTAAAAAAAAAACCCAAAAAACCAAAACTAAAGGTGTTCAGGGGAGCAAGAATAAAGTTGTATGTTTTTTTATGTTGAGAAGCTGAACCCTAACACAAGTTCTTTTTCATGGCAGTGCATGTTTCATTACGCAAGGAAACGACACATAATTAAGGGTGTATGTGTCCAGGTTCTGCCTAAGTGGAGTAATACTTTGCAAGAAAGCATGAGTTAATACTTAAAGATACATCTGTCTTTTGGGTAGTATTAATAATGAATTTTGTTTTGCTTTTCCTATTTATACCTCTGTTACCAATTTTGTAATCAAATTCTCTAACAACATGCTTTGCTATTTGTGGTGGATTGACCTGGCTGGTGACTCACTGACTATCCCCACAGTGGGGTGGACAACAGAATCACAAAAGCAAGAAGAAGAAAGCTCGTGTGTTGATGTAAGGACATGTTAATGAGTGAGGGCAAAGCTGCACATGCAAGCAAAGCAGAATATGGAATTTATTCACTGCTTCTTATCAGTAGGCAGATATTTAGCTGCTTCCTGGGAAGCAGAACACCTAATGGTTGCTTGGGATGATAAACACCATAACCACAAATGTTCCATTCTTCCTTGTCCTTTCCCCAAGCTTTTGTTGCTAAGCATGATGTCAAAGAATGGTTGGGGTTTAAAGGCAGCTTTAGAGATCGTCTCGTCCAACCCCACTGCCACAGGCAGGGACATGTTCCACTAGACCAGGTTGACCAGAGCCTTGAACATTTCCAGGGATGGGGATATCCACAACTTGTCTGGGCAACCTGTTCCAGTGACTCAGAACCCTCACTGTAAAAATTCTTCCTTGCAGCCCATCTAAATCTACCCTTTTTTATTTTAAAACTATTGCCCCTGTCACTACAGGTCTTGGTGAAAATGTCTTTCTTGTAAGCCTCTGTTTTATATTGCAAGGCTGCAAAATGGTCTCTCCGGAACCTTCTTGTCTCTGAACTGAACAGCCCCAACTCTCTCAGCCTGTCTTTTATTGCAATAATAGGTGATAGTATAAGTCACTTTACAACATGAGCAACAAATTTTGTATGGTAGGGAACATCCCTTTGGTCAGTTTGAGTAAGCTTTCCCAGCTGTGTCCCTTCCCAACTTCTTACCTCTAGCCTATGCACTCGGGGAACAGAGTGGGAAAAATGAAAACCTGGAGAATGTGCAAGCACTCCTCAGCAGTAGTTAAAACATGTTCCAGTCACAGATCCAAAACACAGAACTGTTCATGCTACTGTGAAGAAAATAAATCCATCCCAGACAGGCCTATACACTACTGTAAATTCAAATTCGTTCATTCTAACACTTGTTTACTAAAAACATCATTAGCTAAGTTCTGCAGGACTTGGGCATACTGTGCCTATGAAGCAGTGAGCCATTATACATCTATGTCACGTCCAGTGAAAGTGTGGATCTTTCACTGTAAATAAGTCTAACAGCAAATTATCCTAACAAAAAAATTTAAATAGAATTTCTAATAGATATGACCCAAGTCTATCTGTTTTCCCAATCCTACAGGAAATTAATTAAAAAACCTGAACTTTTTGCATATCACTTTTCCTGAAGAGAAAGGGACCTGTAAAAAATTTGACATTAGCATGGGTATGAATTGTTGCAGGTTTGAAAGCAAAACCTAGCATGTGAGTGTTATACAATATGTCACACATTTACACATTTATTTCTTCTAAATAGTTCAACATATATTTTTCTAATTTGTGGAAACTTACAACACAAAATAAATATTTATATATTTTGAATTATTAATTTCAATTAAATTTTTATTTAAATTAAAACATGGTGCTTTTTCTATTTTTGAGGATATATCTAAACAAGTATTAAAATTATGTTAGCAAATTTAAATAAGTGACTGGTTCCAACCTCCTAATCATTGCTTCTCCTTTCATACAGGCCTTCTTTCATTAGCCCTTGAGGTGAAGAGCAAATTGTTTTAACATAGACCATTATTACTTCATGTGAATCCTTTTTATTTTCCATTGCCATAGAGTAGGGATATGCACGTGGTCAGTTGCCATAGTACATTCCCAGTAATACAACTTATTAAAATATGTTAATGCTGCAGTAAGTGCTTACCTCATCATACCCTCAGGACTTTCCTTTAAAGATTTTTTTTCTTTCAAATTGGATAAAACTGTGACATATAATTAAACATATTAGAATGTGGCAGCTATAGACATCAAAGATTAATGGTTTTAAATTATGAATAACATCTGTGGTAATAGCAGTGCACCTGCCAACATGTCTCAAATGTGAATCACTTCTTTTAGCAATAGCTTATATTTACTTAGTTTGGTGATCTCTTTACAGAGATTGCCTACACAATGCTGATTATTTTTTAACTGCATTGGATGATAGAAACTGGGGAAAAGACTGACCATACCAAACTTACTTCAAATAACCTATTAAACATCCGTAGATGACAACAGTTCTTGTTTGTTTTTATCCAAAGCTGAACCTCTACCATGAAGAGAAAATTGTTCCTTAAGCTCTTTCAGAGCATGCGTAGTATTAAAAGTAGATTTTTCTCCAGAGTTAAGAATAAAAGATTTTTTTGCAAAATCAACTTCATCTTCTATTGGAAATGTAATCTGTGATATATGCTGACAGAATGAAAACTTGTTGTTTTACTTTAATGAATAGAATAGAATAAAAATAGAATATTTTAGTTGGAAGGGACCTACACTGCTCACCTAGTACAAATGCCTGACCAGTTGAGGGCTGACCAAAAGTTAAAGCATGTTGTTAAGAGCTTTGGCCAGGTGCTTTTTAAACACTGTCATGCTTGAGGCATTGATGACCTCTCTAGAAAGCCTGCTGCAGGGTTTGACCACCCTCTTTTTAAAGATTGCTTCCTAATGCCTGGTCTAAACCTCCCCTGATGGAGCTTCAACCCATTCCCATGTCTTGTCACTGAATCACAGAGAGAAGAGATCAGCATCTCCCTCTCCACTTCCACTCAGGAAGCTGTAGAGAGCAACGATGTCATCCCTCTACCCCCTTTTTCTCCAAAATAAACAAGCCCAAAGTCCTTAGCTACTCCTTACAGGACATTCCTTCCCGCTTTTTTGTCCTTCTCTGGACGCATTCAAGGATCTTCACATCCTTCTAAATCACAGGGCCTAGAACTGCACACAGTGCTCAAGGTGAGGCCACACCAAAGCTGAATACAGTGGGACAATCATCTGTTCTGACAGGCTGGTTATGCTGTGTTTGATGCATCCCAGGATGTGGTTCACCCTCTTGGATGCCCAGGCACATGGCTGACTCACACTGAACTGCTGCACTCCCAGATCCCTTTCTGCAGGGCTGCTTTACAACCGCTCCTCTCCCCATCTGTACTTGTGCTCAGCATTACTCTGTCCTAGTGCAGAATTTGGCATTTTGACTTGTTAAATTTCATCCCATTGGTCATTGTTCAAAGCTCCAATCTAAATCCCCTTGCAATGTCTCTCATTCCTCAGGAAAATCAACAGCACTTTTCAGCTTGGTGTCATCAGCAAACCTGCTAATGGTGCATTCAACTCCTGCATGCAGATCATTGATAAATATATTGAGGAGAATTGAACCCTGAGGCACAGCACTGGTGACAAGTCACCAGCCAGATGTAACCCTACTCACTGCAATCCTTTGAGCTGTGCCCTTCAGCAACTTCTTCATCCATCATCACCATGGCTAGGCTTCGCGAACGAAGATTTACAAGGGCTCTACCCACGCTTGCTACAAGCACTCTGGTGGCTAAAAAGG
>JAWWEE010000158.1:46331199-46365264 GCA_035221455.1 Xenops minutus | reverse complement strand
ACCGCCAGCACAGCTCACAACCTCATAAGGGCACGCAAGCTTCTCCCCCACGACAAGGGGGTGTCCATGGAGAAGACTTCTTCATCCAGTGCATCATGAAACTACTCATCCCACAGTTGAACAACTTGTTCAGAAGGAGGCTGTGAGAGGCAGTGTCAAAAGCCTTACTAAAATCCAGAAAAACTACACCTACTGCCTCCCCTTCATCCACTAGGTGGGTGACCTTATAGAGGGTCATCAAATTGATTGAACAGGGCTTTCCCTTTGTGAACCCACACTGATGATTTTATTATTCTTTGAATACCTGTCATTATCACCTAGTATGATGATTTCCATAATTTTTCCAGGAATTGAGGTTAGACCAACAGGTCTGTAGTTCCCTAGGTCTTCCCTCATGCCATTTTGTAGTTGGGAATAACACTGGCTAGCATTCAGTCAGCAGAGACCTCTCCAGACTTCCAAGATCCTTGGTGGTTGATAGAGAGGGATCCTGCCATAACATCTGCTAGTTTTTTCAGGACTCTGGATGAATCTCATCAGGCACAGAGTTGTGAAGATTCAGCTGATACAACTCATCCCTTGTAATTTCAGTGTCCACAAATGGAAAGTCACCATTCCCACACTCGTAGTTGTGCAACTCAAGGGCCCAAGCAGCCCAAGGTCTATCAGTATTAAAGACTGAGGCAAAAAGCTATAGTGAAAATAGTAGAATAATATAGTATGAATAATATAAATAGCAATAACTCTTTTGCAGTAGCAAAGAAGTGTTTGCAAAGTCTAGGATCCCCTTATAGTAGAAAAAAAGCATGGCAAAAATAAAAATGAGCCAGTCTGTGGCATAATAAAAGAACAGTCTTATGTCAAATTGTTAACTAGTTTTCTTTGAATTTAGATTTTGTTCTCACAGTCTCTGCTGCATTTTCAGAAATGCAACACAATTGAAAAGGGGATATTGTACTATTACATTGTAACAAAACTTAAACTAGCAGCTAGCTCAAAAAAATACCTGATGACAGCACTTGTTTTTAACATGACAAACTGAGTTATTATTTGATTTAATAAATTTGAGTGAATTGGCAACATGTACTCTTAATAATGTAGCTGCACAGTGTCCCTTCATCTTCAGTATTTTGTTTAAATTAAGTATATTATTAATAGCATTTAAATGATTCATGTGTTCCTAACAATCCTTCTGTTCCTGAATTGGACAAAGTTTATAAAAATGTTCATATTTCAGCTTTACAAGAATTTCTGTGGGATTTTTAATAGACTTCTTATAAGGCTTGCAGGATAATGGGTGTCCACTCACTGTTACTTTTGGAGCTTACAAGCTGGTTTCAGTGAACTATAGGAAGAGCTGAGATCAAAGAAATTATTCGATTTCTGCAAGTTTCATAAAAATAGGTGAACAAAGAAGAAGAGAGATGCTGTAAGTGCCCCCAGCAGAGGAAAGGGTTGTTAGATGAGTTAATGAATCTTAACAGGCATCACAGAGTCTATGTGGAAGCAACATCTTATAAAGACCCAACTGTGGAGAAGACAAAGATTTCATCACAGACTCTAATGTCAGTCAATTATAGCATGCAAATCTACAAGAAATCAGACATTGTTAGTTCAACTATTCACAGAATTATTTGATATGATTTATAACTTTGTATTCTTTTCTTGTAATATTTCTCTCAGAAGCTTGAAAAACATAATGCCATGAATCCTGAAAGTTTATTTCTGAATTTTTAAGATGTATCCACTGATTTTTCCCACCAAATCTCTCGTACATTGTGAAAATTCTCTTAAAATACATTTATTGTCAAGAGAAGATTCCCTTTTAGCCATGGAATCATAGAAAAAATGAGATTAATGATACACTTGGGCATATGTGGCGTTTTGTGTTTTGGTACATTGATGATGCTGCAGAAGAGAAGTCTTTGGAACACAACAACATACCATGACAGCAGGCAATGTGTGCATGTTGTATTGGGGGAAATTCTGTCTTAATATGCAAAAAAGTCTTCATTGTTGAAGAGAATTGCCCCACTCTAGATTTCTTTCTTTCAAATGTAACCAAAAATCCTGTCTTCAGATTTCTTCACTGTGTTTGTGCATTGTAATAGTTGTAGCAGAAGTAGTTGTTTCATACTAAATTCTATTTTCCTTTACAGAAAAGATCTTTCATGGCAGTTTCTCACTCTATTGGTCTTTGGTTTCTAGCCTCTTTAAGTCCTATAATTTTTTAATTCTTCACCCCATCCCACCCCCTACCTGTGAATTCACAGCTATTTTTATCTATATTTATTTCTTGGTCTGTGTTTCTTATTAACTAGGAATGGGAAAAAAGGTTGTTAGAGAGTAAAGTGTCCATAACTATTATTTGGAACATCTGATGATGCCTGCTGTGATAGGTAGGTAATGGGGGAGAAAACTTTTTATTTGTCAGATATTCTGTAATTTCTGTGTTGCTGTTGAAAACCATTCTTTTTCCATAGTTCCTCATAGTTCCATTTCGAGTAGGAACTGTCCCTGTTCAGGTTCTGTATCCTAGAACTGCACAACAGCTGTAATTATATTCTCTGCATAGATCCTTCTAAATCAATTCTTTTTACTTATTTATTTTCAGAGCCTAGCCAACACTGTTGAAGGTTTAAGTTTCCAATTCTATCATCACATGATATGGCATGGGAATAACCTGAAGTGACCTCATTATTATTTAGATTTGGACTCAGATTGATATTAGCAAGACATTAACATAACAAGATATTAACATAACAAAATGAGCCTTTTGTCAAAATCTGATGTACAACCAATGCTCCATGAGCTCTTCAGGACTACTTGGCAAGACATAATCTTTCTATCTTAGTATGGGAAATGCCATGTATATGCTATATGAGTATCACAGGTGTGTTCAATATAATCTTAATCCTCACACGTGCATAACAAAATCTAAATGCTGCCAAATTCATTCAACAATTTGGTTCATGTTTTTTTCTCTTTCAGGGTGTATTCCTCCTAGATAATAATTAGGTACCAATAGGCTCGGAACTTTAAATCACATTGCTAACATCCAGATGCTTAGCTCAGAAGCAGAGAATCCCTTCATTTTTTCCTTCTCCAATTCCAACTTTCTGTTAACAATCTAGAATTTACCAAGACTTCCTGGGTGGTTGTGGTTTATGTCCATTGTGGAGTCTCTTATATCAATTGAAGTGGTTTTTTTACAGAATTTGATTAAATGTTTGAAACTTATAGGAATTACAAAATAATGTGTTTGAGAAATGTAAAACAATTTCAAGAAAACCAAAGTTTTACTGTATAATATTTCAATCAATTACTTGATTAACTACCTGTTGAAAGCCTCTTTTCAGAATTATGTAAGTAGAAGGCATTAGAATACATGTGCACTGTTCAAGCAGTAGAATACAGTGCCGGGGTTGCTCAGACACATACAGAGGTTATATTTCTTACACTCAAAAATGCATTGAGCAACAAATTTGGATCTTTCTCTCAAGGTAACTCATCACTCATATTGTCAAATGGCCTGCAGAAACAGGTAAAGAAATGATTTTAATTTCTTCATGATTTGAAGTCTTTTTCTTCAAGCTATTTATGAGTCTTTGCTGAAAGCAAGCCAAATTCCATACTTAGAATGCAGTTTTACTGTTGAGAAAGTGATAGATGATCTCTGTAATTTAACTAGTAAGTACATCTGGCAAAGCAAAAATAATTATTTTGTTAGTAAATACCTTGTAGTAAGGATTTTTATTTTTTATTTTTAGGATATTCTTAGTCAGTCAGACACACAAAGCTGTTTTATATGTGTGTCTTTGTCCCCTGATTGTAAAGTCCTGTACTGTTAATCTCTTTTGGAATCAAATAATTTTAGGAAATGAGCAAATTAACAGCCCTTGTTTTCTTGATAGATAGTTTTGATTTGTCTTGTGTACTGCAACTTACTGTGTGTCTTGCTTAATCTAATAAATACTAAGCTGCTTGTCTTATACATGTAAGTCACAAACTTGGCAGCAAATCTCTTCTACCTTCTACTGGTTTTTATCTGCTGGGTTTTTCTCCCATGGATAACATTAATATGGTGTATGCACTACAATACCAAATGCAATGTTAATTCTTCATCTAAGATAGTGAATATAAATACATAGTGGCATTGTCTTCTGCTTATGCATAAATATACATAATATGCTGTGACTAGAATTTTTGAGTATGAGTGTTATTCCAATTTAAGGACCTAATAGATTTTCTCCTATATTAATTCTATAGTGAAAAACAATAATTTTGATAAAACACCAACGTTTTAGTGTAATTTTAAAGGGCACATCATGTTTTATTTGAAAGAATGAAAGAAAAAAATTGAAAGAAAGAGAACATCAACTCTATATTCCTTTCTTCCTGACTTCTTATATTGGAAGGTTATTAGATTCTTCATACTAACTTTTTCATGCTGACAAACCGCTTCATAAACACTTCAAGTGTAGTTGTGTCTGGAGTCATCTGGTAAAGAGGTCAGTAAGGAGTCAATGTTGCATTTAATTAGCATTTAATTAATTATAATTATTTTTTTCTCTGGCCCTTACCTTAGCGTTCTTTTTTTCTGAAAATTTATTTTAGTAAATGTGTGTTTTGCTTGTTTTTATATATGAATATATATCAGCCATAGTGTTTTACAGACTTATTCCTTGGTTTCTCATACTTTTGAAATCCTGATTGTTTGGGGCTGAAGGATTTCCACAGTCAGCCCTTTCTGGTAGTGAATTTCTTTTTGCATTTACTCATGTCCTTCAGTTACAAGAAAGTAAATAATAGACATACCTCACATATATGCCCATAGACAACTCAGGAGGGTATGAATTTTAGTGACTGTAGCTTCTGAAGTCAAGTGACTTATATTATCTGTGCCCAAAGATCATTGATTTCCCCTGTGCAGTGTCAATAGAATTTAATGGTTTTGAAAATACTGTTCTTACATGTTAACTCTTCTTCATAGTAATAGCTTGTAATAGTTTGAACATTTTTTTTGTTTTATCTTGGTCTATGCTTTCAATTTTAGGGGTGGAATACTTACACCAAAGTTGGAAATAACTTCTTCCTATTCTTTTGTTAATTTATTTTTTGATAACAACAAAGCTAATTTAAGTTCAGAGCTCAATTAATAATGTTAAGGAATGTGGTAACAATACCATAAAACTTTATCAAAAGTTCTTTATGAAACTTGATTAGGGTTTTTTCACTGGCATGAATTGAAATGATGTTATTTTGCTGAACTGAATGCATAATGAAGGCTACAGAGGCACATTTATACATTTTTGCTTGTTTAGTGCTTATGTTACCCCATTTAAAAATCTCCACGAACTTCCAATGTAGTACGATACTGTATACACCCTCCTAGCCTCATGTGAACTCTTTCAGTCTTGTAACTTGGTAGCTGTCATGGTTTAACGCAGCTGGAAATTAAGTACCCCCCAGTGGCTCGCTCACTCCGCTCACAGTGGGGACGTGAATTGGGGTTGAGATAAGGACAGTTTGATAATTGAAACAAAATAAAACAATTATGATAATAATGAGAAGGAGAGACAGGCATAACACCAGAGAGGGACGACTGATGCACAATAACATTGCTCACCACTCACTGGGCAATGCCAAACCCTTTCCCCAATAGCAACTGGCCCCCCCAAGGCAATTGCCCATCCTCCCCCCACACACTCTGTTTATATGCAGGGTAGGCTATTCTGTGGTATGAAAAATCCCTTTGGCCAGTTTGGGTCACCTGTTCTGCCATGCTCCCTCGTGGATTCCTGTGCATCTGCTCACTGTTAGAGCATGGTAAACTGAAAAGTCCTTGACTTAGGGTAAGCCCTGCACAGCAATGACTAAAACATCGGTGTGTTACGAACATTCTTATATGAAATTTGAAACACAGCTCTATACCAGCTACAAGGAAAAAAATTAACTCTATCACTGCCAAAACCAGGACAATACAGAATCACAAAGAATCGCAAGAATATGTCAAGTTGGAAGGGTGCAACTCTTGGCCCTGCACAGGACAGCCCCACGAGTCACACCATCTGCCCAAGAGTATCATCCACATGTTTCTTGAACTCTGTCAGGCTTGGTGCTGTGACTGCTGCCCTGCAGAGCATGTTGCAGTGCCCAACAACCCCCTGGGTGAAGAACCTTTTTCTAATATCCAACCTAAACCTCTCCCAACACAGCTTCAGGCCATTCCCTCAGTCCTGTCACTGGTCACCACAGAGAAGAGATCAGTGCCTGCCCCTCCCCTTCCCCTCACGAGGAAGTTGTAACTGCAATGAGGTCTCTCCCCAGTCTCCTTCTCCAAGCTGAACACACCAAGTGCCCTCAGCCACTCCTCACACGGCGTCCCCTCAAGGCCCTTCACCATCTTTGTTGCCCTCCTTTGGACACTCTCTAAGAGCTCAACATCTTTCTTATATTGCGATGACCAAAACTGCACACAATATTCAACGTCAGGCCACATGAGGCCTTTTAGATGTTAAAGGAACTATTATCTACTACTGCAGCTTTAATGGGAAATCATGAAGTGTTCTTGATAGTTTTTAGGTTCATTCAGAATAAATTGTTTAACTTTCTAAAAATCCAGGGAAATCCAGTGGCAGATGTCCAGCCACAACCAGCTGTGATTTACCTTTGGTGATCAGAGAGACATGGGATCTTTTGTTGCCTTGTTTGCTGAGGCTCGTGCTGCCTAAACCATGCTCATATATGAATGATATCATATATTAGACACAATCTTAGAAGAAACTTTTGATTTATTCTCCCTTTCTCCTTACCCTTTTAATGTTTCTTAGTCCCAGGAAGACATGTATAAAGTGGAAAAAATTGTTTGAATGAATGGAAAAACTAGGTTAAGGTGAAGTTCTATGCCGAAGAATAAAGGTTTCTTCTTTCTGTCAAGAGAGTGATTCAAGACTTGCATATCATGTAACTGCAATTTAGAAAACACACATCTTGTGCATTGCCTGCGGATGGTGCCATTTGGCATACCTTCACAGAGGGGTACAGAATACTTTTGTCAGTGCTTGAATATAGTATTGATTTAAGAGGTCACTCTTTATTGTATAACTCAGAGCAGAGTTAAAGGCCTTTTGAAGGGACTCTGTATGTGCTGACATGTAGAAGAAAGACTGAAGAGCAGGTCGCTCAGAACAAATTACAACATGCTGCCTACTCTGGAGTGCGGGACACCTTGGCTTTTCATTCTATATGGTGATTTTTGATCAATACTACCTCTATTTTTTCTTTTACTATATGCAATTCTGGTTTTCTAGAGAAGTAAGTCTTATGCATTCACAGTTTCTGTCTACTCTGCCTTAATTATTGTTAACACGTTGGTGAATTTCAACCAGACTAGAGACAAATAGAAGTCTAAACCTTCTTAATTTTCTCTAACTTAAAATTGTAGCAACATGTGTGGTTTTCCAGCTGAGGCACAAAACATGCTATTAACTCATTCTGAGAAATAGAAGCAAGTTATCTGTTAGCCTGTATTTACTAGTTTCTTACATATATGTAGTTTTTAAACATGCCTAAAGCTTCAATCAGTTATGGCATATACTGTCTCTTACTCAGACAAACAAGGAAAAAGAAAATGATGAGAAGCATGAAGAGAATCAGAAGTATTCTAAAGTGAGAAATCACTGAGGAATCAGGTTATTGTGGTGGGTAGATGAAGCAAATCTAGGAAATGCTAGATTCATTATTTCTCTACTCATTAAACATCTTGTTTCTGCTTCTCTAACTATTTTTTTTTTCTAGAAGAGAAAATTGGATTGATGCTGACAGCATCTGTTATTTGGCAAGGCTAATTCCTTAGGACCTTATTAACCCCCTTCTACCCTGTGATAACCCTGACTGGCTTTTTGAAGAGAATTTATTAAAATTCTCCATGATTCTGAAAGAGTGTCAGAGAACAAAAATTAATAGAGTTAGGGGAGACTGAAGAATGACAGGTGATTGAATTTATTTTGTATTCTATAATACAAAAGTAATAATAAAATAGTTTTAATACTTTTTAATAAAAGTAATAATAAAACAGTTTTGTAGCCAAACTGTTTCAATTTTTAGTGTTAATATGAACTCTTAAAAGTAGACACCTGTGATGTCTGTATAGTAAGTCTTAACAGTCTTTCAGAGAAATCTTGCTGAAGTTAAGCTGTTTGATATTCTATGTGGCTTTCAAGAAACATACAGTACCAAAGTCTTCTGTTTTCTAATGGATGAAGTAATGGGTTCATCCAAGACGTTCTGTGTTTTAAGTCCTAAATTTGCTCCTGTATCTTAACTACATCAAATTTACACTTCTCTCTGCTTCCAAGGCCCCATCATGTTTATGAAACCAGGTCCATCTAGGATGCTCACTCATGCTGTCTTCTGCCCTTCTTGCATCTATTTTTGGTAGTTTTTCTCTCTCCTGTATTCTTGACTTCATACCTCTGTCCATGCTAATAGATACATTTCCTCATACAAAATATTTTTACTATAATTTTTTTTTTTGATTGAGTAGAGATCAAAATAACAAAAAGGCTATAATCACTGTGTGTTAAAAGTATACTGGCTGTTTAGGAATTATTTAAAAAATTGTATGGATATTCTTAGACAAGTTAACTCTGAGCAAGGTCTGAAGAAATGCGGAAATCAACAGCAGCATGGAATGGGATAAAGTATTGGAAAAGAATGACAAATATAGGAAGTAGAATGTATTCAGAGATAAATGAATGTATGTACTAATGTTATGCATGTTGCTTAGCAACAGGCAGTAAAAGTATGGATGAACAAGTACAAAAAGTAATTAAAGGAAAGAGGCATGTGCATGGCATGGTACGGATAATAACCAGGAATACAAAAATGTGAGAAAAGCAAAGATGGAGAAAAAAGCAGATTTAAAGAATGTTGGGAGAAATATTAAAACTTTTTTTGTCCTTTGTAGGCTGATTTTTTCCCCTGTAACATTAGATGGAAAAACATAGGCAGCAACTTCCTCTGTAATAGTGCCTCACTATAATACAGCTTACTCTAAGGAAAATAAATTTTAAAATGTGAATTGACTATAAAGAAAAATATAAAAATACTCCCACAAAATAATAAATATTAAATACAATAGAAGTTTATTTGGCAGGATAAAATTAACACAGATTTTTAATTACTTCAGTTGCTTAAGAAATGAGCATTTGAAATAATACATTATTTTTTAGCAAGAATCCAATTTTCCTACAATTTCTGCCTCTGAATCAGTTCTCCAAAGAGTGTGTTCATGTTTTTCCTTCTAAAGCTTTATTTTCTAATGCTTAGGCAAAATTTCTTATAGTACAGTTCTTCACTTAACTGTCTTCAAATACAATTTGGAATTTATGAGGAATTTTTTATAAAAAATATATCAAAATGTATATTAGCCTTTATTCTTCTCTGCACCAGTGAATTAGAAAGTCATGGTAAGGATTTCTAGCGTACACAGATCAATGAATGGGTTTAGAATAACCGTCTTGTAAGAGGAGTGAGAGGATCTGTGGTTTACACACCTACCAAAGGATATTTATACTCTTCTGCAAATTGCTGTGTGTGGCCCCAAACCAACTGCAGCATCTTGCATTTGGCCTTGTTGAACTTCATGAGGTTTGCACAGGCCCACCTCTCAAGTTCATCAGGGTCCCTCTGGGTGGCATCTCTATTCTCCAGCGTGTCAACTGCAGCGTTCAGCTTGGTGTCATTGGCAGCTTGCTGAGGGTACACGCAATCCCACTGTCCATGTCACCAAGAAGGATGTTAAACAGAACAAGTCCCAATATCAACCCCTGA
This sequence comes from Xenops minutus, assembly GCA_035221455.1. NCBI lineage: Eukaryota > Metazoa > Chordata > Aves > Passeriformes > Furnariidae > Xenops > Xenops minutus. Next base: position 46,355,427 of record JAWWEE010000158.1, on the reverse strand, counting down.
GAAGTGCCACTTGTCACTGATCTCCACTTGAACATGGAACTCTTGACCTCAACTCCTTGAGTACAATCATCCAGTCAATTCCTTAATTCGTTATTCACCAAGTGGTCCATCCATCAAATCCAGTTCAGAGACGAGGATGTCATGCTTTGCACAAGTCCAGGCAGGTGACGTCAGTCACTTGTCACTCATCCACCAACTCTGTAACCCCATTCTAGAAGGCCACCAAATTTGTCAGGCATTATTTGCCCTTAGTGAAGCTGTGTGCTTTGCCACCAATCAACCCCTTATTTCTCATGGGCCTTCAGATAATTTCCAGGAGGTTCTTCTCCATGATCTTACCTGGCACCAAGGTGAGACTGACGAGCCTGTAGTTCCCTGGGTCTTCCTTGTTTTTCTTTATAAAAATAGGAATTATAAGCATAAATGCTCTTAAAAGTTGGCAATTCATAGTCAGTATGTCATAGTGGAGATCTGCAAAATATTTTTGTAATATACGTCTATTACTGCATGACAGTTATTCTCAAATGTATATAATCAGTAAGAATTATTGAAGAACAGGCTAAATAACAATAGAGATCAATTTATATTAATTTCTAAACTATTGTTCAGATGTAGCATTTTATATTTCTTGTAATGATTAGAATGATGAATAAAGCCATATTGTAACGAGGGGCTGAAATCTAAAATTAGAAGGAGACACTTGGAAATCTACACCAAAAAATATAAGATAGTTTGTTTCACATAAAAGCATATAAGTTGTTAATATAAACAAATATATATACATATATGTGTATATCCTGTTAGCTCTACTGATTGCCACTGGAACAGGGTACCCAGAGAATCTGTGGATGCCCCATCCCTGGAAGTGTTCAAAGCTAAGTGGGATGGGGTTTCCACCAGCCTGGTGGAAAGTATCCCTGCCCATGGCAATCGGGCTGGAATGGGATGATCTTTAAGGCTCTTTCTAAAGCAAACCAATCTATGATTCTATAACTGTAGAATAAATTTGAACTCAAATCACTAGCTATTTGAATATTCTTATATCTGTACTTGTGTTTTGGTGGGGTTTTTTGTTTGGTTGGTTTTTGGGGTTTTTGTTGTTTGGGTTTTTTTTAAAACCTGAAAAACTATGTTTACAAAATTTGTTTTAAAACAATGTTGAAGTTCCAGAATCAAGCAATCAAAGATGGATTTGCTCTATTGTTTTCTTTGGGTCATTTAGAGATTATGGATTTTATAATGGTCTTCAGGTGTGAGTATGTGACAACATATTGCTTTCTCTTTGTTTTTAAAGAAAGAATTACAATTTTTTTTTTTCATTCAGACATCAAGTGAAATTATTCAATTAATTAACGTCTGCTCAGTGTTATTGCTGAGTGCATGGCCTTGTGCCTTGCTTAATCCATACCATCCAAACTCTGCAAAGTTAATTCAGGTATAATTAATCAAACTGTAAAACCATTTCCAAGTTACTGTATCATCTAGTACTGCACCACCAGTAAGTATTGAGACTTCCAGAGTCATAGACTGTGGTTCTTGAAAGTGTAACCACCTTTTAAAAAAGAACCAACAAGGTGGTAGGAGCTTCTTTCTGAGTAAAAAATAGGAGGTTAATTTTGATCTTTGAAGGTATCTAACAGAAGTGCATTCTGGTCTAAATTTTCCAGATTATTCCATTGTTAAGTAGGCCCTTTAAAACTTAGTCCCAGGTCGCATATGAAATTTATTTACTTGATAGTTTCTCCTGATTTTCTAATGGTTTCTTCAGTCCAAAGTTGTCTTCTTTGCCTTTGCCTTGCTGTCTGTTTTCTGCTTAGCTGGGTCACAGTAAATAGCCAAATACACAGCTTTCCAGAGAATAAGTAAGTCTCAGAACTGCTAGCATATCACAGATTGAAGTGCGAAGATGGTGTTTATTTATGCAGAACAGTTACATTATTATTATTTGATTTTCTTGAATATAACAATGTTCTTTGTTACTAACACTGAAGAACAAAACTCCTTTAACTAAAATCAGTGATAAACTATGTAATACTATGCCAAACTAAGTTGACCACTGGTCTTTAAGTACTTTATGTAAAAAGGCATGTCCCCAAACATCAACAAAAATCCAAATTATTCCAATTATCTAGGACACATTACCTAAAACCAGAAGAAAACCCTTTGTCAGTAGTAATACTTCCTCCTTTCCTTCCTCAATCTGGCTGCTGTTTGCATAGCCATCAATGATTCTAGTTCTGTAATTAAGGGCATTTCTTGCAATTTTGTTTGTAAATACCTGGAAATATCTCTGGTGCCTCTTTTCAAAATGAACACCTATTCTTAAACCTCTCAGGGACAGAAACAGTTTACCAACAGCAAGGCTACTGTTCCTCTTTTTAGCCATGAAAGCAAAAGAGTAAACCAAGCTGACTCTGGACAGTATTCACAGTTAGTTTAAAGAGAGAAAAGAAACAGATTTAAATGAATGTTTAAAAATTGCTGAAGTTCTTCAGTGTGTACTAGTGTTCTAACAAAAGCATTGTGAATATGTACATCATTACCAACTTCTGCAAGGAGCCAAAAAAAAGTAATAAGTATTTTTCCTCTGCTATGATTTCTGTGGGCCTTTTTAAAGTGCAGTATCAGTGAAGAGATATCATTTCCCTTCATATTTTATAATTGGTCCCTGTGAGGAAAATCAATACTTTGTGTGGAATGTGCTCTATAAGTGTAAAGTACTTATATTCTCACAAGATGTAGGTCTGTCTTGATTCAAAAGCAGTGAAATAAACAAAATGAGTACTTTAATCTGACTTGCAGAACACTTGAAGCAATGAACTTGGTATACAAACACAGCAATAAGTCTCTCAGAGGAGACAACAAGGACTTGTAGAATAAATGGATTAGAATGCTTAAAAAATAGGAAAATTAGATCCAGTAAGTTCCAAAATGCTTTTAATCCAAATATTTTGGAATTCTCTGTTACGATAATACTGAGATTAATCTTAGCTTGGACATCTTTAATTTTTATGTGTGTTTTTAAATTAGAAAATTATTTACAATATGCAACTTACCTCTGATGAAGATGCTATTTAAATGTTGGTGGAAAGACAAGAGAACACTTTTTACTGTCAGGGTTGTCAAACACTGGAACAGATTGTCCAGAGTTTATAGAGTCTCCATCTGTGGAGCTATTCAAGAAACAACTGGAGACAATTCTGGACAGCCTAGCTGGCAAGGGAGTTGGACAAGATGATCTCAAGAGGTCACTTCCAACCTTAATAGTTCTGTGTTGACAATGACTTAAAAGATATGTGTGTCTATTCTCAAGAAAAGTTATGGTTCCAAAGTACCCCATGAATATTAAGTCAATCTTCCAAGATTTTTGGAGGCTTTTTGGAATAACATTTTGTACAAACTTCAATAATGTTAAGTATCAGTTAAAATGTGTCATCTGATGAGGGGACTAAAGCAAAGGGGTGATAATAGAACTGAGTGAAAGAATTTCATTTTGCTGAAAGGATATACTTTTTGATATTTATTTTGGCTCAGGTGAGAGAATAGTTGTCTAAAATATGCATTCCATGAAATATGAACCAAAGTCTAAAGCTTAGCTTTATTCAAGAAGTTGAGAAAGTTATATGAATAGTAAAGAGATTTGCAGCTACCTTGACAGAAGCAGCTTCACAGCCACCAAGTAAGAATTGGCAAAAGCAGGCTTGGGGAAGAGGACTGGAAATCTGCCCAGCAGAAAAGCACCTGGGGGTGTTTGTCAGAAGCTGCCTGAACATGAACCACCAGTGTGCCCATGTGGCTGAGAAGGCCAATGGCATTCTGGCCTGTATCAGAAATAGTGCGGCCAGCAGGACCAGTGATTGTCCCCTGAATTTGGCACTGGTGAGGCCACACCTCAAATCCTGTGTCCAGTTTTGGGCCCCTCACCACAAGAAAGACATTTGAGGTGCTGGAGCATGTCCAGAGAAGGACAATGGAGCTGGTGAAGGGACTGGAGCACAAGTCTTGTGAGGAGTGGCAGAGGAATAAGGTATAGTTCTGGAGAGCGTGAGCAGTGAAAACTTCACAAATATCTAATTAGTGGATAGTATTTCTCATCAGCACATCACAAAGCTCTTTGTATAAGAGAGAGTGTCATTCTTCTGTTTCACAGAAGCAAAATGTGATCTCATGATAAAATATTTGTCATTTGTTAAGTGTTCTTTAGATGAAAAACTTATCTTCTTTTGGTTTGCTTTGTTTTTTTTCTTCTGGTTCTTGTTGGCAGGTTTTGCAATGGATGCAGATGTTATACTATTGTGTTGAAACAAGTTTCTCATTATTTAAGGACCATGAACGGTCTTTGAGTTGGGAGTTGGCTTTCAGCTTTCATGGCTGTGGTAAGAGAATGAATGAATATCAACAGTGAGATAGATGAGACAGAGCTGTAAATAGTATTAATATAGACAAGTTTGCGCAGTTGGAAAAACTGGAGAAGTTTTCAGATGTAACAGCTTTTATTGAGGTCAGAAAGGCAAGCCATTCTTTATCAGTCTTGAGTATTAATTCAATCTTTATCTGAATTTGTACCAGAATTCATCAGTTGTAAATGGGTATCTAGTTGCTTAGGCTGAGGTATCAAACCTTAGCCACCTCACTCTCATGCTGCTGCCTAGAGAAAATAGCAAGCAGAATGCTGTTCTACCATAATGAATATCGAGATTGGATTTGGCCTTTGATCTTAACTCTTCAATCTTTCTTTAAATCTTTTATAAATATATATTCCAATTATAGGTCTGCATGTAGATAAATCAGTGATGCACTCAGACTTGACTGAGATCCATTGATTTTAACAGCTGTGCTGGTGCTTTGGTACATACACAAGAATCAATTGGTTAACAAATACTGCTCTGAACTGGGCATTAAGAAACATAGGCAAGACTCCATTTTCACAGGTACACAATAAAATATCCAAACCTTTGGCTTAGAATTTAATGTAAAAGTTCTGTAAAGTATTAGTTCTCTGTAGCAGATAAGAAGAATTTATCCCAAATCCTCACATCCTATTTCATTTTACTTCCTTTGTAATATTGTTTTTTTCTAGTACAAATCTTTCCTAAAGTAACAAACTACCTGTTCTAACCTGAAAAGATATTCCTTAAAAATATGTTTGTTAAATCAGATGTAGCCATGTGCTTTTCTTGGAGGGAATAATAAATCTTGTGATAGTAGCAGCTAATAAAATTCCTGAACAAAGACAGAATAAGTAGAACTGTGGTGCTTCAAGGTCAATTCCTGGACCCATGGGATGACTAATTTCTCTGTTGTTGGATAGGAAAGTAGCCAGTGAAGCGTTGGGTTTTGAATGGGAACCCAGTTTTGTATTGCTCCGTGAGGGAGATTTCAGTTTAGTATTATCATGAAGAACTCCACTGTGTACATACAATCATGGACTACCAGGTTGGAAGCGACCTCAAGGATTATCCGGTCCTACCTTTCTTGGGAAAAGCACAATTTATAGAAGATGGCCCAGCACCTGGATCTTAAAAATGTTTAACATTGGGGAATCCACCACTTCCCTCGGAAGATTATTGTTCTTATTGTGAAAAAATTTCATTTTGTGTCCAATTACAATCTCCTCAGGAATAACTTGTACCCATTAACCCTCATCTTTTCCATGTGACTCCCCGTAAAAAGGAGGTCTCCATCTTGTTTGCAGTCACTCTTTACATACCATATCACATAACATGGTGATAGTGTCTCCTGTAAGCCTTCTTTTCTTAAGACTGAACAAACCCAGTTCTCTCAGCCTGTCCTCATGACAGGCTTCCCAGTCACTGGATCATCTTTGTGGCCCTTCTCTGGATCCTCTCCAGTCTGTGCACAACTTCTTTTTATAGCAGAGACCAAAACTGAACACAGTATTCCAGGTGTTACCTGACAGGTGCTGAGAAGAGTGGGATAATGACTTCTTTATCTCTTCTGCCCTTGATAAAAACTTGTAGGTTTTCCTTTTTTTGCAGCAGTGCACTGTTCACTCTTACTGAGCTTGTCCAGGATCCCCAGGTCCCTTTTGACAGAGCTACTCCCCAGCTGGGTAGTTCCCAGCCTGTGTTGCACTCCTAGGTTTTGTTTTCTCAGGTGCAAGACCTTCAGCTTGTCCTTGCAAAATTTCCTAAGGTGCTTGTTAGCCCTATCCGGACCATTCTGCAGGGTGGCTCTCACTTCTGAAATATCTGCTTCCCTACTCAGTTTGGTGTCATCAGTGAATTTCACCAGGGTGAAATCATCCTATCCTCTAGATCACTTCTGAAGATATTAAAATGTTGTGCCCAGTATTGATCACCAGTGGACCCCACTTGTGACAGGCTGCTGGTTTGAAAAGGAGCTGCTTACCCCCCCACTGTGAGTGCTGCCTCTCAGCCAGTTCCCCACCCACCGCACAGACCACTTCTCCAGACACAAACATAACTAGGAGGAGACTGGAGAAACTATATCAAGAGCCTTGGAGAAATCCAGGTAGCCAATATTCACTGCTCACCCCTCACCATCCAAGCAGGTTACTTTGTCATAGAAGGCCTGTGCTATGGACACGTAAAAAAAAAATTATCTCAATAGCCAGTAGACATATTTCCTGTTCCAGTAGCAGAAGGCAAGTAATTCTGTTTGCATTGCTTTTAGAAACACTTGTCATCAGTCAGATTAACATATTAATCTCTGTGCTAACTCTCAGACAGCCTATATGGATGTGCATAATAATGTACTCAGCTACTAAGCACATCCATATTTATGGCTCACCATTCTCAGAGAATGTCTCCAGGCTCCTCCAAGACCATTGTGGCAGGCTCACAGGACGATGTGGACATACATAGCCAAGACATCTACCAGTAGCAGCACTGTAAGTGACCCTCGTGAGACAGTCCAGTGAGATGCAAGATTTATTATTTATAGATCTGGGTCAAAACCAAGCATCTGCTTTAAATTCAAGGTCCAATACCAACAATGAGGCATAGCTGCCACTAAGAGTTCCCATCTCATCTACCTTGGACAAAAAGAGTGACATTTAATTATAGTTTTAATAATGCTGTTCACTTAACAAGTTTCTGAAGTGTCTGGTATTCTTGTTTGGCTTAAAACTGAGCTTTCCTGACCATTACAAGATACCATTAGGGTTTCTTTGTAAGTTACAGGAAAGACCATGCTTTTTACAGCTGCCATTTAGAGGCAATATGAACTATCAGACAATATATCCAGGCCCTTTGCACTGTTATGTTCTTAAAGGCAATTATGCCAGAGCTGAGGAAAATGAGAAGTGAAATAAATATGGGGTTTAATTCTCATGCGACAGATCAAAAACTGAGTCACAGAAATGAGACATACAGAAGATAACATACGAAACCTGTAAGAAACACAAACTGAACAGTTTATGAGTGTAGACAGATACAAGGACCCCAAAGTCATTCTCTTTTCCTCAGGCAGGTCTTTTTTCCCCCACTCACTCCTGTTGTAGCTGTTTAACCAACCATTACAACTTCCATTTTTGAAGACATTCAGTATCATTACTTTATTACTGAGTGTGCTTGGGTCTATGTCCTTTAGCAAAAGAAAGCAAATTCAGAGCTACTGGATGGCTACTGACATCTTTCTGAAATAATTAAATTTTTTTTTATATTTTGCCTCAGGTTCTCTGTGTGCCTCACCTTCATTAACTCTGCTCACAAAGCAAAGTGAAAACAAATTACGACACCATAGCTGCTAAAATTAGGCAAAGTTTGTGGTTTTATCATTGGAGACTCAGTACTAGCCTGCAGTTAGTCTTGTTACCCAGTTGTACAAAGGTGAGTACTGAACAAACCTAGAAACACCGAAGACGAGCATAAAATAAAATAATTACCTGTTTTTTATGCTAACATTGAAGAAGTAGAGTTAAAGCCAGCTGCCTTCTCCTTCCATCTTCTCTTCTCTACACCAATTAGTAATAAAACATGGTTTTCTCCAGGGAGTCCTGAGTCTTAAAACATGCTTTGGCAGGGTTATAGGTGATATGATAATTATTTAAAGATGAATCAATTATGGACACTGAAGCTGTAGGCAACACGTTACTTTGACTCATATTTCAGAATCTTCCCAATTTTCATTAAAACAGTTGGTCATATAATGCCCACGATATGAAAAAACTTCAGAGTTTTTTAACAAGAAGTGAAACTGTGATAACTTGATCTTTGAGCTCTGGAGGTCAAAAATGTAACCTTTTTGTAGAGCTCATTAAAATGAACGTGATAGATATGTGCAACTATATAAGAAGTTCAGAAGTCTCTGTCAGTAAAAAGACTTTCTTTAACTGAAAACCCCTACCTGCCCTATGTGTGTGTTTTTTTATGATTACCTGACAATACTAATTATCTTACCCACCTCTTCTCTTTCATAAAAATATATAAGCAGGAGTAGGAGTTCTACAAGGTATCTAAATAAAATATGGATCCCGAAGCAGTTTCTTTTACGTGTACTGGATATAGCTGAGGATCTGAAGTTTAATATGTGAAATTTATTGTCCACATAATCCCATTAGTATATTGCATTTATGCTTTTTTTTTCTCTGTAAAATAAATACTGGAAATGTTAAGGTTTCCCAGAAGCGTTACAACTGGAATTTTTTAATGGTTAAAACTGTAGAACTGGTATGTAATCTGCAGGTCCTGCTAACAACTTGAAATTCTGTGCTCCAGTTTTGAAAATTAAAAACATAATGTTATTAAAGGTCAGAAAATAGCTCAGTATTTCAAAACTGTGCTCCAAATAAACTTTTCCTTAGACACTAGTAATATTCAAAAGCTTGCTGGATAATAGTTTAAATTGAATAATATTTTATTACAGGAAATAAGAGATTTGTCAGGGTTGGAAGGGACCTCTGGAGATCATCTAGTCCAGGCTCACCTAGAACAGGAACTTGTCCAGGGGGATTTTGAATGTCTCCAGAGGGGGAGACTCCATGACCTCCCTGGGCAGCCTATTCCAGTGCGCTGTCACCCTCAATGTAAAAACGTTCTTCCTCCTGTTGAGGTGAAACTTCTTGTGTTTCAGTTTATGGCCCTTGCTCCTTGTCCTGTCACTGGGCACCACCAAAAAGAGTCTGCCACCATCCTCTTGGCACCTGCCTTTGAGATATTTGTATGCAGTAATGAGATCTCCTCTCAGTCTTCTCTAGACTAAACAATTTTGTTTACTTACTCCCATAGATTGCTTTAGATTTGACAAGTTCCTTCCTTGAAAATTAATGCAATGTGTTCTTGTATCTTTTTACTGAGTGGTCTGTCAAAATCTTCAAACAGCTAAGAATATACGCCTACAAAAATAGATTTGCCTATCCTCCTCTTCAAAGGCAAGGGACTCCTCACCACACTTACCACATCTCTAAAAATATATCCACAAAACAGGCCCATTCAGTTATCACTGAATTCTATTTCTTCCTTGATTTGATATTTCTCTAAGCACCTGAATTTGTAAAAGACAAGCAATGGATTTATATACCATAATGCCTAGAGTACTAAAAAGCTGTCTCATCAATGGTTAAAAAAAGAAAGCATGCAGTTCCACAGCATTCCTAAAACCCTTATTGAAAGTATTCCTTTGCTAAAATTGTTGTTTACTATAAAATCAGTGAACTCATGTTTCTGGTGAAGCACAGCTATTTAAATATAGAAAGACTGGTATGTGGTTTATATAGATATGCTACAGTTTGATTCTGTTCCCGAAGAAGCTGTCAATATTAATATCCTCAGAATTTACATAAACAGATACAAGAGTTCTGAATCTTATTACTGCATGTGTAATCTTGATTATATTTTATGTTATTTCAGATGTGTATAAGAAAGTAACACTGAAGTGTTCATTTTATTAGTACAGATGCAACTATGAAAAACTAAGCTGGAATTTAGTTTGTGATACATTAGTAACTTGAAGTTATTTATGTTCACAAATCTTATGAAGATTTGAACATGTAATTCATTGCCAGGAGTTCACTGCTTCTCTTCTTCTTGAAAGTGTTTTTTTTTTACATACTCTGTTGCATACATGAAATATGTTTTTCAGACATGTGATTCTTGGAGTACACTGCTTTTCATGCATTCCTCATATTTACATCAAAAGTTTTCCCTCACTTGGGTGTATCAGCCGTTTATGGCAAGGTTGTTTTTTCTTACTTAGATGAAAACGCAAGAAACCTGTTTCCTTTGGAAAACATATTTAGTGAAATTGCAGTCTTGTTTGCCATATGGTGCTTCATACAGATGGATGATTATTATGCAAATCTTTTGATTAGTGAGTTTCTGCCATTCTAGGAATCATTTACTTTGTGTGTGTTGGCTTTGTACGTATTTAGTTCCATTCTTAGGATGATCTGGGACTGTGCCAAAGCTTTTATAATCTTGGTGATACAGTTTTTCACAACTTTAAACTTTTTTCTTGTATTTATAGTTTATTCTATTTTCTTTGTTTGTTAGGCAAAAGAAGTAACTTTTACTTCAATTTGCCATATGAGAGATATAATGCTAGAAACATCATGCCATGCTGAATGAAACATTAGCAACATTTGCATCTTTCGATCATAGACTCTGTCTCCATGGTTATAGGCATGTAAGACTGATGAGGGGGCCAGTCAAATAAAATATTTCATTTCATATGCAGTGTTTCATATGCAACCAGACTCTAGTCTGATGATTCCTGCTAGCTTTTCTCTGCTAAGCAAGTTCTGTAGTTGAGCCCTGGACAGAGTGATACATAGTGCTAATTGGTTTTGTTTGGTTTTTTTTTTTCATTTCTACATGGTTCATAAAGACTTTGGATAGAAATTGTATCTTCAGCTCTTCATCTATCAACATGGAATGTGAAAACTGTATGTGAAAAGAAAACGTTACTTTTTGTAGCTAGGCCTTTAGCTATCGCTGCTGTTAAATTTAGATTCCTTAGATACAAGGGGTTAAGGTCTGTGAGGGATGGAAAGAATTCAGTGTATGTTTAAGCAAGTCCTTTACTAACATTATACTCTGTATTGTGATTTGTTATGTCTCATGTAAAAATCAGAGTTTTTTCCTCTGCCTCAAGCAGGCATAATATTAATTGAAATTAAAGCATTCCCAAATTATGTAGTCGAGGTGCACGAACAGGAGCATCAGACTGCATATTTCTTCAGGAAGGTAAAAACTAGACCTTAGTATAGCTGAGACTGTGGAGGTGTGAGTGATGTCATTCAAGCTGTCCCACAGAAGGGTAAGCTGCACATCACAGTATGTATTCCAGGAGTGGATTTTTAGAAATTAAGCTTTGTTATAAAACTTTCTAATGAATGAATCTCCTAAACTGAAATTTAGGTTTTTAAATGTTTTATTTCTTGCAGTATTTTGATGTTTGCAAATGTTGCAGACATAAACAGTATAAAATTATACTGTTATAACTCGAAAATATGAAAAGTAATAAAGTGATATTCATTAACTATATAATTCAATATTATAGTGAAGGAAATGGTTTCCAGGAGTAAAACAGTATTTTATGATCAAAGCTGTTGCTTTTCATCCATTTATCTATATCAGCTCATTAAAACCCCTAGTGTATTGAATACCTAGATACCTTTCCCATAGAAAGCATCTCTTATTTTTTCAGAGCTTGCTGGAGGTAAAGCAGTTTTATCCAAGGTAAAACCCAAAATTATCTGGCTGTAAGGCCAAACTGCATAACTTACTTCATCAGAGGCATTATTGGTTGAAAATTTTGCAGCCTAATATGCACCAAGGCAATTTTAGTTTTAATCTCTTTAATCTATTAATCATCTGTCTGTAACCACTTGAATTTTAGATTTTTTAAGCTACTAGAAAGTAAAAGAGTAATTTCACTGTTTTCAGACAAAGAATCATTTGAAGCACTATGTTTCTGTACTTTGAAAAAAAGTTCTTTTTTCTTTTCACTAGTTAAGACTAGTAAGCAATGGATGTTGCTACATGTAGGCCAGTATGCATATGTTAAATAATGCTCTTAATGAGGTTTTGATAATGTGTTTAAATACCTGGTAATATAAATAATGGAAATGTTCCAGGAGTGGGTCCTAATTTGAGAGACAATAGAGCCTTCTTGGACCTTCTTTTTCAGTCTGATTTTGTGTGTCAAGAATTTTACCAGTTAATCCTAAGTATTTATGACTTTTCTCTCTTTCTCTTGAATTTTTCAGTCTCAAAATGAGATATTTGTTTTAATAAGGACCTTCTAAATGTCGTATTCAAACAGTGAGCAGATAGGGCAACAAACGACAAATAAACCTAGTCTCTTGCTGAAAGGTTCAATATCAAATCAGTTTGAATTTAGTGAATTTCTTTCATAGGGAGATACCCAGGCTGGATGACTTTCAGCTTAAAAGTGTCTCAGTTTCCTATCTGAACCTTTTAAATACATGATACCTTATCCCTCCTGGTTGTAAGTCTCAGTTCTGCTGTCAGTTTCTCTTGAATCCTCTTGTCAGTTCTATCAGTGAGTGTTGTGACCCTCAGTTCTGGCACAACACCTGTCCTATGCTCAAATATTACACCACTAGTCTCTAGTTCCTGATAAGGCTTACCTGTAATATTGTGTAGTGACTGTTTGGTGTGTAGTAATGAGTGCAAGGAATTGCATCAGTAACTGCTGATTTTCCTGCAATTAAGATCCTCATAAAAATATCCTTCATCAGGATCTTCTGATATGGAAACACCCAGTTTGTAGTGCTCCTATAGCAACAGTACAGTATAGTATTTTTATCAATCCATTGGAAGAGAGAAGAATATATTTTCTTTGATAGAATTGAAGATTTAAGCAATAGGAGGAAAGGTAATGTAGCCTGGAAAGATGAATACTAATTTAGAAATACTAATTTTAGAGAAAGGAAAAAAGCCAAGACTGACAATGGAGAATTGGGCTGCAAATGCCACTGTGAACAGAGGAGAAGCAGGTAGCATACATCTTCAGACTACATTGAAATTTTACACTGATTTCTTCTTGGTTTATAAGTTTGCATATCTACTTTCTGACCCATTCACACATCGATAAAGATTGTTTTTCTTTCTATAAAACAATTAATAAAAAAATATTAAAACAGTTTTATCTGCACAGAAGTATTTAAAAATACTCTATAGGAAAATATGGTGAACTTAGGACTTGTGAAAAATCAGCTAAACTAATAGTAAAGGACTAACAGTGTTTTATACCTTTCAGAAATGTATTTTCTCTGTGGATATCTTAGATTGTATATGACTTTATTTTCATTGCTCTCTTTTGTAGTTATGAGGTTAAATCTGTATTGTGATGCCACTATCATTAAAGTTCCAATAGACAGAACTATTCCTTCATTCCAAACAAATTTATTGCCTCATTGGTTTGCATAGTAAAAATGTGAGGAGCTACAAATTAAAAGCATGACTTTCCTCTATAACAGAAAAATGGTTGGATGGAATGAAGGTAAATACCATTTGCTACAAATGTATAATGTTTGTCTTGCATAATTGCCCATCTGAATTCATAGACAGCTGTACACTTTTCAGCACTATTTTTCACTATAGCTAATTGCTTTTTGTACCTTAACTGTTTCGATGTCACACTTAAAAGAACTTTCAGTGGTGGCCTCTAAACATGTTAAAATCTTGCATGTGCTATTTTAATTTTAAAATTTCCTAATTTTTTTAAAACTCCCTTTATCTTTTATTGAAATTATTATCTTAAATGTAGTGCCTTGTTTCTAGACATGAAAATAGCCAATTCATTTAAATAAAAGAAACTTGTATGCCTGAAACATGGCCTGATTTATCCAACTGTCTGATGAAAGATATAACTTCTTCCAACAGAATTTTCATTTCTTGGACTATCTCAGCTGTGACAACATCACACTGATTTTATCATAACTGATAATGTGATACTAAGAAGTTCTTTATCTTACAGAAACTGGATGTTGGAGTCCCAAATTAAAGAACTATCTACTCATTTGGAAATGTATGGGTGGGCAACTATTCTTACACAAACATGAAATTCCGTTCATAACATATATCTAAGTTTCCAGGGAGAATTAAGAAACCTGACCATGCCATATTTACATTTTCTACCTTTCAAGCAACTGGTCAACAATGAACAAAAAATGAACACACAAAAGACCTAGAACAAAACAAACCAAAAACTCCCACCCAACCCCTCCCCCCCCCAAAAAAAAAAAGCTGCATTAATTTTCTATAAATATCTTTATGTCATTGAAAATAATCATGAGAAGTTTCTTCTGTGGTGATAAAAAACTAAACTTGCCCGTGAAATTCAACAAGTTAGTTTCCTTCCATTTTTAATGCTGATTAGACTAATTCAAGCTATTGAGACACAGAAGTTCTGTGTAAACAGGGAAAAAGAAGCACAGGTAGGAAGGAAAAGAGGAAAACATCCCCTTCTGTAGTTGGCTCATGGTTAAACTACTAAACAGTTGTGATTTTATCTATGTGTTGGACAAAATGGGAAAAAAAGTCTGGATATCATAATAAAATTATGAATTACCTTAGAGCTGAGTGTCACACATTTCTTAGAAACTTTTATGTCCTCAGGCTATGAACTCAGTGCCTTACAGCCACTCTTAGAGGCTTGTGTAATGAGAGGGTTTGGGGGAGAGAAGGGTAGCATTCTGTCCGTATTGTAAACTAGAGAGTTGAAGCACAGAGTAGATGAAATGGCTTGGCTGGTGTCACATATGGAACAAATAGACGTACCAGTAACTGAACACAGACCTCCAGTTCTAGACTAGACCATCTGTTTGCCAGCCATATTTCTTCTTTATGATCCTGTCTATGATCGGTTATTAAATTCATATATCAGCTTTTTAAGTGGAATGACATATTCCACTGTTCATGCAGTGCCTTTCCAATTGTATATGATTTCCTTTGAGAAACAGAAATGTAACTTATTTACAGAGCAACTACAAGCTTCCATGGGAAAGAATATAGTATTTATATCTAAATAGTAAAATAGACATTAATTACTACTCTGCTTTGATTTTCATTTGAATTTCTGTATTGCCTATAGAACTGTTGACAGTTTGTTTGCAGTATTTCAGCATAAAATATACAGTTGTGTCTGATCACAGAGACTTTTTGTCATTGAGAAAACCAAATTCTAATAAATAAAGATAATTATAAATAAATTTACATATAAATTAATGATACAATGTAGTAGGAGATTTACTAAATTTTCAAAAACATTCATCATTTGTGATGTCCCACTCTTAAGAGAGCAGGAGTACCCAAGATTCGTAGATGCTTGTCATCCAAAGGAATGACTAAAGTCAGAGGACCTGCAAAAACTCACACAGTTTCATTAGTAAATTGCACACGGAAATTGGTATGTTAGTCCCTGACCGTTTCTACACAGCAGTGAGTTTTGGATAAAGGACAAAGGGAAGAGATATATATGATTAAAAGAAGAGGAGAGAGAATGAAGGAAAAAGAGAGAAAGAAAAACATGTCAGTTACGTGCAGTCCATTCTTTCAGACCTTTCTGGAAATGGGTCACAGTGTTTCCAGGCTCTTGGATGGTCTTGATTCCACCTCTACAGTCCATGCCCTCTTCTTATTTTCATTCCTGTGCTTGAGCTGTACTGTGTTGTGCTTATCTCCAGGAAGTGACATAAGGACGTTTGCCCCAGAAAAGTGCTGCCTTAGCTCCACATGTCCTCTTCTCCAGATATATCTTGCTTTTTCCACTCACTGTTATTACCAACAATCATCAGTTATTATCAACAATCCTTGGCTGTTATTACCAAAAGTCCTTGGTTGCCTCCACAGCCATCCTACTGCCAGTGTTTGAGACATACACATTAGCCCCTTATCTTCTGGGCTTCTACACCATTGGGGGTTGTCTGCCTCTTTTTTCACATAATATTTTTACATCTACACTGCTAAATAATGGGATATCATTACTTTCCTTGGACTTGGGGATATGGGGAAGGCAGTGTACTTAACTGCTTTTATGTGATTAATTCAAATTGGTTTTTACCTAGCCTTGGCAGGTATAGAAGTAGGAGAAAAAGCACACTTTCTTTCAGAAAGTGAGCTTAGGATAAGAAAAATTATGTGTCTTTCCACAAAGATTCTACAGATCCTGTGTGGACATTTTACTTTTTGTTCCATACAAGCTTTCATGCTGATCAGAGCTTTGGATGCTTTCCGGATTACAACTATGTTTGTGTCTGGAAAACAAAAGAGTACATGCATCAGACTTAAGAAGTGGGATAGCATCTGATTAAATCCTACATTTTTTATACATATTAATTAATAATGATGTTACTGGTTAATAAAGAATATCAGATTATTTATGCTGGTTGAGACTTTGTGAGTTTATCAAAATGTCTAATGGAACCTTCAATGCAAAGGTAATTGTTATGAATGATGAACACCATTGCCTACAGAATTAAGGTTTACATATAGACAAAGAAATGGTTTGCAATAGTCATGTGCATTCTCAGTTCTAAATTAACACAGCAACTCTCAAGGAAATGGCCTCTGTACCATCATAGGTGTGTAATTTAATATTTCTGCTTGTATTCAATAGTATCAGAAACAGACGGAGATAGTGTAGGGAAGTAAAAGGAACAAGAAAAAAAACAATATTGGAATATTTGTAATTCACCGCTGTAAATTGTTGCTATTCCTTTCCTTTGGTTGCTCCATGTGATTCAGTGGAAACTGATGGTCTCATTTCTCATCATCTTTTAAGAATTATTTACAGGGGATGATTCATCCCACCTGTGACAGGATGGGATGACGCCTTCTCAGAAAATGCCTCTCCCTGTCTTCAGTGGCCAGACAAAACCTAGATAACTGGTTTCAACTAGACAGAACTTTTTGGTGACAAGTTAGACCACATAATTTCTACCTCCTGACTTGGAAGGGCTTTGTTTTTAATGAAAAAGTTCCAGAAATGGGCAAAAAGTATTATAGATAAGGGCAGACTTGCATGTAGAAGAAAGTGGAAAGATTTGGATCAGTTATCTTAGAAAAGAGATGAATAAGAACAGGCATGATTAAAAGAAACAAAAAAGAGGATGTTTAAAACGTCTAGGAACACTGAAATAGTGCTTATCTTCTAATGTAATATAAGTCCAAACACCATACGAAAAAACTGCAATGAGGCTTGCATGAACCCAGAACATGTTAAATAAATTATAATATTCAATACTAATCAAGAAAGGCTCAAGTCTTTTAGTTCTATGAAAAGTAAAAATACAGGAAGTTATATTAAGTAGATTTTTACGAAGGTGTGAGAATATAAATACTTAGTGTATAAGGGGAGCACTAGGAAGAACATTCCTCTCTGAATGGACTATTGGCAAGTACCAGTATTTTTCTTGGTGTATTTGATATTGATAACCGTTAAAGTCTGGGTACAAGCTAAACAATGACTTGATCTGGTGTGGTGATTTTTGTATTTACATTCTTTATTTCTAATGTGAAAACATAAGATTAAAGAGAAAGCTAGTTCATTTCTAATGCTATGCAAGTGGATTGTTTTGCCTTAAGTGCTTTTATGGTGTCAGAGGGTGCAGTTGTACCAGAATATCTATGCATAATGTGTGAAGTAGCTTTCTATAGGTTGCTGTCAGAATGCATGAATTTTGAGAAACTCTGAATTGCCAGTGAGAACTTATGCTCCCTGAGTCTAATCAGATTCTGGTTTTGAAAACATCATGTTGTTATTTTTACTCTTTCCCACTATCTTTCTTATCTATTGCGGTAATTCTTATTAAAAGCCAAATACATACAAATTACAAAATCTCATATGAATGCCAATGTTTTTAAAAAAGGTCTTGATGAGATTTTACTTTCAACAGTAGTACATTCTTCCTTTTTCCATAAAATAAAAGTTCTGTGTCTGAAAATCAAAATTGAATCTTTAGAGTTGTATTACAGTTCATGCATAGTTTAAGAAATCATTTACGTAAATCTGGAGGTAGAAGATGGAGGGTGATAGGTCTACCAAGTGAAGTATTAATAGAAATCTATTATAACTGTGTCTCTGTGCTTTGGTAAGTCAAGAGGCAGGTATTAATTCCAGCTGCTGTTAACACATTGCAATATTAAGACCCCGAGCTCTAGGATGTATACTGTTCCCTTAATGTAGCACAGTGACTGGCACTAGTTCCCATTTTTTCTATTGATTTTGTTTTATTTTGTTTCTTAAGGACATTTTGCTGTGGTTTAAAAAGGATACCATATGTTGAATGCTGTCCTCCCTAGACCACATACAATATTATAAAAATAAATTCTATTATTTATAAATACTTGGTAATCTTTATGCAAAGCAGATCTTACAAATCAAGTTTAATCAAATGTTGCTGTGGTAGTTGCTTTAGTGGTATTTTTACTAGTTTTCTTCTTCAAACTAGTCTTTTAGACTGCAGGCAGACTGGATTAAATTACAATGTTAGTTCTGTTTATTCAGCCAATAAGGAGCTCTGGTTAAAACATTTTGCAACATTTCACAGTAATAGACAAGCTTCTCCAAAGTATTTAAAAATTGAAATTGAAAATTTTAAAGCAATCTCAGCAAAAATTACCTGATAGGAAAGTTATACAGTCATTTTCATGCTTCTTTAAATATATTATAGAGAGGGAACTCCCTGTAATGAGTCATTTCTGAAGTGTGTTCTGCTGCTCACCCTGGAGGAAGTGGTGTTAATGTTCCATGGGAACAACACTTACAGTTCCTGCAGACCTCAGGACATGTCAGACCTGCCTTTTCTCTTGGGCTCCATCTCAGTCTGTTAGCAGCAAGGAACTCCAGCACGATGACAGATTGTACTTAGCTCAGCAGCCTCAACAGGTCCTTGAAAGTCCCTCCTGAGCAACTGTACTGCCTTTTCCTGCAGACCATGGGTATTCACATGCCCTCTGTTGTACCTTCACCTTCAGTTTGGGAGTCATAGCTAAGATTTCATTTGAGCATATTAGTGAATGTACAGTCAGTACCAGCCCTGTGTGCATATATCCTCAGCATCCGGGATTGGCAAATATGTATTAATCTCTACAACATGACGTCTGAAGTTACAAACCACATCTGATGATATGAGCTCATCACTGTCAAAGACTACATTAACACACTCATCTAAGATTCTATCTATGATCTGTTAAAGTGGTCAGTTTTTCCTCTATTGTTTCTTTCGCGGGAATTCATGGTACTGTGAAAGTTCTGTTGCTGGAAACATAATTTTCCTCATCATTATGCTTCTTTTCTAGCTGGATCGTTACACATTAGAATATTGTTGAGCACAAAGTGAAAAGCTCTTCAGAATAGCTGTTCTTAAGGGATTAAATGATTATCATCTCTGTCCTTTTCTTTGATCTTATAATCAACTTCAAGATGGTACTGGATAACTCAGTTGAAGTGATTATATATTTGAAATGGAAAGTATTTGATCTCCTTTTTGGTATCACTGTGTTTAAACAGGTGGATTCCTCTCCATTAATGTTAATATTTTATGGTTCCTTGTAACTGTCCCTTTATTTGAATATTTGAGTAACATTTACAGTATAAATCTGCCTAACAGGGACTGATATACTAGTGGTAAAATTTCAAACTTTCTTATTTACATTGATAATAATAAATGCAATTAAGACATTATGAAATGTTTCTGTACCTGAATTAGGTATAGAGAGTGGGACTTCAGTGCCTCAAAGAAGGCTTAATAGGAGGCAGGATCTTTCACTTGAATAATCACGAGTTTTCAGAAGCTTTTATTGCATGATAATTATATAATTGTTAGTATTCCTAACATGAATTGATTACAAAACAGTTTTTGTTGATAAAACCAATATTTTAGTTAATATTATATGGCTTTCATTTTGGTAATCTGTACAGAGATGCTAAGATCAGTATGTCCCTGAAGAAATTTTCATTTATATTCATTCTTTGCTGACTAAAGTGTTTCTGGATTTTCAGTCCTTTTAAAAATTTAATCTTGGCACGTGAGATGTGGCATAAGAGATTCAGTTTTTTATATAGTATTAAATATATTACTGTCTTATAAAATTTAAATGGAATTATTAAAAATGCCTAATACACATTACTTTCTGTGTCTGTTAGGCATTTGCAATTCTGTCTCACTGAAAATAAATTACACATTGGTCCTCAAGCTTTTTAAGTGTTTTGGAATTTCTTACATTGCCTCAATATTTTTGGTTTTTTCCTAAGTTTCTAAAATATGTTGCACTCATATGTGGAATTGGGGTTTTACAATTAGATTAACCATCACTGCCCGGGAATATCCTGACTCGTGTAAGACTTGCAGCAACACTACCTTTGGAAGAAATAGTGAATGCTCTTCTACTTGCATATTTATATGTACTTTATTATCTTTGTAGCTGAGTCATTTCCAAAACAAATAGGAGTAATACTTAAGTGTGATTCTATTGTCCTTTGTTGTCTCCGATTACATCAAACAAAAATTTGCTGTATTTTTGTGAACTTGCTTCAAACTACTGTGTTATTATTACTAAAAATACCAAACAACTAGTTATTGAGATCAAGATCCAAAAAGTACATCTTGTACTCAATAGCAATTAATGATGCTTTGGATGTCAAGCACATTTGTTCAACTGCTTTAGATATTCTCTGTCAAATCTCTATCTATAGCAGAAAATAAGCTTTGTCCCTAATGGGACAGAGCTGCAAGTACTCGGTTGATCCTTTAGGTATTCTGCTCCTAGACTATTGGACACGTTAAAGATAATGACAGAGGCATAAAATTTGGCTTGGTATTTTATAGGAGTCAGTGCAGAAGATGAAAGCAGATTTTATGTGTTTATAGTACTCTGGGTTGCAGTGAAAATATGCTGCTATGTTCTGTACTATTTTGAGTTTCCTAAGGGCTAATGGCCTTGTGCCCAAGATATTGCATTGCTGTAGTCCAGCTGAAAGGTGACAAAAGCATGTACTACAGAGGCAAAATCATCAACAGTAAAGACAGGATGAATTCTTGTTCCTGTTTTCTTGTCAGAGAGAGATGTCCAGGATCAGTTCTAAATTAGAGACTGACTTATCTAAATGGGATTGTGCAACCTCAGCCAGTAGGTGTTTCACTGTGCCACAAGCTCCTTAAAGTGTTTCTTCCTGCCGACAAGTGTACCTTATCTTTTCCTCAGTTTCTGCTTCCCCTTTTTGCTTTTTATCCATGAACTCAAGTACTGAGGCAGCCTGCATAGTGCTTTCACTGGAGTTTATGACACCTTTCCAGTTCTTTCAGATTTTGTGTCTGCATTTTAAATAAGTTTGAAGAAAAGGGGAACCATGAGGTACATTTTTCTACTATTCCTATCTGGTTATGGCTCTCTTAATAAAAGAAACTGTTCCAAAACACTCAGCCCCTTTTGCATACAGTTCATAGTTCCTTAGCTATGTCAAATGTTGAAGAGAGGCTGAAAAAAAAGGAGCAAGGAAGACTACAGTGCTCATGGTGTGGATTGTCTGACATTGGCAGTAATGCCCTTTCTATCCCGTGTCCTGCAACAAATTCAGGTCATGACAGGTGAGGTGACAGGTAGTACCCAGCTGAAAGCATAGGCAACAAGATGATAATTGCTGAGATCTAGCAAGAATGTATTTTGAATGCAACATTGTATTCAGATGTGCTTGTATAGTGCTGTCTTAACTTGTGAGGCTCAAAGTATAAATTCTGCTGCAACATGGCAGCTGCGCAGATGAGCAGATGTGACTCTGAAAGCAGGAGAACCAAGCAGGCTGTTCATGAAAGACAAACATTTAAGATAGTGGGAAAATTGTATCATTCATCAGGGAGGACTTCTGCCACTTGTCTCAAAGTTTGCATCATGGGTTTGCAGCTTTGGACAAATATGAGATCTCATCTCACCCTCTCGTCACCTGTTCACATATCCATGACACTCAACACTTTAGCTGTAATATTTTTATACATATACAGTCCTACGTCAGAGAGTATCTACTTTGTCCGTGCTAGAACACTGTCTCAAGAATGACTTAGAGGAATGAGTATTGGGACACTAGCAGTACTCTATTCTTTTCCAAAGTATGCATTTCATCTGAAACTTTTCAGTTCTGATTCCACCTAGCTTGCAAGATCTGGGAGTGCAGCTTTAAATAGTAAGAAAAATCATGAAATATGTATATGTGTGTGTTTTTTTCTACAGACTGGAAGTTAGCTAGAGAATAGTATTCTTTTTCTATATTAGAATTAAAAATGTTATTATATGAAGAAGACAAAAATTATACACCATCTAGCTACATTGAATTCAGTTCCTTGATGGTGTTTAACTATTTGTGCTTCTCCAGGAAACGTGGGGAGATTGTAGCTGATCATCTGCTCAGTCTGAAGCTTTAGGTGGGTACATGGCCTCCTCTGCTTCTACCAAAGCTGGGTGAGTGAGGGTAAACAACAGTGACACAGTGGATCCTGGGCGAAGCAAAGTGATGTCTAATGAGCGATCTCAAAGACCTGGCATCTCTGGAGAGCAGGGTGATCATTTGCCACTTGGAGTTTAAGAAAGTTTGAACCTTAGTTCCAGTTTAGACAGGACTTGAAAGTACTCAGCTACTCATGGACTTTGATTAGGTTTTTTTATTTAGATATGAGCTCATTTTTTCCAGGTTTTGTCTGTTGTATTTTATGGTTCCTTGTTAAATATGACCTCAAGTCTGATTGGAACTTTTAGGCAAGAGCAGAAGATGAATACTGATGATAAAAACAGTTAAATATATTAACCATTAAGCAAGGCATTTCATGTTTTTAAATAAATCTATTGAGAGAGATAAAAGGACAAAAATATTGAGTCCATTAGATATATATAAAGATTCTATTTTTAAATTCCCTTTTTTCCTCATTGGATGAGTTAGTACTATGGAGCAAATAGTCAGTGTCTGAGTCAGCCTCAGTGTTTTTACTGAGTAAAAGCTCTAAAGTTAGGTGTCTAGTCCTCAGCAAGTACAATGATTTTAAAGCAGTTACACTTAGTAAAATGGGAAGAGGTGAAGAATTATCTGAACTTTTGACCTAAGTATAGTTATTAAGGTTTTTTTAAAGATATTAGCTTGAATATTTGTACATTAGCAGGCTATATAATTTAACTAATTTTTTCCTAAATGTTTTTGGGTTAGTCTTCATTTTATCTCTTTTTAGCCTTTGTTGTGTGTTCTTGTTCTTTAGCTGTTTGATACTTAGTAATATTTCTGTGGAACTACACTGTGGTCATATCAACAGTGCCTGATCGAAATAGAGGAATTTTTATTTCCAAATGATTTTTTGGCAGATTAGGTTTCTGCATCACTTAATGTTTTGAGTATTCTTTTCAAAGAACAGGCACCAAGATTGAAGGAAGTATTCCAGTGTTGGTGTTATAAAGGGCATTTTGCATCTGCAGAAATAACACTTCTCCCTTATTTTTGTAACTAAAAATGGGTTCACTCTTTATGTCTTGACAGATTCTTAAAAGCTCATGCTGGATTGCTTTTCTGCCAAGATTCCAGAGCTATGTATGATCACCTCTCTGTGATAAGCCTCCCATTGGGGACACATCTCTTTTTATGGGGCTTCTGGTTTTGTTTGAATGGGCAAGCTTAATGCACAATTCAGTCTATTATATCCAGCTACCATGCCTTCCATGGTACATACTGTTGCATCTGATTTATCCTTTAACTGTATATTATTTATAATATTATGTATTATTGTATCATTATATAGTTACTATAGTCTATATTGCACATTAAATATTACCTAGTAAGAAATATACAGTGTTTTAGATATTGTGTGGTATGTAACTATATTATTAGATATTGTTATAACCCATATAAAATATTATTAATTCTACTTAATTGCAAATCAGGAATTAAAATTGTGTTGTTCCAACAGTTGCTCATTAAATAAATCCACCAGAATCACACACGTTTGAAATTGATTCCAAATGGCTATTCTTTCTTGAACTCTGCAAAACATTTCTTGTTTCACCTATTGTGGAGGTTTTACCCTGATTAAACGCCTGATGTCCAGCAAAAATCCTTCAAGGCCTTTTCCCCCCCCTTCTCACCTTCCAGCTGGAAGGGAAAAAAAAAACCCAGCTCGGAATTTATGGCAAGAGATAACTGAAAGAGGAGCTTTGATTAAGACCATGGGCAAAGCAGAACTTAGAATAATGCTTAAATTTATTACTAATGAACTAAAAACTAAAAATAAGAAATAGAAACAAG
>JAWWEE010000158.1:46262120-46331099 GCA_035221455.1 Xenops minutus | reverse complement strand
CTCTTTCTCCTCTTCTCCTCCTGCACTGACCTTGATGTCTGCGTTGTGATGTTGTTAACCCATGGCTGCCCCAATTCCAACTGCGCAACAACTTCTTAAATATCTTTTCACGCAGGGGCGTAACTTAATGGTTCAAAAGCTGGAAGTTTTCCTTGGAGCTGGCCCTCATTGGCTCTGCTCTGTAGTATGGAGGGAAACTTCCAGAGGCTTTCAACAGAAACCAATCTTAAACCCATGACACCTATGAAACCTGGAGATCCTTGTAGATTTCAGTAGATCTGTTCTAAGGGTCAGAAGATTAAGAACAAGTAGAAAACACGATTGATTTACACACAGGTCATTTTTATTGAAAGGGTGAATAGTTTTTCCTGAGTGAACCACAGCAAGAAGGTGTGAGAAGAGAAGCTGGAGGGGATAGTTGCACAAAAAAACCAATTCAAGATACTCCAGAAAACAAAGTAGAGCCTCAGAGGATCTTCTGTGGGGTTCTCATCAGAAGAGAAAGAAGGCAGAAGTAATTGAAAGAAGAGTCTGGGCATAATTTGCTCACTGAGAAGTATTCACAGAATCTGAAGAGTTACTCTACTCAATTGCCACTACTGGCACAATGGGATCAACCATCACATCAATGATAAAGAATTCAGTAAACAAAACTGGTTAAGAAAGAAGACAAAACTTGGCATGTCTAGGGTGTCCAAGACTATTTCCATTGTTCACAGAGAAGAAAGTCAGGGAAAGTACAGATCAATGGATAAGGTATATTGTAGGTAGAAAATAGGTCATCAAGAAGGAAGTGTATTTCAGTAACTGAGAGCAGTAATCAGGCAGCATGTTCTTAAAAAAAGGACAGTGTTTACTACAGAGAAGAAAAAACTGAAGGTAGTATGTTTTTTGTGCAGTTCTCCCCTCTGTTAGTAATTCATTTGTTGTCTACTTTTAGAAATAATTGAAAAAACCTGTACAGCATTTAGGTAAAGGGAAGTGCATTTCTATCTGACAAGTAATAAAATTTGGTGATAATTTAAATGCTTCCTGATGCTCTCCTACCTAGCTGAAACTTCTGACTGCTAGTACTCTGATAGCATGTCCTGTTTCAGGAAGCAAAACCAGGGGGATCTTCATAATTTTTCTGTTTTCTAAAGATCAGAGTGGATTTTCTCAACATTTAAGTTTTTAAAGAAGTGAAATTAATATACACATTAGTAACAAAACAGCTGTGAAGCTCTGCAGGAATCTCATCAATGAGGAAGCAAGCAGGATGAGCAGAAGGAACCAGCTGGTTAATCAGAAGAGAAGGCAGCTTGTTGAAGAAGCTGTCGTCCCTGAATCTTCAATTGGTGGGTCATTTTGTCCTCGGCAGGGACTCCTTGCATTAAGTGTAATTTTTACTCTCTGCTCAATCAGTATGACAGCCTGGGTTCTAAATGCAGTGAGGGTCTTGGCCCTGATTTAAATTATTCCCTGATAATTTATTTAAAAATATCAAATAAATGTAAAAGCAGTAAAATGAGGATTTAAATGATATAATCAATTTTTAACTCTGGGTGTAAACTTTATTCTTAAACTGTTGAGATTATACACCCGTTATAAATTTCTGCAGTCTCTAGCAATTGTTTTCATGTTATTTGGTGGTAGCCTTTTTCTGAATAATTTTTCAGTCATGAGTTTCTCACAATTCAAACTGTGAAATACAATATTTCAGGTCTATATCATCACTGTATAGTTTAAAGAATATTCAAGTGATATTTCTGTTTACTCTCTGGAATTATATTGTAATAATATGGAGTATTTTTCATAGTCTGTTTGCTTTACAGGCTGCTACTTTGAAAGCCTGAGAAAATGTTTTCTTTTAATTGCTGTTTCCATAAGGAATTTACATAGGAGGTTAAAAAATCAATAACTTTTTCAAGTTAATATTACTTATTTTAATAAAAAGTCAGCAAAGCAGTCATCTTTGATTCATGACAGGCAGAAAACATGTTATACTAGAGTATTTTGGCATTGTTCAAGTCACAAGAAATAAGTTAAAACAAGGACCAACAGAATAAGAGCCAAGTATCATCTGCCTTTAAAGCTCTGCATCAAGGAGGGTTGGGAGAGCATTGTAGCAAGTTGGTCTATAGAGCAAATGAACATTCAAGAAAAGGATGTCAGTAACAGGGTTAAATAGAATTTGCACACAGTAGATAAAACATGATTTGGAAAATTTTATCACTGGACCACATAGAGTGGATGATAAAGTTTTAACAGGAAAGATGATTCCCTTGGAAATTGAATCCAGATTTTTCTGACTGAGGCAGAGGAAAGATCACAGAATATGCTGAATCAGAAGGGACCCACAAATCCAACCTGTGGCATTGCTTTCCAGCATCTCATTGCCCAGTCTTTCTGTACATCCTGGATGCCAGGTACCAAAGATGGACAGAGGAGAGAGAATAAGATGGAAAACAACTCGTAGGTTGAGATAAGGCAGTTTACTAAAGCAAAAGCAGAAGCTTGTGTGGACAAAAGCAAAGCAGAAGGTAATAAGATTTATTCTCTACTTCCCATCAGCAGTGATGGCTGGTCACATCCCAGGAAGCAGGACTTCAGCACGTGTAATGGTTTCTGAACAGGCAGCAATTGGAAACAATGAATCCCCACCTTCCTGCTCCTTTCCTTGGCTTTTATATCTGAGCTGACACTGTATGGTATGGGATATCCCTTTGATTAGTTTGGGTCAGTTGTCCTACTTGTGCCCTCCCAGAATCTTGTCCTCAGCTGGGAAAGGAATGTTATGGTACAGATGGTGTGCTCCACAGTAGCCAAAACACTGGTGTGCTGGTGTGTTATTAATGTCCTTCTAGCCACCAATGCAAAGCACAGCATTGTGAGGGTTGCTATGGAGAGATGAACTCCATCTCAGCCAGACCCAATACAACCAGACTGCTCAATACCCCATCCAACAGGACCCTGAACACATCCAGAGATGGGACATGTACAGCTTCTCTGGGCAATCTGTTCCAGTGTCTAACCACCCTCATGGTAAAGAATTTCTTCCATATATCTAACCTAAATTTCACCTCTTTCAGTTTGAACCCACTGCTCACTGTCCTATCACTACACTTCCTGACAAAGAATCCCTCTGGTTTCCTTGTAGGCCCCCTTCAGACACTGGAAGGTTGTTATGACCTTTTCTTCTCCAAGCTGAACAGTCCCAACTTTCTCAGCCTGCCTTCATAGGAGAGGTGCTCCAGTCCTCTTATCAACCTCATCTGGACTTGCTCCAGCAGTTTCATGTCTTTCTTATGTTGGAGGCACCAGGACCAGAAATACTCGTAAAAAGAACTCCAGGCCTAAACCATCCATAGCCATAAATCCTGCTGGCCTCTCCTGTCTAAGATACAGCATTTGAAATGTAGAAAATATTTAATGAGACAATAAATGTACTGTGAGAGCAGCAAGGCAGTATTGCTGAATGTCTCCCAGTACTCAAAAGCAGTTCAGATACAATCCAGAATGTTAATTCAGGAAGCTGCACTCCTTAGCACTTCTCTGAAATAATAAAGAAAGTGCAAAACTTCTTTTTAGTCACAGGATACATCTAAATAATGAGATAGCAGGGAACTTGGTACATATAGATTTTGGAGACTTATGACAGAAATTTTTATGAATGCCTAATCTAATTTGCATGACTACAATAAATAGGGAAAACCCACTGCTATTCACTGTATGTCCTAAAACCAGGGAAATGTAAATTGCAGAGAAATCATCATTTGAAGACCCAGACTTGTGTGCCTGGCATGCTTCTGTCTCTGATTCAGGAGGATGGTATATAAAATTGCTGAATCTTTCAATGTGGAAGAAAGAATATGGACAATTAAAAAATCACTGTAGTTCATGGACTACTATAGAATTAATTTATTTACACATATGGTATATATCTTCTTTGTATCTTCATCTGCTCTAAGAAAATGGTTTTTATATAGCAATGCATAAAAGGTCCTGTATCCCTTCACATGTAGGGATTTCATAAATTGCACTGTGTGTACAAAGTAGGGGCCTCTGCAACTTTTCATATCTCAGTTAACTAGAAACTAAAAGTTTTTGGAAACAAGCATATTAAACTCCTCATATTTCAAACTTCATGATTTGTAAAGAGAAGGTAGTAATTTTTTATTTAGTTATGGTAACTATTAATGCTGTTTTACCCAAATTTAAATGTATCATTAATGTTTTTAAGTCATATATTAGGTAAGAATTTATTTGGAAAGTCAAGTAACCATTTCAATCACTTTTAAAGAAACAGTGTTTTAGTTTTGATTTTGGTTTTTTTGAGCAGCAACCAAAGTGAACCCCTATTCACATAGAAATGCTGTGAGAAGGAACCTTGATGTTTTCATTCTCAGTGGTACGTCCCGTATGTTATATTTATCTTCCTGTATTTAATTTATGTGATATATGACATTTTCTCCTCCCTGATCTCTATGAAAACTTCTGCCTGCATAAAATAGATTAAATGAAAACTTCCTTCTCAAGCGTTAACTTCAGTTCCTTCAAAGTCAAAGTGAGAACCATCTGTCTTTAGTAGTATAATTAATGATCTCTAAGGATGTTTGCATAGTGGAGAAATCTAAGACTTAAGTTGCCTTCTTCACTTGTAAATATCTGGTGTATGGCCATGGCATCAGAGGTCTGTGCACAGTCTAGTTTTCTTGGTTCTTATTCAGCTTTTGAGACTTGTCCTACTGAGTTAACCTGTTGAAAGGCAATTCAATGGCCATCTCTGCTGGCTTTGCAGTGCATTCATAGCTCTGCTTTTTAAATAATAGAAATAATTGCTTGATTCTCTGATTAGCAATTAGATACTGAACTATCTGGATAAATAGGGTAGAATTACAATGTTCAGAGTATATTTTTGCATGGTTTTTACTGACAAGGATTTATGAAAAAATACATATTAATCTGATAGATACAGTATATTTCTAACTGCATGACTACTTTAGGAGGTAGTGCCTATGAGAGAGCCTTTCCATAGAAAAGGAATTCTGTATTTGTGTTTTTATTTCAAGAACTGCAAATCTGACTGTTTGTAAGTTATGTGGGGATAGCTGGGATAAAGCTTAAGTGACTAATGAATAGATACAGCTATATATAAATATATATATATAAAAGGCTACGCTGTGTTTGCATGTGGATTCCTTTCTAATAAGTACTTATTTCAGTGAATTAATAAACAAGAAACTTTAAAAGGGCAACTTATATTAAACATTAGTTTTTTAGGTTATTCATTTACTCAGATTTATGGTTAAAATATTCCTGTCAGAAGTGCCACTTATCTAATCCAGTTTCCTATGAAAATACACTTAGGTGATTTTGGAAGACTTCAATTACCTAATTCTATAAGCGAATAATTTATATCTCACAGTCAGTAACTTGTGATGCTGATTATTACTCAGTTTTCAGTGAAAGATCAGACGGCCTACCCGAGGCACTACATACCTTGAAATATCTCTCTATATATTTTACTAAGAGTGTTAAATAAATAGCGACCTGTGAAATAAAGATCAATATGCTGTGACATAGCATTTTCATAATCACAAGGATGAATTTATCATTTACTTCAGCTAGATGAAAATAAAACTATAACACTCCAAGGCCATCTCACCTTCAAATTGCTTTTGGCAAAATTCCAGAAATCCAGAACTTTTAAATAAATGTATTGTTTCTTCAGATTACAACAGCTAAGTACTTACCAGTTTATTTGTCATCTACTTATCTCCCAACATATCTTGATAATCTCTGCTGAAAGGCTGTTCAGAAGTGATTCTTAATTCAAAGAGTCAGTTACTAGGTTTCAGGGTGTTGAACAAACACCATGTAAAGTTGAGGGCCGGTTTTCATGAGCAGCTTCCAAACATTAAAGATGTGATTTATGCCTGGAATTCAAATGTTTTGGGTGAAATCCTTGCCTTCTGAAAATTAATGGCAAAACTCCCACTAACTTCAGTTTAGCCAGATTATCAGCACTAACTTCTAACATACTCATAAAGTAATCTTCTGGAATTAAATTCTGAGAATCCATCATAATGTTAAAAAAGTAGATTTTGCTATTTTGTTATTATACATTCTCTCAGGTATTTAAATCTGCACATTTTCTTTTAATGAAATTAATTACTTGCAAATAGAATATATTATAGTGATCATTACTGTCATTAAAATAGGGTGATTTTGTTAAAAAATTCTTCAGTGATTGATTTTTAAACACAGATTCCTTTTATGCACCCTTTGATACACAGAGTCACTGAGAAGGGTACTTCAGTTATAAGGAGCATCAAATGACTTCCAGGGTCAAAACAAAGACGAGGTGGTACTTCATCATAGAGCAAGTGTTCAGCCTGTGGGCTTCACATCAGTTCAGTAAGCTGCTAGACAAATCCATGCAATAAATACATATCATAAATAATTACATGCAGACATACATCTGTGGTTTAGGAAAATCCTGAATGTAGAGAGAATGCACCAAGGAAAGGTAAACAAAGAAGTGTCACTTCCTGTCTTCCTTGATAAGTTACCTCATAGCTCATCAACGTCATTTAAAAAACCCCACCTTATTTAAGTTCAAAATTTTTCTAGCTTTGCCTTCAATTTGTGCCCATCCACATGCCATTCCTTGTAAGTGTAAAAAGGTATTTACTATTCAAAATATATTATCCATGGAAATACGTATGGTCTTGATTTGATTGGATCAGTTCTCTGATCTATTTTTTTTAAACAGAGTATTTAAATGTCTTCTCACAAAGCATGTTTTTGAGAACTTGTATAGTAACTGTAATTATTTTTTCAAGTCTTTTATGTTCCTCAGTATCCTTTCTGAAGTGCAGGCACCACAAAGTAGACACAGTATTTCCTTCCTAATTTTGCTAACACCGTAATATGAAATAAAATCAGTGTTGTATTTGGCTTAGGTATTACCCTGTTTATATATTCAAGGATCATATTCACCTTCTTAGGCAAAGCATTGCTGTAGAAGATTATATTCATTTGATTGATTTCTAAGACTCCTCAGCCATTTTAGTTCCTGCCTTTTAGGACATCTCCATCTTGTAATTGTGACCTGCATTCATCCTTCACTGGTCCATAAGGTTGCATTATGCTATATGGTGTTTGAAGGGATATTTTTCACCAAGAAACTGTGTGAATGGTCTATCTCCAGATATCATTTTGTCTCTAAAGAGTGATCACTGTCTCAAACTTGTCCTTACCTGTAAAGCAATAGAATGTCATCATGTTTTAGTCTTAAAGTTAGAGTGAACCATGAGCTAAAGGAATTTAATTTAAATATTTCCATAAGGTCAGGCTGTCATTTCGCATGTTTATGGCCATGTAAGGTTCATCACTGACCCATGAGGCTTGAACTCTGTATGACCAAGTCTACTTCACAAGAGGTTAATCATTCATTGGTAGCAAAATTAAGCACTAGTACGGATTGTTTATTCCCAAGAGACGAGTCTTACCAAACAATGTTAAAAGTTACAAAAAGGTGGGAAATTGGTAGTCAGAGATTCTTGAAATAGATGAAGATTAATAACGTTTGTTGGAGAATAATAAAATTTTAATTTGAGTAGTACTTCTTCAGGGAAAGGTGAAACACACAGTACAAACTGAGACCTTCTTTTGTGAAGACAAAATTAAAGATGTAGTATTTTTTCATAGCCATTGATGTCTTGAAAGCTGGAAAATCTTGAGAAGCTGCTTACAACTGAGTTAAGGAGAGGCAGATGTAAGCAGTTTTCTGTTTCCTCTTATCAGTCTTTGTAACATTTGTAACTGAATATCTGCGTTTGAATCTGTTGTAAATAAATTATTTTCTTTTACATTTACTAGGTTTTTCTCAAGAGTGTGTTTAGAATAAGTGTCACACAGGACATTCTATCCCTTTGTGTCAGGCTTTCTTTAAAACTGAATTACCAAATAGCTTCTTCAGTGTATAGAATCTCTTTGAAATTTCCAGAGCATTCAAAGGATAATAAAATGTGTCTCTGCTAAACAGTGTGGATTATTTTGGAATTTTCAATTTCGTCTATGTAGAAGTTGCATCCCATTTTTCATGCTGCAAGATGGCAGGCATGCTACCATTGAATACTAATGGTGATGGCAAAGTTTGCAGCACTATAATTCCTGCAATCTTTGTGTCATCTGTAATTACTATCAGTAACAATAATCAATTTTTTTCCAGATTATGAATAAAACTGTAGCCTGGATATTGGTATAAACCAATCAAGTATTTTTCTAGATGATGAGTGAGTGTTGAGATCTAAAAATTAATCAGTTTTTCTAATTACTTAACTTTTGTATAACTGTATTTCTACTAAGAAAGCTATGGAGAACTAAGACAAATACTTTACAGAACACCATTAATACCATTTTGGAAGCCTAATTTACCACTGCATCAAATAATTTTGCAAAGTGCATTTGATAAAACTTATGTATGTTAATGGCATTAACTGAATTGCTGTCTTCTATCAGTTTCTGTCTTGGAAATATATATTAACAGCTTTTGCTCTTCAGAGGGCTTTTTTGACTATTAGAATGTTCACTTTAGCATATAATAACATAATTATTCCCTTATTTTTCTTACAGTCACAAGGAATACGTCTTCTGTTATCATAATATTTGTTTCAACATAAGCTGTCTGCAACATGTGAAAGGCCATGGGGCAATTTGGGAAGTTTTAAGTGTAAGCTTGCCCTTTCTTAAGACCCAGAGGTCTTGGGTTGCGTGTTGTATTATGAAACTTCGAGGATCTCTGCCTCAGGTGATTGAATTTGGGGAATTAGGCATGAGGTGTAAGAACCAAATTAGTGCTAAAAGTGCTAATTTGCACAGGTCATATTGTAATTAACATTTACCTCCTGTTGAATATACATAATGATACTTGTTCTTTTTAAAAAGCTGGTCTCCTCATATAAATGTACTATGCAAAAAGCATTTTTTACTTCATTAATTCTTTGTACAGTATTCAAGTGGTAGGAATCTTGAGCTCTTCAAAGAAAATATTGGTGTTGGATATCTACGGCTACATATAATGTCTGTTTTACAAAGTCTTTTGGGTTTTAAATACCAAATCTCTTCTCTTACAGAGCAGTCGATCAGGATTCTGATGGCTGTATCAACTTCAAAGAGTTTGAATCAGCAATGAAGTACGGACAAGATGAAGTATCACCAGTGTACTTTGCCTAAGGAATATTCTCTGGTAAAAAGACAAAGTGAAAACTTCAGATCTCAAGATATTTAAAAATCAATGAAACTTCATTTGTTTCAGCCAGCATTTAAGAACTTTGACTGTAAGTGTAACTCTGAAGAACAACCTTTGAAGATTTACTGTTGACAAGTTGGGTGTATTAATTTACATGTGTATGTGTGTGTAGAATGCTTAAAATATTTGAAATCTCAATTGATTCCCAATCACCCTAGTTAGGAACTGCAACTCTGTACTTTTCTTTCTGACTTAACAGATGAAAAAGGAGCCATTCTGATTTCTAGTTTCTGTGAAATTTATTTGTTCGCTTTTTCAACAGCCCTTTGTTGACAGATGAAAAGATCCCACATGTATAGAAACATACAGATCAAATTTATGGCAGAAAACACCTAATTTTATTTTTTTTTTGTTGATTGTTTTTTTAAATCAGTAATATATTTGTGTGTCCTTCACTGTTTTACGTTCATATATTGTTCTTTTTTATATAGTACACATTGCTTTTAATTTAAGGTTATTGGTTAATTAGATAAATTATTTAGTTCTGCACAATTATTCAGAACTGTGCATGTAAGAAAATAAGCATAAATACTTAGCGCTTTTTTTTTAACATTTTTTTTTTAATGAAGATAAGAATAAATCTTTTAAATATGCATCATAGACCTCAGTCTTGCAGGCTGAAAATTCTGTGTATTCAAACCTTTAGATGACTTTTAGGGAAGAATTTGGAGATGTATATATATATATATATATATATATACACACACACACACTACACTTTAGCAAGATCAGATAATTCCCCAAGAGTTGAGGAAATGTATGAGGTAGAATCCGTGATTGCCTATGAATCTGTCTACTCCGCTCTCTCTCTTGCTCTCTCTTATCCAGCAACTGGGAGATGTTCTTACGTGCTGCAACTTTACATCCATCCATCCATCCATCCATCCATCCATCCATCCATCCATCCATCCATCCAAGCTGCGCTATAGTGAGATAAATCTTTCTTATTCATTTTTTTATCCATGATCACTTACTTCCTACTCTCTTCGTGTGTTCAAATTAATAGGAACAGAAAATATGGGCTTCATTACTGGCACTGTCTCTGATCATATGGCCCACTCCATTGCTTCATTTCTGTTTACCTGCCAGTTGTTAAGTTGCTTGGAGTAGAGATTTCTTTTGAAACTCTCTAGAAGCAATCCCCTCCTCAAAAGAGCTTAGAGACTGTTAGTACGTAATTAATACTGCTGTAAATGAATAACAAAATAGCAAATAATAATAATGTTCAGTAAAAGGAAGAGAGTACCAATTCTACCCTTAAGTCAAGAGTCTCCAACTTCTTTGAAATTTTACTGAGGCCTTCCGGAGTACAATTTACAGGTGAAGTATTCATAAAATTATGCTTATGTTTTCTGTTCCCATTGCATTTATGTATCTCAATAGGTATAGACAAAGTGAAATCTTTCTCTTTTTTAATTCAAAAGCAGATAATTTATAAATAATGGGGGCAAGTTAGAGATACTGAGTATATCAGCAGATATACCTGATGCTGTATATAAGAACTGGGTATCTGTTAGAAGAAATGAGCTGTAGTATAAATAGCATAATTTATGTGCTAATCAGTGGGAGAAAACTGGTGTTATCTTTGAAAGGTGATGGTAAGACATGCTAGTAGATTGGAGCTTTGCTTTAGAAATGCCATTTCCCAATAGATGAATATTTTCGTAAGAGAGTCATCACCATGGATGTTAATTAGAAATATCATCACATGATCTTCTGAGATGCAGGAGATTGAATTATTATCCCACAGGGACAGTTGCTACAGGTCTAGACATAGTCATAAAGAAATGTATGGTGGTTTCCTCTGTTATTACTTAGACTGTATTTTTTTGATCAGTAGACCTCAGTTTTTATGGTGCCCCAATTCTGTACTCTCCCCAAACACTGAATTCATGCAGTTATTTTATCATTATTTATTATTTTACATATTTAAAAAATAATTATTTAGTTCACAAGACTCAGTTAAAAACTCTATGGCCTCTCGTTTATATTTCTTGTCTAGCTGTGATTTGTTGTCTAAATAGCTGACATTATACATGCTATATTGTACAAGTATGTTTTTCTGTTAAGCATTGTAACAGAGAGAATGATCTTAGTATGCTTTTAATATTAAGAAAACTATATGTCTTGTATATATGGCAAGGAAGTCTAGAGAGGAAAGTGCTCTTATTTCCTTTGTTTCCATATATTCTCAATCCTCATTTTCTCAAGGACTTGAAAAGTTGCTATGAACTTGAAATACTGACTCAAAAATTGCATAAATTCCAGGAGAGACCAATGAATTGTTTTTACCATGTTGGAATTCTTTTAGAGAAGAACAGGTCTGTATTAAAAGATGATAAGTATTCTCATTTCTCCTCCCATGGAGACTGTCAAAAAGCAACTGTAGATGACCACAGTGGAGTGGAACTGAGTAGGCCATGGTGACATTCTTCCTACTGAATACTTGAATTGAAATTAATCACTATCTAGTGCTTATCTGGGTTTTGGCTAGCAAACTGCAGAGGCATTTCAGCCATGGCTGAAAACTGGTCAAATTAGGAATGACATGTATTAGGTGAGTTAAGTGGTGGCCTATTCTCAGTAATGGTTTGGGCAACAACAAAAGCAATAGCTACCCAGCTATTGGGTGAAAGAGGCTACATGTTCCTCATTTTTTGTGTTTTCTACTGCAGGTGTAAGAGCTTATCATCAAAGGTTGACATGGAAGGATTGGCAGAGCTAAGAGCTTAGCCTTAGCTTACAGGCTCTGACTCTGACAATTCACCTTAACTCCAGAGTGACATAAAATGGTACTATCCATGTATTAAGCAGGTTACATTCTTATCTGCAACATTTCCAAGTATGTAAGGACAGGAATTATATGAATGATAAGAGCTCTGATAAGACATTTGTGCTTTTTTTTTCAATGTCTACCATCTTTGGCTCAACCCTTGGAGCTGAATTGTGGCTGAACCCTCAGAACTGAAAAGAAAATGAGTTGCAGTAGCTAAAGAACCATAGCTCTCTAACAAATACTTATTCATGTATCCTATGGAACAGAGTAGAGGCGGATCTTCAGGATCTATTTACCAGAATGTTACACTATCTTTTCCAAGTTAATGAGCACATTTGCTTTCTGATTGTGTAAAGTTTTTCTTTTCTTTTTTTTCCCTGACACCTCAATTACTTAACAAAAAGAATTTCCTTGTTAAAAATATCTATTAAAGGAATATATAATTTTCAAGTGGGTGATAATCTGTCTGAATTATTTGCAAATGGATCCTTTATACGTTGAGCCAATTCCCACCATTTTATAGCAAATACATTATATAACCATAAGTGCTCTCAAAGTATATTTGTTTTGTTCCCCTGGGGCTTCTGTAATTCACTATAACTGTTGAAATCTAGTAATCTGTAATTTTCTTTTAAAGGATTTGGGTGGTTTATACATTTTACCGAGGTCTGTACTTACAGCAAAAAGGGCAACAGTTTTAAATTGAAAGAGGGTTGGTTTAGTTTGGACAAGTTGCTCTGAAAAGCTGTGGATGCTCCATCACTGGAAGCCTTCAAGGTCAGGCAGAATGGGACTTTCAGCAACGTATCCTGTGAAAGATGTCCCTGCTTATAGCAGGGGAGGTGGACTAGATGACCTTTATATATCCTTTCCAACCTAGCCCATTCTATGATTCTATTACTTTATTGATTGAATGAGTGGTTATAAAATTATGGACTTTGGGTAACATGACATTCCTGATGATCTGCACAGCGTAGTATACTGAAATCTGGAGGAATTTTTTACTGAAAAAGAATTCAGACAGTTAAGCCCAATATCAAGATTGTCCTTGCTTTGAGGTTGCGGTTTTGTGGTTTTGTTTTTTTCTTTTTTTCTTTTTTTTTTTACTTTTTTTTTTCTTTTCCAGAAGTATAAAAATAAATAATGATGTGCAGTACATCATAGAATATGCAATATGCCCCTATAAGGTTCCGAAAATAAAACTTAGTGTAAAGATAGTACATTAAGCTTGTGGCAGTGTTACTGTGTCTTCTATCTTTAATCAGCTGTGTGGGTGGTGGCTGACTAGTCAGAGTAACTAGCTGACACACAAAATGTCACAGTTCAAAGAACAGCTTTGGCATGACTCTCATTTACTATAATATATCAGCTTTACACCTCTCTGGCAGTGAAATGCAGTCTTAAAATCAGGATGAATTACAGCTGCATTCCTGCTTTGATTCCTTAACACTGCTCTTTGGGAAGGCTGCCCAAATGTAAAAAGGAGTCAGACCTGTTTGTATAATATTTCTGTGTAGAGATTGCCGGTACCAATTTGAGAAAATACATTGTACCATTGTCTATAAGAAATGCTAATAACAAGTGGGGATTTTAATCGTAGTTATTTAAAGGTCTATATCTGAGACTCTTATTTTCAAGAAATAAAAAAATAGTGGTGAATTTTAAAAGAGTTGGACATGCAGCAACATTTTGGCTCAAAGCAGTGCAGTTCTGAAGTGAATCTCCTGATCTTTCCCCCTTTCTGTGTATTGGTTCAGTTTGCAGTCATTATGGTGCATGCAAATCAAGGTTCATTTTGGAAGAAAATAAACTAGAAGACTGTTCTGGTGTCGCATGAAACATCCATCAATATTTAATGGAGACATGAGTATAAGTGATGGTTATGTTGCACCATCATAAAATTGTCCAAGTCTTCCAGCATATGTCAAGCAGTCCAGTTGACCATCAGTAGCAAGGTATCCCATTTTCCATGTCTGGTTTTTCACTTGAAAGAAAAGCCAGTGTCACTGCCATCGCAGTATCCTCTTGAATTTGTTTCCATGGCTCAAGGCTTTCCTTAGTCCCTCCCATGGGACTTTTGAATGTTGATCAAGCTTAGAGTGGGGGAAGAGTTTGGCAACCAGCATCATGCTGCCAGCCAGCCATGACCAGGAAGAGAAATAAAGCTGGTTTTCAGTTTGAGACATCAATGAGACAGGGGAGTGACATGCTACTGTCTTCTGCATGAGACAGACAAAAGGATGACTTGGAGTTTCCTAGCGTGGAGGATCCTGTGAATAAGAAAGTCACAGTTCTATAGCTTCTCTTCAAGTTATAGCTTCTCTTCAGGCTATAGCTTCTGTTCAGACAATATTGAACAAAATATGTCATGAGAACATTTAATCTAGTGATTCAGCACCAATGGCATCATAAACATACAATTATACAATCATAGAATGGCTTGGGTTGGAAGGGACCTTAAAGATCCTCTAGTTCCAATAGCCCTGCCATGGGCAGGGACACCTTTCACTAGACACAGAGGTTCACACCTTTCACACAAGTTGCTCTAAGCTCCATCCAACCCAGCCTTGAACACTTCCAGGCATCACAGCTTCTCCGGGCAACCTGTTCCAGTGCCTCACCATCCTCACAGTAAAAAATGTCTCCCTAATATCTAATCGAAACCTACTCTCAGTTTGTAGTAATTTCCCCTTGTCCTATCACTACATTCTCTTGTAAAAAGTCTTTCCTGTAGGATCTCTTCAGCTACTGGAAGGCTGTAATTAGGTCACTTCAAAGCCTTCTCTTTTCCAGACTAAGCTAACCCAATTCTCTTAGCCTTTCCTACTAAACTGCTGTTTTTGCACTGAAATATCTGCTAATGTAGAGTTGGTCAGTGTTTAAAATTACTTTAATGCCCATGCTGTGGTGAGCATCTCAGCCTGTCAGACGAAATCTCTCAGCGACAGCAAGGAGAAGTCTTTCTATGTGTGCCTCAGTCAAATTTGCATTTATTTATATAATTCTGATAAAGAGTCATTCTAATTTAAATAAATTTAATATGTAAGGTGAAAATTTTGGGGTTTTTACCATTGGCTTTACTAAATACAAGAAAATGTTGAATAATGTAGATAAAGATGGCTTAGAAAATAAGACACCTGCAATAATACATCTTGGGATGAGTTGCTGTGTTAAAAGACCTGAGACAGGTCTACTGAGAAAAGCCTAGTAGCCGCAGAACATTTATGTTAGAGAGGGAAAAACTTTGAAATTCTTAATTTTTCTTGGAGAAGAAAGCTGTGATAGATGTTAAATAATTGTGAAATATTCAGTGACATATTGAGATGTAACAGATGCTATTGAATCATGTTATAGCCAAACATTGTACTAATTTTGTAAGTGTCATATATTTGTTAGCATTCCTTTTTCTTGCTAAGGGCAATCTTGAGAGTTAGTAACATGAAATCTAGTGATAAAAGAGTACAAATAACAAGTCATTTGAAGTTCTACTTGCCCACTCTGTTGGGAAAGCAGCATACAAACACATGTATCTGTAGAAGTGGAATTATATGAAATTCTGAATTTTGACAGCATTGTCTTGAAAGAGAGAAGCCCTGTTTCAGAACTGATATTCTGTGCCAAAAGAAAGGACTACAAATATCCTAGATTTTTCAAATCCCCAGTTGGAAGACCCGATAAGCTAGCATATATATTAGCAGCAGGTTTTAAGCTTGCTTTCTTTTTCTGAGAGGGTCTTGATTTGAATCAAGAATTTAATCAAATGTTTTGGGGGCAGGGGGGGGTGCTATTTATTCTTTTTGTAGTTGGCTTTGTGAAATGAGCATTTTTATTGGTTATTTTAATGCTGCCCTGAAGTCAGACCTGCAAGGACAATTACAGAACAGTGCAGATAATGGAGCCCAAAAGTCCTTTCTGGACAGAGACAGAATTTCACCACATAAAAGGTAAGAAGCCGAAATTTAAGCTAAATGCAAGGAAATTGTAACTGCAGTAAAAGGCAGACACAGGATCCACCTCTTCCAGTGTCCAGTGTCTGACAGCTGGCAGTAGTGATGATGTAGCAATAGGGGTGTAGAACAGTGATGCTTCCCTACCACGCTGTCTGTGTCCAGCAGCCAGAGGTTTACAACTCCCTGGTATTACGTCCCATACTATAGAAGCCTGTCCTGAATCACATTTGCTCCTTTCCCCGTGCGTTTTTTTTTTTTTTCAGTCCTACTACAGTCTTTTTGAGATGATCAGAACCATGCTCACTATTGAAGCTGTTGAAATAACTGTGGCTTTATATAGCAGCATAATACTGTTTCCCATTTTATGTTCTGTAGCTTTCATAATAAGATTTGAAGATTCAGTAGTCAAATGGATGTTCAGGTGATTCAGAAATGATGTTAGGAAGCAGTTAGGTTTCTCTTTATTTTTGCTATGAACTTAATTCATACATGACATATAATTTTATATCTAAAAAATACATACATATATATGATAGATATAAATAAGAATATAAAATTAGAAGACAGACTGTTTAGAGTAGTCAAGCACCTAAATAAATAGGAAGGCTGCTCTTGTGATAAGCAAAATGATTGAGACATGTAAGTGCTAGCTTGTACTGGAATCTAATTGTTCATTCACTAACTACATACATGGCTTTGAAAATCCTGCAGGATTTAGCCTCCATTTTTTAAAAAAAATAGGTATTTCGTATGAATAAATAGGAAGACAGAGAATTTTAAAAGTCACACATCTATCATAGACAGCCTCAGTCATTTAGTTCACCGACAACATGAGGTAGATCCTTGGACTGGTACTTGACCACTGATGAATTTATCCACTGCAGGGCAATATAATGCAAAATGTTGCCTAGAAACAGAGTTTGGGTTCTGTGCTCTGCTGCACTGCTTGGAATCGTGGAGGAGTCCTCCTTGGCATTTGCTGAAAGCCCTCTGCAATGATCTCCCATGCTTGATCAGCCTTAGTAGGCAAGAAGCTTTCAAATCTTTATGCA
Organism: Xenops minutus; assembly: GCA_035221455.1. Lineage (NCBI taxonomy): Eukaryota > Metazoa > Chordata > Aves > Passeriformes > Furnariidae > Xenops > Xenops minutus. The sequence continues at coordinate 46,314,023 of JAWWEE010000158.1, read as the reverse complement.
GTGCCACAACCTGGATGTATTATGATCAGACAGAGACTACTTCATAGGGAGATTTGCTCTGTTCACAATGATCCATGAGAACAGCTGCAGATTTCTAAACTTAGCAAATAACCTAAATTTACTGGAGCTTAAGAAAAGTGAGTAATCCATATTTATTTAAAAATTATTTAATACTGAAACTTATTAGGTGCCTTTGAAAAAGACTGGTCAGAAACTATGTTTACATTGTTGCCATGATCATAATATTTTGCTCCTAATTGTGAAAGCTGTCACAATCTACAAGTTGGGATTATATGTTAAAATTTAGATCAGTAAAAGACAAATTCTTAGACATACAGAATTGAGGGCTGTAAGTCAAGGGTGAGAAATCATGTTGGATCTCTATTTGAGACCTGGTCATGGCAAAAAGAACAGCAGGATCATAAAGAAAATATTTGTAGCTCTCTGATTTGTACCAGTTCTCCATTGCAGTGATTCATCATTGCAGTTCTTTGTTCTCTATGGCAGTTCTCTAACTAGAGTATGGAATAAAAAAAATTTAGGAATGGTGTACATAGGCCAAGGGACATAAAGAAATTCAGGCACCTTTGTCCTACTGAAATAATAGAACTTCAAAAATGCCCTATGGGATCAGGTCTGTGTCCATCTAGTTCAATAGCCTGCCTCCAACTGTGCTTGTGGGAAACACTATTTGGAAAGGGCACGGAAACCTTGGTGCTACCTACAGTTCAGTCTCCTCATACTGCCCCAGCAGCCATAGTCACCAGATTAAGAAACCTGGAGGGCACTCTGCTAGTCCTAAAGACTTATGAGGGAAAAACCCCAGACATTTACTTTTACAAGAACTGCTAAACACAGGCTAAGTTAAACTTGCAATGGCTTGGACCCTTCCAATCACAGTTGAAAAAACAACTCAGACTCTCTCATAAGAAAATGTAAACAGTCAAAGACTTTCAAAGTATATTTATGATCTTTTATGTAGATATGTCATTCAGTGTTCTTTTACAGCATGCTCCTTTCTTCTAGAAAGCATATAAATGAGATTATATTTTAACTGCTAATTAATAATTTTCCACACCCTTCTGACAACAGAGGAAATTCTTCAGTGTCAGCTTTGCTTTCCCTTACACCTACTTTCTTTTAAATGACTTTTATCAAGCTTTCAGCAAAGCTATAGCTCTTAACAGGGGCCTTGATATCAAAGATGAGAAGATACAAAGATGGACTTGCACACAGAAATCCTTCAGTTATATTTTACTTCAAAACTTCTATCTATTTGGGCTGAAAATGAAAAAAATATTTCTTCTCAATAATATATCTTTGTATTTCACAAAATGTTCCTGATGTTGTTTGTGTATTGTAGCAAGTGTTTAAATGTGGTAAAAAATGAGCTGTCCACATAATTATTTGCAGGTCTTCATTAATCTACAAACTAACACAATCATTAAATAACATATTTATAAAAAAAGAACACAGATTTGAGTCTTTTAGAAAACCATTCAGAAAAGATTCCCCATAAACTCATAAATGCAGGTGTTCTTGAACACTTGAAGCCCTTTATGGTAGGCTGTGTTGCTGTTATATAGTAATTTCAAAAAACAAGTTTTATTTAGTATATAGTCAAATCTCTCACAGAGGCTGTCATATCAAGGCACATTAACTGTTGAACTGGGTGATCTTAAAGGTCTTTTCCAATGTGAGTGCTACCATGATTCTAAGATTAATACACCAGACTTGTAATTCCACAGGAAAATCATATAAAGCTTATTTAACAAGGTCTGATTTTAAAAAATGTGTTGATTGACGTAAGTAATGTACCATTCTGTAAGTTCTTATTGAGTCTGTGTCCTGCTTTCAGCTAGGACAGGGTTAATTTTTGCAGCTGGGAGGGGGAATGGCTGGGACCTGGAGGTTACTCTGTACCACCTCACGAGGAATGAGGAAAGGGATCTCTTGCAGGGTAGTGATTTGTGTGTTACCAGGCTCTGCCTAGCAAGCAGTTGCGTGAATAGTTTGCCTCTTTCTTATACGTTGTTATTAATACTGTTGCTGTTACTGTTCATTTTCTTATCTCATTGCTGTTTTCAGTAAATTGTTCTTATCTCAGCCCATGATCTTTACATTTTGTGCCCCCAGCCTTCCTCTCCAGCCCGCCATGGTGGGCAGGGGGAAGGGAGCGAGTGGCACATGGTTTGGGGTGTTTCAGTGGGAACAATAAATTGGAAAATACCATTACTAAACCACAACACTGGGTATTGTATTCTCTCATATATTATCTGCAATTCTTATATTTGGGGCTCTTTATGTCATTCTTACACTGAAAAGGCATGTTAGAATGAGTGTAAATGTAGTTTATACTCAATTTATATTCCTAAACTGGTATAAGATGAACAAATGAAGACCATAAGCAAGGTTATTTTTATGTAACTTTATATGTGTTTAAAGTTGTGGGCTTTTCTATGAGATTGTACAGAGTATCTCAGATTCTAGGAAATATTACATCTTCCTGAGTGAATGGCAATAATTGAAGTACCTATCTTCCATCTCTCACTTTAGAGGTTTTCTTCACTCTTTCTGTTACACAATTGTTATGGATGTGACATCCTGTTATTACATGAAAAAGTGGAGATTTCCAGGAGATAAAATCTCAATTAATGCAAGGACCTTTGAGCGTATATCACTGGGAAGTCTAACTAAAAATTCGTCTGAAGGAGAATCTGAAGCCAAGACAAATGTTAAACAGATTGTATTTCAGTGTTTTCCAGAGGGAGCCTGAATCTTCATACTCTAACATGAATGAGTTCAAATTCATTTCTACTTTCTTTTCTATTTACTTTTCAACAGAATGAGTTTATTTTACACTAGTTTAAACAAAATTTAGACTTCTGTTGATAAAGTTGCTATACACTAAGAGGTTTAAACATATTACTCTCTTTAAGCAGTCCTGCTGATTGTAAAGCAGAAATGCTGATAGACACTTACTGAGGGCACTCTTTTGAAGAACTGAACTGAAAAGAGTCCAGAAACAAAGAAAACCAAGCCTGTCAGGGTCACATCAGGCTGACCAGAGCATCTCAGATCAACTGAGAAAACCTTGGAATACACCATTAGAAGAGCATTTCCAGTACTGAGGGAGATACATAAACTAGTTAATTTTTGATTTTCATACCAAAGAAGCTACAGTAACATAAAACTATTTTGGTTTTAGGCATGATTGTAATAGTAATATTATTTGTGTCTGCTAATTCGTATTCTATTTCACCCAATGCAAATCCAACACTGGCAAGACTATGTAGGCACCAGTGAAGGTAAAAGTGGGATTTTCAAAAATGTCAATGAAAATTATACTGTATAATTTCAGTGAGGCATCTCACTGTATAACAGTGAACATATAACACATTGCTGAAGACCTTAGGGCTTGGCTTGGGACAAAAAGACTCACTTGAACTTATTTGTGTCACTGAAAAGTAGCTGAAACGGAGACATTTTCAAAAATCTGAGCTAATTCATCTCTTACTAACTTTGGATTTCTCTATGTTGTGCTCCACAGCAGAGAAATATCCCTGCACATTTTTCAATATCCTTTCCACAGTCAGTGGAATCAGAGGTGTCAGTGAAGATTTTATTTTGTCAGCAGAATCTTGAATGTTGATGATAGTGGATGAAAACAGTAATCTAGTTACATGCGAGCTGTTGGAAGTTTTGTTGGAAGATTTGCAACTACACAAAACATCTTTTTACTTACAACTTATATTTCATTCAAAAATCATTGCTGCCCAATAAACAAGAGATCCCATGATGCCATTTTGTAGTCAATTTCCAGAGCATAGCAGTTACTCTAACTCTACAGTTACACTGTTTCTGAATATTAGAAAATATATGTGTTGTTCACTACCTGCAATATAGGGCTAGGGTTATCTTAAACTTGGTGTTTTTATAACTTTTAAAGCTTTGGTGATGTAAACTGCATGTAGTCCAGTAAAAAAAAAAAAAAAAAAAAAAAAAGCTTTTCTTTCCTTAAGTGCACTTGATCACAATTTCGGGAATATTTACTGCATCAGCATTTACTTGCACAAAATCCCAGTAGGCAAAGTACTCTACAAACATGTCTTAGAGGGTCTCTGCCTCTAGGAACAGGGTATATAGTTCAGCTTTCTTGCTGGTGAGATAATGTACTTACTCCACTATTTTATGACTGATTTTACTTATCTCCAGCTATGCAAATACTACATTTTTGCATGTTTTGCAGAGCCTGTTAACGCCCCTTCCTGAATCAATCAACGGTGAACCTAAATATTTCACCTCTGTGAAACAGTCTCTGTTATTATCATAAAAATCACATGGGTAACAGTAGGTTGGCAAGCTGTGTTTGATGTTTCTCCTCCCTGCGCCAGATAATATATGTGCATAATTGCTCAAGTGCCATCTGGTTGCAACTTAAGATGTGTTGCTCATTGATAATGAAAGCACTGGTTTGGTCCCACACATGAAATTGAAGAGTGTTTAATATAAGTATGCATGATTTTGTAGGACCCTGACATAAAAAAAGAGCAATATCTTGTCAAAACCTTCTAAGAAATGTGCATTTAGTAATAATGAAAATATGGCTGAAAGAGAGCTGATTGTTTTGGGATTGAGAAATTTAATTGTTGCTATGAGCACAGAGTGGTAGTGTGAAGCTCTCAGCCCATTTAATGACACACTGCCTATAGGGCTTCCCCAGCATAGAGGAAAGGGCAGGGAAGAGTGGGGTGGGGTGGCTCAGGCCAGAGTCCACTGCAGTAAACAGCAAGACTCTCTTTGATGCACTGCCCTTGTCTGCCCAAAACATGGGGTGATGTCAGAGCAATTGGAAAAAATCCCAGGAAGAAGTGGCAACTGAGCAAAGACACGGTAATATTATTCAAATGCACAAAAGGCTTGCAGATATGAAAAAAAAACCTCACATAATAATCCTTCTCTTCATGTCCACTGATAGTGCAAAAAGTAATGTGATTAAACTGTGGCAGGTGAGATTTACTTTAAAGCAGGAAAAACTCTTTAATGAACACGGAGTGACTGGCAAGGATCTATTGCCTGAAGCAGTTGTCAAATGCCCATTAACAGGGAGGCTCTAGAAGGAGGTGAATACATCCCTTGCAAGAAAAGCTTAGTCCATTCTGCCATGGGGCAGGGAGATGAAAGAACGACCTCTGAGATCCTTCCAGCCCCTGCTGTGGTCCTCTGTGTTCTGCATGAAGACTTCTCATCTCCCATGCCTTTATAGCAAAATTTGTGCATAACTTGTTATTCCAAGGAGCAATGCCCTTAGCAGTTCTTCCCTTTGACCTGTGTTTCACATGAGAAAACTGTGAAGCATTATATATTTGGTTTTTTAAAATCAGTTTTAAAATTTGCTTGTCTACCTGATAATGTTCATTTTAAACACAGATTGTTGTCGTTTCAAATGTGCACAAAAGCGATAAGGGAGGTGACTATCATCTTATTATTAATTTGCTGCTTTTATCTTTGGGAAATTAACATTCTGGCAAGGAATTTAATTGGACTTTTGTTAATTCTCACAGTGATGTTTTGGTTTTTCCTTTTGGGACTGGAGAGAAAAATCAGCATCTGGTGTTTGAGGATGTTAGGGATTTACACCATAATATATCTAATATCTCTACTGTAAATAAACAAAATGAATAATTAAGTGAATAATGTGGTGTTCTGAATGAAGACTTCTCTGACTGTATCTATGGAGTGTTCATACTCCTGTCATTTGTTCGCTGTTGAGCATCTTGAACAGTGCATTGCCCATATAGATAATTGCAGTGCATTTTTTCAAGCAGAATACAGAAATAATATTAATGAAGGTTGTCAGATACATAGAGAGGTTTTTCCTCTTCAGAGCTGTATCTGTCTGTATGAGAAGGGAAAATGTAAGAATGGCAGAATTTTTGTCACAGCCCCAAGGACACTGACAGGCCTGACTGGTCCTGCCTGGCTTCCCCCAGGGCCTCCCCTACCCTGCTCATGAGTCAGGACCCCATGTCAGCCCCCCGGGGCCATCATCCCCTGCCCTCATGATGTCACATCAGGGCTGGTCTCCAGCTCACCACTCACCACAGCCCTGCCCTCACTGACCATGGGCCCCAAAGAGCCCATCACACCTCTGGACCTTTGTCTCCAGGTGGTGGCCACCCTGAGCCCATCTTTGTCCCAGGGAAGTTCCTGATGCCCAGGGCTAGGACTGTCCCCGGTCCTCCCAGCCTGTCCTGCCGCCTCAGAGAGCTCCCATGGCCCACAGGATGCCACCAGTCTCTGCTACCCCAACAGCTTCTCAGGTGGTTTAAGTTGAGGCAAAATGCAGATGAGCTACATTAGAGGTGTTGTAGGGTCTGTCCTGATACAAACCTAAGTTCTGTGAATTGTTGGGGTATTTTTCTGTTCTTACTGCAGAGACATATGAAAGGGTTTTTCCACCTCCTGGATGCAGAGGGTCCCCCACATTGGGTTGCCCCATCCTGCCGAGCTACCTGAGACAATGCCAGGCCTCCTCTGGAGAGGAAAAATTAAAGTTCCCATCTTCACGCTTTCAGGACTCATGAGGGAATGCTGTCGTTCCCTCATCAGCTCCTCCCAAAACACCAAGACTTGGCGGCTTGGTGAACTTTGATGTAACTACTAAATGCAACTAATAGACCAATCTGGTGGGAAATAGCTGAGGGTGCTGGAGTTGTTTAGCCTGGAGAAAAGGAAGTGCAGGGGAGACCCTGCATCGGGGATGGTTTAAATGGGATATTAGGAAAAATTTCTTCATGAAAATGGTGGTCAGGCATTGAAACAGACTGTCCAGGGAAATGGTGGTGTCACCATCCCTGAAAGTGTTCAAAAGGCGTGTGGATGTGGCACTTGGGAACATAGTTTAGTGATGAAGACGTTCATGTTAGGTTAATAGTTGGACCTGGTCTTTTCCAAGCTTAATCATTCTATGATTCTGTGAGTCTATACTTGTTGGACACATGGTATCTTCCATACATAACAATTTCACAATCAGTAGTGGTAGGATTGTATGTCGGTGGCATGAAGGGCAAATCCTCTCACATCCATGCAGCAGCTAAGGACAGACCAAGGGCTGGGAGCTGCTGGATTCAGCCACAGACCAACCTCAGCCATTGCTGAATAATTTATTATTTTGTCTGTTCATTGCATTTTTGAAATACATATTGGAAGTAGTCTAATTTTTTTTTATTTCAATTGCTTTTACAGAAAAAAAGGAAGGTGACAACATGAGTGACTGCTTGGTACCTCTGTAAGTATGCGGCATCAGACAAAGCGAAGACACCGTTTTTTTTGAACACTTGATTAACATTCTTCTGATTAGCACTGAGCAATCTGAGACCTGGATTTCTGCTGCTATGCCAAGGCAACAGGAGACATCTCCCTCAGACAAATTTCAAGTGAACTTTCTAAAGACTGCAGTGGGGCAAGAGGCACAGGAGTCCACAGGAGAACAATCCCATCTCCTGACCACTCTTTAAACAGATTACTGGTGAAGCCTGACACTGAGAAAGCTGGATTCTGCGTCTGGAATTAGTATTATCTCAATTTCAGCTTTCCACTTTGAATGTAGCTGTGTATAAGTAGAAGACAAAGTGACTTTTTTGAATATGTGATATGATAAAGTTTGCACTTTCTCAGCACTTGCTCTTCAGAACTCTAAAGGAAAGCTAAATGAGTTGTCAAATGGACATAGTGAAAATTAATGATGGGGAGAGGACTGAGAAGGGCTGTGGACATCTGGGCTCAGTGCTCTGCTGAACGCACAGTAATTGGTTAAAATCTGTTAACATCACCTTAGGTGAGTGTCATAAGTTTTTTCTGGACAAGTCCACTGGCTGCTACCTATGCTTTTGTGCCTTCTCCTCAGGAAGAAGACTGAGTGGAATGGGCAGATGACTGCTGCAGCTGTACCACCTCCTTGCTTTGTCCCCTGTAGCCTGTGCTCACTGACAGGGGTCAAGGTCCCTGGTCACAGGTATGTAGTTCCCCAGCTTCCTATCACCTGCTTAGGGAGGAAACTTTAATACTTGTGCTGGAAAACTTTCAAAGCTGTAAGAAATAATGTCACTGTCAGTGACAGAAAGCTGCATGAGTCTCACTCTGAACCACAAATGTAGAAAAACAAGTTAAAACCCACCACTGCTCTGCCACAACATCACTATGATTTGATGAAATGACAGTTCTAAAAAAAAAAAAGGGTTTTATGTCTGCCTTAAAACACAATCTTGAATAACAACTCATATTCCCAGTAACATAGCATGAAACCCTAGACATTGCAACTACACAAAGTATGGTTTGTTCAATGTTAAACCAGCAGCAAGGACAAACTATTTTTAGAACTGTCATATATTATTGCACCTGAGCTTTATTTGCCTTCTGATTAAAAGAGGTTTTCCTTCAGAGAAGCTCACTTGAATTTTATACTCATTTACTAAGTTTTATGTTCCTATTCAATTTATTTTAAAGCAGATTCTTTGGGGAAAATTATAAAGCTAATTTGAATTGATTCTTTGGAGATTCAGGCTTAAATGAAGTGCCATACAATTGACAGTCAGAGCGAAAAAATAGAATTGAATTCTATACTTGTTCTACTCTACGGACATAGGCACCTTGCTCTTTGCTGCTACTGAGGGCTTTGATGAAATATATTTCAGACAATTTAAAAACACCTAAGCATGAAACTTCACTGAAGTTTTGGTTACTAAGGAACCACAGAGTTTTCCTTGTTCAAATGTTTTTTATCAGCTTATAAATTTATGGCTGGCAGGTCCACAGAGCTAGTCATTCTTTCTAGGTTTTCGAAACTAATTTTATAAATTCCCAGTGGTATTAATCCTAATATTGGGTAAGTACAATCAGTTCTATATCTGTAGGACATCTGGAAGATGTTACTTTAGCATCTAGTTGTGGACTTAACAGAGCAATGTTCCTCACTAAAAACCTCCCCTTTCTCCATATCCAAGTCCACCAGCTCACATTTGGGTAAAAATACTGAGCTTTTTTGGGTGTCCAGCAATTTTGACTCCCAATTTAAAATATTCTGTGACAGGTCTGGGGTCTAGGTGGCAGATGTGTGGCTTTTTTTTCTGTAGTAAACATAATTTTTAGTTTTTAGTATCCCATAGTATGGAACATCTGAAATCATTAACATTTTCAGACAATTTAGGCCACTGCAGTAATTCATTATCAAATGAAAAAAACATTTGGCTTACAGGGTTTCTGTCAACAGGTAAAGCCTGTAGACATATCTAGAAATATGAGACCGTCTGCTTAACAGAATTTATTTTTCTGTAACTGTTTGATGCATCTACAGCTTGGGAAATAATGGCTGAGGAGATGGTTGTTCAATTTCCTGTCACATAAATTACTGAGTTTGTTCATTACTCAATCCCAGCACTGTGCTTCCAACCTAATCAGAAGAAGTGAGGATATGAAAAGACATGCTGGAGAAAACACACTATTATTTGCTCTGCATACATGGCCTGATATTAGAAATGACTGTTATTTTGTATGAGTAAAAACTTGAAGAAATACTTAAATGAAAAAAAAAAAAAATACCATTTTGTTCTTGTAATCTTTATGTGAAAACAATTTTGCTGAAAGAAGCCTTCATTTCCATGAATTTTTTTTCTGATATGACCAGTTTTCCAACAAGTATTATTCAGGAGCAGACATGTTTGTTTGCTTTAATTCCCACTGTAAGAGTTGGACACCTGAAGTTAGACACCTAATTTAATATTTAACTGTGGAAAGTAAAATCCCCCAGTCTTTCACACATTAAGTTGCTACAGCCCTCAGTGGTCTCAGTGGGAGGTGTGGCTGCTCAACATTTTGAAAATTTTGCTATTTAAACTGAGGTGTTTAGTGAAGGAGACAGATGTCTGCCTGCCTTGATACACCTCAAATGCTCCAAGGAACCAGCAGGAAATGAGGGGGTTATAATGCTGCTCCTTTGCTGCTCTGCTGAGCCAATGGAAATCCATCGACTGTTCTCCTCTGTGCCCCTGACTTTCTGAAAGCAGAGCTTGGCATCTGCTGTTCAGAAACTTTCTTCTACCTGTTTTTGCTTAAGATGTTAAGCAAAATTTGCCAAGATGTTGGCAGCTAGGAGTGTATCTAGCTGTTCAGCTCTGGGAAGTGGCACATGGTATGTTATCTCATTGGTAGGGTAGAATTTTGACAGAAGGAGCTGATCTCTGGATCCCTGGAAATCCTTCAGCATCTGTTGTGATTACAAAAGGAATAACACTTGCTCAAAGCCAGACACCTGTCCTTGCTCTATATCAAAGGTTGAGAATCTGAAATTTCCCTCTGTTAAAAATGAAATTGTTTCTGAATGCTGCATGCATTAAGAATATAACAACATGAAGGATAAAATAAAAATAAGAAGAGTAAATTTCATCTAGTTGTCTCTGCTTTGTATTTCTGTTCTTACTCTGCCAGAAGCCTGAGTCTTTCCTCTCCATGCAGAGCAGCACTTTGGGAACACGTACTTACCTGTGGTGCAACCCTGAGCCAGGCACATCCCTCTCTTTCTTCGAAGTGAGCATGTGAAAAGACATCAGCACTATACAGTCCTTAGATCTTTGTCTTATTTATATGCTATAATATTAAAATAAACAAGGATAATCTTTTTCAATAGATGAACTGCTTTCTGACACAAAATGAAAGACAAGGTTTGGAAACCAGCCTCCCTCCTGTCCCCATCTCCCTGCAGGTTACCCTCCTTCCCTCAAGCCTGGCTTTCCCATCCTATGGTTTCAGGTGGCTCCTTAGGCTGAGCAAGTCCATGGAGGTCTCCCAGTTTCCTGGGGAAGCCTGCTGCTCCCTGGGTCCCCACAGCTCCAGCTCTGCTCCCTGCTGCCAGCCCTCTGATGTACCCTGAGGCCCTTCCTGTGGCCCCATCTGGTGTTAGCCAACTGAGGAACCTTCCTGGCAAACTCGTCTACCAACTTGTATAAAGATATGCAATGATTTGTTAAAAATCCTGTTTTGATCCTGTTGAATTCAGTATAAACTATAAGCTTTCTCTTTTACCCATTGATCTCATTGGTGATTTTTTTTTTCTTGGCTGGGAGTTTTGGCTGTTATTTGGCTGTAAATAATGATGTAAACTGTTATTTACATGACATTTATTTGCTGAAGATTAGTAAAGGCCTTTTAAGAACCCCATCAGGTTTTGGGGGATTAGTAAATCATATGGTAAAAGGATGGATCCATATCTGATTGTAAATGGCAAACTGGTTCCAGTTAAGGTCTAGAGAAAGTATACAAATAAAAGGCACTACTTCTCTTTTAGAAAAAAAAAAGCTGCATGAGAACAGTAACTCATTGCAAACCATGTAAATAATTTAAGCATTTTTTTCTCCTAATTTGACTTCTTGCACTGAATTGTCTCTTTTTCATAACTATGTCTCAGTCTCATTTCTGATCTGAGTGCTGTCCCTCAAACAAGGGCTTTTGTGTCTCATTTGTGTTAAGATGAAAACTCAGTTTTCTCAGGTTTATATCAGAGTTTGGTTGTAACCACAACTATCTTCTAATTATCGTTTTTAATAGGCCCGACTATATTTAAATATTTATTAGATCTAATCACCAGAAATAATTCCATAGTAAAACCAGATCTGAGAGTTAGCTAAACCTTCAACAATATGAACTCAAACAATAGACAAGTTTCCTCTTTGAGTTAAGCAACAGAAGATGTAATTCCCATTCTTTTAGCCAACACAATAATTTTCCTTAGAAAAGCTTTTGAAAATGTTCTTTTAAAAGGTTCTGACCTTTTTTATTCTCATATCTTTTAGGGGCAATGTGAAAGAAGTAAAGGAAGTGCAGGAAGCAAAAATGGAAGAAGCTCAGGAGAGGGTTTTCTTTTCAGAAAAATGAAAAAAATCTTACAAAATCTTTGAATAGGAAGCTGAGTAAGTACACATTGTTTATTTCAAAACTACCTATAGAAAAAGTAGTATGAATGAAAATATTTGCCATCATTACAGGCTGCCAATAGGCAGTCTTACCGTAATTATTTTACTCCATGTCTAATGCTAAGGTGTCACACCATGGAGATAAGTGCTTTAGAGGTACCAATAGATATATAGGTTTTGATACTAAATCACACAGTATTATCACACAGTATTCAAGGTGAAAAATAGTACAATGAAAAGAGAATTGTCTTTACTTAAGAACTGGGAGGACATCTCTATAGCAGAGCTGAGGGCAAAGCAGAGCATGCTGTGTCCTTGCTGCCCATGCTGTCTATGAGCAAAGCAGAGAGCCTGGCTGGGGTGCTGCTGGCACCCAGTGTGCCACCCAGCAGCTGCGCCTCCCCATGCCTTCACGAGTGTATGGGCAGCTCCTGTTCTGTGCAGACATGGCACTTTTGCTCTCTGATGCTTTCCAGGTGTAATTTCAACAGGACATAAATATCCAGTTCCAGCCACAGTTACCTTTGCTCTGTTTTAATTAACTGGTGACCTTGGTGACCCCATTTATTTTATTATTTTGTCAAGCTACACATCAGAAAAGTAAAATCTAAAAAACATGCATCTGAAGAACCAGAAAACGTAGAACACAGACATCTTTACCAAGCCTTATTTGTGAAATGACTACAAAATCTATCATAGCATTTACAAAGGAAGACTTAAACCAAGTAAATTAATACTGAAAAACTGTACAAGCCTCACAGTAAATCTCGTTGTTCAGTATACATAACAAGCATAAGAGAAGTAATGTCAAGTAACAAAGTCCTTTTCCTCATCAAATAGCAACAGCTCTGACTTGAGTTGTCCCCCAGAATAGTCTGACTTTTTCTTTTCTTGTTGTCCACATTGAATATATCAGTTTTGACTTTTAGAATTAGGTTGACATTTTATTACTAATGTTAGTAAGCAGGAAATATTATGAATGGACTTTACATTAACAATTACTTACCTTGCCCTACATGAAAATGAAAACATACATTTTTAAATATCTAAGAGTATTCCAAGAAGCAGAACATTTGTAGTTCCAGAACTCTGTTTCCTTTCTCAAGGCTAATACAAGTGACTGAACAAACTGATTTCCAAATAAGTCCAAGCCACTTCAGTGGTTTTACAGTAAAGATAAGTTACAGCTTCTTCTAATCTGATACATCCTCTGAAAGGCTATGGAGATGAAAGACCATTCACTAGGCTAAGGTAAGTGTTCCAAGGAATGTGAAACTAAAAAAATTATACATTTCTGTGACAAAACGCTATGTGTTTTGTATTGGCTAAGTTAGTAATAATAGCACAGTTATTCAATAGATTTTACTAGATATACAACTAGAATAATAAAGGAATAATATGTTTAATATGCTTCATTCACAGAACCAAATGTAAGCTGTGCTCAGGCATGTTTCAAAACTTGCCCTGTAATTATAATATATGGAGGATCCAGGGTGCCATCAGTAACGCGGGTGCCATCAGTAACGCAGGTGCCATCCCCCTTACACTGCCTGGCCACTGCACCATGTAATTGAGGGCAGAAATGAACTAAGATCAGTCTGCTCAGTCATGTCAGCAAGGAATTATCTATAATGATTATGTGCCCATTTATCATTTAGTAGAAGAGTTTGCAATTAATTTCTTCAGCTCTCATATGTGCCCACTCCACAGTCATGTTTGCACTGTGTTTCTTTGGCATGTGTTGAAAACAGTTATTAGCACTTGCTGAAGACTATCAAATGGGATGTTTGCAGCTGTCATTTCCCAGGATTATCTTTTGCCTCCCGTTCAGGCTGGTTATGTCTGTTGTCAACAGGCAGTTGGAGGATCATGTAACAGGGGCCAAATGCAAGACTCTCCTCATTGGACAGTACTTACAGGTAAGAAACCCAAGGAAAATTAATGCAGGGGCTATAAAAAGGGCAAATAACCACAGAGAAGGAATAACAGAGTTTTGTTCATAGCTGAGTGATGTTTGATAACCTTAGCATAATCTGGCTTTTCAATGAAAGTAATGCTTCATTTAATACAATTTTTTTTTAAAGTTATCTACAAAATCAAAATATTTTTCTGACTACATCATCTAGCCTGATTCAGACATGGCAAATATGCTACAGGAAGATCTATGTGGCTATGGCAGTGAAGCCTGCAGCTGGGGAAGCCTGAGGCATTTCCTCAAATTCCTATTGAAGTCACCAGGAGGTTTTCCTGAATGAAGGAAGTGAATTGTCTGTAGTCAGACTATGTTCCTCATGGGAGGGATGTGGGTGTGCCGGGAGAAATCCCCTTTATCTGAAGGCTTGTCAAAAATACAACCAACAACACATACAGCATTTCACAGCTGAGAGCCAGATGGATGCTGGATACCCTTCACCCAGTTCCCTTTCTCCACTTTTGTTTTTTTCTCATATGTTTAAGGCAGAGAGAAGGGAGAAGTAATTAACCATATGTAGGCTGGTAGAAACAGAGAGTATTACTCAGAGTTAAAATGCTCACAGGCACTTGATGCCTTTCTGCATCAAGAACTTCTCACAAGTTGCTGCTCCTGAAGTTCAGCCATATGTATTAGGAAAACTAGTGTGAAGTTTTAATGCACAAGTAGATAGTTAGACAGGCACATTAATATTTCATGGAGAATTGTTAGATAAATATGCAAGAGACTTTATTCAGATCCAAATTTACCTTTACTCAGGCATTGAATTCAGTTAAATGAGGGGTTCAATATTTGATGCTTGGGTGTAGGTATTCATATGAATAGATGCTTCTCAGTTAGCCAGTGGGTGTTTCTTTAAAATAAGTTCTCAGTCTAATACAGCTTAAATGAAGTCAGTGGCACACAGATTGTGCCGCAGGTAGGAGAGCAATAAGACAAGTATGGCTCTGCATAACATGTATTCTTTATGTTGTACTCTTCAGCTCTTCAGATTTTGTCTGCAAGAGGAGTTTGGTGCAATCAGTCCCAGTTCTTACAGAAAAACAGAAATTAGTTGACACTAATTACCTGCCTTAAAACAGAGCTTTGTACTAATCCTCCCCCATTTCCCCCTCCTTGCCTGGAAAAATGAGAGTGAGCATCAGTGGAGGTTCACTGTGGGGAGTTGTTTTGGCTGGAGCTTGGCAGGCACAGATGGCCAACAAGCTGCAGTCTCCAGTCCTACTTGGCTGAACAACTACACCAGGTCATCTAATGAATCCTCAGCAGCCAGGAGAGCACTCATTTACTCTGAGCCACAGCTCCCCCTGTTTCCTTGGCTGACAACGAGCACATTGTAGTCCCTCTCAAAAAAATTCCTGCTGCCCATTTTAGACTTGAGATAAGCCTCGTGACCTTCTTCTCCTCTTCCTTCTCCCACAGACAGAGCCACAAGAAAGCTTCTACCCTTTGCACCCACCACTCAGCTCCCAGGTGCTGGTGCCCTGTGCAAAACATGGGTTATTAGGCTAATGTCCTGGACCTCCAGCTGATGACAGGGCCTGGTCCTAAGAAGCCTGTGGTGAAAACTGGCAGCACAGCCCCATGGCATGACCAGGGCAGGTCCCCCAGGCACTGCGGATGCTGCCAGCCCACCAGTATCTCCCAGTTGACACATGGTTAGGTGAGGGTGGCTGGAAAGGAAAAGCCATGGGATAAGGGGCAGCAAACAGAAACAGGGCTGCTGTAGAATTAGCATGAGGGGAATGTTGGCACTGTGCTGAGTCCTGGAGTATGGGCTGTTGATTGACAGGAAGAGGAACAGCTGGAGAGAAGGGCAGCAAGGGTGGGGGAAAACCATGGGGGACACATCTGAGCACAGGGAAGGCCTCTGCTGCAGTAGCTGTAGCTACTCCTGGTGCTCTCTGCTGCCGTCCAAAAGTGCTAAATCCCTGCTTTGGCCCTTAATGTAGAGAGTCCTTGAATCTGCCAGGCCAAGCTCTTTTCCTTTAATACATTCCTGCAATCCCACTCATTATATGAACACAACCTGGTTTCCCTGCTAGCCCTCATGAAACCAACAACACTGCATCCATCTGTCTCTTCCTTGCAATCTCTGGTCCCCTCCAGACTGAGAACATAGCTTTCGCTTATCTGGCTTCTTTCTATGTGCTCTGCCACCAGGGTGTGAGATGAGTTTCTGGGAAAACTGTCTTCCCACCCACAGTGCCCTGAGGAAAGCTGGTCTGAGACTAGATCTTTCAAACAAGAAGTGTGGCTCCTAAAACTCTTCATAGCCCTGTGTACTCAAAGCAGTCATATCTAGACGGTGGCTAACACTGCAGATGCTTGAGCTCTTTTGCTGAATTTCTTTCTTTCTTTCCCTATAGTTTTTTTTCTCCCTCACCCTCAGTTTTGTACTTATCTCCCCACTATATCCAGCCCTGCAGTCTCCTTGTCCACGCTAGAAAAAGGAGGAATCTGTGATAGTAGTACAAGAGTGTCTTGTGACTATGACACAGGGCTAGATGGCTCTGACAGCACAATTATGTCAAAGCCAGTGGAAGTGAGCCCTTTTTATTCCGCAGCTGAGAATCTGACTCCTGCTTTCAAAAGACTAATTCTTTTCAGATTTACAAAATCAGCCAATGTCTACTTCTTGCTGCTGCTTCTTCTTGTCAAAGCACTTTACTTTTCTGTGCTTACAACAATCTATTTATTGGAAACAATGAAAGAATTTTGAAAGAAAAGTGTTCTTGTGTATGATGCTCAATCAATCTAATTTTCAAGCCTATTCAAAGTTTGCCAAACTCTACAGCTTAAAAATCCACAGTTCAGCTTCTCACAGCAAGTGTGAGATGCCTCTTAAATTTCTGGGCAGTAGGAACATTTGCTGTCCTCAGGCAACATCAATTTGTCCATTACCACAATGAGCCCAAATTGCTCTCCATGGTTTGATTCAGTTCCAGAGGCAAATTATAAGATTTAGGCACAACTGAGGAAATATAGGTGGGAATTTCAAAAGTTCCTTCCAGCACATACAAGCTCAGCTCCCTTAAAACTGCTAGCACTTGTGCTCCAGGTCAGTCAGTATCAATGTCTGCTCACATAACACTTTATTATACCTCTGCTAAGGTGTGTTAGGAGAGCCCAGCAGGCATACTTCTTATTTCTGAACTGACTGCAAACTATTGAACAGATGTGATTCCCTCCCTCTACCTCCTGAAAAGCAGTGTGGGTAATTTCACCTGCAGACATTCAGATGAATATTTATTCCATGCAGGCAAACTACTTACATCTGCTACATTATTCTCTTGGTTATTTTTCTGACATTGTCAGGAAGGTCTTTATGTTGCTTGGCCAAAGCATGTCAAACAATAACTCTGTTGATAAACTGAAAATGGACAATGAACCCATCGGAGTGATTTGTGACCATGCCTTCAGTCATACCGAGAGTGCACATTTCTGCCACATGGCCATGGCTCATGTATGTATATATTCTTCAGAGGTACTACAGCCTGTGTTTTGCACTTGGAAAAATGCACAATATTTTGGCATAAAACACATTAAAAGAAACAACTCCTTAAAGTTTATGCAATGAAAATAATAATTAAAAGATGTTATTAAACAAAAAAAAAGAAAAGTACATATGAAAAAAGATAAAAAACAGGTTACTAGTGTGAAACAGAGGGCTGGAGTACTGAATTTCAACTTAATGAGTTCTGAAATAGAGATTTCTCTGTATTTCTATGCTATGACAAATAATTGTATCAGACAACACATTTTAGAGCTTCTATTCTCATTTTCTTGTGACACTGCACCTTAAAAAGCAGAGATCAGGTCTTTTACTTAGCCCGGTTTTTATTTTTACATTTTTGCATTTAGTAATATTGCACTTCTGTTTGTATGTTTCCTGTCAATGTAACTTCTAGGCTTTGTTGTTTCAACACAATAATATTCTCTTGTTCAGTTAGAAAATACTGTCAGGACATACTTATTTGTGTTGAAACACATTTCAGTGGAAGTGATTATAAAAGAAAGCCCTTAAAATATACCCACCGATTTCTGATTATGTGAAGTATCTTTTACCTCAGTTTCTTGCCAGATTTTTTTCTTTAACATTGCTTTCACAGGAACAGTAAAGAATACTATTCAAAACACGTTAAAGAACAAGAAACAGCTGATATATTCTCTTATTATTCAAATGACATCTCAAATATAAAACAAAAGGTGAAGAGTGAGTGACTATCTTGAAAGCACAGAAACGGAGAATCTTTTCATTCAAAAATGTCTCGTGTTGAGTTGCAGTGGGAGTCCCAGATACTTTCCACTTAAGAAAATAAGACCAGACCAGTGTAACCTAAATACCCAGAAGTGGATTTGGTACTTATACATCTTTGAAAGCTCAGCAGTAAAGTTCAGCCATTGCCCCAGAAGGTGCCAGGAGGGAGCAGCACTAATTAAGGCCTTATCACACTGTGCTTTTGCTTTTCCATGTTCTTGTGCTTGCCTTTCCCTTGGGGACAAGGCTGAGATTTGGTGCACTGAGCACATGTCATGCCTTGGCCAGCAGCACTATGGGTCACAAGCCTGAGCCTGCAGGTCCCTGCTCTGTGGGGGGTCAGGAACTGAAGCTGGAGGTAGCCATGTAAAGACTGAACTACAGGACTTGCCACATAGCCTGGGAGCCCCGCAGAAGCTCCCCAACACTCCAGAACCCAGGAAATGTCCTTCTCCGTGCCCCTAGAAGGCTTGCAATGAGCTCCCCTTTCTAATCCCATTTGTGAATGTCCCTTGTAGGGAAAGGTGTAGGAAAGAGATAGCCCAAGACACAGCATAACAGTGATGGCAGTGATGCTGACCATGTGAAGTGTGACCTGAATGCCTTGCACAAGCTGTGCCCGTGCTTTTAAGGCTGAGTAGACTGAAGCAGCTGCAGTAACCTGCCTTGTGTTGCCCAGGCACTGGCCCTTGGTAGGTAATGCTAAAGCAAATATACTTCTATCTCACCATTAGTCACCTGTGAAGAAATTTTCTTCTTTATTCATTTCCCTGGGCAAACCATTTTTTCTGCTTTTGTATGCCTATAACATTATGTATAGGTAAACACAAGCCTGAGTTCTCCACTCTGATAGGTTTGCTTACCTTTGCATATGTGCACAAAAGCAACACCTCACCTCCCTGGATGCTGTGCTAGTGTTTCTGTACAGCTTCATGCAAAAATGATTTTTAAGGAACAGTTTTAGAGTGACCATGGAACGTGTCTGTTAAGGAATATAGATCAATGAACTTGATAAACTTAGAGGATCTTTTCCAAACTTAATGACTCTATGATTCAAGTTTTGCATCTCAAATACCAGTCTATACAATCATGCATTGAGCTACTTCTGTCTTTTTGGTGTTTCTGGAGCTCTAGAAATAGCCTGAGTCAAGACACCAGCATCTCACATACTCCACAACCCATGGCTGGGCTGCTGAACTATAGCTGAGTCTGCTTTGAGGACATGTGGTCCCCATGCACAGGTACAAGCTTCAGATTCAACACCTCCTCCTCCCTTATATACTACTTTCAATGCAAAGAAAACTGAGCACGTAGAAGGCCAAAGATGGCTGCGGAAAGCCACCCCAGTAACCCAGGGGCCAGATGGAAAGGCTCACTGCAAAGTATTTATGTCCACAGTGTAGAGACTACCTCAGCACTGAAGTGTCCTTAAGAACCAATATTTGGAAAAAGAGGTTTTTTTCTTAGCTTCTGTATAAATTGTGAGCTTCTCACACCATTACTGCACTTTGTGCAATGACACTTTCACCAAGGCAACTTGGCAATAGGCCCCCACGTGTTGAGGAGTTGCTTTGGTCATTCCCCTCCTTGAACATCCTCTAACTATTTTCCTTCCATCCCAGTTTAATTATTTGTCAAATTTAATTTGTTAATTTCTTTAATTTCCAGTTTAACTTCTTTGTCAAAATTAGAAAAGTTATTTGTGTGCAATATGCTATTTCTTCAAGTAAAGGCCCTATCCCTGGGTTCACAAGGAAGTTCAGGCACGACAGACTGGGGCTGTGGCCTCAGCACCTTGTGTACATTGGTATAACTTGACTTTTTCATGTGACCAAGAGCCTCAAGTTTGGAAAATAACCTCTGAGCATGCAGAGTATGCAACTCCATGCACTTAGTTTATCCACTGATGTGCCCATGCTAACTGCAATACAAGGGATCTTTGCACACTCTATTATCAAACTCATCAGGAATTTATGAACCACATGCTTTGCCTTGAAAAGGCTAAGCAGATGAAGGGTCTCTTTGAGCACCTTTACACTTTCTTATCAGCTTGAACTCACCCTTTCACAACAGCCCACTCACCTTTGTCATTTCTGCATATTTGGTTGTTCATTGCAGTACATTTGCAAGTATCTAAACCTGTACTGGCTTAGAGAGGATGGACAGTGCCCCGTTCCTAAGAGTAATGCAGGTGTCAACAGCACTAAGCTGGCTGGATCCAATTTATCTGCACCTTCCAAATGTGCCATCAGAGGCAACTAGAAACACCTGCCCAATTGTGAGGTGTTGAATGTTCCTGTGAAAGTTCTCCCTCTTTAGTAAGGCACTCAGGATTGAGCTCCAGTTAAGGTGACTGGGAGCACCTCTAGTGTGAGAAGCTGGGCAGCCTGGTACTCTCATCCTGTTCACAGTACTACATGCAGAAAGAAGAGGTGCTGGCTGGTGACAAAGAGGTTAGAAGGTATTGCCACGCAATGTCTTGGTTATTATTATTTTACAGTAAGTGAAGTGGTCTGAATGTCCCTCAAGCCCTTTGAACCAGGATAAAGCATGGTATTATTTTAGTTTATGTTTTTCTGTACACCTATGTTCTTGTTCCATCCAGGACACGGTTAATTTTTGCAGTAGCTAGGAGAGAGAATGGCTAGGATCTGGAGATTATTCTATACCACCTCATGTCATTTTCCAGAAACAGGGTAAGGGCTCCCTTCCATGTTGGGGTAGCATGGTGGTGGTCAGGAGTTATTGGACTCCACATGGTACAATGGTGAGCATTGGCATGTGAATTGCTCACCTGTTCTGCACCCTTGTGTTCTTAATATTGTTGATGCTACTGTTTGTTTTCTTGTCTCAATGCTGTTTCCAGTAAATTGTTCTTATCTCAGCCCATAATCTTTGCCCGTTGTGACTCCAATTCTCCTTTCCAGACTACCATAGAGGAGGGGAAGGCAAAGGGAGGAGTGAACAAACAGTGCATGGTTTGGAGTGGTTTCACTGGGAACACTAAATGGGAGAATACCATTCCTAAACCATGACAGCATACCACTAGACTCCTCTGGGCAGACTAACAGGTCACTGATGTGTGTATGTTGCTGCTAATGAAGTTTGCAAAGCTGTAGTAAGTGTAAGCACTGTGTGTCTGGCAATTGTCTACACTGGGTGGAATGGTGTGTCCCAGACCTTCAAAAGCATCTTTTGCAATTTTGATGGGGTTCTTCTCTTCATGCTGGGTTTTGCCAAGTTAAGGGAAGCTGTGTTGTCTAGAGCAATAGAGGAGTCCTGACATACAGGAGTGGCTTATATGCTGAATGTTATTCAGGAAAAGTACTCTGAGCTGACCTCTCAGTTGGGCACCTCTGTGCAACAGGGTATCTGTATGGAAAAGGCCATCTGTGTAATGAGAGTCCAAAGTGAACAGGGTTCTTGTCAGAGGCCATGCTGAAGATTCAGGGCATCACATGTGCTGTCTGCACATCCTCAAGGGTTCCTGCATGCAGAGACAAGATGTATGGGAGATGGGAGGCAGCCTGTCAATATACTGCATGCACCAGCTGCCAGAGTGTGTGGCTGGGATGGGCTTGGGCCCTGTGATCCAGTGACCCCGAGTTGGAACTTTGCTGATTTTTATGGCTAGGAAAGATGTAACCAGTGGTTGGTTT
Organism: Xenops minutus; assembly: GCA_035221455.1. Lineage (NCBI taxonomy): Eukaryota > Metazoa > Chordata > Aves > Passeriformes > Furnariidae > Xenops > Xenops minutus. The sequence goes on along the minus strand of JAWWEE010000158.1, from coordinate 46,292,165 downwards.
GGGCAGAGCTATTTGCCTATTAACTTTGTTGATCTTCGATTCTAATAATGCAGTAAGTTTAAGGCTGTTGTAGAAAATTTAAGCAGTGAATGTCTTTCAGGTGAGACTTGTGTCAAGACTCCATTTTAAAAATAAAGGATGGATTAGAAAGATCATATTAGCTAAAACATTTTACAGCTGTTTGGGACTTGACATCATAATTTTCATGAATTAATGAGTTACCTGTAATATTCTGGAAAACCTTCCCTTCCCTGTGCTTTGTTTATCAGCTCTATTGTCCCTTGTCATGTTTTTAGTCTAAGCTAAGAGGCTAATCAAAAGGCAGATGAAATCGACTGAAAGATCTCTGTTGACTTCAGAGATCTCTGGAGCAGACTCTAATACTAGTCATTTCCTAGAATATGGACCCAATTTTGAAAGCATTTATACTGATGAGTAACTGCTTGCTCCAGGAAGTTACTCTGCATTTCCATCACTTAAACTTTTCCCCTTTTATTCACCTGTGCATCATCAGACAATGTACTGTGCTTTATAAATAACAGTGAGTAATAGTGATTATATCCTCATGCCTCTTGCAAGAACTTCATTTTCTATTAAGTTTTAAGCAGATCTGGATGGGTAAAAGGTTTATGCTTCAGATTTGCTTTTTATTTGTGTCATTTAAATTTTTCATCTATATAAAGTCATTTTCCCTCTCAGTCCTTCCCAGTCCTCTCCTGCCCCTGGCTGCTCCTCAGCATTTTAGTCAATAGGAACTTCAATCGGTGCAAGCACATTAGAAATTAGCCCAAGAGCAAGTGTGTTATGAGAAAAGAAATAATAGGAAACTAAGAGAAGATAAAAGCAAAGAAAAGAACCAAGTATACTGAGCAAAATAAGGACACCAGACAAGAGGAGAGAGCAGGGAAGATCTATTAAACTTGCATTCAACTTGGTGGAAAGAGAAGAAGCCGAGGCATGCAGTGTGTCTGCAATTATACAGTGCTTGGGGACAGTGATTTCCAGTCTGCTACTTCTCATTTTGTTTAATTTTTAATTCAAATTGTGTACTAAAAATAGGGAGCATTTTGGAACTGAAAAGATCTGAATGGCATAGGAATAAAACCCAGAAACTGCAAGAGCAATGTTGCTGTAGCTGAAACAGCCCTGCTGGGATTTCTAGCTTTGCGTCTCAGTCAGTTACGGTTACAAAATGCAGATTTGCCTTATCTGGGTCATTTTGGCTGAGAGAACACATGGTAGTCCCTTTGTGAAATAAACAATAAGCCAGAGTGAGCGGTCATCTGTCTAACCCTCTTTCTGCAGCTACTGCTATTCCCTTCTCTTTTGTGAATTTATTTGTACAGCTGATTATTAATACCAAGAAGCTTTTAATTTTTTGCAAGGTTTATGAAAAATGCTCAAGCCTCGAGTTTTCAGTTAGTATCTCTGAAACATGGCTTGTTTGTCCAGAACTAGAAGGTCAAGAGACTTTTGTTTAGATAAAATTATGAAACCATATGCTTATGCATTAGCCTCTTCTCCAGAGAAGACTGGAGGATTTTTTGCCTCAAGTCCAAATTCAGCAACCACTCTGAGGAGATCCCTTTAAAAAGCAGAACTATTTCTTCTCTAGGCTAACCAAAAACATAAACTGAAAAATCAGAAAGCATCTTCATCTAATTCTTAAACAGTTGTGCTTTACAAGCCTTAGAATTCCTCCAGCATGACTGTATGCATGTGGTATAGGCACCACTCTTTGCAGCAGCCATTTGAGGTGATGCTGCCACTTCTACCTTTGGACATGCAGTATGTCGAGACTGGCATCTGTGATTTTCCATAGAACAGCTGATTTGCGGTGGTAAAGACACAAACCAGGAAACTTTCACAACTTCAGGTTTTGTTTTCTGTCCAAGTTACACAACATCCTATGGATTATAGTGTTGGTAACAACATCTCATATCTTTGTCTAAATTTCTGTGGGCTTCTGTTTGAATGATGAAATGCATTTGCCTATGCCACATATTAAATCCTATATGTAGGGAGGTAGAGAAAGAATTAATTATCCAGGATTTTACCAAGCCACAATCTGCTTTCTGGAGGATGAGACCTGTACAGCTTTTCTAAAGTTCTCCAACCATGTCCAACTGGAAAGATTGTTACACCCTAACAAGCCAGCTTCTCCTCTAGAAAATACTGGTTCATCCAACTAGAGCAGAGGGTATTTTAGAAAAATCCCTGTGTTTAATTTTCTGCCATTTTAAAATTTAATAATTGAGGTTTAGAGTAAGCAAGGAAAGCTAAAGGGGCCTAAGTAGTCAAGACAAGGTGGACTGTAGTTTTCTGACTTACAATGACATTGGCAGAAATTGTCTAGCAAGAGATACCACCAAATATACTGCCTGATAACTGCTTCCAGATCCTGCTTAGTTTTGTGGATTCTGGCCCCCTGAATATCAAGACTAAGTGGAATACTTAAAAGCACGACATTGCACAGCCAGTCAAGCAATTTGCTTGCTTCTCCCAGAAAGCTTAGAAAAGTGTTGGGTTTTGATTTGGGTTTTTTACCTTTTTCTTTCATCAAATGTTGTTTTGGAGTTACAACAAAGCTAAGCATGAAAGGTTGAATGAGGATTAATTTACTTTTTAAGGTAAGGATTTCAGCTCAGAGGTGAGCCAGGTTGTATTCCAGAAGCAGAGAATTGTGTCCAGTCCTGGTGTGATGGACCACTGGCACCTGAGCTGCAGCTTACATGTTACAAATTGTGATTATGCATTTCTAGGAAGGGATACTACAGATAGGTACCCTTATCATTCTCTGAAATTCATATATGTTTTTATAGGTGAATTGGTTTCTAAACCTGACAGTCTCTCTTGTTTTCTGTCACTGTTGGAGAAGAGATATGAGGGACAACTGAAAGCAAATTAATGTTGTGTTGTGTATGGCTGGACCCGAGCAGTCAGCCACAAACTGAGCTTCAAAGCTGTGCCAATTGCATCCTGATTCCCCAGAAGCTGCTTCATGGAGGTGTCTGTTTGGACGAATACAGCATGTTGTCTCTGTGGAAAAGGAAGGCAGGGCTAGGTATGCTGTGTCTGCTTTCCTTGGCAACCAGCAGCATGATTTCTCCTGCAGTACAGCGTGTTGGAAAGCTTAAATAAACCTTGCAGGAGCACGGCTCATGACACAGTCTCAGGGCAGTGGGAACATGGCCCTTGTAAGGGGGGGGAAGCTTGGGATGAAAGAGAAGACTCTTGCATCTTTCAGTGAAAAAATTCCCCAATCAAGTTTTAAGTTTAGAACAAGTGGGGGAAAAATAGCTTGCTGTGTAGGATCACCTGAATAACTGTACCTTGCAGAGTGGATATCCTTGATATACTGGTGACACATGAGGACAGCAAGTCTTTAACACTTACAGAGTGTTTTTTATCTTCAAAGCCTCATAGACATTAGCTAATTAATCCTCATAAAGCCTGAGAGAGTTACATATATATTGTTACAAACCATGGACCAGCAAAGGACTTCACAGTTGTCACCATGCCTCAAGCTGTGGCTACTGCTGGCATCATCCAGGGCAGAAATTAAGATGATCTTACTAAAAGCATTCCCTTTCCTACCCCAACAAGTGGCAGTTCAATGAGTCTCTTGACAGTGATGTGGAAACTTGGATTCAAAATGAAGCCAGACTACTTCTATCTAGCACATATAATACATAACCAGTCACTGCTAAAGCTGGCCGTGGGCTACAGCCCAGGCAACTGGAGCATAGAGCCTCCAGGGGTGTACGCAGTCAAAACCCCAGCAAGACAGAGCCAGATCTTGCAGTGCTGGAGCCATGTTAGAGCCCTGGACTTTCATCTTCACACCTCAGGGACATGCAGAAATAGATCTGTAGTAGACATGATCAGAGAAACTGAGGAACATTATGATAGCTCTACAGAAACTGCAGCTCCATTCTCTTCCCTTGCTGCTCCTTCTAGAGCTATGATACTAGGGGGTGAAGCAACAGCCTTGAAGTATCTTGCTGCTTTGATAGAAAAAACCCCTCCTGCTCCTTAGTGTAGATAAGGGCCATCTGTGCATGGCTGAAGCAAGATAATACTTAGGAGCCTGCTAAAGACTGCCTTTTCTTTGGCATCTTGTACTGTCCAAGCTCATGGCAGTGCTCCCTTTGAACTCAAGTTTTGTAATACTCCCCACTAGCATAAATTGAAGTAGAATGCAATAGTTCATGTAAATAATGTGGCCCAGAAGGGCACATGTAACAGAATACATGCTGGTAGGAACCAGCTGATGCTCAGACCTCAGAAGTACTGCACTGTATACCAGTAGGTTTGACATCTATGCTGTTACATATGTCAGTGAATAAAGCCCATGCTGCCCACCTTCAGAGCGTGAGTTACTTGTGGAAAACTGTTTTCTCTGTAGTTACCAGGACTGAAGCAGAGCACTGGGATTGTGTGGACCTGTGTGGAAACTGCAGTGGTAGACATGCCTTATGGAACAGAGCTAGATATGGCTGCAAGGCAGCAGTTTTCTGCTTGACTGAAAGTCAGACTATTCACCCTGAAGGATGGTTGCTTTTGGCCTGTTTAACCTTCTTTAATGGCAATTCCACTGCCACCTCAGTGAATCTCTTCTAGAGCTTCTCTATCCTCTTTATGGTTTTCCTAATATCTAACCCAAATATTTCAATTTGTCACTGTTGCAATTACATTCTCATCCATTACTTCTCCACAATTACTTCCTGTCCTGTCAATCACGGGCATGGAAATTATTTTCTTTCTCTGTGCGACAGTTTGTTTGTACTTAAAGGATGCTGTTGTGTCCCAGCTCTTTCCTTTGGTTTAAACAATCCTAGTTCATTCAGCCTGTACTTGCAGATCTAAAGAGCGGATCTCTTTAGATCCTCCCATCTGGTATGTCCCTCATTGTTCCAAGTCCTCTGTGGGACATTCTGGGGATGTAACTTCACCAGTGCCAAACCAACAACTAAGAATTATTTAGTATGTTTTTGAGGTTACCCGGTGAGAGAACTCTGCCTTTTGGATGTGTCACTGTTCACTGGGGTCTGGGATAGGCACAGACCCAGGTGTCAAGGAGGGACAGCATTTCCCAGTGGTCCAGAAAACATCAATTATATATTTACCATCTTATTTTCAGTTCTTCTCTTTTTCATTTTATTGAGGGTTGTACTGAACAAAACTTGCCCCTGTTAAGAAATTTATTCACTTATAACATCCTAATTTAAGAATACTAAAACTCAGCAGCACTAGTGATGATATCACAGCTGTATTAGAAAATTTATTCTAAAATTAACATACCCAAGACTCCACCAAGTGAAGCAAACTTACTGTAATGGGTGAGTCATGATAAACTGTGGAAAAAAAGGAGTTCAGGATATTTAGCAGAAAGACCAAAGGTAACATGAAAAAGACACAAAGGTCTGTATGAGGATTATTATGTTATTAACATCACAACTTTTGCTCCTTGAGGAACTAAGTCATGTAATTCTAGTTGAAAGTGAAATACAGGTATCCTAGTGGAGAAAGACAGGTTGCACCTGTGAGTGACTGCAACGTGACCAATGCCGGTTTCCAAGTCAAACGAAAGTACATTTTGACTGGGAAATATAAAAAGGAAAAGAAGCATCACTGTAAGAGGTAAGAGATGGTGTTTTATCAAAAGAAAAGTGGTGTTTCTGTGACTAGAAATTTTTCAACTTTGGAAAAAATAAAGGAGATCTTAAAAATAGGGGAGTAACCTCCATGGATCGGGTAGTCCTTCCACTTCCTCAGTCTTGGCAAAGGGGCTGACAAATACTCCTCCCTACATTCATCACTATGATTGCAGGAAATGAATCTAACAAAATTTGGTGCAAGACTGTATGAAAAGGAAAGGTGATTTTATACACATTGATTTCCAGTCCCTTGTGGTCAGTCTCTCAGATTGCTCACATATGCAGTCACATGCATTTTTCACATGTGTTCACACTCAAGAACTGTCTTCTGTCTGTGCCCAAGGAGGCAGGGACAAGAACTACTGTGCCTTTGCCCCTTACCACATCTCTTGGCTTTGTCTTTTCTAGCAATAACAAACTCCCCTTTGAATAATCCTTTCATATGCTCTAGAAGTTGAGAAATTACTGTAGTGTGATAGATTGGCCTCTAATCTTGCTCAGTCCTTGCTCCAAGGATTTAAAGCAAGGTTACTCCCCTTTGTCTGTATTTCACTATTTTAAGATTATTGTCCTTTTTTCTGTTGAGATAAAAGGAGGACAGTGGCAAAAGAGTTGTAGTGCATCCTTACTCCCATCTTGCTGTTACCAAAGTGCAAGACATCTGCTGGTGAACCATCTCTGACGGGACTTTTTTGCAAAGTAGCCAACTGGTCTTCATAGGAACACACTCCCCAGCATCCATAGCTCAATTTCTGCCAGTCACACCCTTTGTAATCTTCAGGGGATGTTCTTTTAAACCTTTATCTCATTTCCTATGGTGCTTCAACACAAAGGCATTTCTATTCATAAATCAGCTAGATTAATCTTAATATATTTGTCACAAATGTCCATGTAGCTGATAGTCTGCAGCCAGGATCTTGTGACTTGAGAGGTGTTTCTGTAGACTCCCAGAAGCTCCTAACTCAGCAGAGGCTGCCAGATGGAGAGAGAAGCCTGATACAGCCCAATCACACCTCTCATCCCGGTGAGGAACGGGATTATTGCTGCAATAGTAATGGCTGTTTGCTTCATAGCTGCATAAAATTGGATAAGGCATATGTTTATTTTATTTAGATAAAGCAAGGGCCAAAAATGTAGGCTGACAACAGTGGAAGCTCATACTAAAGAACTATAAGAGAGAAAAATGCAATTCCACATTACCATTGAAAACCTTCCAAAGTTGTTCCATTTCCTAGCTCAGGAGATTTGCCTCCTCACCATGTCATCCTGCCAAAGGATGGGGCATCCTGGCGCTTCCTCAGGGCCCCAGCTTTCCCCTCCCCTACTGAGGACACCTCACCCTGGGCAGGCAGGTGAGGAGTTGTCCCTCTCTTCTCTTCCTGCAAGCCAGGTTATTTTGTGTCTTTCCTCTAGATTGCCAGGCTTCTTGTGTTAAGAATACACTGGTAAAACTTTATAAATAGCAGCCTTTAGTGAAAAGTGACACTTTGTAATCATTTTATTAGAGTTTTACTATCCAACCTACACTGAGCTTTTCATAATGATCAAAAATGATGTGGCTGTTAGACTAAGCATCCTTCTCTGTATACCTATACAGATGGGTTTAGGGTGACACTCTTAGGTTCATGAGCAGAAAAAGGATAATACACTATTAAAGTTCCACTTACTGTATTGGATCCAAAATATAAATAAATAAAGGGGGGGTAGGAATCTGGCAAATTATTTTTCATGGAGCTTTATATAGTTACTCATAAGAGTTAAATGAAATGAATGCATGTGTGTGTGTACAGCTAGATTTATAGACTCTCCTTAAAATGTTAGTATTTCAGGTCCTGCTGAAGGAGCACGGAAACAGAAGCTGGGATTGTTTCACCAGCATAGCTGACTTCATGTCTCGTATATTTGGATGCATTTGGCAATACTAGAGGGACTCATGCATGCTTTGCACACCCATTTCTTGAGACACTTGTGAAAATTTGGGGATGTGAGCCTTGGAGCACCATGAAGCAGGAAGGAAGTTAACACTGAAAAAGCATTTCCTTTGGCGAGTTCTACCCCTTCCTATGCCAGGACTCTCAGTGAACCAGAGCCTTCAGGCCGCCTCCTAGCTACAACACAAAGCTCTGCTTAACATCTATGTATTTTTTATGGGTTTTTTTCCTGTGTTAGATATTTTTGGCTGGATCTCTAGCCAGGTCAAGCTAATGTAGCTTTGCTAGTTTGGGGTACCTGAGGATGTAACCCTTAGTCAACAGAAATGAAATGCCTTGTTCAGGTGACAATACATTATTCAAGCTGCAGGACAGCATGTAACTGTAAGTATGCACAACAAGCAAAATAGATTATAAATGCACCAAACTTCATTGTCTGGGGTGGCAGAGAGGAAAAGGAGAGATATCTGCCAGTATCCGGTCTGGCCAGGGTCCACAGCAGGGTAGGCACTGCAGAAGCATTTCTGTCTCTTTGTGGGAATTCAGTGTGGGCTCTGTAGGGACTGTAGCTCTGGCTCAGGTATTACTGTGCCTCATGCCACCTCCCAGACTGCAAAGACACCCTCTTGGAGGGGCTGCTCCCTGCGATGGTCCTGTGCACCCTCCCTGCAGGACGTGAAGTCTGCTTGGGCTTGGCAAGACTGGTGGCAGTGAGCCCCCTCCTGAAGGGCTTTTCCTGGCTCCTAGGCATGCAGACCTTCTGGCTCTGGATGTCTTCATCTCCAGCACTGATCCATGCATGACTGAGTTACTTTAATATAGTGAGTTCTTCTAGGGCTTTCATATTCTACTTCCTGACCATGTTCACTCCTCCCAGCCTTGCCTTTCTCTAAGCAGAGTGGCTCCTGCTCCTCTGGACTCCTCACGCAGGGCAGACAGTCCTTTGGGTGTGACAGAAGTCCTTTCCCATCTGTTCAGGTCTGAATTCCTCTCATGTGCCACCTGCTACCTGAAGAGTACAGAGCTCCACAGTGGGCCCTTCTCAGTGTCTGCAATGGCATGGGTGCTTCTTCAAGGATGAGAACTAGCATTTCTGAGTTCATTTACCACAGTCTAGGAGTGCAGGTGATCATTTTTTAGAAGTACTCACCCTGCAGCTGAGTACCCTCTGATTTTTACCTTCTTTAATTAATTTTCAGCTTTCTATATAACTGCAAGTTTTGTTACCAGCCTTTGTTTTTTTCAGATAAATTCATCTTATTTCTGTTTTTCAAAGTAATCCAGGTATTTTTGCATGATATTCCAATCCTTTGCTGTGCTAGCACTACTTCCTAAATTTGTGACATTATAGTATTTTATTAATATAAATATATATTTAATTATTATATACTGGTATAACTTTCTTTTTTTGTAAATTCCTCTAAAAAAGTCATTGTACAAGAAGAGTCCATGGGCATTACTTTCAGCACTTTCTTTGGCAGAAACCTCTCTCAGCAGAGTACCTCCTTCTTCAGAAGAATATGTTATTCAGTAAATTCAGTAAGGTTCGGTTTTATCTCATTTACTTTCATGTCTTCAACTTTTGTTTTATTCAGAAATTGTCTTAACAAATTGCACAGTACTGATCCCAGAAGAAATTACATCAAGTTGTCCAGATTACTTTTCATTTTCTTTCTGGAGATGCTGCCGCTCCTGTTACCCAGGGAGACAATGCCCCTTGACAGTGTCATTTGGTGGCCTGCTTACTGTGCTGCATCACTTAGAACTGGGGAGGGACATCACCTCCTCTTGTTCCATCTGTCCCCTCCTGAACACAATACCATGCAGTTCCAGGCAAGCAAGATCCAGTGTTGCTGTCGTTACAGAAATCCAGAGGAAAGTACTCATTTAGATCTGGAACCAATCTTGAATTAGCTTTAATCTCTACATCATTCCTGTTTCAGAACAGTTCTGCTTCATTTCTTTTTATTTATATAGCTGAGGACCCACCTGTTATTTTCATTTTCTTTGCAATGCTTCACTTTCAACAGGTCCACTGTATTTCTACACTCTGTGACCTTCAAATCACTTTTCTTTGCTGATCTGTCTCTTTTTCCCTGTCATCTAAGTGCTTTGATTACTTAGATTTCAGGTGATTAACTTTGCTTTGTTATAAAAGGGACACGAGATCTTGTGGCAAAAGACACCTCCTCTGTATTGGGATGTGCGGCCTGGCAAGGGGCTGAAGCTGTGCCCATCTTTCCATTGCAGTGGTATTGGGAATGGGGTCACTCTCCTTGCCTGGAGTGGGGATAGGGAAAATCCAGAGCTCTGTAGTGTCTCAGGGATTTTTGCCAGGATGTATATAGGACAATCTCTATATTGCAGGATGACTGTGGTAATCTGGGATGTCTGATCTCCCTATGAATAGCAGCAATTTTGAAGTCATCATTCATCCTCTTAAATCTGAAGGATTTCACTAGAAGTTGTTTTTTCACCCAGCTTTCTTCAAGGTTTCTTAGATCTAAATTTTAAGCCCTCCCTAAACTGAAGTCCCTGAGTTATTTGGTCAACTTATTTTCACTAGTTGTTTCCTGGTAGTTAAATAAATAGTAACAGGTCTATTTTTGTTTATTATTTGATTTAATTTTAACTGAGCCAGCCCATGCCCACTCACTGCAAAATTCTTGTCTATGAATAGCCCTGCTCACCAAAACCAGGTCTTAACTGCCACTCTGCATCTTGACTCAGTGGCTCTTTGATGAAGAAATCTGAATCTCCCAATCCACAAGTATTTAGGCCATAATAATGCTGGTGGTGTTTGCTCTGCAGTTGAGGCATAGGATGTGATATTTCTGTGAGAGCATTATGGAGAATTATAACCTTTCCTGATGCTGTTCCTGGGGGCTGTCAGAGATGCAGTAGAACCAATCTTTAATGTCCTTCCTCAGACTTAGTTCAGCCTGAGCAGATTGCCTCTCCTCCATGCTGCCTTTTCTCTTTCCTTTATGAACTACCACAGCATGGCACTACAACGTTAATCTGCCATGATAATCTCTAGTTCCATGTTTCCTGAACAATATGTACCTTCCAAGGACTTGTGAAACTCAAGTCATTAAATCAAGTCATTTTTAGGATAGTGTTTTCCTTAGACCTTTCAAGTCCTTTAATCTGCACTAGTAAAGACTAAGTAGCCCTTTCACTAACTTTTCTTAGCCTTATCTTCTGCCTTAGGCTGACAGAGGATTGAGGCACATACTTTCACCTGTGAATTATGCAGTGTTTCAGTTACACCCTTTCTTTTTCTTTTTGCACTGAAATGTACTGTGAGATCCCAACAAAAACATTTACAGTCCCCTCCCCTCCCCGCTCCTTATCTCTTTATAGCTTGGTTTCCAGACTGGAAAAATAAAAAATAAATAAAGGCAGTAAAGTCTTCTCTTGGAAACCTGTTTGCCTTGTGTGAGGAACAGGTATTTCAGGGTCTTTATTGGGAATATCTGAGCTGTACAAAAACTATGCTAATGTTCACCACCCCTCTGCTGGAAAGGAGTGCTCTTAGCATGTTTACCACATACCATCCCCGCCTGAGGCATGCCAGAGACACCAGCCTCCTTGGTTTTCCCTTGTCCTTTACTGTGTACTCCACCATCCATCTATTATGAGTCACTCATAAACCTAATCTAATCATGACAAATATGTGAAGAACTAATTTGCAGTTCATAAAATGAACTGAAGTGGATTGAATAACGAAGGCACTGATGCTCCTAACTTGTTTTGATTTTTATGTGTTTAGGCACATTTTGAAGTCAACAGGGAAGTATATACAACTTGCTGAGCTCAAGTATTTCCTGGTTATTATCTTCCTTTTTCTAATAATCAAATTCATTTGCAAGTAACCACAACCAAGCAACCTAATAAGAAAATATTTATAGGATGTTGGCAGTTGAAACAGTTATTTGTCTTCCAGTGGGTTTCTGTTGTCAGGTAGATCCTCAACAGTGTTTCTCATTTTCAGATCTAGTTATTTATGCAATGTTCATCATCTACCATGTCACAGAGAAGAATCCATTACAATTTCTGTAAGTAAGCTAGATGCTATATTAGATAACCAAGTTTCCTGGAGCTATTAGCCATATATATTTCAGATAAATTGTTTTACTTGTGTTGTGAAGTCAAAATAAACCTCCTAAAACAATAACACTATATATCAATATCCTAATTTTCCTGTTAAGTTCCCTTTGCCTGTAGCTTCTCCAGCTGGGGGGAGACTGGATCGAATAGCTCAAGGAAGTAACATTTCTAACATCCTAATACAAAACAGTGCAGGGCTTTATTGTGAAAGCAAAGCTCATGTGTCATGAAGAAAGAAGTGTTTTATTGAATCAAGAACTTGATGTCAATTGTGCTTTTCAGTCGCGGAAGCCTGTTGTTTATTGCAGCAGCACATTTTGTGTAAGTTCCTTCCTGATTTACAGTAATTCACATTGATAGAATTCTAGTCTGTGACACTGCCATTGCAAACAATAATTTACAACAGCTTCAGCTCTGCTCTTTCAATGTTGGCTTTCAAGGACTAGAGCCAAATTCTATTCACCACAAGTAAATCTGGGAGAAAGTTTACTTACCGTGAATATTAATTTATGTTTATCTACTATGGGTTAATTTGTTAAGCAGAATTATGGGGGTTTGATTACAGGTCAGTTTACATGACACCAATGCTTCTGGCAACAGATGGAGTACAGCTGTCCCAAAGGAGGAAAAGGATCTTTGCTCAGGTGTTAGCAGGCCTCATTGAGAGAGCTTTAAACTAGATTTGAAGGGGATAAAACCAGGCTCACTACAGCTAAGCTTGAGGGCAGTATGCCACTGTTTGAGGGAAGGTATGCTAGAGAGGTCCTTCAGTCTGCAGCCTCAGTAGAGGTAGAGGATGGAGATCAGTGTGGCAGCAAGGGTGCAAGAGTTACAGGAATCAGAGCTGCTCCCTTCAAAAAGGTGGCAGAATCAACAACTAAATTGAAGTGCATCTGGATGAATGCACACAGCATGGACAACAAACAAAAGGAAATGGAAGCCATTGGGCAGCAGGAAAACTATGACATAGTTGTCATCACAGAAACATGGTGGGATGGCTCAGAACTGGAGTGCTGCAATGAATGGCTATAAGCTCTTCAGAAGGCATAGGCAAGGAACAAGGGGTTGTGCAGTAGTTGTGTATATTAGAAAGGGGGTTGATAGTCTAGAGTTTAATGATAGTGACAAGAGTGTTTATAGGTAAGATTCAGGGGGAAGGCCAACAAGGCAGATATCTACTTGACTAACCTGATTGCCTTCTCTGACAAAATGACCTGCTTAGTGGATGAGGGAAAGGCTGTGGATGTTCTCGACCTGGACTCTGTTTCCCACAGCATTCTCCCGGAGAAACTGGCTGCTCATGACTTGGACAGGGGCGCTCATTGTTGGGTTAGAAGCTGGCTGGATTGCTGGGCCCAGAGAGTGGTGGTGAATGGACTTAAATCCAGTTGTCAGCTGGTCACTAGTGGGGTTCCCCAAGGCTCAGGATTGAGGCCATTCCTGTTTAATATCTTTATTGATGATCTGGACAAGGGGATCAAGTACACCCTCAGTGAGTTTGCAGATGACGTGAAGTTGGGTGGGAGTGTTGACCTGCTGGAGGGTAGGAAGGCTTTACAGCTGGATCAGTTGGTGGAGACTAGTTAATTGTATGAGGTTCAACAAGGTGAAATGTCGGGTCCTGCCCTTGGGTCACAGCAACCCCAGGCAGTTCTACAGGCTGGGGACAGAGTGGCTGGCAAGTGGCCCAGCAGAAAAGAACCTGGGGGTGCTGGTCAACAGCAGCTGAACATGAGCCAGCAGTGTGCCCAGGTGGCCAAGAATGCCAGTGGTATCCTGGCCTGTATCAGAAATAATGTGGCCAGCAGGACCAGGGCAGTGATTGTCCCCCTGTGAAGCTGCACCTTGAATCCTGTGCTCAGTTTTGGGCCCCTCACTACAAGGAAGACATTGAGGTGCCAAAGTGTGTCCAGAGAAGGGCAATGGAACAGGTGAAGGGTCTGGGCCACATGAGGAGTGGCTGAGGGAACTGAGTTTGTTTAGTCTGGAGAAAAGAAGGCTCAGGGAAGAGTTTATCACTTCCTACAACGACATGAAAAGAGCTTGTAGTAAGGTGGGAATCAGTCTCTTCTCTCATGTAACAAGCAATAGAACAAGAGGAAATGACCTCAAGTTGTGCCAGGGAAGGTTTAGATTGGGTATTAGGAGGAACTTCTTCACAGAAAGAGTGTTCAGGCATTGGAACAGGCTGTCCAGGGAAGTGGTGGCATTACCATCCCTGTAAGTGTTCAAAAAAAAGTGTAGATGTGGCACCTGGTGACATGTTTTAGTGGTGAACATGGTAGTGTTAGGTTAATGGTTGTATTCAATAATCTTAGAAGTCTTTTCAACCTTAGTGATTCTATGATTTAATGTAGAACATTCAAAATGGTGCTGTATAGCTGAAAAGAGTCAACAGTCATATGCGCAATTCATTTCAGAGATAAACCTGGTTCTTTTACAGTGAAACCTGAAAACAATCTTTAGTAAACATGGCAAAATGGAGAGTGCATAAAGCAGTGACAAGTGGTACTTCTCTGTTCTCTCTAATTATGCAATAAAGAGAAGATGTTCAGCTTCACCTTGAAGTCCTTCTCTTTGTTGCTCTTCCTACACAATGGAGTGAACCTCTTCAATCTGCTACTTTCTTTTTATTCAGACTAATGTGGAGGTACTAGTGGAAGTGATTGAGACTAAAGCGTGTGTAGCATCATCTTGACACTGAAGAGCATTCATGGAAGCTGAGTGCATGATTCCCCAGCAGAATGAGAGAAGAACACAGAGCAGAACCATATTTTTCTCTGAGTGTAAGAAAAACAGGAATGGTCAAGTCATTACAGATTGCTAGCATGCTTGTATTTTTCAGTTTATAGCAATAAAGGTATTCTCTTGTTTTATATTTCATTAATAGAAAGCCTGCACTCTTGTTTGTGATCCCTGAAAAGCTTTTGGTTTGTGAGATTATGCTCTTAAAAGCACTCACATAAATTCTTGACAGGAGTAGCAACACCAGTGGTGAAGTGGTAGCCTCAATAAGTCTCTTCTGGCACCAGCTCTTCCCTCCCTGATAATATAACCTTAAGGGCCAGTACTCTTCCTTGAAGAGGGGTGAGTATGAGCGGGTGATGCTGCTAGCAACCTGCACCAGCTGCCTGTGCTGCCTTTGCAGCTGGGTTGCACTCCCCAAACAATGTAGCTGCTGTTTTCCTAGCGTTCACTATGGAGTGGTGTGGCAATGCTGCTGTAGAGCCTCCCTCTCTAATATACCACCTGGCGTGGCTGGCTCTCCCTTTCCTCAGGCTGCTTGACAGAGCCATTGCTTTGCTGGACCAGCACAAAAATTCTGCATTCACACAATACAAACAGGATTCTGTCTAGCCCCAGTCGTCCTTCACAAGCCAGCCCCAGGTACAGCCGTGTGTTCAGCACCAGATAGCTCCCAAGGCATGCCAGTTAGCACAGCCTGTTTGGTTCAGGTGTTCTTCATAAGAGGGTGAAGCAGCTGCGGTCCCCAGTAGCTGGTGACTGCTGTGCTGGGCTGGGATGCCTCTCTTCCCACCAGCCCACATGCAGAGCACCGCCCCTCCTCAGCCACCCCTTCACAACTGGCTTTTCAAAGGGCCCCTTGCTTGCAGCTGCTCTGTGAAGTTGGCTGCCCTCACCCAGCAGGCACACTAGCCTAGTGAGACCTTTCCTTGCAATTTTTGTGCATGCTATGTATTAGATAAGCCTTAAATAGATTGCACCTACTTCAGTAAGTAGCTCCAAAGTGTAGCATAACACAGAAGTGAATAACCCCCCTTATTCCATTAGATTAGATGTTAGGAATATTGTGAGCTGCTTTTTTCTTTCATCTACACCCAGATTTCCTCACTGAAGTCAGATAGAGCTGCACCTTAAGGATTAAGAAAATAATTTGACCCAATTAGGTGTCACAGAACAGACTTCAGTGGATTGCACTGACTGAAGAGAGAGCAGAATGGTGCCCATTGTATTTACTATCATGTTTGTTTTGGGAGCTAAATTATTCCTCCTAATTCTGCTAGCAGTGTAATATGTTGTCTCAGTAATGGAAAGCATATGAAAGCAAGCAGATGGTGAAAGCAGAAAAAAATCCCAGCATGTCCTGATAATGTAGTAAGCAAGTTCATTTTTTTGGCATTAGGCTTTCATAACCAAGGCATGGTGATAACAAGTACAGACACATTTTTAGAGCACAGTTCATCAAAAAATACAGCCAGTTTCATTGCAGGGCAATGGAAGATTACTTTTTGAGACTTCTATATAGATAAAACCTAGATGTGAATGTTGTTGAATTAGACTCATCATTTATTATTGCTAGAAGATGAGTGACAGAACAGATACTGGTCAGAATGATTCCATCACATCTCCTGTGTTCTCTCATATCATTGCAAATGTAGAGTCTTTTGCCCATTAATTTGCAAATATGCAGCCATCCTACATTACAGAAATACCACAGACCCTTCAATATAGGTTGTTATCACAGAGGGCAGTATTGGAAATTCAAAATATTTTATTTTCCTTTAAAAGTATGCAGCCTCCAGGTTGAAATTTTGAAGTCCAAGGTTGTTGCTTCTCGGATATTTGTGTGTATCTGCAGTACATGAAGCTCCCAGTCTGACTCCAACAGCCCTTTCCTTCTCTTACCCACATGCCTCATTCTTCCAGAACAGAAGGCAGAACAGCCTCAGTGGGAAGAACTCCCATTTGTTTAACAAGTCTGAGAAAACTGAGACAACCTTGACTCGCTGGCTGAGCAAAAGGCCCTGAAATGTGGTTTCTGGGGAGGACACTGTCCAGCCTGATGACCTCCAAACTACATTTATAAGTCTCTCAGGACTAAACACAGGCAGAAACAATGCCAGATTCACCACTTATCATGTTAAGATTCTTCAAAGAAGGAATAAATTAATCTTTGTTATAATTTTCTTCTGGATCAATGAAGTCACATCTTCATGTAGCTGCAACATAGACTGACCTTCAGCTTCCAAAAGTTTTGGTTTCAGATAGAGCAAGGGAGAAGGAGACATGAAAGGCACTGCTGCAGTGCTGGGATCAAATGTCAGTATCATAATCAAGGGAATAAATCCAGACCTGAGCACACTGATCTCTTCTGCTGGGAAAAGGGGTAAGGAGAGACAGCCCCATTTTTCATTAAAGTATCTGATTGGTTACAATGTTTTTTTTTCCACCATGCACTAATGCAGCACACTAAATAAAGTGAAGGTTTAATTTTTTAAAAAATATTTCATATGCATATGGTTCATTTGGTTCATTCCTAACTTGAAGAAACACAGGTGGTTTTGATTGGTTTGATTGGTTTGATCCCTTTGAGGACCTTGTGTTTGCTGCTTCCTGAGAAAAATTTTTTCTCTTTATTATTTTAGTAATGGCTTGATGATTTAACATCCCAGGAGTTAATGTTTTTCTTCTGGACTGCTTTTAGTATCTTTGGGGGGAGTGGCAGTGACATAATTCAGATTTCTTTGCAGTCCCTGTGTCCCTTCATTTCATTACTTGGGCCAGGACATGGAGTAGGGAAAAAATGGAATTGACAAGCTTGTCCCTAGGTCCCAGCAGTTTTCCCACTCCTTTGCCTTGGCACTATTTTGCCTAATGCCACCGCCCCTTTCCGAGTCTTGGGTACATGGTAGAGCAGACAGGTGATCTTTGCTGTCAGGCCACATAACTTTGGCAGCCTGAGCCGAGGCAAAGCCTGAGCATTTCTGCTGGCAGAGCCTGGGGCAGGGACTGATCATGCCCCAAAACACCTAACTCAGACCCAGAAGCCGGGACAGCGACGGGCTCTCCTGAGCCACTGGCTGGCATGGCAGGTGGGTCACCGGCAGAGGTCATGCCAGAGTATCGCTTTCCTCTGCTGCGCTGCCGCTTACCCCCGAATCTCCAGCAGGGCAAGAGCCTGAGGTCCTCCCTGCAGAGAACTGAGACCTCGATCCCACATTGTTTAGCCTGATCTCAGCAAACCTGTTTTCAAAGCAAAGCCTGCTCTCCATGAGTAAATTTCCCTTTCAATTTTTCCTTGACAATCATGCAGCAAATGGCTTTAGATGCAGTGTCTGTATGTAGCTGCTCTTTTTGGTGCATTTTCTATAATGAGCCATAACATATGTGTGTGTCTTTACACACCTCAGAACAATGCTATGCAAGCATTAGGAGATTTTTCTAACAACTAGTGAATGTGCTGCTTTTCACAGCTCACCCAAACACTCCTGCTTGATAAGCCTGCCTGCACAGGGACGTTTTCTGTGTTTCTAGGATTATAGGAAAAGTGGGGGGAAAAAAAAAAAAAAAAGGTGGGAGGCATATTTTAAGCTGCTAATTGTGATGGAAGCAACTCACGCAGGATGGGAGAGCCTGAGGAGGTGTGTTTGTGCAGCCATAACACTGTCCAGAGAAGCAAGTTCAGAGAAAATTGCAGACACTTGAACTCTTTGTTACTTGCTATCTCTGTGCATCCTTGAGTGATTTGTTTCTGTTTTTCCCTCTAGCAAGCACAATGCCAGTGTATCCATAGCCATCCTCAGGAATTTTAATTCACAGTAAGTGAATTAAAACCACGGCAGCACCATGTGTACCTTGCACATGTGTATAATAGTGCAGGAGCAGTGTTTGTACCCGGGTTGTCCCATCTTCATTAAAGGAGTGAAGTTCAGCAAGCAGATGGTCAAGAGCCATTACTCACCATGAGCAGCATCTCCAGAGCTGGGCAGGTGGGGTGCTTTCCCTGAACCTGATTCCTGAACTTCCCTAGCTAGAAATGTTCTAACCTTAAGGCTCAGAAGACATCTTTCTGAAGAATAAGATTTTTGCTGTGTTTCTGATTTTAACCTGAAGCAACCCAGTATCCACTAGCTAACAGGTATTTTTCAGAAGGTTCTTTAGGCCAAGTCCTTCATATTTCAATACACACCTGCATTGTTATTCAACATATTGCATTTTTCAGAAATAGACATTTCCAGGAAAATATAGATGGATGCTTTTGCCCAGTGGTGGTTTTCCACTTTCAGTTATCCTCACAAGCAAAAGATCTTGCTGCAGTCTGTCTTCCCAGTGAAAATGAGTCCCTGAGACAACAGTGTTCCTGTAGGAGAAGCAAGCAATGCCCGAGGAGAGAGGACTGAATGGCAGGAAAAGCACAATTGCTCGGCAAAATGTCACGTGCATCTCTTTTGAAAGATCATCTAAGTCCAATCCAGCTTCAACAGGCACACAGCAATCCTCCTGATTTACACCAAACTCCCGACTGTGCCCAATGCTAGTACCAAATCCACAGCAGACGTTTTTGTCTGCACCGAAGTCAGGAAATTCCTAGTTATAGTTCCCACAAGCATAAACCCAGGTATTCTGAATGAATAATGTAAAAACTCTGAAGTTAATTGTGCAAGTGCTTCTTGGTATGTGCATGAGGGACCCCATGGTACAGCAGGCACTGAGATGCCTGCAAACTTCACACCTACCCCTGCAAAACCTGAGCACAGCTGACAGACAGGTCTGGGAGTAAAACCTTTTGATGCCAAGCACTAGATGTTATGGGGTAGCTGTGGAGTTTCAGGTGACTTGAAGCTATAATCCTGGTATTGGAGAAGGTGGCAACCCACAGTTTCTCAAAGCCAGTGATCAGCAGGTGTCTGCTGAACTCTGCAGCGATGCAGGCTAACCAGCATCCTTGCACTGTATCTTCTGCTCTATTTACTGCACTTAAGTGGCCTTCATCACTTTGATAGCTGAGGGCTTCACACTTGTTAACATGTTTATCTCTGCAGAGGCTTTGTGAAGTAGGCAAGAGCTGTTATCCCCATTTCATAGGAAGTGACTGAACCAGCAAGAGGCCATATATCCACCCCAAAGACTCAGAGAGTCTGCAACAGTCTGTGCCTCCCAAGTCTGAGGGTCATAACCCCATTTTCCAGTAGTGACAGAATAAGATACAGAACCAGAGTTTCATGGGTAAATTAGTGCCAGGACCTGCTGGCTGGAGTCCAGAGGCTGTGACCTCCTATCTCCAGCAGTATTTGTATTTTCCCCTGTTGTTTTCTATGTTTTATCATAGTGTTATCTAGTCTACTCTAAACAATGATCCTACTTGCTCTTGAGAGTTGTACTCTGTGAGGGAAAACGTTGAAAAAAATTATTATCTTCAGTGTTAGGGCCCAAACAGAGAGGGGTGGATGCTCCACAGTAAGGACTCTTTCACCCCTCTGCCACCCCAGCCTGTTCTCTCTACCTGCAGGTGCACAGAACAAGAACGACCACCAGCTACATGGTCCATTCCCATCCATGCTGGGGCTGTGCTTCTTCCCCCAGCACAGGGACACAGCTATCTCTGTAGTGATGAGATGTGTGGCCTCAGTGCCATCAATACAGGTACATACTAATGGCAGAAGAGAAAGAGTCCCTCATTTCAAGTTGACCCACCATAGAGAAAGATCTGAGCTGTGGTTATCCTGCCTCCAGATATGCTGTCTCTTACAGCAGGCAGCAGTTCAGATCTCCAGCTCCATTTCAGTCCATTTATAAAGCCCCAGGTGTTACTGAAGAACTATCTGTGTCTGCTTTGGTATGTCGAGTCATCACTTGCCTCATTGTCTTAAAAGCAATAAATCTCTCTTTATCTTGATGGTCACTTAGTAATGAAGAACAGTGGCCACATCAGTTATCTGAAAGGGACTAAAGGACAATTTGCTTCACGCCCTATACAAATCAGCCAGATAGCTTCAAAGCCCTTATCCATTCCACATGCATGGCTGGATACATCCAGAGTGGTCGAAATAGGCCTGCATACCATGCTTTGTCATCCTGGCAGGTCCTAGCCATCCTGCTGCTTGCCAAAGAAGAACGCGGATATTCCTTGAGGTTCCATTCTGATTAGACACAGCATCCTGTAACATTTTATGAACAAACGGCAACTGTATTCAGTCATGCCTTAAAATTTGGTAAATGTCCCACCAAACTATCTCAAGGCATCTCACAATCCTGGTCCTTCTCTTGACTCAGGTATTCATTGCAGAGGCTAAGACCCCTTCATAAGGATTTGTTTGTGGTTTCCATTTTTCACCTGCAAATTGGGAAGAAGGCTATTCAACCCCCTTTGTGAAGGAATTTGGAAACTCTGCAAGGAGAGTGCTCTTTAGGTATCAGATACAGTAGTAGCCTGTCACACTGCATTCAGCTGGGGAGCAGCTCACTCCATTGTTGCAGCACTCATTGAGGACTCAACTCCCAGATGTATTAAGACTCTATATATGACTGAGTCTTTTTGCATCTTCCTGCCTCTAAAATGAAGACAATAATGTTTCACTGTTTGCATGAATGTTGAGAGGTAGCACTTTTATAGTACTGAGACCATCACCATGCAAATACCTGCAACAGCTAATTCTGCGTTACCCACAGACATAGCATTCATTTGCATTCGTATTCAGCAGACTATGGAAGGAACGGGGCTATTAACACCTCTATTCTAGGGAAAAATGCCTGAAGACCACTTTCAGACATCCAGATGCCACTGAACATCATGGGGTGTGGTGTCCAAGATTTCACAGCTAATTCCTACTTAATTTATAATAGCCTGAACCTCAATATGAACTCTAACCACTGACTTACTAGAAATCTGAATCTGGATTCAGCTGCCTACTTTGTACCTTGGTTCTGCATCTTGAAATTACTCTGCTGTCTGTGTCAATCTACTCTTGAGTGGGAGATTTATTTCTACAGGAGGCAGGGAAACATATTGTATTGCCAAACTACTTCCAGTATTTTCCAGGATTACAAATCAGGGAATAGTGGGTTGGTCTAGTGATTTCCATTTTACAATTTAAACCAGATGGGCTACCCTTGTAGCATAAACATTGAAGGAAGAAAAGCAAAAAATTGGCAGAAAAAAATTCTGTTTCCTGATAAACTGCATTATTATGACTTGCATTTTTTAACAAGATGCATGTAAAACTAGTTTACAAGATAACTGGATCACTGTCTTTGATTCATCCCATAAAATGTGGAGGTTTTTTTTCTCTGGGAACAAGGAGGTGACCATAGAATAATACAGTGTTTGACCTTACTAGAAACAGAAAGCTCTCAGGCTGCAAAAGGAAAGACTCTCTCAGTAAAGTTCACAATAAATTAATTCAAATACATGAACAACTAAACGTGATCCAATGACATGTTATTACCATCAGCTCAGGTGAGATTAACAGAACAGAGCACAAACTTTGGCAACTAGGGGAGATTATGAGAAAATCTGTGGCCAGGTTTCCCCATTCCTGTCAGGGCAGAACAGCCAATAGGCTCATGTCCTCTTGCTGTAAAGTACTTCAGTCCTCCTGCCTGTAACAGATACAGGGGCTAATACCTGTGAGGTTTCCCTCTCAAGACAAAACAAGGTGAAGACGCAAAATGCAGCAGCTGTTGCACAGTCACACAGCTACAGCCCTTGGGATGTGAGTGGGAATGGAGTTGTTACAGTCAATGAAAGAGAGGATTTAATCTGGATCAAAACTGAAGACAAAAATTACAAACCCACAAGCACATGCTGTATTTTACTGTTTGTTGTCACCATGTTTTTTACTTGCAGTTCCTTCATTTTGATACCAGTATCAGTCTTTTTTAAATGCCTAAAAAGTATCAAATGGTATATTGAACTAATAGGACATTGTTAAAAATCTCTCTCCTGTTCATTTATTCCTTACATATATCAAAGACAAGACAGTATCAGGAGTAGATGCAAAAAATGGAATGCAGAGAATCAGATGCCACTCATCTCAGAACGTCAGTGAAATAAAGTGCTGTGAAAAAATATCTGCCATAATTAAAATGGCTGATTGGTGAGAGCTGCAATGAAGGACAGTGCTCAATCTGTATTTGGCCTTGCTAAAAACATTGCTGGAAGGAGCCAGACCTACATACCTGGGAAGCTCTTAGTCAGATGAGGTTATAGGGGCATTTCAAATCACAGGCTTGCAGGATGAACCTTTAGCTTCAGTGGTGCACAGCAAGTTAGCACAA
Organism: Xenops minutus; assembly: GCA_035221455.1. Lineage (NCBI taxonomy): Eukaryota > Metazoa > Chordata > Aves > Passeriformes > Furnariidae > Xenops > Xenops minutus. Next base: position 46,269,442 of record JAWWEE010000158.1, on the reverse strand, counting down.
TACTAGAGCAAGATCAAAGCTGCTCCTTCACAGCCCTGGGCACCAGTAGATCTAAAACTGTCATCATCTGCCCAAGCCATGTCTTGGGAAGCTGTCAAGAACAGCCATCATGGCAGGTGCAGCCCCAAATTTTGACAAATCCCAGACCAATGGAGATTAAAAGATTAATGGTCTCACTTTTACTACTTTGACTTTAATGCTCTACCCAGGTCTGAGGCACTGTGGTGGCCTGAAGCCTCTGTAGCAGATTTGGGGATGAAACAGCTGAATTTTCTGAAGTGGCAAAGAGCTCTGGGAGATCTATCAGGACAGTGGCAGAAGCCACTTGGAGCAGCATTGTACACTTTCTGGCTGTTTCTCAGCCACACTGAACTGGGATTTTCTACAGTCTTAATCCATCTCTATGCTAAATAAAGTAGATTTTCTTGAACCACATGAGAAAATAGTCTATGCTGAGCAGGGTCACCTTTTGCTGAAGGGGAGTAGTGCTGTTACACAGGGCATGATGATGGTTCAGCAGCGTCACTTCCCAGGCAGAGCAGAGCTACACCAGAGGACAAAATCCTTAACCTTGCCCAAGTAAGACTCGGAAGCACAAGTGCTTGTACTCAGAAGTATGGTGGGAGGGCAGCATGGAGGGTGCCAGCCTGAGAATCACAGAATCACAGAACATGACAAATTGGAAGGGACCCACAAGGATCATCAGGTCCTGCACAGGACCATCCCAAGAGTCACACCATGTGCCTAAGAGTATTGTCCGAATGCTTCTTGAACTCTGTCAATCTTGGCACTGTTATCACTTCCATGGGGAGCTTATTCCAGCAGCAAACCACCCTCTAAGTGAAGAAACTTCTTCTAATATCTTACTTAAACATCCCCTAACGCAACTTCGGGCCATTCCCTCAGGTCCTGTCACTGGTCACCAAAGAGAAGAGATCAGTATCTGCCCCTCCTCTTCCCCTCACAAGAAAGTTGTAATTGCATTGATGTCTCTCCTCAGTCGCCTCTTCTTCAGGATGAACAGACCGAGTGACCTTAGGTGCTTCTCACATGACTTCCCCTCAAGGCTCTTCACCATCTTTATGGCCCTTCTTTGGATGCTTTCCAGTAGCTTTATATCTTTGTTATATTGGGCTACCCAAAACTGCACACGATATTCCAGGTGAGGCCACCCCAGTGCAGAGCAGAGTGGGACAATCCCCTCCCTCGACTGGCTGGCGAGGTTTTGCCTGATGCCCCCCAGGACAGGGTTGCCCCCCCTGGCTGCCAGAGCACTGCTGACTCACATTCAGCTTGCCATCAACCAGGTGTCCCAGCTCTCTTTCCGTGGCACTGCTTTCCAGCCTCTCATTCCGCAGTCTATATGTACATCCAGGGTTGCCCCATCCCAGGTGCAGATTTCAGCACTTTCCCTTGTTGAGCTTCATATGCTTGGTGATTTCCCAGTCCTCTAATTTGTGCATGTCTCTCTGCAGGGTCTCCCTGACTTTGAATGAGTCGACAGCTCCTCCCAGTTTTGTGTTGTCTGCAAACTTGCTTGGCATCCCTTCCTGTTGGATGAGAAGAAATGGAATAACCAGGGATAAGGGGAAAAGCCTGGAGCAAATGCTGATGTGAGTGAGGAGGCATAGTGAGCATCCTTTTGCCTCAGGCTAGACCTAGAATAGACAGAAAAACTGACAGAATTTTTGTGATTACAACCAAAATAACATCTGTAACTACTGTGTAAATTCCAGGATGATTAATCAAAGAATTGAAAAGAAAAAGAAAACTCATTTTACAAAACATTGAAGACCGCCATGCTTCCTAACTCAGACAGATGTTCTCAGACAGACAGGTAGGACTTAGTTTGGAAGTAGCAGAACAGCTTCATAAATGTTTTCTGGTAGTTGTACACTATTCTAAATTCTGCCTTTGAATAGTCTTCAGTCTTTTTTCCACTGACCATAAAGCATATGCTGTCTTGGATCCTGGTTGCATGAGACTAACAGAGAACCTTATTTTTTACATTCAGTCTTTCAGCATTTCTGCCACTGAAGATCCTCTTCTACAGCTTCGAGTTGAAAAATCTTTGTGGCAGATTTGGCATTGCCTGTAATAATTTATGAATGTGATGTGTTGACATGTTTATTGTGTGCATACATTGAGCTACTTCAATAGCTGGATTGTCAAGATGTGTACCCAGGGGAGTGAAGATGGATCCAGGCATACATTTTTGAGGAAACACTTGGGAAACAAAGCAAGCGCTCTTCACTGTGATGTTTTGGCTGGGCCCCTGCTAGGCTCACTGGAGAGATTTCCCTGGGAGGAATGTGGGCGCTTGCAAAGCAAGACATGAAAGACCCCAGAGAATTTACAGAGGACCATTGAAACAGAAGTTTTTGAGAGCAAGACTCCAAAAGGGGTTGAAAGTGCTCAGATCTGTAGATGTTTAATTTAGTAGATGTTGGCAAGACCACAAGAAAAAGTTCATGTGAAATATTTTTTAACCAACATGCTTTATTTCATTGGTTAAGTGGATCTTTTGTTTTAGAAATGTTTGGGTCATGCAGGAAGGCTGAAGGTCTCTCTTCTCATGTACCCGTGAGCTTGGAAGATGCGTGGTATACCAAAGCTGGAACTTGCATTTAGTGTGTGAGGATCAGATTACCCCATGCACGGAAAGCTAAAAGCTCAAGGCCTGCCATAAGCAAAAGGTAAGTCAGAAAGGCCACTGGCAGCCAGACATATAGCAGTAACCATAACAACACTATTATCTTTCTTATAAGTCCTTACACGTAATTCTACTAATGACTTTTATTAAACATTTAAGCCTGAGCATTCAAGTGATTCATATTTGTTACAAAAAAACATCCCATTAACACAAAGTACAAGTTGAAAAAAAGTTAATGAGCCCTAATACTTGCAGGATAATTCAAAGTTTAAGGCTGGAATTAACAAAACAAAACAAAAACAAAAACAAACAAAAAAAAAAAAAAAAAAGGAAAAATCCAGTTTTTGTTGTCCACAAGAGAACATGAGTTTTTTCCTTTTAGTTCATAAAATTAAATCTATTGCTCAAGTGACTCTTACGCTGTTGTTAAAGTAGTGCAAGAACACATATACGTACATAATTAAGTACCCCTATGTGACCATAAAAGGTCTGTCTGGCTGTCCAGGGGGAAGGTGAGTGGGACTTGATTCACCAGCATGAAAGAGGGAATGTCATTACTGTAATCCCCCTGTGTTTCACTACTTTGATGGGGCTCAGCCTTATGTGGTACACTGGTTGGGTGTACAACACTGGCAACAGGTGTGTTTCAGTGCAGGATCTCGGCTATATGCCTTGTGCATCTGAGAGGCAATGGTTGAGTTGACCTGGAACTGCACAAGTGAATATTTCTCCTATGGAAATCATAAGCATACCTCAAATCAGACACGCAAAAAACCCGAGGCACTGGGTATATTAGATAAACCTGAAAAGTTAGGGGATTTTTTTCATTTGCCTTCTGGTTTTGCAGTGTCAGATATAAGTAGCAAATGAGCAAGTGGAAAAAAGTCACTGACATCTTCTTGCCATTGAAAATGTGATCTAGCTTAAAGCACTTGCATTTCAATCTTTATGTTCAATTGAAGAGACCAAAGAAGTTCAAGAAACAAAATGGGTAAATAGCAGAGCTATAAAATGGCACTTTGGAAGTGATGAGTGAGCAGCTGTACGGTGACTAGTTTCCTATCACAGTTACTCAAATTCACCTGGCTCCCATTAACCACAATACCTGGCCTGGGAGCTCCCTACGCATCCCAGTCATGATAAACAGGTTTGGAAGTGAAAAAAGGGAATGGGTAGCAACATAACACAGAGAAGTTGTGGAGCAGGGCACACACAGAAGCACTGTGCAACACCAAACTCCACTCTTTGGCAAAGAGTCACATGGTGCTGTGATGTGGGAGAGATGAGGGTTTTATAGGAGGACCTAGAGCTACTCAATAGATGCAGGCAAGCTCCTTTTGAGCTCACTCCCCTGTAGGACTTGAGCCTTTCCCAAGGGGGATCCCTCTGGCAAGCGGCTTCTCATCTATCTGGAGCAAGCACCACATTATGCCAGCAGCGGAGAGGAGGCGGCAGGGATATTTTCTCTTGAGGTAGAAGAAGAGTCACCTGTGCCCTGGGGCTGCTCTGGGGGCTGCAAACTCAGGCCAAGAGACAGAAATAACCCAGGAGCTGCTAGTTGGAGAGCCTGGATTTACAGACTCTCCAGGAAAAGGAGGCTTTATGAAAAACACAAAGCAAAATTAGACAAAATGGACTGATGTGGACAACAGAAAACTTCTACAGCATAAATCATAAATTCTCCCTTGTTTGGAGAGAGGTAAGAATTTCATCTCCATTAATGTAATCCAGCAGATAGAGATAACAAAACGGCTCTCTACATGGGAGAGTTAACATTGCTTGGATTGATTCAGAGAGACAAGATGCACTTGCAGGCTTAGGAAAAATGCATCTCTTAGAAAATTTCCACTATTAATATTTTTCCCTTGCAAATGTGGGTCTTCTAAAACACTCTTTTCTTTAGGAAGGATCTAAATGAGGAGGAGGTGGGAAGTAGAGCTAAAAAGCATGCAAGAAAGCCTCAAATACATGAGTGGGAGGAAGGAGGAAGAAATGAAAGAATAATGAAGCTTGCATCCCTGGGAGCAAACAACAGAAGAAGGGAAATGCACGTACTTGTGGCTAAATTTTGCAGGAACTTAGGCTGAGGTTTAAAATGGCTGTGGTTAGCATAGATACAGGCACAGAGTAATTCAGATGACTTGATCAAAGGACAAAGAAATGTTACTATTGATTTCATTAGGAAAATTATCTGGCTTAGAGTTAATGGGTAAGCAAAGGAAAAAATGCCTTTTTTTTTGGTAATGTTGATATGAAGTAGCCCTGCAAAGGGTAATCAATACCTATAGTATCTACAGTCATTATGAGATTTGGGAATTGCTTCAGTAGGACCAGGATTTTGCCCTTTGTGGAAACTCATGTTGGCATCTGTGGGATTTCCTTATATGGTGATGTTGCAAACAGAAATTTAATTAAAAAAAAATAGTGAAAATCTTGTTGTTAACATGGTGCCCGTTGTCCCCAGCACTAACCACATCAATAGCTGAGCCCAAATGCTCAGCTATTCTTGCAGTGTTGTCACTAAAACTAAATCAGGTGTTTCTACTTTGAGAGCATCTCCAATGGCCACTACTCCAGTGGCTACCCATCTGAACCAGGAAACAAGCCTGGAAAAGGATCCTGAGGTTGGTTTTAATTCACAGCTTCTGATTTTTTTTTTTGTCAGTGCTTTTCTGTAAAGGCATTCAGCAGCAGGGCTGATCTCTCCTGCCACAGTCTTTGGCACACTGCAGAGCAGTCAGTAGAAAACTTTCAACTGAATCGAACGAGGGACCTGCGTGTCTTACACAGGAATCCTGTGGGATGGGAATGCTTCTGTCTCCATGCCACCAAAACCACCTACAAAATGAAAACTGTAACTTTGCTCAGGAAACCCCAGGGTTTTATTTTCACTTTGGAATAAACTAAGCCAGTCCACCCATTGAAGAAGCGAGCATCAGGGAATCAACAGGAGGTTTTGCCATCTGCACAGACAAGCAATGCTCAGGGATATAACTAGGACTAAGGTGGGGGCAGGGAGAAGTTTCATGCCAGCAATTTTTACAAATGAAAAGACTGAGCTGCTACTCCAACCTATGCTGGCTTTTCAAAATCCACTTTGAGACAGCAAGAAAAAAGGGCAGAGGAACAATGTTTCCATTCCCTAGTAACGCTGAATTTGATACAGATAGAAAACCCCATTCCTTTTCTTTTTTAAAATCTTATCATCAAAATTCAAAGTTGCTACTTTTTGTACATTGTTGACAGCTGATAGTTGCAATATGCTGGTGCAATATGTGGGTCTCCTTGTGTCATGCCCACAGCAAAGTGTTTTGATCTAGGGCTAGCAGCCCTGTACAGTAGAGTAGTGGAGTTCAATAGGCGGGAAGTAGTATTGGCAAGATACAGCTCTTGTTCTGCCCTATGTCCAGGCTCAGGGTCCAGGCAAGAATGTATCCATTGGGGGAAAAAAAAATCTCATCCCATCCTGAACCAGTCATTCCCACATTATGACAAAATAAATCTAAAGGGATAAGCTAGGCTTTTCTGATAATCACTACAGCAATTGTATGTACCTCGAGTTGTCACTCTACAGGGTTGGCTGGAGAAAGCTAAATTTACAATTAATAATTAAATGCCCTTAACATGCTTGACAGTCTCCAGGCGTTTGGCAGCACTGACGGCACCAGCTCCCTCTGAGACCCTGCCAGCCTTTTGCACCTGCAAATTGACCCTGGTTCAGCCCGAAGCACCCCTTCACCTCCTTTCATAGGAGCAAGGCAGGAGAGGCAGCTGGAGGAGGCTGCAAAGGGGCAGAGGAACGAGAAGGAGGAGGCAGGCAGGTGCACCCTTGGCAGGGCGGGCTCTTCTGGCATGGGGATCTTCTTCAGGCAGCGATCTCTTCTCTGTGGTGACCAGCGACAGGACCAGAGGGAACAGATTGAAGTTAGGTCAGGGGAAGTTTATATTGGATATTAGAAAAACGTTCTTCACCCAGAGGGTTGTTGGGAACAGGCTCCCCAGGGAGGTGGTCACAGCACCAAGCCTGACAGAGTTCCAGAAGCATTTGGATGATACCTTTGGGCACATGGTGTGACTCTTGGGGATGGTCCTGTGCAGGGTTAAGAGCTGGGATTCAGTGATCCTTGTGGGTCCCTTCCAACTCAGCATATTCTGTGATTCTGTGCTTTCAGCTGGAAAGAATATGATACCAGGAGTTGCCAGGCCTCGGCTGCGGGTCCCGGCAGGTAAGGCAGTAACAAAAATAGCAGTTTTAGTTGTGCATGTCTGGGTTTTCAGCAGGCAGCTGGCCGGCTCGGGTGGCGGCTCGCAGCCCCAGTGCGGTAGCCAAGGAAGGCAGCCGGGTGCTCAGTGGGGCCGTGTCCCTGCGGCCGGCCGGGCCGGGCCGGGCATGCCGTGTCCCGGCGGGACAGCGGGCCCGAGAGGGTTCCCTGCGGGCACCGGCACCCCCGCCCTTCCTCCGCCCGGCGCTGCCGCTCCCCGCAGGGCTCCCCCGGCCCGCCCCGCGCCCGGAGCTTCCCCCGGGGCTGCCCCTTCTGGGTGCCCGCGGCGCGGGGGGCGGCTCTGCGGGCCGGGCCGGGCCGGGCTGAGGGCGGTACTAGAGCCCGGCGGGGCGGGCCGGGGGCGGTGTTGGGGCCCGGCGGGGCGGGAGGCGGGCGGGGGTGGGGCC
>JAWWEE010000158.1:46190627-46262020 GCA_035221455.1 Xenops minutus | reverse complement strand
CCGCGGCGGGCTGGGCTGGGGGTGCCCGGCCGGCCCCGGCCCCGGCCCCGTCCCTCCCGGCGCGGGAGCCCCGGCCAAACTTTTGGGGCCGCCGGCGCAGCGGGCGCGGAGCGGGGCTGCCCCAAAGGCGCCCCAAAGCCGCCCCGCCGCTGGGCAGCCCCGCCGGCCGGGGCCGCGGGGGCGGCAGCCCGGGCGGGGAGCGAGGGAGGGCAGGAGAGGGGAAGGGCACCCCGGGGCGAGGCGAGGCGAGGCCGCCGCAATCGCAGGCGGGCGGGCTGTGCCCCACAGCGCGGCCCGGCCCGGCTCGGGGGCGGCCGTGGGGCAGCCCCCTCTGCTCCGCCGCCTTTTGTGCGTGCGCGCCGCCGGAGCGGGATCCCCGCCCGGGAAGGAGCCGCTCGGCACTGCCCGGGCTCCGTCCGAGCCTGCACGCCCGCCTGAAGGGCATCATCCTCCTGCCTGGTACTGCTCTGTCAGAGCTGCCGGGAACGGGGTTCTCCCCTTCTCGCAACAGCTCCCCGCGCCTTGCCGCTCTCCAGTGCTGTCTCTCCACTCAGCTGGACTTAGCGTGTGTTAATTCCTTCGCGATGTATGCGGGTGTCCCTGCACCCTGGAGAAGGATTTCCTTATTGACTTGCCGACTGTGCTGCGGCCAGGTATTATTTACATCCCCGAAGGTATGGCTGTGTAGACCTGTCCGCACGGCTGCAGCGCGGCTGTCGCGGCGCCCAGTTTGTGGAAACTTTAATTGCAGCAGGCGAGGATGCTGTGCCGTGGCCCCTCTGCGCCAGGGCGGGCCGGCGCTCGGCGAGCCTCGCCGGGGCGGGCGCTGGGCACGCAGGGAGTGCTGCTGCTGTTCCACGGGAGCAATCGCAAACAAGAACGAGCAAACAGGGAAAATGAGTTTGTGTGGGTTTGGTTTTTTAAAAAAATCCGGCATGGTAACGTCTGTTATGGGCACAGTAAATCGGGCACCGACCCCCCGGGTTCCTCCGGCACAGCCCACGTATCAGGCGGTAAACAGCATGAACTGTGATCACTTTGCAGCCGAAAATGTAAGGCCTCGCAGCCCCGGCTGTCGGAGCGTTACGTGTCATTAAAGTAGCTCTCTTGGAGGAGAGGGACTGTCCCAGGAGCTGCAAAATCTATAAACACTTTTCTGATTGGTTTAAAAATTTAGACACAGGAAGCGGATAGTATCTAATAACAGACAAGTGGAGACACTGTTGTCATGGAAACTGAGAAGACTTACACCCCCCCCCCCCGTATTTAAAAAAAAAAAATAGGCAAAAGAAAAAAGTCTGCATATCATCAGAAATGCCTGCAGACCGCTTTGGCTGCTGTTGCCTTTCCCACAGCATCTGTTGAAACCTGAGAACATGCCTGTCAAATCAAGGTCATTTTACAATAAAACCCCGCACTGCTGTCTCCCTCTCTCCTCTCTGGACATTGTCCCGCATTTTCCACCCAAGGAGTTGGGAGATGTGGCCACCTGCCCCACGCCCCCCGGGCTGCCCTGTGGTGGGTGTCCTGCCCCAGCCTGGCCTGCTGCTGGGGAATCTGAGGAAAGGCTCAAAGTGGGAGAACCATGGGGCTTAAAAGCCAAAAGTAACAAGGGATGACTTTTCTTTTTTAATCAAATGATCAGGCGATATTCCTTTCCATGGGAATCTATGGACCTGGGAGAGAAAGTTGGGGTTGGTCTCCCTCTGTTCTTTTGTATTAGAAAGTTGCATTAAAATGTAATGATTTGGACTTGAATATTCAGGCCATTTCACAAATCTGCCTCACTTTATAAAGGAGAAAAAAAAAAGGTGGTGAATAGCTCTGGGAAGCCCTGTGCAATTACTTTTAACAAAAAAAATCACAGTTCGGTTATAGCATGCTATTTGAGGACAAAAGCAGAGATATGAGAATAAAATATACTTCATTGCTGCTGCATGCAGCATGAGAAAATCAGACTATTATTGTGGTAAATTGAAGTTTTACTTTGCTGGACTATTGAAAGTTTATTGCGTGTGAAAGGAGAGAGCTATTTTGATTTTGGAGCAGAAGAGATGTATTTCACAGCAAACTCACAAGAAAGATGTTAATATTTTTGCTTATTTTCTTAGGCAGCACCCATTGATTTCAGATGTTTTTAATGCAGAGATGTCTTCAAGAAGTCACTGCATTTTCTCCAAAACATTTTCTTTTCTTGGTCCCTTTAATCTTCATTTTGCAGTGACCAAGCTGAGAAATAGCACTTGAGTGTTTGTTTCACCCACTGTATAAATCATCAGTTTGAAATCTTAAATGACCGCTTTGACCTCTGTTGCCTCTTTGCTTGCATATTTCACTTTTTGCATTATTATATCTTAAGAGAACCACAGACTGGTGAGCAGGTCTTACACATCAGGAGGTAAATCCTGCAGGGTGCTGAGGCGAAGGTGCTCAGTGCCATCTCCACCCATATCCTTGGATGTTGCTGTCTGAAAAACCCAAGGCCTGTCTTTAAAACCTGTCTGCAGGCAGAGCAAGACGAAGTGATGGTAGAGGCAGGGGGAGCATTGCATGCTTCTGCTTGAGGAGTCCCCATTGGCGTCTGGGCTGGCACCGGGGTGCAGGAGGTGGGACCTCTCTCCCTGTATCAGGGGGAGGCTTTTAGGAAGTTGGGCAGTTGTTTAATCCAGCTCACATCTGATTAGCCAGATGCCGCTTTTAATTACTGTGGAGTTCAAATGGAGAAAGTTTGTCTTGTAGCAAAAGTGTGCTTGCTTCTAGAAGTGAATTTCCTGTTGTCGGGAGCGCCCTTATCGGCAGGAAGGTTCACTGGCAGGAAGCGTGTCGGTTACTTGTTTTTACACATTGAAGGAAGTGATCTGGATTAGGTACCTTCTAGATTTGCCCTTCATCAGCCTCTGTGTCGGTGCTACTTTATTTATCTATAATGGTTTTAGTTTGCAAAAGTTTTATGATGTCAGGCATTCCCAAGGGAAATGCAAGAAGTTAAATGCTTGTGTTGTCCTGCCATTTTTTTGCCTCCCTGGGCTACATTTTCAAAAGTGTCCAATTTGCAATTTATACCTTTTGAGCTTCATTACTGATACTCAGATGGGCTTTTCTTTTTCTTACCCCCTTAGAATGAAAGATCAAAAAATACACCAGTTATTTTACTAATAGGAGCAATCCTTACACTTCTGAATTGCCTTTCATCATGGATCATAAATCACTTTACAGAAATTAATGTTCTAATATTCACAGAAGTTGTATGAGCAGAGGAAGCTGAAACTTAGCATTTCACGTGGACTGTACAAAGTTGCAAGGCAAATTAGGAGCAGAGCTTGGAGTCAAATTAATTGCCCCTTAATTAGCGATTGCTAATGGATTAAAACTTTGAAAATGTGTTTGTCTTTCCTGGGTGCGCTCACACTAGGGCACCAGTGCAGTGTGCACGTGTTTGGGATATGGGGCCAGGGGTGAGAATATGAGCAGTGATTCCAGAAAATGCCAGTCGTTTACTGGTCCCTTCCCAGCATAGCATGGCTGGGATGCCAGGTGGAAGGCTTGTAAGACTAGACGCAGCTTTGGATGAAGGTCCAGAGCAAAGGTGAGGGCTTTTGTTTAGGTCTGTGTGTTCTAGTAAGCAGGGAGGTTCAGGGAAATAAACATTTTTCTGATGTTGGCTCACAACAGTTTTTCTGATGTTATTCTGAAGTCTTGCAGAGGATTTTGAGGAGGAAACATGGAAAAGTTACAGAAACCTCTAAGACACTGCCTGGCATGCTGAATAGCTTCAAGATTTTTGGTGTAGGAGATGTCCAGGTGTTAAGTACTGTTCCTGACAGGAGGAGCTGCCAGGGCTGTCCAGAAGCCTAAGCAGGGCTGGAACAGGACTATCCTGGCTGATGCTAGAATTAGTAATGAAACTGCATTTGCCTTGTTACCTGCTCATATGGGCAAGCCAAAGTAAAACTGTACCAAAATAAAGGAAAAAAAAAAAAAAAAGAAAAAAAAGGTGCTCCAACAAAGCAACATTTAATTTATATGTAAAACTTAGAGTTGTGTTTTTTCAGAAGTGATCAGCTGATTCTGGGAAACTAGCCTGAAGCTCTGGAAGGCAGGACAGTTTTTGGGAAGTGATTCTCTCCTAGGTTTTGAAAATTCTTATCCATTTAAGGTGCCTGAAGTTGAGCTGCCAAGCATCAAGGTGCTCAAATCCTCCCTAACCACACTGTAAGACTTTAGGTGCCTTTATCATCCTTGGGACTTTTAATTGATCTGGACTGAATCTAATTGTCTAGCCAAAAGTTTGTACCCTGGGTGCCTGTGTGGCTCATGAAGGAGCAAAGCTCCCTGTGCCATTTTTTCCCCTTAAGGATGGGCACAAAGCAGTGGGATAGCCCTGCTCTGGAGGTGACCAGTGAGGAGGGTCTGGGGAATGGCTAAAACTCGCCACAGCTGGACACAACTTTGAGGTGGTTCGAGTCATGTAGGGCCTCCCTTGCATTATCCCCAGTGCTGGTGGCCACTTGCTTGCCAGGGGGCAATTTTTCCCCACCACTCTCAGGGAAGAACGTGAGTGACAAATCTTACAAAACTCTCCATAAAGTGCATCAATTCCATAATATCTGCAAAAATTGGACAGACTAAGTCTGCTGGAGGTGAAGCTTCTACTTATTATGCTGGACAGAATTTTGTTGCTCTTTCCTTTTATTTCTCTTGTCTGTAGTCTAAGAGTCTCTGCTGGAGATGGTTTTCTCTGTGTCAGCACTGACTGCAGGACAAACAGATGACAAGGCTGTGACCTCTGGTCAGGCTTGGTAGGTGCCACTAAATGGAAAGATCTGTCTAGATGTTTGACACTGGTTTTTCCCCAACATTAGCAGGAATTTACATCAATGCTAGCTGATAGAGTGAAATTTCCAACACCGAATGTTTTTACCTTTTACTGAAAATAGGGTCAAACCAAGTAAAGACAGGCATTATTTCAGGAATGGGATGGTTTTGGCCTACACCAGCTTCTTCCTTTGCTTTCCTTGCAAATGCTGGGTTGTGGTGGGACCCTGCACTGAACTGTTTGTTCAGATTGCATGCGAGGTTCCCTGATGGGACCTTAATGGCAAACTGCTTACCTGTCACCTGTTTGCTGATGGAGCCCACTCACCATGTCTGGACATACTTATTTTCCTTGCAAGGGGAATACACCAGGCTTCTCCTAACAGACAGAACTTTGTGTACGAGACAATCCAAGTTGGACTCTGGAAAGCATTTCACAGAATGGCAGCTTCATTGGAAATTGCTTCTGAATGCTGTTTGGCAAAGCTCTTGCTCTTTTTAGTGTAGTTCTCTGCCAGACCTGTGCTGGACCTGCTGACCCGAGCAGTGGCCTTGCACCTCCTGTGGCACTGTCTCCCATCCCAGGCTTGCCAAGGCCCCCTCTCCAAGCCCTGAAAGCTCTGCACACCCTGGTACAGAGTTGCTTTCTGCTCTGTTTCTTGGGCTTTGTAGAGAGGTCAATCTTTTCCTTGCATAAAGCTGGCTTCCAGCACAGCACACAGATGTGAACTCCCCAGCCTAACACATCTGTGCAGGGTCCTGCTTGCAGTAAGATCTTCTTGTGGCCAATTTATTTGCTGTCCAGGCTTGCTGTGGAGGAGAGCAGAGGCTTTAGAGGGGCTATAAGAGGTTACTAGAGGTGGGAGGAAGTTGTAGGTCTGACCCATCCAGGGCTAATTGAAGTATATCTCATTTTACCCCCAACTCCAGCTTGTTTTGAACTGGGTTTTACAGTAGATAATTTGTAGAAGCTACTCAATTAATATGCTAATTTTAACACCAGATTTTGTAAAGCTTTTATGTTGGAGGTGGTGAAGGGATCCAAATGTTTTGATCCTATTTTTATCATTATCTTCACTGAGTTTTTCTTACTCTGTGCTTTGCAGAGAGGAGTGAAATTTTAATAATTCACTAATATACTTTCACTTCATTAACATTTTATCATTCTGGCATAGTACATATGGTGAACTCCTTAGCACTCTCATTAAAAGCTTGATCTTGGCCCCACCCTCTCACATCCCTCCAGGTGTGGAAAACCCTAAACAGAGGTGCTATTCTGCTTTTTGGAAAGAGCTTTTCACTTTTTCCAATAGATAGTAAACTGAACAAAACACGTAGGGTTTGGTTTTTTTGGTGAATTTTGAGGGTTTTTTTGGTGTTTCTTTTGTTTTATTTTTATTGGCTTTTTCTTTGCCTTTTTTTTTTCTTTTTTCTTTTTAATGAACTGGAAACATTTATACAAAGATAGCAGCAATGGTTAGGTTGGAGCCACTAGGTGCCAAGCCTCCAGCCATTGAAAATCTTAAGTGTGGTCTAGAGAGTGTGAAGATGCAGGATGTTACTGTGATATCAATTGCATCATTTTATACTGCAGCATGTTATGTTCAAGGTGAGATTTATACTGGTATTAAAATGGTTACAAAACTTTCAGGTGCCTTACATTGGATAGCACAGTGCTTGGTATTAGGAGGGTACAAATAATACGTAACACTTCCTGTAATCTTGGTGATTTGGTACATAAATTTGAAGGTGTGTTCCCACCTTGGGTTGAACACATGCTTTTTAATTGTGTTTGAATTTGAAATTGGTGTTCAACTTTCATGGCAACTCTCCTTTCCCTATTTTTTTCTTGTTTTATATTTATTTTATCATAAAATAAATCTTAATTAGTGCATGATTTGTTATTACTGTTAATTAAATACTGTTAACACATCAGATTATTGCAGGCATATTCAGAAGGCTTAAGAAACCAAGCATGGCTGAGGAGTGGGCAATGGGTAGATACACGAGGCTGGAGACTGGAAGGGAACCTTCTGAGCTGGGAGCAGTGGAGAGCTAAGGGACATGTAAAAATTTCAGGAAGAGTCGTGTTTTGAAAAGAGTATGGCTGTTTGGAGTCCAGAGGGCAAGAGATCACGGTAATAAATATGGGTGATCTTGAGAGAACTGGCTGAAGGTTTTTACTCGTCAAGTAGAATATATTTGCTTTTAGAGGCACCAGAACAGAAACTTATCTGTTGTAAATTGGTATAATGCCATTGGAGTTATTGGAATTACTCTGACTTAGACCAGCTGATGGTCTGTCTGGGGGGTATTACAAGAAGAGTGAGGATGTGAAGAATGGGGGGACTGGAAGAGGTTATAGGCCTGGGCAACTGGGAGGGTGGAAGTTTGTTCAGAAGTGATAGAGAGGCTGGGCAAGCAAAGGAAGATCACAAGGTCCATTGCAACTCTATTGGGTTTGATTTGACCATGAGATGCCCAATAAGAGATGTCAGCAAGGCAGGCTAGAGATGGGCTTGACTGAAGAGGAGAGTCAGTGGCAGAAAGTACATTTCACACTGGCACAGTAGCAATTGGTGTCAGAGTGAATAAGATCATACATGGGCTTGGGGTGTGTGTGGGACAGGCCAGGGCCACAGCAGGAGCTGGGGGAGAGGACATGGAGTTACAGAACAATTGCTGGATGAGGATGAAGAGGATCAGAAGACAATGGCTCAGGAAGTCAAAATGGGACAAACACCTTTCAGTCTGGAAGGAGAAATAGAAAAAAAACATAAAACATTACTTAGGAGTAAGGAGAGAAAGGGAATGGCATTGACTTTTTAGAAATGGGGGCTGTGAGTAATCTCTACTACAGTTAGTAAACTTTAAAAAGCTGAGCTATGAATAAGCTCCATATTCACTAGTATGTCTAATTTTTCCCCTCCTCGTTTCTGTTGTTGCAAAGTAGTCTCCTGTAACGGTGCAACAGACCTTAATGTCCTGGGGATGGTCACAGCAGTGTCACTAATGGGCGCTGCACTGTGTGGTGCTGCTGCAGCTGTGCCGTGCTCTATGCCTCACTGTTCTGAGGTGAAGTGGCTGTGTTAGCCGTGGTTCACCCTGGGGAACCCCAACCCGATGCTGTGCATGCTGCAGTTGGGATCCTGGGGCAGGTGTTGCAGTCAGGTTGTTGCTCAGGAAATTCAAAGAGTGCTGGGAAGTCACAGGGTTCCCATTAAATATATGGGCATTGTAGCTGCGTAGCCACACCCCAGATGTTAGAGCCCATGTGGGGAAGTGGGGCAGTTCTGAACCACCAGTGGGTACAGGGGAGCAGGGGAGGCAGTGGGTGGGTTCCCCTTGATCTGCCACGTCTGTTGAGAGCAGGGATGGGGCTGTGATGAAGAAGGTCTGAGGGAGATATTGCACCTTCAGTTTGTGTTGTGACTGAGTGGAAGATCTCACTTGCGATGTATTTTGCCATGGAGTAACTTTGTGCGAGGAGAAAAAAACACAGATTGGAAAAAATGAAGTAAAATGTGGGGAAAATGAGATAAAATATAGTAAAAAAAGAGAAAAAAATTAGAAATCAGGCATGTGTGTTAGAATGATCACATTTCTTCACAAGCAGGTCTTATTACTGGAGCAACTGCAACCCATATTCACAGTCTGAGGCCAGTGCAACCATTGGATAAAGGATGACTGTAAATAGGATCAGCTTAATTGTACCAAGGCAAGGAAAAAAAAAAACAACCAGCAAGAATAGTGAAAAGTAAAGTGTGTTTTAAAAATGCTTCTGTGTTTTGTAAGCCAGGGTACCCTTTCTGAGAGATGGGGACATTCCCATTCCCCGTTGATGACTCTGGGGCTCTCACCTCAGAAGCAGCCAGCCAGAGGTGGAAAGTCAGTGTCTTTAGAAACAGAAAGCATTTTGGCTTTCCAAGTGGAATGATTTCTTTTCTTTCTAGTTGTATTGAAAGCATGTGTTACTGCCATTGCAGCAGTCTGAGATAAAAGGCTGAGCATCTTGAAGCTAAAGTAGTTGAGAGATGTCTCCTGGGGAAAGCAGTGAAAGATGTGGTGAGTTCAGAGGCACAATAATGGATATGAAGCCTTTCACCATGGGTCACTCAGGTGGATTGACCCCAGAAAGCAGTAGTTGCCCTTTTGCAATGCCTTTCCGTGGTTATAAAGCCAATGGGCTCGTGCCTTCTTCTAGCCCCACACAGTCACCAGGAAGTGGAGAACTGGCGTGTGCTCCAGTGGTGGCCTTGCTCTGGTTCCTCAAGGGCTGGCAAGGAAGCCACGTGTCCTCAGTCATCACTCAGGCTGATTAGAGACCATGGCTATAGGTTTTCTGGTGGTTTGTGCCTGTTCTGTAAGGCTGCAGAGTTGTACAGAAGCACTGAAGGGATGAAGCAGATGAGAGGGCAAGGGACAAGTATATAGCCCCCCCAATCCCCTTTTTAGGGGTATAATTCTACAATACTGGTGGCATTTTTTTTTAAAACAGAAAAGTAATTTTACCTTTCCTCCAGGGGCTTCTTGAAACAGCCTTTGCTGTGCTGATGATAAGAATAGTATTAGTCTTCCCCACTTGCTCTTCCTCCCTTTGAGAGTTATGTCCCAAGCTGATGGACTCTGACCATTCCCTGTTGTGGTCTACACTTGGTTTATTCAAGCTAGGCTTCCTTCCTTCTTGCTTTTTTGTGTTCTCTGCTCAAATGAGGATGCTTGTTCATGGTGTGATGTGGGCTCTTCAGACATTGCTTTGAAATCTCGACCAGGATTTTTTTTTTATAGTAATTTTCTTTCTGAGTTTGTGTTCAGTCTTGGTACTCTTAGCTACTGCTAGTTCTGTGGGGGTATGAGCTGGGACCACAGAGCAGCAGGGATCTGAAGCAGCTTGGTCTCTCACAGACAGTGTGGAAAAAGTTTCTGACCCCAAAAACCTAAAGTCTATGTAAGGTATTTGAAGCAAAAAATGCCCCAGTATAGAAGTCTCTACACCAATATAATTATTTATCCTGGTTTTATATTTCACATGTTTTACTTAGGCTCCTAAACCCACTAATAACCTAGGAATATTGGGGAAATTTTAACATTATGCACAGTATTATTGGCATTTCTCGAGCAGCTGCTACTGGCCTGCTTATATTCAATGGATTTCTTACTGTCAAAAACACTTTTAGCACATGAATGAATGGGCAGAAAACCACCTAAATATTGATTAATTTTGACAGAAACTTCCCTCCCACCTCTTGCTCATTCAAAACAATGACCATGAAGGCAGCAGGATTCAGCTGATGGGCTATTGGGAAGAGCTTGTTCTATTTCAAAAGTAGAGCTTTGCTTTGATAGAGACTCTTGGGTGCTAGTACTAGGAATCATAGAATATCCTGCATTGGAGGTGATCCACAAGGATCATTGAAGTCCAACTCCTGGCCCTGCACAGGACAGCCCCAAGAGTCACACACACCATGTGCTTGTTGAAATGCTTCTTGAACTCCATCACACTTGGTGCTGTGACCACTTCCCTTGGGAGCCTGTTCCAGTTCCCAACGACCCTCTGGGTGAAAAACATTTCCTAATATCCAACCTAAACCTCCCCTCACACAACTCCAGGCCATTCCTTCGAGTCCTATCACTGGTCATCACAGAGAAGAGATCAATGACTGTCCCTCTTCTTCCCCTCACAAGGAACTTGTACCTGCAATGCAATCTCCCCTCACTCTCCTCTTCTCCAGGATGAACAGACCAAGTGACCTCAGCTGCTCCTCATACAGCTTCCTCTCAAGGCCCTTCACCATCCTTATGGTGAAAGCATCCTTTGGATACTTTCTAATGGCTTTATATCTTTCTTATATTGTGGTGTCCAAAACTGCACACAGCATTCCAGGTGAGGCCACCCCAGTGCAGAGCAGAGTGGGACAATCCCCTCCCTTGCCTAGCTGGCAATGCTTTGCCTGATGCCCCCCAGGACAGGGTTGGCCCCCCTGGCTGCCAGGGCACTGCTGACTCATAGTCAATTTATTGTCGACCAGGATCCCCAGGTCCCTTTCTGTGGCACTGCTTTCCAGCTTCTCATTCCTCAGTCTGTATGTACCTCCAAGGTTGCCCTATCCTATGTGCAGAATCTGGAATGGATTGATTGTTTCCAAATGCAAGGGACAAGAGGTTCAGCCCAGGCACAACATCTGTAGGTGAGGAAGCGCCTTGTCTTCTACAAGTGTTGAGGCAGGCAGTATGGTGCTTTGGGAAGTTGTTTCTTCTGGTGCCAGGGTGGGCATGAATGCTGGCAAAAATTGAAGCTTGTCCTTTTTCGTGCCAATCTATTGACTGTGATAGTCTTTGATTTCAATGAAGATTTTGCCTCAGCAAATAGCATGACATTTGATCGCGTAGGTTATTGTTTCAAATCCACTTTTGTGTATTCATGAGGAGTACCCATAGGATGCAGTGGCAGTTGCTTCTGGTTTTATGGATGCAGAATTTGATGCTCCATTACCATCAGTGATATAGTGATGGTGATAATAGTTATCATTAACTTGTATTCCACTTGTCTTGTGGTGATAAACTCTGATGTCTAGAGACTGAACCCAGGCAGCAGCCTTTCACCAGGTTACCATCATCAGGTCTCTGTATTGGCTACCATGCTGTACAGAACGGCAAGAAGATAGTTGCCTTTATATTTAATTGGCCAAACCTATTAAGGAGGAGACAAGCAGGCATGGACAGCGAGATCATTGAAGACTTTTTAAGTAGCTAATAAAACTAACCCCCTTAAAATTCCCAAGTGTCAGTGTAAAGAATTGCTTTGTCTATGAGCTTCAGAAGAAGGAAACATGGTTAGATTACAGAAATGCATGTAAGGAGTTTATTACAATATGTTAATTACCACTGCCAATAGTTATCTGTTGTTATTAAAGCAATTTCCTTCAAGATAAAATAATGAAATGTAGGTTTTCATGTATCTTTGTCAGTCAGAAGCTCAAGAAGATATTCCTGTTCCACTTCTATCTTGTGGTGTGAAGTAATGAAACTCCACTGAAGTCAGAGGTGGATAGCTGGGGGGAAGGCATCTTCCTTTTTTGCTGGAGAGCTTTAATGCAACATTGTTTTATTTCTGCACATTAAAGTTAATAACATAGCAAGTGTATTTTGGAATTAAGTCTTTCTAGGATCTCTGTATATTAAATAACTGCAAACAAACTTTATAGTCACTCTATAGGCCCTCATGATATATCATTTTGAGCTCCCTTCTATCTATTACGTTTTATCTGCCTGCAAAATCCATTTCTAATTCTGGCCATATCTCCTTCACGATCACTTGCCAGAAATCTATTCCCAGGATTCTCTTTATTTTAGTGAAATATCTCTGCTTCAGCACCTTTCCCAAGGTGGCTGATCTAATCAGGGCACTATCAGTTATCACTTCTCATTTCCTTTGCTAGCTCTGTCAAATGCAATGCACGGCCTAACAAAGTGACATTCAAATACTCTCATTGACCAAGGCTATTTCCCTCTCTTTTACTCTGCAAAACTGGAATTGTGTGCAGCTTCTTAAGCACATCCTTTTCCTCCAGGAGTGTGACTTGTAAAACTGTGGGAAGAGTTAATGTTAAGGAGGTGAAATAGCTGCCTCTTTATTTATCACAGGTAGGTTCCATTGGTAGTGACTGTCTGGATGTTAAATCCCACATCCACAACTTCTTTTTTTTTTCAGGTAGAGAAGAGCAATGCTTCATTCCTGCCAACCATATGAGAGTCCTTCTTTGCCATCAGAGAAATGAAATTTGTTACCTCCCTGTTGCTAGCCTCCTTTCTTGTCTGTTTCCATACATGTGTTTCTCTTAAATGACTGTATGCAAAGGTTAGCACACACCAAACAGGGTGTTTTTCTCAAATAAGAAGTCACCTGTGTAGTTGGATCCTCAGTTAAGGTTAAATGTGGTTTCTATGGACACAGGTCCAGCAATAGCGTTTTTTTGGCCTCTATTTTTTTTTCCTTGGGTGACAAACCTCTTAGTGTTATCTTAGATTGCTATCAGTGACTAATGCTTGTTTTAATAAGTGTGTGGCTGATTATTCCATCCGCTCTGGAAGATAAAGTTGTCCATGTGTGTCCTCACAGCCCTTCCTGCTTTGCACCATTTAACACATGCTGTCACGAGCCCTGCTTTGCTGCAGTCTTGTTTCTCTCACTGGTTCTTGTGAGAGCTGAAGCCTAAATCTTGCTTTTTTGGAGGAGAGCAGGGAGCAGGCTTTCGCCAGGCCAGCTAGGAGTGTGGGAAGAGCCCTCTCCATGCACCTGTCCTGGTTGCAGAGCACCATGCAGTGCAACACGTACTTGGTGCTGCAAGTTTACTGTGAGCAGCACAGCTCTTGATTTCTTTTGAAATCCATATAACCAGTTTTTTGGGTCTTTTTTTCCCTCCACTGTGTGAGTCAAATAAACCTGTCTTGCAGTCTGCAGAAGATCAACGCGTGTATTTTCGCTGTATCCTGTTACAGGTTGCAGAATTGAGTTTTTGAGTTTCAGACAGTAAGAGGAAAATTTAAGAAAACAGGTTTTAAGCTGACAAAAAAGAACAGTCTGTTTTGTTGTTTGTGGCCCAAGGTACAACATCAACCAGGTGATCTGTTTCAGCTCTTTGGCATGCATTTTGGTGAGCTGTATCCCAGACTGGCAAACTTCTGTGGCAGGGTGTTTGCAGTCCCTCTTGGCTGTCCCTTGGACACTGTCCCTCTGGTTGTCTGTGGAGCTGCATACTGGGGAGCATCTGCCCTAGCAGGAGATGGCAGAGCGAGTGTCTGGGTATCCTTAAATGGTAGTTTCCAGTGCAGCTAAATAACAAGGATGGTGTCTAATGGCTTAAAAAGCTGCTCATTGCTGCATTTTTTTCCCAGCTATTTCTTCACTGTAAGAAGGTAGAGAAATCTGTGTTAAAATAATAATTAAATGCTGACAGTACTGAATTTCTACCCAGCATGAGTTGGCAGCAGTTACAAACCAAAACATTAGGTCATTAAAGAAAAAAGAAAAACCTTATTAAATACCTCTGTACATTTTTCTGATTAGCTATTCTTAAACAGAGCGTGTGGCTATAATAGAAGGGTGTACTTGACAGCCGCAATTTCTTTTTGGGAAAAGGTAAAATACTCAAGTTTTAATGTGTATATGTGTGTGTTTGAAAGGATTTCTTGCTGATCTTAGCTATGAGCCACCACAAAATCTGCCTGCCAGGAAATATGTGAAATCCCTTCAATGTTATGTTTCTGGAGAGAGCAGTTAACAATGACTAATGCACTCAGGGTTTTGTTTTGGTCTCTTTTTCCTCTTCTCTGGCTAGACAGAGCTGATTTTGCACTTGAGAGTTGAACAGCCATGGTGGACTGTAGCATTGGTAGACTGAAGCACTGCAGGGCTCAGGGGCTAGCTGCAGTGTTCATCCTGCAGACATAGATAAAAGGGTTTCTGCCCCAAAGAACAGTGGAGAGGTGTGTCAAGTTGGCTGAGGATTCAAAAGGAGGTGAAAGAGTCATGTTAGGTACAGAATCCCCCTTTGCTCCCTGCCCACTCGTGGCCAGAGGTACATTGCTCTCAGAGGTGGACTGGAGCTGGGTGTCTTCTATTAAAGCATTGTTGGCTGAGGAGACTGAAGAGTAAAACTTGTCAAAAGGTGCATTTATAGGTTGCCACTTCTTACCATCTGTTTCTTCCTTTGATACGCTCTATCATATTTGCTCCAGTGTACTCCATAGCAGTATTTTAGGGGCTGATATCTATAGCACATGTGTGTCTGGAGCTCATTCCAGGTCTTCTTTAAGGAATGTTGTTGGAGCTAGCAAGGAGAGGAGGAACCAGAGCTGTTGGGGAACTTGGGCTACTGCAGTAGAGTTGTGGCTGCCACTGGCCCTGTGGGAAGCCCTGAAACTTGAGAGGAGTTAGTGGGATGCTGAATATCCTTTGTCCAAGTGCCAAGAGCATCTCTGAAAGCCGTATGACATCTGTGGCCAAAACATACTTTCCAAGCATATGCTGAGTGTGGAAGGATGTCCTGGCTGCTGTGGCTACTGCTTCCATCATATCAGACCAGCTCATTGTGGTGTGTGTATTACGATGCCAGCCCTGTGAGACACCTCAGGGTCATCCTTCCTTTTCCCCTCCTTCTGGCCCTTCTTTGCACACTTTAATTTGAGAAACTGAGAAACAGAGGGGTAAGAGAGAGGCTTTGTAAGTTATTTCAGACTATTCTGTTTTTCAAAGGTGTATTATAGCATAACACAACTTTTTCCTGTATTAATATACTCCTTTGAGTACTATTGCTTTTAGTTTGTAGTGTTGCTGCTGTATAGCCTGAGCACATAAGTTATTTGGAGGTGGGCACAGGTACTCCAGAAAGTCTGGCCTTTGCTTAGGAGTTGGGTCCCGTAGTCCCTGAAAATACCCTGGATTTAGAAGGCAGAGCAAAAGGCATATTTCTGCAAATGTCAGAGCAGTGATTTTTTGCAATTAAGTCTAGTGACCAAGAGCAACAGAAATTTTTGGCTGTATTTCTCTCCTGTGTGAAGATGTGCCAAGCAAAGAACAGATGGGGTCAGGGGGCTGCCCGTGGTTGTTTGGGTCTTGGGCTGCCTCCATCCCAGCCCTGTCAGGAGTCTGCGTGGCCTGCTCTCATGTCTGCTGCCTTTGCTGCCCTGAAGCTCCTGCCTCAGTTATAATCCTGTAGAGAGTGGCACATGCCAGGATATTCCTTGCAATGTTCTGTGGGGGAATTAAAGTCCCTCTCCATGAGGACCCTTCCTCATGGCCACCATTAGATCTTAGTGACAGAAAGTGGCTCTGAGAGCCTGGCCCTCATATCTCCAAGTTCATGGGTCCTTGTAATACTAGCACTGGGTTGAGACAAACTATTTCTCTCCTGACGTTAATGTTCTTGACCCTATAGAGTGCAAGGTAGCCAAGCAGTTACAGGCCATTAATCTCCAATTGCTCTTGTCAGGTATTATATTCATTAATCCAGGGCCAAACAGTGGTTTAGTTCTCAGCATGGACCATGATAAGATGTTTTTATCTCCTGGTTAGTGCCAGTATCTAGTTAGTAGGTTTTGCAGCCCTGTAGACAGATGCCCTTGAATTTCACCAGTCGCTGCACCAAAGCTAAAGCTCAGCGTTGGTTCACCCACTAATGGCCGGTTCAGGGAAAGCTGGCCAATGCACAGATACCTGTAAAGAGGGGCCGCCTGCTTTTAGGTCTCTATGGTGCACCACGTAGTCCAAGCCACCCAAGAGGCAGCTCACAGACAGCTCTCCACTATGCAGGCTGCTTTTTCACCCTGTGACCTCTGTGGGCACAACTGGAAAGGAGGTGGGATGTGTTGTTTCTGTACACACTGATTTTACTGCTTCAGTTTGCAGGGGAGGAATGCTCCAGGCATCCTGTGGCAGAAATTCCGCTTTTTCTTGGATGCTGCCCAAGGGTTACTCATCAGAACAATAATTGCTAAAAAATAAGGATGCTGAGCACTAAGACTTATGGAGTGCTTTGATAAGCCAGGCTGTGATGATTGTGTATAGAGGGGTGTCCTTTTGTTGCTTGAATGGCTATAAAAGGCTTCAATAGCCTTTCTCTGGCAAACTGCTGGTACACGTAGCTGGAAGTTCGTCTGAGAGAGTTTTGCAAGGTCAGTGCCACCATACACTTATGATCTGCTGCTACTCCTGAGGTGGAAAATGTTTATGTTTTACTGTATTAAGTTCTGCCTGCACCCTTCTGTATGGAAATCTTGTTTGAAAGTATAAGAAAAACAAGAAGGAGGAATGTGGAGACGTTTCAACATAGAAAAAAGCATTTTCTTCCTACACAGTGCCATTTTAGAGAGGGAACAGCTTCTCCTCTAGTTCTGTTTTGGTCTAGGTCTCTCTCTTCTCAGATTTAAACATATGCTTATATCAGTTCCTCAGCTGGTGTGTATCTGTTGACATGGTATATCTACTGACATAATGCGCCTGATGTGTTTACTGTGCACCTTCAAATTTAGCAGAGTCCTCAGGTCTTAAACATGGTCCTTTAACAGAGCTGTAGCATGAGGGCTTTAGGGGTTTTGGGTTTTGACATAATTATCAGTAGGAAAGGAAAAAGATGAGGAAGTTGCTTTTAATCCAGACATCTATAGGATTTTTTTGCATTTCATAAAGCAATTGCCCTTATTCAGCAGATGGGGACCATAATGCTCCAGGTGCCTGGATATGACCTAGCAGTTGGTGGCACTCCTGGAGCAAAATCCAGATGTGCTGGGTATCTGTGAAGAGTTGGCAGTGCAAGACTTGTCCTTCTCTTGGAAAGCTGCCTGCAGCTGGAGGCAGGTTCATGCTGGTGGGGCACACAGCACGGTCTGGCTTTGCATCTGGTGCTGCTTCAGATCTGGGCAAAGGAGAGATTTCCGGAAGTGCATAGGTAAGCTGGAGCACAAATCCATTGAAAATTCGTGTGTGTCCAGTTAAGGGGCTGTGATCATTCGCAGGCCATCACTCTACTCAGCAGAAATGGCAAGGAGCACATTTGGGAACTGTTGGGACTGCTGGGCCTGGCCAGAGCAGGCTTTGATTTCAGATTTTATTTGTCCATGCATTTTTTTCTGAAATAGCATTTGAGGAGATGGGGTAGCAACTATAAGCTCTATTCAGGCCACCTGTGAAGATGTTAATTATCAGAGGCTGGGGTAAAATCCTGGTCCTGATGAAATATCTCAATGACTTTTGAGGATCCTGAGATCATCTGTGGTAGGCTGACCTCATCATCTCTGTTAGATACTCTGTAAAAGACTCTGTCAGGCCACAGGAATGTAGTTCTCTAATTTTCGTTGTCTTGATTGCTCCTGTTGTCCTGGTTTTGTTTTCTGTTTCCCCCCTAAATCCAAGCATTGTTATGTTTTCATTCTATGTCCAATACATGCATTCTCTTGCTAATGAAGAAAAGGAAATGATCATGCTCAGATTCTGGTCTTTAAAAAACAAGAGCATCAACTTGGTTCTGTTTTATTTTTGGACAGGTTACAAGGGATAATGTTGACCTTGTCTGAAGATAAATGGATGCTATTTTACTGAGAGTTTACTAAGTGCAAAGTGATTTGGAAATAAGCTTGGTTTTTAACTATAAAATTTAAAGGCATCAAATAAGCTGAAGTGATTTTGGATGTGGTTCTTGGGACTCTTTTTCCTCTCCTGTCCTTCAGTTTTGTGCTACAAAAGAGCAGTTTTTTGGAACTGTTGAATGGAAATAAGGAATGCCTAAATTATGTTACTTGGGTGTAAGATTTCAAGCTAGTTCAACTCATAGTAGGACCACTCTCAAATAAGCCCTTTAGGCTGATGCAGTTGACTTCCTGCCATATTTTATGTAGTTTGATGTCATTACAAAATTTCCACTTGTTTATCTGCCCTGCTATGATTTCTTTGTATATTGTGAAAGGTACATCCGTCACAGTTTTTTTGCAGACCCACATGATACCAACTGCCCTCATGCCACAGTTGTTCCCATTGTTAGGGAAAGGCAATAACGAAGGATTCCCATCCCAAGTATGAGTTCTCTGCTACTGTAGCTTGGGGACTGCAGTCAAACAAGGTGATTTTGCCTGGCTGGGTCCATGGGAGTGCATGGATTTTGGCTGGGGACTCTGTAACTGGCAGTTGTGGCGATGAGACTAAGACTTCAGGGTGTTTTGTCAAATCTGACAGGGAATTGCCTGCTCGCTTTTTGTTTGGCAGTTCATTGTAAAGCCATAGCTACAAGTCTCACATTCTAGGGGGCTTTTTTTTTATTTTTTGCCTCTTCTAGGCAAGCTAGGGAGAAATTGTTGGAGCATGCTCTTATCTGTGGCTCATGTCTATCATGCTGTAGACAGATGTCCTCTCTTCTTCCAAAATATGAAAGAGTTCCAGTTAATTGTGTGGAAATTGGGGAAGGAGCAATATTTTTTCCTAGAGTCTTCTTGTTAGTCTCTCGTGTAAGCCATTCATTGTTTTGCATTAACTGTTCATATTTGAAGATTTCTAAGAGGAGGATTGATACTGTGAACCCTTAAAGAACAAAATTAGGCAAGGTGGAACTGGCTTTGATTGCCTCTTTGCTCTTTTCACTGCACCACAGATGAAAGAGTGTGTTTATTTCTAAAACAAAATCTGACGCTCACTTGAGTTCAGCTATTTACTTAGAGGAAAAAAGTTTCCTTAGAAATGAGAAGGCTATTTAAAAACCTGTGTTGGGCATTTTAATTGCAGCAAGCGATGAATCCTTTGAAGTTTCATTACCTATTATATACTTGATTCAAAAGTTGCCTTTTGCAATAGCTTAAGGTTTTTTATTTGCCTGAGATTATTAACATTTCGTTTCAAGCTTTGAAAGGGTAACTTTCTGAGCATGATTATGAACATTAGGTTAATGCATAATCCCCACTCAGAGGTTCTCCTAGATTTCTATGTGCTTGTTTAGAGGCCATTCAAAGGTGCTTAGCTTTAATTGCCATTATGTGAGCACACAGAAATAAGGACTCAAGAGTCTTATCAATTATTCTGTTCACAAATTCATTTTTAGATCATCTTAGAGCTGTTCTAAGTTAAATTGACATTGACGTTACTGGGATGTGTAAAGGTTTTTATCCAACTGGGGAGCGGCTTCTGTTGTGCCCTGATTTAAATGCTCTGTGGTTATACCTTTTTTGGTCTGCATGTAATTGCTGAAGATTTATTTTCTTTGGCATTGTTTTTAAGAGTATTTTACCTGCCTTGCATGTGCAGGTGCAAACTTTTAGCTGCCCACATAGAAATAATACAAGTCTGTTTAGGAATTGCATGAATGTTTGAGTTTCTGTGGCTTTCAGTGAGCTGCAGGATCTTAAATACTTGAGTTGGAAAGGAAAAAGGACCTTGTCTTTTAATAACCTTTTCAAACATTACTTGGAGGGCTAGAACTGGGACAATGAAACTGAAAGGTAACTGGACCTGCATCTTCCACTGTCCAAGACAAGTCTTTCTTTTCACAGCTCAGTGTCTTATCTGAAGATCTCTGAAGTTCACAGGGGAATTTAGAGTGAGTTATTGTCAAGTAAAAAACTAGAAATGGATTTCTAGAATGGAAGACAGGACTGATATGTGTGTGGAGGTCTCTCTGGTGCAGCCTGCCCAATACCAGCAGGTCACAATAAGGCTGGGAGAAAAAAAGTCAACTATTTTATTCATTACACTGCAAAACAGAGTAGAAAATATTTTTTAATGTTGTTGTACGCTAAAATCAAGAATTGACTCCTAGAGACCATACAATAATACTTTGTACTTCATGCTATGTGTTACCCGAATTGTGGACAGCTTTCTGGCACTGAAGATACTAACCTAACACCAGTATCAATGGAAATAAAACATAACAGGCTAAATTCGGTCACATTAGAAGAATTCAAACTGTCTGTGACCTTGGTTGCCCCACCCACGTGCATCACTGCACATGGGGTACTCCAGAAGGTGGGCTCTGTGGGTTTGTGGTCTCTTAGCTAATCATCCTCTTATAGGTATATTGAAACAAATAATGTGTGCTGTTGAGGAGTACAAAAATGCTGTTTTGAGCCCTCACCAGCCTTGCAGGTCTGAGTTTCTTGTCCTTAAAGCTGCTGTGTTCTGCCCAGCTCTTTATTTGCACCTGCCCAAAGCCTTGTGTGTTGCTGTATCCTCAGCATGGTGTTCACCTGATGGCATTCATCATCCCATTCAGCTCTTTGGCTGTTTTCTATTTTGCCTTGTCATCTCTTTTATAAGAACTTTTTTAAACTCGGGGATAACTAAAACATTTTATGTTTTATTTTTCTAACAATATTTTTTGCTTAGTTAAAATTCTTCTTTCTGACATAACACCCTGTGTGTGTTTGGTGGAAGAAGGTTGATCAGTTTTTCAGTAAAAAATTTTTGTTAGAATAAAGCCTTTCATTTGCAAAAAATGCTGAGGTTCTGGTTTTTTGGGTCGCAAGCATGGTACACATCCAGGGTATCATAAAAAATAGTCTCCACCAGATTTTCAGAGTTCTCCAGGAAAAGCAAGTGCAATTTGTCATGAATCCCAGCTAATTTATTCCCTGTTCCATAAATGTTATCCCCTACCAGTCCAAAGGCTGTCATTACATTGCTGTCATTAACCATCTGTTTAGCATGTAAAACTCCTCAGGGCAGGGATTGCATCTTTGCTTTGTACTGCGTAAAGCTGAGCCTGTGGCTGACACTTGAGAAACAATTAATGATAATGCAGCTCAGTAGGGTATTGGGATACCAAGCTAATAAGAGTGGTATAAATGCCTGGCTGGATGGGATTAGAGGGAACTTCTGTGTCCCAGTGGTGTGTCTCCAGCAGGTGAAGGGAAATAATCTTAAAACATCATTTGGCAAGGAGCAGTGAAGAAATATATGGCTTTTCTGAAGGATGTAAAGGAGTAAAGGATGCAAGAGAATCACAGTTTGGGCATTTGTTATGCTTTATTATTATTATGACGAGATTTTTACCAACCAACTATTTTTCTCTACCGTAGAATAGGGGTTCACTTCAGAACATGGATATCATTAGTGCCTGTGTTGTCCTTTGCGTGGTCTTATGCGTGCATTATTTTTTGACGCATTATCATATTTTCCTTTGTATCTTAATGATCCCTGTGTGTTGGGGGGAGAGAGAGAGAGAAGCTCAGTAGATTTTCATCTTATGTTAATCCATCAAAATCAAGTTAGTTGCGAGAGATGGAGGAGGTGCGTGTGTGCGCGCAGACGTCAGCGCCCAGCCAAAAGCTTGCCAGTTGCCCAGCAACCTTCCCAGAGGAAGATGGATGTCCTGCCACCCGCTCTGCTTTCAGCTGAGCTACAATATATTCACGGTACCGCATCCGCTGCACACGCAGGGGATGGGCACGGGCTCAGCCGGTGGGGGGATGTCAATAGTTGGCTCTTGTGCCAGGGCTCGATAAAATGCGTTTCATGCCATCCTTGTTAAAACTGTTAATTCGGTTAACTACATCATGTTGGATTGGGAGCAGGTGCTCTGAGCTTGTTCACATCGATGGCATTGCTCTTTGCCTTCATCAGGCTCTTAAAGCCATATTGCCAGCATCATTTCTCCTTCCTTTTTAGAAAGGCCCTTATCTGTAGTAACAAATAAAACCATGGGCTGTAGGAGCTCAGCAAATTCCATGTGTCACTGACTTCTCTCTCTTTGGTATTTTCTTTTGTTCTTGAATTGGGCTCAGCTGACATGGCCAGGTCTGACCTCCACATTGGCTGTGCTTCCCTGTCCTGTGCTTGTCCAGCATTAGGACACCTGGCCACACACACAGTGGGCCAGGCACCATTGGGATGCAGCCTAAGAAGCCTCTGGAGGAATCAAAGGCCTCGTTCTGTTAGGGAGTGTTGTGTAATGCCAACGTTTTGGTGCCAAATAGGACTTCACAATGTCTCCTTAATTTTCTA
Source organism: Xenops minutus (assembly GCA_035221455.1). NCBI lineage: Eukaryota > Metazoa > Chordata > Aves > Passeriformes > Furnariidae > Xenops > Xenops minutus. Next base: position 46,239,726 of record JAWWEE010000158.1, on the reverse strand, counting down.
GAATATTTAATTATTATAGGATACATTTATTCACTATTTGGGTTTCTTTAGAAGACATGTCAATCTTGTACTCAAGGGTGAATTTAAAATTCTTGCATATTTACAGTGATTGGGGCTAAATCCTGCTGAAAAGCTCACAAAAAATCCTACCTGCGTAATCATAGATATCCTTCCTGATCTGGCTCTGGTGCCTTTATTTATGTTGACAAGCTCTTTACTTAGGGTTTAATTCAGGAAAGCAGTTACGAATGTACTTGACTTTAAATCTTTTAATAGTCCCATTGAAGCTAATGAACTTCTTGACAGATTGAAACTTGAACGTGCGCTCTGCTGGATCTGGACTGGTGTGAGCAATGTCGCTGAGCCAGCAGGACCTGGGAGCCTGGGAAAGACAGAAAGGGCTATGCTGGCTCAGTGGCTCTTGGATCAGGTTCTTTGACCACTGCAAATCAGGGTGTAGAAACAGAAAAGGGGTATCAGAGAAAGCACTAGTTCTCCTAAGGGGAAAACAATTTGCAGCCCCTTAAACAGATAAATCTACCCCAACCCAAGAAACACTGCTCTGCTTTATCTGTGTTCTTCCCTTCATCACCCCAGCTGAAGTAGCTGTTTGTGGGCATACAGCTGCTCTGAATATGTTCCTTGTGCTCGTGGCCTGGGGTGACTCTGTCCATGTGCCTGTGACCTTAGGGGAGCAGGGATGGCCTCTGAGCCATGGTATTTGTATTAGCAGGCCAGGAAAACTCGCAGCAGCAGTGGGATGGTTCAGCATGGCTCTTGCTTACTCTGTGCTTATATATATGGCAATTATGTGCTGTTTCAAATGCACTTTCTGGTGGCAAGGTATTTATCAACCAGCTATTGAACTTATTTCCTAAAGCATATGATGTGTGACTCTTGATTGAAAAGCTCCTGTTCTGTCTTTGTTCTTCCACCTTGCAAGGATTTTTTCTTATTCATTTTGTTAAAGTCCTTCAACTCTAGATTGATAACTTCCATCACCTGGTAGTGGAGCTTTGTTCAATGACAGTGCTGTTGTTTTCGTCAGTGCTGTTTCTAAAATGGCTGTGCACAGGGTGGCAGAGGGAAGTACCTGGAAGCAGAGCACTGGATGCCTGAAATTCAAAAGGAGGAATGTTTTCAGAATGCCAGTGTGCGTATTTTTTTAGGAAACAAATAAGGACTAGGAAAAACTAACATTGTGTTTACCAGATAGGAGCCTGGAAAACAGGAAAAGGCTACATAATAAAATTCTAATTGAGTGAATCACGGGTTGTTGGGAAGAAATCTTTCTTCCAGTAGAAAGTGTGATCAGGGACCAAGTGGTCTTGCTCCTGTCTCAGTCTGAACACAACTCTTGCCATATTCTTTCCTAATTATGAGATTTGTGTGTTGTCATCTCTTTAGCCAAGTCCATCAGAGATGGGTCCCACACTTTTTGACAGAGATAGTGGTTTGCTGCTCTGGGTTCCCATTTCAGGGAAAGGTCAAAGAAAGACTTTCCTTCCTGTGGTTGCATCAACTCTTTTTTTCCCCTTCACTGAGGAGTCGAATGGAATGTGCTGTAAGCTGCATACTGAAAAGAATGTAATTCTGGGTCTGTGCAGGGAAGCATGCTTACCCTTACCAGTGCTGGTCCTAACAGGTACATCATTATTTTGCATTGTGACACTCTTGGTGAGCCTGATTATGACCTGTGATCCTGCCATTACTCAGTGCTATATAAACATAAACCAAAAAGGACCATTTTCCACCTTAAATGGGTTTCTCTTATAAAAAACCTGTAGGGTGCACAGGTAAACTGTTAGATTAGAGCCTTTATTACAGAAGGAGGAAGTGTTTCAGCTGGGCTGTCTGTCCTGTGTGGTGGGACTCACCTGGCTGGTGTGGTGTGGGTGCCCAGAGCCACGCAGGCAGGCAGGCATCACCCCGCCATGGTCTGCAGAAGAGGAAGGGGCCCATGGGGGACAGATCAGCTCAGCCCAAGGAGTGCCCCTGACCAGGTGACTGCCCCTGGGAATGCCACTCTGCCTCTCCTCTGGAGCCCAGCTGACCAGTGCAGCCTAGGCAGGGGTCAGTACTTTGCAGCCTCCTAGGTTACGTGGTACGGATCACAGGTGTAACACCAAATCAGTCCCACAGCGTGGTTTTACTTGACTAGGGTATGTTCAGATCTTGATTCTGCTTGATGCTGGGTGTTTCTACTGTGCCTTAGGATGAGGAGGAATTGAGGGCACCCAGGCCATCTACGATGGTGTCCTAGAGTGGCATGGAGGAAGAGTAGAGAAGCCAGGTAGCCAGTCACATAGAGCTAGTAAAGCAGCAATAAGAATATCTTCTCTTTTTTGAGACCATTTAATCTTTTTGAATGAGTAATATAATATTTATAATATTATAGTAGCTGTAATAACTTGCTTAAAAATTAAAAATAGTTAATGGGTGAAGTGGAGCAAGCATGTTTAATGCTTCTCACTGTTCTGCTGCTCTACCTCCTGCTAGAAGAGTTTTATTTAAATGCGTAATTTTCTCCCATTTTAATAACAATGACTGGAGCAAACATGCTGGCTCTGTACTGCCTTCTGGATGGTATTTATAAAGCACCCTGTCAGGTGTGTGTCCTAGCGATCTGGAGCACCACCTCCTTATGTCAGACAAATTATCCTTCAGCAGAGGAGCGCTTTTCAGCAAAATACATTGATCTGTCAGGTCTTTTTGGGGGATGCAGTACTAGATCTGTTGTGGTAGGTGAATTTTGTGTATTATTTTATATTTTATTAGCTAAGATTCCCTTAATTTCTGAGAGGTTAGGCCCAGACTCAGTCCAGCTCCCTGGAAAGTGATGATTCCCAACTTAGTAGAAAGCTCTACTGTGCTTGACCCAAACTGCTGATCACAGCCCTCAGTTGGGCACTGTTGGAGATGTTGTAGACAACTTGGACCTGTCCTGTGGAAAGTTTGTGAATTAAAGACACGGGTCTGGGTTTGATATATTTGGGTGGTAACACAGCTTATAGGACAGCCATGTCTTGTGTTGCTGAAGACATGCACTGAGGTATTTTGTACAAGTAGTGGCAGTCTCCATGGCACTGGAGGCTTCGTAGATTCCATGGGCATTGCTCACTGAGAGGTGGTAAAACACAAAAAGTTGCAGCAAGGTCACCGGCTTTTAGAATGGGGCAGGGATTTCCACCCAAAGTTGATAGAAAGTATTCTCTTGCTCAGAAAGATTGCTGAGGGATAGTTTAGTCTTGGTGTGAAATGTAAGCCTGGCTGCAGGTGGGGTTGACTGATGGGGAAGGGGTAAGGGAGCAAGGCAGAGCATTCCTTAAAATGAAGGGACGTGCTCAGTGTGAGCAGACTCCTTGGAGCACTGTCCTTTCCCCCCCAAACTCATCTTTGCCTTCTCAGGTCTTTGTCTGGTTAGTCTTTGTCTGGGTTTGACCTTGCTGGGCGTGGTGAAGTCCAGGTAGAGCTACGTGTTGTATTTGCAGCACCTGCAGTTCAGGCTGTGCAATATGGTGAAGTGAGGTAGTGCTTAAACATTCACTGGTGAGTAGGGCTAGATAACGTATTGTCAAAATCCTAAAAGAAGTTGATGCAGAAGATCTTTGGCTTGCTGCTGTTAACTTCTTAAACCTCTTGGAAATTCACAATGAACAAATGTGTGCAAGAGGAAGATCCTGGGTAACTGCAGGCAGCTTAGCCTGACATCAATCCCAGGCAAAAGAATAGAAGAACTGGGAGAGGATTTAGAGAATTAAAGTTAGGAAATATAATTAATGCCATTCAACGTTCTTTTTGGGAGAATGTCTTGTCAAACAAACCTGATCTATCTGATAAGATTGCAAGTTTGGGGGATGAGATAACTGTGTAGATACAATATACTTAAACTTCTGTAAGGCGTTTGATTTTATTCCACATGACATTATTATTAAAATATTAGTACTATATACTTTAACTGAAGCACATCTTAAATGTATTAAGAACCAGGTAACTGACAGAGCTCAAAAAGTGGTTGTCAATAGGGAATCTTTACTGAATCTGAGCATTTTTTAATGTAACTCTGCAGGGATCAGTCAGAGCCCCCATGCTATTCATCATTTTTGGCAGTGATCTGGAAGTAAATATAAAATTATTTCTGATCAAATTTCTGGGTGACACAAAGATTGATGAAGTGAGAATGAGGGCAGTAGGATACAGTGCTTTTGGTCTCTTGGTTAATTGTCCCTATTGAAACAAAATTCCTTTAATTAAATATGAAAGCTTTTATGTATCTGAAGAGGAATACAGCACAGAGCTGTTGGCCAGCCTGGAAAGCAGAAGGTTTATGAGAACCTTTCTGGTCTGCTGGCCTCTGGAGAAATGGGCTCCCTCAGCCTCCATCTGACAGCAGTGATGGTCCATGGCTCAGCAGAGCTGCTCTTAGAGGAACCCCCCTGAGGAGGCTACTGATAGGAAACAGCTCTTCATCCACAGTGCTGTGGAAGGCCTAAGAGAATGTGGATTGGACACAGGTTAAATTTTTGTGTTCCATTGTGTATCTGTGAGATCTCAAGTATGTTTTCTTATTAACCTTTGCCTGTTTTAGATTTTTGAAGGTGCCCCTGCATCTATATCACAGGAACCAGACTTGGCAGTAGTTTAGCCTGAATATGGAGCAGGGTTCATCCTGGTTAGACTGGTTTATAATTCTCTGTTAGCACTTCCAAACTTAAACTAGGCTACTGCAGCAAAGGACATACAGCGCTGAAATGAAAACATGGAGGTATCGTGTACCCAAATCATGGCTATATTCCTTTAGAAGCTTAGCATATAACAGAGTGCAAGTTTCTTGCATTCATGGATACTTGCTCATGACAGGTGCCCATGGGTGCACTCTATGGCATGCCAAGACTCTTCCTGCTGCTGAGATCAACAAAGAAGTTGCATACCCAGGTGCCATGTAGTGCACCCCATTGGCAACAGGGGTATAAGGTATAAGGTATCCCATTATGAGGAGGGCCATACCAGTGCTAAATCAGCTGTGCCCAAGGGTAAGTGCACAAGAATAAGATTCTGTTAACATCTTCAGGTTTATTGCATTATGAAAAGGCAGAGGAGGTAATAACCCTTTGGCTACTGCTTTTTGCGCTGATTGAGCCAGATCTGCTTGTGCATGTAGCGCCAGGACCTTCGTTATTTTCAAAGCCTGGCCATAGCATCACAGAATTACAGAGTAATAATTTAGACTGGAAGGAACTGCTGGCGGTCATCTGGTCCAGAGTCTGCTATGGGCCAGCAAGAGCCAGCTGCTCCCAGATGGAGATTTCACAGTCTCTCTCTCTGGCTCATCTGCTCAAACACTTCACTACCCTCATAGTTTTGTTGGGGTTTTTTTGGTTCATAATCCAACTGGAACCTTCTGTGCTTAGCTTCTGTCTGTTGTCTCTTGTCCTGTTCCTGTAGTCCTCCAAAGGAAACCCGCTCAGCCTCTTGCATCCTTCCATCCCCACGTGGTCGTAGACAGCTCTCCCCTGGAGCTTTGTCTTATTTTTACTGAAGAAGCCCTGCTCCTTCAGCCTCTCCATGTATGTCCTGTCCTTCAGCCCCCTTTTACAGGACTTAGTTGGAATGTCAATGTCTCTGCACCTAGTGCTCCAAGTTGTCCCACAGGCACTGAGCAGAGGCAAATGACTATTTTTGTCACCCTGTTGTTATGCTTTAAAGGGGGAGAGAAGAAAGAAAAAAATTGATTTTATTGCTGTAACGCTTAGCTTTCCTCAGCAAGGTCCTAGCATGTGGTTGTGTTAAAACCCATAGAGGGAAAGTGTGTGTGTGTGGGGGCAGTCAGACCAGGCAAAGGTGCACCTTGAGGCAAACACACCATCAGCGAAGTGTCCCCTGCAGAGGTCCACCTCAGAGTCAGCTATGGCTCTGCCAGGCCCTGGGGTCCTGAGCTGCAACAGAGGTACAGTGAAGGTGGAAAACCCTGTGAGGAGACTGACAGGAACTTCATGTCGAAATAACAAAGTGCATCAGACTGTGGTCTGTCCTTCCCTGTACTACACCGCTGGTTCATGTCCAGTGCATGCAAACAGTTTGTCCATCACTGTTCGAAGGACCAGAGGCCATTCATAAACAGACCAACTTTCAGCTTTGCTTTCCAGCCACAAGTTTCTCTAAGCTAAAAGAAAACAGTGTATCTTACTAAATAAATGATTAGATGTCAATGATTTTCTGCCTTCTAGAGCAGAGTTATTTGGTTGCATGAAAGGAAATTAGCTGCAGCAGTATAAAACCACTGCCCTTTGCACTTGCATCTTTCCCACAGAGTAATCCTTCATTCATTGTTTACTTAATGAGAAAAGAAAGAGGTTAATTTATAAAACCAAATAAAAAACAGACAGAAGACTTTATTTGTGGAACAAAAAACTGAATTAAATGGACAATCTGTCCATTAATGCTGCTAATTGTGCCATGCTCCACTGAGAAAAATACATAGGTCTGCTATGATTTTGTTCTCGCTGCTGGAGCTCACAGCCCATCTCCAGTGTGGTTTCAAGCCAGCATCTGTGGCAAGGGTTTCCTAAAAACTTTTCTTGCTTGGTGAATTAATCTCATCTCCCAGTCTGTGACAGGCTCAGACTCTCAGGGGTTTCTTAGATTTAATAGATAAGTATAGGAATAATTGGCAGAGCTGATCTTGCTGGTGAATGCTGCTGTCTGAATCATTTGCAGATTCTCATGAACATCCACAGAGAGCTGCTGCAAGGAAGAGGAAGAGGGACTGCTTAATTCATTTTCCCTGCTCCAGAGAAGTCTGTTCTACCCACGCTATAATTTAGCAGTTTCTGGGCTATTTCTGTTGGCTGAAGGATGTTGCAGAGGTTAGAATGAAACCCAGGTGGGGCTAAAGTTTTGCATTTCACCTGAGTCTCCCCTGGCAGCTGTTCCTCTTTGCTAGTCAGTGCAAGTCTGAAAGCTCCACCAGCAAGGTCCTGTGCCGTCATCTAGATGGGAGCACGTTAGATCTGTGTGGATAGTGGTCACTCAGTGCTGAGGCTGACTGGAGCCTAAAGGTGCCCTATCTCCCTGTCTTTCCTCAGTCAGCCTGCAGATGAGGGAGGGGACAGGGTCGAACCAGACAGGCGTGGGTCTGCAGTGGAAAGAGGAGTCAGTATGTGAAGGCATCTAGAAGTAGTTCATGCAAACTCCTAAGATTAACATTTGATTCCCTTTGGGATGCTGGGGATTACTGTGAAGTGTAGATGAGGAAAAATATGTCTGGAAAAAGAAAATTGTTTTGCTGGAATTCCCTCTGGTGGTTTAGAAGATTTTTTTTTTTTTTTTTTGCAAAAGGCACATTCCTCTGGGTTGTGGCTGAATCTAAAGGAAATACATGAAGAAGGTTAATCTATTTACTGAACTTTACCAGCTGCCCTGTGAATGTTGAGGTTTCATGGTCTGTGTTTACCTGATGGGGCATGAGGGTATCAAAGTCCCAGCCGCTGCCCTGCTGAAAGGAGCTTGGGACAGTTTACTCCTCGCTAACTTCTCATGGCCTTTGTCAGCCAGCCTTAAACCTTGATTTTCAGATTATGATAGCAAGAATGAAATGCTACTTCTGAAAACAATTAGTAAAAATTTAAACCAAGCTGGTACCACAGACTGTGCAGATTTTAATACAAAAGAAAAGCCTGGAGCAGAAGTGTTTTTCCCATCCTTAGGTCAGGCAGATTCATCACTCTTGAATTTAGTTTGCAATTTGTTTTATTTTTGACATGATAAAATTCTGGTTCTTAACTTTAAATAAGACTTGCTTCTATATATGTGTATTTTAAAATATATATATATGAAGTGTATGTATTTATGAATATAAATTAATACATATATAAGTGCATATATATGAAAAAATATGTAGTTGTTGCTCCAGCATAGCTTACTGGCACACAGAATTATATTCAGTCTGTGGAAAGTGGATTTTTCGTAATGTTGCCATCTCTTTGTTAAGTATTCAAAGAACATTGTAATTATTGCTGTCAATATATTTTAAATGCTCTGTGGAAAAAGTTGCAAACATTTTCGTTAGAACATGTATTTGTTTGTAACCTGTTCAATACATCACCTCTTTGTATGCCAGCTGGCTTACTTTCAAAAATGTACTATTGAGAAGATACATTTTTTCTTTTTTTTATCATTTTGATGTATTTTTGTGTTGTTGTCACACTTTAATAGAGATCCAACTACTCCATAATATCTTCTGGAAAAATTTGGGAAACATAAGACTATCCTTTTTCTGGATATATTGTCAAAATTGCACTTGGCTTTAGTTTGGGCATGCAAGTGATTTTTTTCTTCCAGTTCAAAGTAAATGTAGTGGTGCTTGCCAATGGTTACATCAACATGGCACTGTTCAATTTGTCTGGAAGGTACAAAGCTGTGATGTCTTCATGTCTGAAACTGTGGCTCTGGAACAGGTTTGGGTCGTGGGGATGGGCTGCCAGGCAGATGGAGTTGGTGGCTGGCCACGGCTCACAGAGTGAGCTTTGGGTCAAGGAGGTGCCTCCAAGCATGATGTGCTTGCTGGCTTCTCTTCCTCTTTCTGTGGAGCAGCCTGTGGTTGTGGTTCTTCATCTGGCAATGCTGAAGGCTGCTTGTGCCTCCCTTGAGGTTTTTAACATTACAGAACACGTGCTATTTTCAATGTTTGTGTTTGAACACAGGGCTGCGTGTTGGGAGGGAAGAGTCATTTTACAGTATAACCAATCTCTGTGTGTGAACATCACCTCAAAGGAAGTCAAGAGTTGTATTGGTGAAGCTGAACCTTTCTCCTGGTTGGCAGCAGCTGCAGCTCCTGCAGGCTGTCTTCCTGCCTATGTAGCCCCTTCCTACTGGGGTATGAGTGGCTGGGCAAGTCCTTCTTTTGGTGAAACCTAAATCAAAGCTAGGGTCTGTAAGAAATCTCTGATGGTTCCCCAGCCTCTGGGCCCAGGCAACTGGTTGCTTTGTCCCCTCAGTTTTCTGTTTCCTTTCTGAGAGCAAGGGTGGTACTTTTTTTAGTGGGAGTGGGGGCTCTCCAGTGCCAGAGGTTATAGGCTGGTAGATTTTTTTCCTTTTTTTGGTTTTCCCTGCTCACTTAAAAAGTGAAGCTGGCATCTACTGGAAAACATCTTTTCTATGTTAAAAAGATTCAGCTGTGCTTTCATACTTATGTCCTTCACAGTTCTTCAGAGCAATCTCTGAACAGGGATAAGAAACTCATCTCTGGTGGGCTCAAGTCTCTTTCCCTCCCAAGCTCCCCCTGGATTCTGTTATGAACTCAAAGGGGAGGCTGTGGTGTTTTACAGATGCATTTAAGAGCAGATGATTTTTTGTTGGCTATCCTGTTTAAATCTGGGAGAAAACCGTAGTAGGTTGAGATAGCTAGAACTGCCTGTCTGTAGTTAGCATGGCAGGGGCTGTGGGCAGGATATCTTTGGCCCCTGTCAACCGGACTGCATCATCCTGCCACAGCGAGCAGCCACAGGGAGAAGAGAAACTTGAGACGCATGACATGTAAATGCTCCATAAATACTGGGAATTTGGCAAGGAGGCAGCAGTGGCTTCCTCTCTCCCTGAAGATACCACCATATGCCCAGAGATGAATCCAGTTATTTCAGCAGTGTTGGCAAAACTAAATTTTGACTCCCCTCCGCTCCCAGGCTGGCACAAGCACTGGCCCATGTCTTCGCAGGGCCAGGGGTCTGCAGTGTGAGGAGGGGACCAGGGAGAGTGGGAAAAAGCAGGACCGTGGGAGTATCAGGACCTCTGGTGATGGCAGGCAAAGTGGTGCAAAAGGCAGCTTGGAGAGAGGGCCCCACTTGGGCAGTGCATCCTCATGCACACTGTCTCCCTGACCTGGTTTTGGGGTGCAGGATTGAGGCCTCTGGGAGGGGTGCCTCCAGCTCGTGCCCTGTGCTGCCTCCTTTAGGTTTTGAGATCTGATGGGATTGTGCCACAATATGGAACAGCTGCAGGCAAATCACTGTTATGACAGATATATTACTGCAATAAAATTATAAATTTATGGCAGTCAGAGATCTAGGCATGTGCCCGTAATTTTTCCTTGCTTCTGGATATTGTCTGGTCAGGTGGCGTATGAACTCAGCTGATCCGTAGGAGAAGGAGATGATGCTGGGTGCGCTGCCCCTTCTTGCTCAGTGCCTTGGGCCCTGGCTCTCTGCCCTGGAGTGTGGCACTGCGAGGGGTGTGGGGGTGCTGAAACACAGTGGAGGCTTTTGTGTGGGTTTGGACAGTAGGAAACAACCTGCTGCTCCAGCACCTCCTCTGAAAGATCTGCTTAACCAGCTCGTGGCAAACGTCAGGCTCCCACTCATCAGTGGCAGTGCTTTTCTAGCCTTGTTACTGCTACAAGTGGAAGGTGCAAGGTGGTTTTTTTTTTGTTTGTTTGGTTTTTTTTGTTTTGTTTTGTTTTTTGTGCGTGTGTTTTTTTTTTGTGTGGGTTTTTTTTTAATTTGTTTTTGGGATTTTTTTTTGTTGGTTGGTTTTACAGGTTTTTTGTTTGGGGTTTTTTTGTTCTTTGTTTTTTGCTTGTTTTGTTTGTTTTTCATTTTTATTTTTCTTATCTATGAGGAGAAGAGATACTTCAGTGTATGGAAATGTCAGGGTCAAAAATTCACATCCAGCTCTTGGCTCCACTCTTCTGTACATAGTCCTTCTCTCTCCACACCATCTGTCCCTTGAAATTAATGCTTTAATACCCTCTGCAGGGTAGCACTGCTATTTATTTATTCCAATGTTTAAGTTCCTTTTTGACTTTTGAGATTAAGATGAAGTGCCCAGGCATCCTTTTGGACTGTGAAAATTCTAGGATGGCACTTCACAGGCTTTTGAAAAGGTGGAAAATGTGTGAAACACTATTTCACCTGTGTTTTTGTAGGCTTGCTTTCCTAGCTGTGGCTTCTGGGACAGGGGAGGGGACCAAGGCCCTAGTCCATGCAGTGTGACCCAAAGCAGAGGCATGTTTGGTGTGTAGTGCCCTAGAATCCTCATGGATACCACCTTGCTGCTCTCCCATTCCTTGAAGCCCTTCCCTGTTTGCTGTGCCCTGGAGTGCAAGCACAGTCTCCTTGGAATAGCCTTGAAACTGCTAGTCTTCTGACTTATGCAGGTTTTTTCTCCTTTGGAGGTGACCAGAGCCTGAGACTACCCCAAAGCAGGACTTGTTTACCAGAAAAAAAATTAGAAGTATCATAACCCAGTTAACAACCCCACATTTCTAACCTTGATCTGCCACAGGGAACATCTTCTGGGTTGGACTCAGAGTTCTTTGGGTCCTGCCTGAACCTGCAGGCATCCTGGGAAACCTCTTCCTTTCTGCGGTCTTTCTTTATTATATTCTGATTTCTGCCTGTGCTTGGGAGGTGTTGTTCAGGTTCTTTTTGTTTCCAGTTTAGTGTGTGACACAGCATCGCAGCATGTTTTTTCTGCTGCTGGTTGCTGTATCCCAGAAACCTTCTGGAGTTTCCAGCTGATACCACCAAAGTGTCTCGCCCTAAATCCATGGCTGTGGTCTTCCTACCAGCCACCACTCTCCTTTGCCTGCTGAGGTCTTCCCTTGGCCATGCCAGCCCATGGTGGAGACTGTGCTTATCTGGAAACAGCGTGCTCATTAACCAGTAATTGTCACATAATTGCATCATGATAACTGCATGCTATCAAGCAGGGTTTGCACAGACAGATCGCCCACTTACCCCACTGGTTTGTCTGCCCTGGCCTGCTGTGGGTACCACCTCCTGCCATCAATTCACATTCCTGTAGATGGTCCTTTCTTTCCTGTGTGTCCGGATGGAATGCATCCTTTTTATTTTGCATCCTGGAGCCTTTAATTACTCTCAACATGTCCTTTTCACACTTGGAAAATCCTGTAGCAATTTCAGTTTGAATTGCTTTCTCTGAGGCTTTGGTTTAGATGAGTGCACCTGCTCTGGGGTTCCAGTGGTAATTGGGCTGTAATAGTTACGATCCTTTAAATGCACTTAAGGTACCATGAGCTTTAAGAACTGATAACGATGCAATCTGGCATCTGGGCATCAGTTTTGTCTTGTCTCTAAGCTGAGCATTTTTGCTTTAAATTATATTGTTTTACCATTCATGAAGACTACAAATATTCACAGGTTGTAGGACTTGGATGTATTTAACCAAACGTTGCCCTGCACTCATGTACCCATCCCACAGATCTGGGTCCTGGGCTGATCCTTAGTTCCCACTCTGCCAAACCCCTGCTGAGCTCAGTGGGAGTTTTGCCAGAACAAGGCCCTAAAAAAGAAGTATGACTCATTTGAGCAGTTGTGCTCATTTGTGCACCAGTACAGGCTCACGTTAAAAGAATATTAAGCAAAAAATACTAAAGAGCCTACTTGTCTTGTCCTTGCCTTGAGCAAACCTTTATCCTGGGGCTGGTCCAGCAGGTTAAAGATGGCATTTCCTCTGGTTCATGTGTTACATAGGATTTTGTGTTGTGGATACCATCAGAGTGTTTGAAGTTCTCTGCTACCTTAATTCCCCTCTCAGGAGGTGGGGGAAGGAAGAAAAGAGAAAGACATCTCTCTCAGACATGTATAGCATTAAGAGGTGTGTAGCCTGTAGCCTGCTGTCACACTCAGGGTACAAAATTTCCAAAATGATAAGTTGTGAGTGTGATAATGAACTGAAAGTAGATACAGTTCAGTTTGCTATGAATTGTTTTGGGGGGGGGTTAATTAGACTTCGATGAGCTTGCCTTGTTGCAGTGCAAGAATAGAGTTGTTTCAGAATTGGACAGGCATAGTTGCTTGGCAGTCCAGAATTGCAGCATCCTGATGGCACTGGGGAAACCTTGCCCACAAAGAGGCTTCACAGGATGGTTTGAGGAAGGTCTCTGGGTGGTGAAGGAGCCAGAAGCTCCCACAAGCCCCTGCAATCTGGAAATTCACCCGCTGATACCGAAGGCTGTCTCCAGTGTGAGTTGCCCTCAGATGACCACTATGAGTTGATGGTCACCGTAAGATGGAAGGCCAAAAAAGCCCTCTAAGCTCTTCTGTCAGGGAAAAGGGGCCATGAAATAAAGGTAATTGCTATAATGAGATGTTACAGTAAACAAAAATAAGCATTTTTATGCCCTTCCTTTCAGCAGGAATTTAAAATCTCAAAGCAGAACACTTGCTCAGAATGGCTCAGACAATGTGCTACATCCAGGCAAGGATAATGCTTTCCTTAGGAAAGTGAATGTAGTTTGGCTTCATGAGAGTTAGAGGTTTGGGGTGATGCCTTGACCTGGTGTTTGACTAGCGTAGCTTGACTGCCCTGGCATGTAGAGAGGACTGGAATATAGGCACTGTCGTGTCCTGTAGTGGGGAGACACAGAAATTGTGCATTGCCCTCTTTAAAGCCATGATCGTGATTATGGGATGAGGTCCTTAACCTGCTGCAAAGAGATTTATATAAGCGAGTCTCATTAATTCCAGTGGGAATTACTCAGAGCTATACAAGTGCATCACAGTAAGAAATCTGCCTTGGCAGTTCACTATTAATATTTGAAGATAGTGCAAGCAGTCTCCTTCTCTGAGTCAAGTAGGCAAAAACTAGTGATTTTTTTTTTTTTAAATACTGGTATTTTAGTCTTCTGAGAGGTTATAGAAAGGTGAACCCTTCATACTACAAGTTTATATTGTAAGTGCAGATACAGGTTTATGCTTATAACTGCAGATATTTAGCTACTGTCTGCTGGTTACTGATGGGCAAGAGCCCACCTTTGTTTTTAGGAGCTGCTGACCCACTCACTGCCTCAGCTTCGGTCCTGTCTGTCGCTCACCGTGGGACAAGAAGGGTTGGTCCCATTCTGCTTGCAGTTACATGCTGTATTGAAACACGATGGGGAGAGTGCAGGCAGCAGGAGAAAGGTATAAGTAAACCAGAATTTGTGATTTTAGTCTAGTGAAATATCTGAAAGACTTTGCTTTGTGTGAAGTGGCCACTGAAGTGGGTAGAAAGGACCATGTGTTTATGTGAGGTACAGAGAGAGGCAGACATTGACCTCTACTTCATGTTTATGAGTTAGTTGTTATTCCTCTGTTTGGTTTGTAACAGTAGGAAGCTTTCAAGTTGGTTTCTTCAAATTTTGGCTTTCTTTGAGTTGGCGTGAAGTTTCCATCTTAAAAATATGAGTTCCAGCAGTGTTATTTTAGGTATGAGTCCGGTCCTGCAATTTACCAAGTATGGCCATGCGGCCTTCATCTCCAGTTCACCTTCCTTCCATGGATGGCAGGGCTCAGGCTGCATCTGTTGGCAGTGTGTTGCTGTGCTGCTTGCCCAGTCCCTGTAAGAACTGTGGCTAATTGCTGCCATTCTGTTTCAACTAATTTTCTTTATTCTTAGCATTATTTACATAATTTTTTATGGATACCCATTCCACTTAAATGAGGGAAAGTAAAATTTATTATTTCTGAGAGATGTTGACAGCTTTGGAACAATGCAGGACATGCTGATTGCATCTGTGCAGTGCCACTGGCTTTAAAGAAGGTTCATCAAAGCAGATAATCTTACCTCTTGCTCTGCAGATGATAAATGCCGGAGGTAGCCTTTATAACAGCAGTTTGCAGGTGATAGTCTGCCCCAAAGCCCAGGGCTCCCTGCTGACAAGGTCTTTACTCATGGCTGCAAAAGCTGAATTTCATCAGTTTTCACATTCCCAGCAAATGAACTGGTGAGGCAGAAGTTGCTGTGGATAGCTTGGTGCAAAGCACCTGCAGGATCTATTTTGAGAAGTCCAGGGTCTTGGAGATCATCAGCTGCTAGACGTAGCACTAAGGATGGTTGTGTGTATATACCTTGGGGTATATAGTCCAAGTTGAAAGCAGAGCGTGGAACTAGAGGACAGCCACAGAGAGGGCACACTGCTGTCTTTCAACTGAGCAGTGGCTAAATCCTGGTCCAGTGTCTACACCTCTTATGGCTTATACCTCTTATGCCTTCCTGCATGGCAGGAACTCTGATAGGAGGGTTTGGCAGCAGTGGTGTATGCTGTTTTGAGACTTCAACAGAGACAACAAGATGCCTATATAAAACCTGTTGGATGCTTAAATAAGGATTTCATCCTGCTATGTCTGTAGGCAGGTACCAAACGGGGTTTATAATTTACTGTCCAAGGATTTGGTCCTTTATTCCACTTTTTTGAATTCCAACTTGCAGTATTTTAACTAGGTAGAAATTACGGAAACGAGGTAAAGAACAGTCACATGATAGTCATACTGAATAAAGTTAGCAGATAATTAGGTGTTGACAACCATGGACCTAAGAAAGTCCAGTTAATTGCTTAATACTGATATTTAATTAGACATTAAAAAGTAGAAATTCTTGACTATTCATTGCTGTCTTGTTGTTAAAAACCAATCATACAAGAGCTGACACCACGTGAGGGCGCATGTCTTCCCTGCACTGCTGTGTGGCAACAGTTACAGAGTATTTTACAAAAAATTCCCCAAACACCCTACCACTCTTACCATGGCTGCTGCCCAACAGCTTAGCACCAGCTGGGCCCATCCAGGAGCACCATGCTTCCAAGGCCAGAGCTTCTACTACAGGTAAAACTACTCCTCCCAGTTAAAGTGAGTGAAGCCAGCGTGGCTGCGGGATGGGCATGGCTGCAGGAGCCTGGCTGAAGCGTGGTTCCCTCCTGAGGGCAGGCGTGGGTTGGTGGTGGCAGCTGGGGACAGCCCTGAGCATCGGGGAGGGAACCCAGGCAAGGGCAGCTGGGTTATTGGAAAGGGAAAAAGATATTTTTATTCCAGCAGCAAAAACCCTTTTGTATTTTGGTTTCTCTTAGCAGCTATTTATCCAAAACATTTGGGAGAAAAGCTGTCTCTTTATTAAATATTTAACACCCTTGCCTTCAGCTGTGGGCTGCGAAAGCTCCCAATCCACATGTGAGTCACCAAGAACTCCTCCAACAGAAGCAGAGGAATTCCAGATTGGAGATTGCTACAGAAAAAAAAGAGTTTGCTGCTTTGGAAAAAGTCCAGAATGGTTCACATCTCTCGTATATGATAGATAAAATGCACGCAGCAGTCAGTCTGTTGTGTACGTGGACAAGGAGTCACAGTGTCCCAGATTTGAAGAGCAGAAGCTCTCAGTTATGCTATGGAGTATCATACCCTATATAATGCAGATGAGTAGTGGCACCAAATGGCTGGTCTTTTATTAAATGCTGTCTGCATTTAGATCCTGATATTTTGGAGGAGGCAAAATGTAGATCACTATGTCCCTTAGTAGCTTGTTCCATTGGTAAATTAGTGATAATTTTAATTTTAATCAGCTTAGCTTTCACCTCCAGACAGCCGCTGGTATGCATCTCTCTGCAAAGCAAGGAGATCCAAGATGTGGAGGTGCCCCAGTCTCTCAAGATGACAATCTGGGACTCATGTTCAGAGAGCAGGAGTGCAGGCTCCTGCAAAAAGAGCATATGGTAACAACTTGTGTGATAAGAATGAGTGGTGATAGCAAAAAAGGTTACAGCTATCCTAGCACTGCTGATGTTGAGGACTGTAATGCACTGTGCTTATGTGTGCCATGCAGGCATGGGACATGTAATCGACTCTGCTATTTATTTCTATTCAGGTGACAGGAACTGAATGAACAAAATAAATTAAAACTTTTTTTGGCATATTTCTCCCTTTGGCCAAATTATTTTATTAACATCCCAATGAATTTATCAACTGCAGAAATAGGTGTCAATCTCTGTCCCTCAGCCAATTACAGAGACATCGCCTCTTTCCACTGTGGACTACTTAAAAAGTTTTACTGGTGATGGGGGTTCCTCACATAACAAATGTAAGCCTTCTGACAAGAGGTTTACTCCTCCCATTACTATTTGCATTATTCTTAAATGGGGTTCAGAGTATATAACAATATTTTCAGTGGTTGAAAACCTTTAGTCTGTCACACACGTAGTTTCTGTGCATTCTGAGATCTACAGGGAAGATGTAGACACTAAATACTTTCTTAGGCCATGTGCTTGAGTAATTTAAAGCAAATTCTTGTAGCTGACGTGCGTGATTCTGATTCCAAAGTAATGTTTCTATATTGGCTTGTTTTAAGATTTTTTTCTGATTTGAGACTATGAAAGCAAGATTGGTTTTTTTCTGGCTGTTGAGTTTAGAAGTGCGAATCTTATAGCCTCACCACCTTAGCCCAGCACAGTGCTTATTGGAAGGTGAGGGGTGATGCCAGTAGTGTGTGTTAATGACATGTACCCACTTGAGCAACACTGACTGGCCAAAATATTCTGGCACAAGTCACTTGGCTCGCTTGACCAGGAGCTCTGCCTTGTGCAGGTGGGACCTGGACAGTCACCCTCTTGTGTGTTCTTGGCTTTTGGGTAGGGAAGGGTAATGGATATAACTCTTTCTGTAGCTGGCCTGTGCTGTGTCCCCCTCTCTGGGAGGAGTGAATGAGGTTGTCAAAAGTAATTTTGAACATTAAAGCCTGAAAGCAGTCAGATACACTTCGACGGGCATTCTGCAAATAACTGGAGACAGGACAGTCAGGAGAGAGTTTGTACCAGCATTGTGGAAAAGTTAAGACCCTGTTTAAACTCATTGACAAGATGTGCTGCAACATATACCTGGATGAACATGTGTGTAAGGACTCCTTACCGAGAGGAGCTGGTGTGGCCATCCACCTGTGCCTGAGCTGGCCCATACAGCTGGCAGCCCCATTCCCAACCCAATGCTCAGATTGCCTAATACTGCAATCGCCAGCTCTTTGATGAAAGGCGGGTTCATGTATCAGATGGTTGAGCATTAGGGATAGGAGATTAGATTTGCAGTGTAATCTTCCAGTAACATTCCTCTTGATCCGGAGATTGTGCTTTATAAAAGAGCTCTTTTCTCTCTGACATAGTGGAGGCCTGCTAAGGGACGACTATCTTCTACCTTCATTTGGAAATGGTAAGGCTACTACTGACCTGATGTTCGTGAAGGTCACAGCTGCACCGGGCAAAATTAGTTCTGTGTAGGACAGTTAAGTAGATTGGATTTTCTCAGTTGTAGCTGATTTACTTTCATCTGAGTTCTTCTTGCAAAGCCATTTAAAGTCCATTCCCCTCTGCCCCCCACTGCCTGTTTATGGGAAGACTGGAAGGGGGAGATTCCTGCCTGGGCTCCAATTCTGCTTCAAGCCCTATTCTCATATCTTTCCAGGAAAGTGTCTGTACAGAGGCTGGCTGTGCAGTCGCTCTGGAGCCTGAGGCTGTATTTCATCCCATCATGAATGTTGTAGGGTCAGTAGGGATGGGCTTCCCCTGTGCCAGCTGACTGTAGCTTTGCACTCTCTGCTTTGGATCCAGAACCCTGCTGGGACCCTTCTGCGGATTCCTAGTAATGTTGCTGCAAATGTGTCTGAGCCTCTTTCCAGTCCAGCTTTTTTTCTCCTTGTGGCTAAATGTCCCTGCAGATTTTGGAGCCAGATGAAGCCAGTTAATTTGGGTTGAAATGCATCAAAGTCCATGTCTTTTAGTCGGGGAAAAAAACTTCTACTGAAGTCAGTTGAGTACCAGGTTTGGCCAGCTAAGTCTGGCCACTAGGAAACCTGTCAGCTACCTGGCTGTGCTGGCAAAACATGACATATGGTTGTGCGTGGGAAGCCCCTTCATTGCAAGCATGGTGAGACACAGGAGTGAGAGTGATTTCCACCCGGCCGTGTTTTACTGCAATGACTTTGCCAATGGGATGTAATTATGGTGGGTCTTTGCCTGCTGCTCCAGGTGGCAAAGCAACCACTGATGGAAAAGACCTGTTGCTTCTAGACATCCTCCTGTTTTTACTTCCTTTTATATTAACTCATGATGGAACCTGAAGTCTGCAGAAATTTTTGTCTGGTAAGTTTGGGAAAAGATGCTGGCAGACAACTGAGAGTAAGGGCTATGTGATACTGGTGATAGACCGTGTGATCCCAGTTCAGCTCCACTGTGTGAATGGGGAAAATTCACAGGGAGAGTTGTGTGAGGGCCTCGGTAGGGGTAAGTGGTATGTGAAGGGGGTATTTCCTCTGCAAAGTCACCTTCAGCCTGTATAAAAAATCTGGTCTGTCTGGGACTATATGAAAAAAGGGGCTATGGCAATAATTGAACTAAGAGAGCTGACGTATCATACGTTCACTCCTAAAATGGTAGCTGATGCAGAGTTTAAAGGAGATGAGCCATAATTGCTCCCAGAGCTCTGTGTCTCTCCTCTCTGGATAGCAGAACAGTGCTGGCAGCACTGCTGGGTCCTGAGGAGTAGAGTCCAGCCTGTCTGGAGGAACCAAGAGGGCCACAGAGAGCAAGTTCGTCTCTCAGACCTCTTGTGCCAAGCAGGGTCCCTTGACCTGGTTGCACTGGACATTTGCATTAACAGAGAGCCTGTCTGACTCTGGGACTGTGGCATTCTGCAGACTGGGACTGATGCTGGGACGTCCTAGTGTAGAAATTGTTGCAAAAGAGAAGCCCTAAATCAAGATTTTTGTATTCCATTTTCTTTTCTAAAAGCTTCAGTAACTACCATTGTTCTGTACTGCACCGAAAACATGCAATGACCCTCGTTTGTCTTTGACATTTTCTCTTGCTTTTTACTGGCATCTCCTTTGATGTTATGACAGTATGTTTTATACTGGATTACAGGTATAAATATTGCTTTGGGGTTAGGCATTTTAGTCAACATGCATTTGAGAAAGGTGTTAGTGACTGTCGAGGGGTCAGCGTGCAGCATCTGAATGTGCAGTAGTTGGAAGCGTCACCATCCTTTGTGTCTGTGTTTCAGAACAGGTCTGAGGCATGAGGATTTTAGCTTTTCCATTCAGACAGCACTATATTAGTAATATGAGGTATTTGACAGTTCTCTTATATTTACTCTTTTAATGTCAAAATGTGTCACATCTGGTATTAATTGGTGGAAAATTATGGCTCTAATTTACCAATTTGATTGTCTGGGAAAATTGAAGAGAGTGTAGCATAATAAATGAATGCCTATTAATCTTTAAAATTTGTCTGTTTATTATCTGCAAAAATGGCCTGTTACATGGTGCTGTAAACAGCTTTTTGGAAATAGTGGTATTCATGGAGAGGAGGGCCATGGCCAAAGCGTTTCAGACCCACTAAGGGGAGGATGTGGCCTGGAGAAGTCCTGGGGCCAGTGATGGCCTAGACACCTGAGGCAGGGTCTCCTCCAGGTAGGAAGGAGGCTGCTCTTAGTTAATAACCCTGTGGGGGTGAAGGCACGACATTGCCATTCCCACGTGCATGCCAGCCTGTCAATGCTGTCCTGGTTGCCAGGCAGAGGAGCAGCCCACCATGGACCTGGCCTTTGATCTTCTCCTTCCCTTCCCTTCCCCTGGGATTGTTATCTCCATGCAGGTTTTTTAGTCCAGGGCACAGGCTACTGCTTCACTGATTCCCAAAACAAATTAGCATATTTGTCCACAGTAATTGTTTTAATCATTATTAATGAACATTAATTTCCAGCCAGAGCTCTCCAAAAGCCCTGATTTTTTCAGAATTGCAGACATGGGAGCATAGGCAAAAAAAGTTGGGTTGTTCTTCCCAGGGTTGCAAATGAAAAAGTTTGTCTCACAGGCAATGTGTGGATCAAACCCAAACTGCAGACCACTTTGGCAAGGCACTGTCACTGTCCTGACAACCCCAGCTCCAATGAGACAGGTCTTTGCTGCCTTCCCATCAACACGTGGGCAAAGCAAAGGAAGGTGGTGGAGTACTCTGTTACTTGGGTACTGTAGTGATAGTGACAGGCCCAATGGCTTTTCTATCAAAAGACACCCATGTGTTTGTGAAAATACATTTTTTGAGGATGAAATACAAGGTGCTTATTTTAGTAGCAGAGATCCCTGAAACATGCCAACTCTGGAATAAGCAGATTCTGAAAGCTGACATATTCTGTATGATTATTTCAATATGTGCCATCTGTCAGTAGCATATACAAATATTTATGTATTTTGATTATTATAACTATATGAGGGTGCTGAAGCTCATAAATAATTTCATTTTCAGCAATCATTTTACTACTCTTCCATGGTTTGATAATGACATTTTGTATGGGCCCGCTCAGGCTCTGACACAAAGAACAGAGTCACAGCGTGGCTATGCAAGTGACACCCTTCTCACAAAAAGCCTGTGGCTGTGGGATGCCTGAGCACGTGTCCCCTCTGGGTGCGCAGCAATTCCCACTCACTTCATCTCCATCTCCTTGGCCTTCAGACTGCACTGCGCTTTCATTCAGCTCCATCCCGCCTTGTCAAGTGACTGCGCTTAGACTGGCAAATGATATAATATGACTAATTATGTTTAATGCAGATAATGTCTTACAATCAAAATAAAGAGTGGATTGCAAACAGATCCTTAAAGGGCACCAGGCATAGAATTGACACTGTATTTATTACCAATAACATCGCTGAAGTGCTAACAGCTGCTCAGCTCCAGCAAGTGCAGCCCCTTTGCAGAGTTTTCCAGAAGAAGGGCTAAGTGTATCAGAAGCACATTACTGCTGATAATAGTAATTAGTTCAGTAGAGCTCAAAATGTTTTGTAAAATATTATTATACTGATTTCGCAACTCTGCAAACCGCAGCACAGAGAAACAGCCTCCTTGGCTTGGAGGAGTCACTGCTGTCTGTGGGAATGGCCCTGGCTCTGGTGCAGGGCTGCTGCCCCTTTCCTTGGAACACATTGCTCTCTCCAGCTGAGTCCGGAAGTGTAAGGGATGACCCCTCTCTAGCTCTGCCTTCATTTTCACCAGCATTAGCAAAGAGACTTCAGCGGATGGAGAAATGCACTGATGTGAAAGTAGATGTCAGTGTTATATTTTTGAAAAGCCATTGTTAAGCTGAAAAGGAAACCACAAGCTGAAAGGTTGATGAAGCTCCTCTGTAAGGGACTCTTATTTTGCTGTGTACATTTGTTTTCTCTTGCTTACTAAAGGGATAAAGTGCAATCTAGGTTTCAGAGAGAGATGGCTGATTAATCTGTCTGCCAGGTACATATGGAAATAAATTAGCAAATGGTGCATCTGGGATTAAACTACCGCAGAGATGATAAATTATTGCCATCTTCCATGGCTGTATTACTGAAGCTTCACTAGGTTCCCAGTACTCAGTTACTTGCTATTCACACAGTATCACTATGGCTGTGGGATGGAAAGCCTCCATATTAGAAGCAATTTTCTGTGATATGCTAGTTTGAGAACAGATCTGGTCAGACCCATAAGGATACGCTGTATTCTTAGATTAAGTAAAATCAAAGAGATTTGATTTGGTCCTTCTGCTCTGCATGAAATTATGCTGGTTTCTGAGGACAGGAATGCAAGGACCTGAAAGAGGCTTTTCCACTATCTGCAGTCACCCTCCACCCTTTACCCCAAACAGCAGAGTTACATATGCTAGCACAAAGTTGTGAGGCCCTGGAAGAGAGTTTTCTCTGTCTTAAACCTCTCCCACACCTCCAGCTTGACCCAGATGTAGTTCAAGATTGCACAATATCAGCTTATCTCTGACATGAAGACTGAAACACCACAAGGGCAGGTGGTATTTGCATTGAATCCTGATAGAGATTTCTCACCTGTATCTCTGCTTCTGCTGCATTTTCATGTCCATTTAGACTGATGTATAGCTGGTGGGCTGGCAGCCGGGACATGCCAGTGATGCCTACAACAGGACATGCAAGTGGAGTAATTGTAACAGCAGGCACGTGGTGTGCTGCCTTTCTGGAGGCAGAAAGGGTCACGCAGAAGTTCTCATCAAGGCTTCTGCATGATAATACTCAGCAAGACTATGGCTGTGGCCACAGTGCTTGTTGGGAGCTCTCTGTGGATCATGAAGACTATAATTTTCTTTCTCATCCACGTACCTGGGTTTCATTTCAAAAGAAACTGGGACAGCTGTGGAGATAGTGCAAAAGCGGTAGCTGTACTTGTTAGGCCAGGAGAGGTTCCTTACTTGCACAAAAGTGACCTATGATAGCAGTGCAGGGTAACAAAAGTTCTTGTTCTGATTTCCTTATTTCCCAAGGTCTTCACTGGGGCTTTAAAACTTGCTCTGGGGCTGCCCTTCCCTAGAAGGGAGTTGAGGGAATAAAGCATCTCTGCAAATAGTCGCAACGAAAGTAAGGCGGGGGCAGGTAGGAACAGTGTTGGATAGAGAGGTAGATAGATCAAAGATCAAGTTTTGCTGAACATGCCTTGTGTTCAAAAGCTTGTGTTTTGGTTTGAGAGCATATTGGAAGAATGGCTTGACTTTTCCTAGGGCAAGTTTGTGGCATGTAACAGCTGTGGTGCAGAGGTGCCAGATCCTGCAGCACACCAGTGAGCTGCAGGAGTGGGGGCAGCTGGAAAAGCTGCAGCTGGGCTTTTAACCAGGAATTTGCAGCATGGCAGGGAAAGCTGGGGTCTCCAGGTTGACCTTCCTGGCCCTGCATGGGTCTGCCGGGTCTCTCAAAACCAGTTGTTGTGCAGGGAGCTCTGCTGGGGACTGATCCTGCAGGGTGACTCTGGGGTGCAGGGTGGAGATGATCAGGACAGGATGCTTATAGAGCCGGGAGTGGCCAGGTGCTGGTTGTTGTTCAGCTCCTGCCTTGGCACTGATGAGGGGACATGAGCCCGTCACAGGGCACGGACAGCCGTGGGGTGGATCTGCTGTGCCTTCAGGCTGGGCAACATGGAAGTGCTGGGCTTGAGGGCCATTACTGGGTAGCTGTGCCTGCTGGTTTTCTTCTCCAAGTCACTCACTGTGGTCTGTGGGTCAAGCACAATTAGGATGTATGTGTCTGTAATTGAGTAACGCTAATGAGAACAACGCGTTGTGTTACAAGATGCATGGATGAATGCTGAGCTGTAAATCGGAGCTACCAAGGACTCTGAGAGCTCTGTCCAATTAATCCAAACATAGAAATATTTATAGAAATAGATTTATTTTCCAGTGACTTTATTTGCAAATTTTGGTTAAAAACAACAGTTTGTTCCTAATATGATCACGTCAACCAGCAAGTGGGACTTACTGTCATTCTTGGCCTTTCCCACAAAGTATTTTGAGCAGAATGCCGAGTGAGTCAAAGGAAGCACTGGCTGATGGATGAACAGATTGCGGCACAGTCATCTATTCTATTGCGCACTTCCAGGGAAACCCCTGCAAATTAGATGTGCAGTTTTTAACTGTACAGAGAAAACTAAAGAAATTACATTATGAATGAAAAATTAGATGGAAATGTCTACTGTCTCATAAACAATTCAGCGATAACTCCCTCTAAAATATTCTGGTTTATGCACACATTTAATTTGTGCTCTGGGAGCAAAATAAAGTTGCTAAGATAAAACATTCTAATAATGATTTATGTAAATTTATTTGAACAAAGAAATGATGTAGTTGCCTATAGCAAATTGTTTGGAATGTGAAATGGTATTTACGAACTGCTTCTCTATATGAATACAATAGATAATAGGAGAAGCTACATAAAGAAAACATAATTGTACATTCAAAATGGACTCTGATGCCATGTCTAGTAAGCAGGAAAGCCAGTTGAACAGATTGCTCAGTGTCTGATAAAATAATCTCTAGCTTGATTCTTCCCAGGCTATTTATAACACACATTTAATTTAAAATTTAGGTATGTGCTGCAGATGACTGTAACAGTCATACCAGGGCCATGTATGATGACACAAATTGTTTGCCTCACATCACACATATGCCAAAGTCTCAAGTTGCTTTACAAGCAGAAAATCAGGCTCCGTATCCTCAAAATATGGCTGAAAATAGGAAAACAATTGTAGTCCCCAGCTGCTGTGGGCATATGGGGCCAAATTTATCCCATCTGTTGAAGGTTATGGAGTTCCGCCAGGGATGATTTTGATCCTGTGTGTCTAGCAAAGTGGAACCAATATGTCAATATAAGACATCCTGCTACTTCTGATGTTCTCCCAATAAAACAACATCATTCAAAGTGGCGTGAATTTCCCAAGTGCACGAGTCACAAACACAGTCATGGGGGATATTTCAAAAGTGCTCTGATTCTTGCTACGTTGATGTTAAAGCAGTGAATGACAAATTGGCTTTTTCCTCAATGAGGGCTCAAGCCTAGGAGCTGCTGGTATAAGCGAGTGTGCATCAGCCTGAGGCATGGAAACCAAGGGCCATTTGAAGCATTTTAGCAATACACTGCAGGACAGAAAGCTGTTTCTGCACTCAGGTAATGCAAAGCGTGTTTCACTTCAAAAACTTTTTTCAAATCAGGAGTGAGAATGCCATGTAGAAATAATAGAGTTATTTACTGTATTTGCTTTGGCATACCAAGGCATCTCTAGATACTTAGTGATGGGCTGAGCTCTAGCTATTTACAAGTTTAAGAGACATTTGAGTCCCTTGCTTTGAGCAGGGCTGATTTCCTAGTCCCCAGCAGCTACTCTCCTGGGGACAAGAAGGATTCAAGTAAAATAGTCCTCTGTCACATGATTAGGGTTCAGAGGACATTTTTGCAGTTGAGTTCTTTCTGGTTTATTCTGGACTAGTACTAAGTGCCTGGTGTAGGAAAGCCATGTCTGCTGCTCAGGACTTTGCTGGTGGCAACAGAATGGTCTTTCCAGCACCAGGCTGGTGTATTAAAGGCAAAAATGAACAGAAAGTGACTCTCTTTTGTCTCATGCTTGCAGGCTGTTCTTTTGGGCCCTGCATGCTTACCTGAGTGGGAGCAGAAAAATCATATAAGTGCTGACATGACACACCTGCAAATTAGAATCTCTGACCAAGCTGGTGTTTATTTCCAGCAATGCTACACTGGACTCTATGAAAGGCAGATCTTGATAAACACTGTTCCTTAGCATAGCTGACAAAATTGTACATAGAATTATCCTGGGAGATGATTGTAGAGTTTAAAATGTAACTGCAGACATTTATCACCAAATTACTTTGCCCCCATTCAGTATATAGTACCTTATAAAGGGGATTTTGAATGGCTGTGGACAGAGCCACTCCAGTCTCTGTCTAGAGAGCATGGAGGCAATGCTGTCCTGGACTGAAGAGGTATAAAAGTACAGTGGACTCTCCCCACAAGCAGCAACTGGAAGATCATCTATTTTGCTCTATTTATTCCTTTGAGACCACTCTCTGCGGCCTGGGGCTTTCTCATCTGGACACTCTGCATTACTTATGGACTGCTAGGCCAAATCTCCAAAGATATCTGAGAAAACTTGGCAGGCTCAGTTTTGAGTCTCGATCAAAGCTGCATTTCCCTCCAAATCAGAATTAGACCCTGGAAATTGGGGTGAACCCATATGTGCCTTTTGTTTTGCTCTTCCAGAAGCCTTTCCTTTGCCACAGCAGATCCACACCAGGGAGATTACCAAACCATTTGCTGAGGTGGCACATCTTCCCCCAGAAATATGTGGGACTCAGTTAATTTTAATAGCTCACGTATTTAATGTGCTGGGTTATAGCTAACACTATTACAAGTAATGAGCTAAACTGGGACATCTCTGTCACTTGAGGGTGCTGCAGCTGTAAGGAGGGTTTCATAAGAAGCTCTTGATCTGTCAGTGGCGACCATAGCTCTCACGTCTTCAGCTGAGATAAAAGCATTGTTTGCTTAACAGGATTGAATTTTCCTCAAAGAAATAATTGAAACAACAGGAGAATCACCCAAACCTGCACTGAGCATTAGCAGATGAGCTAGTTTGAAATCGATCCATTTGGAAAAGAAATAATGTGCAGATTGGTCAAGGTAATGATGGTATCGGATGATAAAATGGATGCAGGAATAGAGAACGCTTGTGAGGGATATAGTGTCACCTAAAAGCTTTGCAGAAGTGCTTTTATTACCCTGAATCAGCTTGGTTTTGCACTGACACTTAGCTGTTTGCAAAGAATTATACCTGCTTCTGAGATAAATACATCTGACAGTGAACTCTTAACCCCTTTTTCTCAGGCCTCTTCTGGGCAGTGGCCGTGGAGAAAGAGATGCCTTCAATTTTTCTGAATACAGAGTTAGAGAAAATGGGGTGCAAAACTATGGTACATAATTTACTAGTGAGCAGAACACTTCAGGAAAATTACAGTCATTATTGAATGTAATGAAACCTGACAAATTAGAGTTTCATAGGCCCTCCTTGAGATTAGTGTGATCCATTAAACATGCTCTCTGACTGCTAAATGGCGTTGTCCCATTTCCCCATAAGAACTTGAGAAATTCTGAGGTAACTCTGGCTAACAGCTGATTGAAAGCACCCAATCAAGAGCTCCTTAAAGTAAGAGGAGAAATTATACTGATTAACATTATTTCCAAGAAGGTAGTCTCTGAGTAGGCTGTAAATTGTGTTAGAAGCATTTGGGTATTGCAGGGAAGACTGAATTTGACACTGAAGTGGCCACAAAGTAATGTACGAAGTGGAGTGATCAAGGGAAGAACATTTTGTTGATTGTGGTGGGAAAATTGAATTACTCTCAGTAGCATAGCTATTCAGAATATGTACATTAAAGTGAATGATACACAGTTTAAAAGAAGAGCAAGCAAATACGAAGAGCAGAAAAAGCCCCTTTCACAAATCCTTCTTGCCTCATTATTTATATCTTAAGATTGTTTTCACAGGGAATAGTGTGGCACACTGGTCATGAATACCTTATCCATTATGCTGAGACATTCCAGTGATGCAAACTAAATCAATACAATAGTATTTTGCTTTTTCCCTGACTGATTGTACATTAAAAGCAACCTTTAAATGACAGCCATTAACACCTGAGACCTGGTCACTGGCACTGACTGGGCTGACATGAGATAAATGGTGAAGGGTCTGTGTGATAGAGTTGGTTCTGAATTTCACAACAAAGCCTTCAAACTGGGAGTCAGTGAGAGAGTGTGTAAATTGTCAATATGGGACAGAGGGTCTTTATCTTGTGGAAGAAGTAATACATGGATATCATCTAGTGCCTGGTCCTTCAAGGCACTAAGACCACCATAGATAACTTTTATAGGCTTAAGTGAAGGAGATGCTGTAGCTGTAGCTGAGCACAGCAGCATTCCAGCAGATGAGCCTCTCCCTTGGTAAATTTTCTCAAAATATGAATCCCACAACTAAAAATGTTGTATAGCATATGTGTGCTGGAGTGATGCAACAGCCATTTAG
The DNA here is from genome assembly GCA_035221455.1 of Xenops minutus. Classification (NCBI taxonomy): domain Eukaryota; kingdom Metazoa; phylum Chordata; class Aves; order Passeriformes; family Furnariidae; genus Xenops; species Xenops minutus. Next base: position 46,211,564 of record JAWWEE010000158.1, on the reverse strand, counting down.
TTTTGCTTCTTACATCTCTTGGTCAAACCCACCACCCATCCCATGTTCCAGTTTGGGAGGTGCTGCACGCTGTCAGGCACAGTCTGCAGTGTCTTTCAGAAGCTTCCAGTGCAGTGATGCATGACACTGAAATGCAATAAAAATTAAAACCTGCAATAATGGCAGGCATTAATAGATATTTCTCATATTTCTGAGGCAAAGATTTAAGTGCAATGCTAAATGTCAAATTAAAAGAGCCGCATGACTACAATTTAATGCTAAGAGCTGTCTAATCTGGTAATGTCATCTCATTTCATGACATCCTCAATGACCAAAACTGATCCAGAAGACTGATTTGTGGTATTTTGCCAGGATCGCTTATTAAAATTAGCTCAGTTAGTGGTGCTTTGGGTGGTGCTTGAGCCAAACCAGTGGGCACTGGTTCAGTTTTAAAGTGCCATCATGGCACATAGAGAAGAATTGAAGGAAGAAGCTTTGAAAGGTTGGAAAGGAAAACAAGCACTTGAAATACAAATAAGATTCCCATAATCTTACCTCTGCCTAGAAGGAGTCTGTCATCATGGCTGATGTGGTGCAGAGTGGGACATGATGAATGTGAACACAGTCCTAGAGAAGTTAAGTTTATTCCCCCCAATCTAACTTATTATAAGCATTTACAGTGCCCACCCCTGTAATGTCTGAGCAGTATTTGCCATTGTTGTTCAGGGCTGGCAGCTCATGTCTCCTCTCAAGAGAAGATCTTTAAAGAAGATCTCTGTTGGTTATGATGTAGCTTATTCATAAAAATATTTACAGTAGCTACTTACATCTATCCTCTTCTAAACGATAAAGCACTTGAGTGCAGGCTGAATGCCTGCTACCTTCTCATCTCCTTGACATTCATTATAAACCAAGGAGCCAAGTTTTTTAAAAGCTATTCAGATGTTTTGTGCTGTAACTTTCTCTAGTAGATATATTCCTATTGATTGCAGTGAAACACACAGAGTAGAACAGAACAGATCAATTGAAAAGTAAAGTTAAGACAGCAAGCACACTTCTTTTCCACTTACCATAATGGAAGCAGTTAGGGCTGGATCTATCCCAGGTGTAATGCTGCTGAAGTCAATGGAGTTGTACCAGCGATGAATTTGGCTCCTAGTGTTTTGTTTTGACCTTTTCAGAAGGTTGCTCTGCAGGAGTGAAACTATTAAACACAGCCAGTGATACCTTAAGTCGAAATATAGAAAAGGCAAAGCTAGTGTGCGTAGCACCTTTTTCATTAAGGAAGAGGCCTGGCTTTTATAGAGTGAGGGCAAAAGAATTGATTCCAGATAAGTGCTAAACTTAGTTTCAGGTTTCCCTGTTGAATAACAATCCCAAGTTGGCTGGAGACTTGAACATCTCTGCCCTTATGCACAGTTGTCTGGAAGGGGCTGCATGGTCTTTCTGTATGTCTGTGCATCTGAACGGGTTTGAGTTGGATGTCAGTTCATGCAGAGACACTATTCATCTGCTCACCAGTGTTCCATGTAAACCAGCTGAACATATTTCTTCATTCAAGTTCAAGTGTCCTGAAATTGCCTGGCAGTGTTCTGCGTGATGATCTTTATTAGCAGATATGCTCAGATTTCAGTAGACACCACAGGTTCTCCATGCACTGCAATTGTCTCAGGAAGGTAGGGACTATCCCTGTGACTTTGGAATACTTTCAGCTTCAAGCCATTCTGTTTTACATCTTTGGATGTGCTAATCCAGGCTAGGAGACAGCAATGTGTTCTATGGCACCTGACAGGCAGCAGCGCAACTGAGAACGGGCCCTCGGATTGGCACTGTCTCCATCCCACTGCATTGCCCTCCACTGAAATTTTCAGTGATCTCTGAAAGCAGTAACAGTGAGCCACGCCTTGTCCACAGGGACAGAGGTTTTCTAATGAGGAGGGAGACAGCCAGTAAAAGTTCTGGCTCCTCCTCAGACAGCTGGATTTGGAAGGATGGGAGAAGTCCACAGAGGTGTATCAGAGGTGTGCTGCAGGAGGTCCCCTTGCCTGCAGCAGGATCAGGGCAGCAGGCACCAACACCCAGTGCTGCCACTGTGGAAGTGAGAGCTGTGGGACTGGGTGTCCAGAGATGTCCCACACTATTGCACTGCCTTGGCCCGGAGGCAGTGCTGGACATGCTCTACTGTGGGGGCTGGCTGTGTGCTCCTACCCCTCTTCTCATAGCTCCTTCCCTTTCCCTTCTTCCATGACCAGGCCCCTCCTGCCCATTCCTCCTCCTGTCCTGCCCAACAAATCTCCTCCCCAGCTGAGCTGAAGATACTGCTGGCACTAAACTGACACGTGCAGCCTGTTGGTCTGCCGATGTGGGGTGCTGCTGTCCACAGCCCCAACACGGGCTGTGGGCTTTGGGGAGCAGTGTCTGATCCCACATTGCCTGGCTCAAATGGACCAAGGCCTCCCCTTCCCCTTGCCTACTTGTACAGTAAATACATTGATTTGCAACAACTCTTGATTTTCTTGGTGGGAGAGGGAGGAGTGTAAGTAGGTCCAAAGGATTCCTTGAGCCACTTGGACCTACCCATCCTGCACATGTATGTGAGGCAGGAGGATTTCAACACAGGCAACTCTGAGTAAGACTGTTCATTTTGATGAAAAGTTTTATTTATAATATTGCTCACTGCTTTCTATGTTTTTTCTTTTTAGTCAAATACAACCTCAATTTCCTCATTTGGCCTAATTCTTGCACCTCATAATTCCTTTGCTAGGTGAGGTTTGAGTGCCTGTCCCAGCAGAGTTTTCCAATCAGGAGGCCATGAAGCACTGTTCTGCAGCAAGGGCTGTCTTACTTCTGTAGAGGCTACTGCACTATGTTTACCAGTTTCTTCTAAAGTGTTATCATAAATAATTAAAGCTAAATTGTGCTTGTTAAATAAATGAGGAATGTACATGTTCAGATGCATTATCTATGTTTTAATTGCACTCATTTGTTGAGACTGTCCTTGGGTACAGAGGCAGGAGCCTTCTGCCTGAATGGAGGGCTGTGAGAGCTGCAGGATCTGAGCTGCAGGATTAGACCCTCCCTTGTTTGCCCAGGATTTTTTAAAACACATTTTTAATGCGGGGCTGAATGTTATCCATTGTGTGAGATGGTGTTCCTGGAGGCAGGTGCCATCCTTTTGCTGTGGGCTGTAAAAGTGTGGAGAAAGTATTTCATGGGGTGAAATCTTTACAGATGTTTCTTCTTACATCGAGGCTGCAGTTCAGCATGTATAGGACAACCAGGTGAAGCCCCGTGTCTTTCTCATTTACAGCCACGTGTGCTCATGCTGAGCACTTTGCAGTGCCCCCCATGGCCTCCCCAGGGCTGGCTGCCCCCAGGGCTCCCCAACACGTTCCCTGTGCTGCTTCCTGCTTGTGGGGCTCTGGTGGTTTAATCTTCTCCTACAATCTTCTCACGTGCGTGTAGTCCTGTGTGCCTCCATGACACACGCACACCAGTGCCTATGCTGTGTACAACCCAACAGGTCCCAGTCGGCTGCTGCTGCACAGCTGGAGGCACACCGGGCCCCACGGCGTTCACAGACATCCATCCTTCCCTTTCAGAAAGCTATCCAACTTCATCTGAGAACGGGTTTTAAAACTAATTGCTACACGGAGTCTCACAGCCACCCTGATTAGTGATTTAAAACTTCTGGACTCAGTAACTCTATCTTCATTAGGAAGATCTGTTTTTCTAATAATTGTCTCTAAAGAGGGCCTGGGGGATTATTAAGAGGTGGCATTCATTATCAGTAAAAATACCATGAAGAAATTTCGTAGACAAATGTTGATGTTCTGGATGATGTAAATTTTCTTCTACAAGGAAACAATTTTATCTAAAAAGCATAATTATCTTAATAATTATTTTAAAAGCTAAATTGGATTTTAAGGCTTAGTCTATGATTTAAGGCTTGGTCAGGGATTTCTAGGTGGTTGACACCTGCAGTACTAAGCAGCTGGGAAAAGTAAGGCTGGTTATTTGGTAAAAAAAAGCCCGAACACTAACCAACAAAAATAAAAGGATGTGGAGGAAAAGAAGTAGTAGTGTAATTGGTAAGGAAAAGCTTTGGTAGGAGCTGACATTTAGGAAGCAGGCTAAGTTGGAGAGAAACTAACTCAAGCAGAAGAAACCAACTTTGGAGCTTGGGATCTGAATGCTGAGAGAATATGGCAATGGAGAGCAAAGAACTTTTGGGTTATTAATTTGTTCATTTGTTTATTTAATTAGGAGGGTTACAAGAAGGTCTAGTAGCTTGAAGATCTGCTGGCTGGTCTGATGGATCAGTAAGCAGCAAGAGGACTCGCTGGTGGCAGGACTGAGGTTGTAGGTGGAGGTGCAGTAAGGATGCCCCGGCTTAGGAAGAGATGGGCAGAGCAAAGTGATGCAGCAAAAGGAGAGAGTTGCTTGCTGAATTTCTGGAGGTCCTCTAACTTTACAGAATACACAGATACAAGGCAGCTGTAAGAGCAGAGTCAGATGTCTGTCTCTATGGTCACCAAAGGAATGTAACTATCCTTGGATACTTCCCCACAGCATCTAAAATACATTTTATTGGAAGACTTGTCTTTATAGAGGACGTGGTTATAGAGCAAGAGGGAATGAGTAGATTTGTTTTCTTTCTGTACCTCAACTTTGCCTTCTTGATGTTTATTTTGGTTATTGCGGCTTCTGAGGCTTTTTAAATTAGTATTTCTTTCTCAAACAGAGTGCCTGTCAATGTTCCAGAATCTCATGTCCAGAGCTGAAAAAAATATTCTACTCAAAAGGAATGAGAAAGTGAATTTTCTCCAAGGAGATAAGCTTTTGAATGATTGTTTGTATCTGCATCTGGAAGAAAGGAAATGATTATTTCTTATGGCAGTTGAGAGATGGTCATGAGGAAAAGGAAGTTATTATTAATTAATCATCAATTATTATTTTAATATTTATGTAGCACTGTGAGACTGGTGCCCCACGGGGAAGGCGGATCATCTCTCTGCCTGAGGAGCCTACATTCTAAATTTAACCATGGCGAGGGCTGCTCATGGCAGATGATGTGTTTTCATCATTCCCTGCTCTGCCTCAGCTTTTTAGTTGAATCCCATTTTAATTCCCCGTCCCCAACAGAGGGGTGCCTGCACTAAGAAGAAATGGCGAGATCAGAGTCTGAGAGAGCACAATCAATGCAGTAAACAGAGAGGCAGGATTAGAGGTCTGATCTCAGAGTTACATCTTGCAATCCTTACCCAGAATTGCAATAATGTAAATAAAACCTTTCCAAGAATAAGGAGTGCAGGATTGGTGCCAGTTTGGAAAGACCTGCCCTTCCCAGGCCCTCAGACTGACGTCCAAGTAAAGTTTTGGGGTTTTTTTCACAGTCCATAAATTGACACACTTAATGGTGAGACCTGGCCTGCATGGAACTGTTGGCAGCAACACTGGGATGTTTCTCTTACAGATGTTTTCCCTGACCTTACCTCTTGCTGAAGTCCCGTTCCTTTTTTTGTGCTTTGAAGCAGGTGTTTCTAGATGCTGTGCCTATACCTGATACTGCGCTCCACTGGCAGCAGCCAGCAGGGTAGTGAACTCTGATAGATGTATTCTGATAAAACTTATATATTTAGATCCTGGGAATTAGCTGATACATCACAAGGGTTGTATTGTAAGGCAGCAGTTCCACAAAGTGTCAAACTGAACTCTGTGATTCAGAGAATACACATATGTGACAGAGCACTTGAAATGGAGTGGATCTGAAAGGGCAACTGAAAATATGTAATACTGAGAGAAACCAGCATTTATGTAAAGTACCTATCATTGTCAAAGCGTGGTGTAGTGGCTAGAACAGAAAATGGGAGTCAAACAGTCTGGGGTTTATTTTTGGCTCCAGCATATCTGTACTGAAGTCAAGTTAATTGGAGCTAAATACAGAAGTCTCTCCTTATATAGGATTTTTGATCCACTTTCAGAACTCTGTTAGAGGGATGTGCTATTTTGTTTTTCTAGAGGATGATTTAAAAGCATGGAAGGAAGTTGCTACATTTTGTATTAATGTATGCAAGATTTTTTCCATAAGCATCTGAGTAAGTATCAGATGTATGACTTCTGTGCTGGGAGGGATAAATCTGTGGAAATCTATAGCTATTGCCAGGTGCCAGATTTTATCAGAAATCTGTTGGCTTCACTGAAATTTTACACAGATATTTTCCCCTGTCAGGTGACCTACTTAAGTAGAAGAAATACTGTATAACAGTCTTACAGAAGTTTCTGGGCAGAGAATCCCTCTTCTGCAGAGTAGAAGCAGAGGACAAAAAGACAAGTTTTCATTTATTGGTGCATTTCCCTTTATTTAAATAAAAAAAATAAAGGGAATTTAAATATTTTGAATGTGACTTTTGCTTGTTAAAAAAGATTCTTTAAAAAACCAAACTGAAACAGTCTGTTGTCTCTGGGATAATGGCTGTGTAGTGCTTCGTGAAGGTATCCCAGTGATCTCCAGAGCAGCTCTCTTGAAGGAGTTCTGCTGCCTGGACAGTGAGTTTATCTTTGCGCTGGCGTGGGGACATTGTTTACAAGACATGCTGTGGTTTGGCTGTCCTTACACTGTACTGTGCAGGGGGTAGCAGATACATCCTTAGAGATTACCACATGAGAGGATGCTGTGGTTCCTTTTTGTTTCAGCTACCTTCCAAGTCTAGATGGTTGCTCAAATGTGCTCCCAAGAGCAGAGACTTGCTAATGGTTATGGAGAAGAGACAGTCTAAGCATATGGGCAGTGGACTCTGCAGAGATACAATTTGGCTGTGGTTTCATCCCTCTCGCCTGGCTTGGACCTCTGTCACAGAGTGTGCTCTCAGTCTGCACAGAGCTGGGCACAGTCCCCTTGGGATCAGTACCTCATAGGAGTAGGACCTAATCCAGTACTTGCAGTACACAGTTCTGAAAATAATTCACAGAAAAAACTGTATAACCGCACGTGTTACTACCCTGTCCATCTGATTAGAAATGAAAAGCAGAGCTATCAGAGGAGAGGGAGACACCAATTCCGTTGTCTGTGTTGCCATCTCCTTCTGGCAGCAGAGCAGGATAGGCGCGGGACTAACAGCACCCAGAGCTGGTTTGGCCATACTGGTTTGTGTAATGGCTGAGGGCCAGATACACCCATGATTATGCTCATTTCTGTGCAGGACGTTGCCCCTAAGCAAGACAAGAGTCTTGTAAGATGAATATTCTGCTGTAACTGCCCTCTTCTCTCACAATTGTGTCGGTGGGGAGAGGCAAACCTTTAGGCAGGGCTGTAAGGTGGCACTGTTGAAAGTACCTGGAGGCTGCAGCACTACCAACTTCACTGAAAGTCAATTAAAAGTCAATGAGACTTGGGCTTTTAAATCTTTCCAGTGCTTTTCTTAAAAGTTACCATCAGTACTTGGAAATCTAATCTGTTGGCTGTGTTTCCATTGCACCATCCATCTGAGCATCTCTAATCAAAGCTGTAAATATCTATAAATCTGTAATACCTTATGAATTCTCTATATTGACTTGAGTTTTGGGATGTTTACTGTATGAGTATATTGATTTAGGTTAATAGGAAAAGTAACCCAGTCAGTAATAAAAGCTGATGGTAAATCACTTTTCCAGGAGCCCAGTTCGGGTGGGTGATAGGCAGTGCGAGTATGGAAGGATCCTGCAGGCAAAGGCCAGCAAATCATCACGAGCAGCTTGTGAGGCTGATCCCTCCTTCCCTCACTGCGACAAGGGAGAGCCCAAGGGACACTTGCTGAGGGGAGAGCACTGCCTCCTGAGGAATGAGTCAGCTGTAGCCTTGTTACTGTCAGGTGACACAAGATACACCTGCCTACTCTTCTTTAACTCGCTGTTAAGTAACACCTTGGATTTAAGGGCCCTGTCACAAGCCTCTGACAGAAGTCCAGCAGAGTCCTTGCAGTTTGCTAGATAAACAAGATTCATGCTCAAGGTGCTGATTCTCATCTCAGGAGCAGCTGCAGGATTGCATCCTGGGAAAGATGATGCCTCACACTCAAAGAAGGTGCAATCAGAACAACAGAGGTACCACTCACTTCAGCATGCTTCACCCATACTGCGTGCTCATGGAGGAAAACAGCCATAGGTTATCCCATCCAACAGCTGGTATGGATCTGTACCATTTTGCCTGAAACCATTCTGTGGACTGCAAGGAAAAATATTAGTGATCTGCAGGAAAAGCCAGACTGCCTGACATGGATGTGATGTTAGGCTTAGCTGCAAGACCAGGAGCAGTAGAATTTGTAACTGGAGTATCTTCGTTCTGGTCAGGCTCCTTGGGATATTAACTCACATTGTTCTAACTCAGCCTCTTGTCCTTGTGGTTTATAAAGCAAAAGAGCTTTTTTTCCCCTGTTAATTTTTGGTGTATTGCTCTCTTGTTTTAAATAAAGCTCCTGCTCTATTTTTGAATAACATAATGAGTGAAAAATGACTTTATTCATCCTGGTGGCAGGACAGCAATTTGTTACACTGCCAGCTAGAGGACCTGGATCAGAAACAAATTTGGGTTCCCAGGCTCTGTGCCAGAAGAGCTGAGACATATTTTTGAGGTGATGTACTTGGACTCTAGGGGGAGATTGTTGACTGAACTGAGCTGCTTTCACAAACATCCTGCCAGCTGAGCCATGACCCACTGCTGGTCTTTGCCTCAAATGGGCAGGTCCCCTGCAATGTACGCCACAGTTAGGAACTGCTCCCAGAAGCTGGAAGTGCAGGTGAAGAACTGAGGATACTTTGTGTGGAAATTAAGTTCCTGCATGTTCCTGTATGTTCCGCCCTTACTTATCACTTGATATCCATTGATCCAAGCACAAGGAGGCCATGTATAATGATGAGTGCAGGTTGTTGGAGGAGGGGCTGTTGCCCTTTTCACGTGGTGCCAGAGCTGAAACTTGAGTAGAAGATGATGCAAGGCCATGGCTTCCCATATGACCACCGTGGACTTGACCTATCACCATGTCACCTTTTGAAAACACTCTGTCACATCCCTATAGCCCTTCCCACAACATTCCATGGTCCGTCCTCATGTCACAGACAATTTCCACTTTGGCTATGCTCCTGCATAGCTGGAGGCTGGGACTTACGCTGGAGCACTTTGAACTGAGAACTTTGCTAGCTCTGAAGCTGCAGCTTTTTTAAAGGAGTGAACCTCCATAGGGCCTGATCTGTTAGAGCTTGTGTTTGTGTGAGGCAGCATCTTCCAGCTGCTGTTCTCTTCATGGATAAAGATATCGCCAGCTGTAATGATCTGCTTCCACATTTTGTATGGATATATTAAGTGCTTGGAAAAGCTCCAGGTATTTCAAGTGAGACTATAAGGGGAAAAAATACAGAGTGAGACTACAAGGGAAAGCATGTTAGGACCATTTTATTGAAAAATAACTCCCTTTTCTCCATTGCATCTGGGTAGACACAATACTGGTAATTATGACTGTATGATTAGATGGTCATTAATAGGTATGTTTGTGTATTATGTTTTGTTGTTTATGTATACCTGTAGTTATTTCAAAAAGTGAAAGGCAGATTAAGTATTAGTAGAACTGTCTGAGCACTATAAAAGCAAGAAAAGTCTGCATAGACCTGAGTCACATGTCCTAGATACACAATAATTACCATAATACACAAGAAATAGGCGTTTCAAGCAAAGCTGTGAGGTGGAATGTTTAAAGCAAAGGAAGAATTTTTTTCTCACAGTCAATAGTTAAAGCATGGAATTTCTTGCTACAGGTTGTTGTTGATGTTGAAACTTATGTGAACCTTTTTGAAAGTTGATGGAAAAAAGGTATCTTTGGGTTTACAGCATCTGATCGCATCTTTAGCTTAAGCTTTTAAGCAGCAGGTTTCTGGAAGTACAGGAGAACACTTGCAGAGTATAAGTGTGCTGTTCCTTCTTAGGACATGGCTGGAACCAGGACCGTGGGCAAGAGGAGCTTTGGTCTGACTGGCTTCTTCAACTCTTACAGTAAATGTTAAATGGAGATACGTGACAGGGCAGTAAGGGAGAAATAGAGGTAGAGGGTTGGATGCTGATTATCACTGGCGTAAATCCAAGGATGCAGTCAAATAGCACATGGAGCCACAGTGTGCTGGGGTACCTGAGGACAGCTTCAGCCCAGCTCCCTGAGGACTCTGCAGGCGCCAGCATCACACTTCCCGCTCAATAAGGCAAGCACAGGCAGAAATTTCCACTTGGCCACTTTGAAGATCTTATTCAATCTGCCTGACCTATGAAAGAAGAAACTCTGCTCAAGTGGAACCCATTAACTTCTGTAAGAACCCGTGTTGAGTACTTGATGACTAAAATCCCAGTCCTGAACAGGCTTGAGCACATTCTTGCCATGGTGTGCACGAATACATATATCACCAAAGGCCTAGTTCCAGACCTGAGCTTCATATATGAGTGCACCATGTCTCTGGCTCCCCAAATCTGATGGGTGTGTATGGGAATCCAGAGTCGACCGTGTGCAAGACCAGCACTGTAGCAGAAGAACAGGTAGTAAGTTACTTACGGCAGCACTTGTTTCAACCAACTTCATTTGCCTCCTGCATTATTGTAGAGATTGTGACAATAGACAGAAACACATAAAAATAAGAGAGATACATATATTCTTTGGCCTCATCTGGTCAGCACTTACAGATTTTCTCCCTTTGCTAAGTGACAGCCCTGTAATCACTGGAGCATGTAAGTCCTGGCTTTTTTTGGATTGGGACCTGTGCATGGTAATGGATGAGCAGAGAGGCAATTTCATTTATATGGAGATGGGCATTATGTGATTTAAAGGGGCCACAGTTTTTCCTTTTTGTTGAATATGTGAGGTTTTTTGCTTTGTGAACATCTGAATTTTCTGGTTGCTGGTAAGAAACACCTACAGTTTGGTGTAATGATAGGACCACAGGTACTTCCCCACTGATTGACATACACTGGGGTCTTGAGAGCAATGAGATTACCGAATTTGGAGAGCCAAAAGAAAGGAGGAGTTGCAGGACCAGTTTTCCAGTAGAGGTAACAGTTTCTTGTGGCTTTGGATTGGGCTGCATTTGCCTTGGTACCCGGCATGATCCTGCTGTTTTCGCCTCAGCAACATCAGCTGGTCCCAAAGGGGTGGTGGTCAGCATTACCCGGTTGGCTGGTGCTGGCTGTGTGCCCTACTCATGGCATGGGAGTCTCCTGTGAATGTGCTGAGACCACTGTCTCAGGAACCTCCACAGGTGACCTCTTAGGTCAAAGCCTGAGGGCGCCTTCAACAGGAGTTGTGGCACCAACCAGTCAAGAGATTCACCGGCAATTGTAGGCAAGTGTTGGCTTTGTTGCAAGAAGTTAAAAGCTGTACTGTCAGTTTGTTTGCTCATCCTCCCCCAGATCTGACATTGCTCTGATTATGTAGCCAGCTGTAGGTTGTTATTATTTGGACCAAATCATGCCTTGGGGTAAAACTGACATCACTGCTGGGCCTCATTAGGAAAATAAGGAGCAGGGTGTGGGGAGCTGGCTGGAAGAAGTGCCTCCGTTTCCCACCACTGAACTGGGAGGTGAACTCCCCTTGTCAGGCAGGTTAGTGGGGTCTGTGGTTTCAATGCAGCCCTTTGCCAACACCCTTCAGTTACAGGACGCTTAGGAATCTCAGTAGCCTATGTCCCAGTTTCAGCTGGGACAGAGTTAATTTCTTCCTAGTAGCTGGTACAGAGCTGTGTTTTGGATTTAATATGAGAGTAATATTGATAACACACGGATGTTTTCTTTGCTGCTGTGCAGTGCTTACCTTAAGTGAAGGACTTCTTGGTTTCCCGAGCTCTGCCAGTGGGCAGATGCAGAAGGAAGGTGGGAGGGAGCACAGCCAGGACAGGTGACCCAAACTGGCCAAAGGGATATTCCCTATGAGAGAATATCCTGCTCAGTATGGGAGAATATGGCCAGCAGGGGCTGATCACTGGAAGGGGACAGGCTGGGTGGTGAGCAACTGTATTGTTCATCACTTGTTCCTCTCTCTCCATTTTCTTCATAATTTTATTCTTGTTATAATTATAATAATAATTGCAGTTATTGTAATTATTAACTTTATTTCAGTCATTAAATTGTTCTTAACTCGTGAGTTTTACCTTTTTCCAGTTCTCCTTCCCATCCCAACTGGGGCTGGAGGACAGTGAGCAAGTGGCTGTGTGGTGCTTAGCTGCTGGCTGGGGTTAAAACATGACAGCTTTTGATAAGTTGACCTGCATGCTGTGTGGTGTAGGCTGCTCTTTGCTGTCTCGTGTTTGTTTTTTTTTTTCTAATCACTGTTTTAAAGAACAGTACTGACAGGGCAACATGGTTGCTATTCATCTCTGGTAATTTCAAAATCATGGATTTAAATAAATGAAGACTAATCCCATAGTTATGGGTAGGTGGTAAAGTCTTTTTCAAGTAGTGAAGAATTTCTTAGTCTGCTTAGTTACAGCATCGACAGTTTGGAAGAAAGGGAGTAATTAGTGAAATCTGTAATTATTATTTAATTTGCAAAGTTCCTTTGCTAGGCCTTTTTTCTTTTCATGTGTTTAGATATCATCTTCATGTTGCCTTATGTCTCCCACACTTTACCTTGCTTTATACCTTACTGGACTTTAGCTGTGTAATTCCCGGCTTTCCCTTTTATCTAGTTGTTCTTGACCTTTGGAGTTGGATTGTGTAACCAGAGGTGCAAGTAATGTTTTCCCCCTGAAGATCAGACATGTTGTATAAGACAGTGTATTAATGGTACTCTGTAATTGCTAGTTCAACGTGCAACAAGTTACTAAAGTTAACTTATAAATACTGTTAGTAATTTATCTTATGAAAAAAGTACTGTTTGAAGAAAGCCAGTGCCTGTTCCAGCCACCACAGCAGCAAACTCCACCACTTGTGCTGCAAACATCAAACTATTACCTGTCTCTTATTTCACACTAAATAGGATAACAAAGCTTTCTTAGAAATGGGCTGTTTCTAAATATATCACAAACCTGTTTGGTCCAGTGCCTAAAAAATGAAAATGTGCTTTTTTTAAGACCTCAGTTTTCATTTTGGCATAAATCATAGACATTCACAGAAGTATCAATAAGTGCAGCCTCTGTTGATGGGCTGCTTCTCATTAGACATGCATGTGCTGTTGTCTTCTTAGTTCTTCAGATCTGGCCTTCATTTTGAGGTCGGACTTTAATTTCTGAAGAATGTAATTTAAAGCTCTGTATAGTGCTTTGTGACTACCTGCAACTACAAATGAAGAAGACTTGGCACTGGCAAAATAAAAACGTAGCAGCTGTACCTGCTTCAACTCTGCTAGAGGTAGTAAAAAGTAAGGTCTAAACCTCCAGGTGGGTTTGACAAACGGCACAAACAAGTGAAGTGTCTCTTGGATTGCAAAAAGTTTTACAGGCAGAAGCTGACAACACAGGAGGCTCCTGCTCCCTGTATTTAAAGTTTACTTTGCTGTTTGTCTTGAGTGGGTTCAGTGTTGTAGTGAATAATTTATAAGCAGCATGAATGAGCTCATTAGTCACCTTTTCAGAGCTTAAATGAGTTTTGCGGGGTTGTTATTACACGGGTCTTCTGTTCACCAGCACAGCAAAAGGATGGCTGGGTGGCTGCTGGCTTGGGGTGGAACAGCCCGTCACCTTCCAGCCTCGACTGGCTTCTGTCTGCTGCTGAAACCCCAGCTCTGCTGCCCAGAGCTGGTCCACTAACTTGAACAGTTTTTTTTCCAGTGATAGTTTTTTTTCTCTTTTGTTTTATGTGGTATTTGGTTTGGTATTGTGTTGTTTCCGTGTTGGTTTTTTTTAATTTTTTTTTGGGGGGGATGGGGAGAGGGGTTTGTTGTTATGAAAAATATATTGAAGATTATGCGACAGGTGATGTGGAACAAGTAAAACACTCTACTTGCATACAAGCAATAAAAGAGACTTTTCTCCTCAAATGTTCTTCAAAATTTTGTTATAGCCTGTCCTGATTTCAGCTGTGATGGAGTTAGTTTTCCTCCTAGTAGCTGATACAGTGCTGTGCTTTGGATTTATTATGAGAATAATATCGATAACATGCTGATGGTTTAATTGTTGCTGAGCAGCGTTTACCCCAAGTCAAGGACTGCTCAGTTTCCCATGCTCTGCCAGTGAGCAGGTGCACAAGAAGCCATGAGAGAGCACAGCCAGGACAGGTGACCCGAACTGGCCAAAGGGATTTTCCATAACATAGAGCAATCATGCCCAATATATAAAATGGGGGCAGTTGGGAGGGGTTGTTCACTGCTGGGGGATGGGGGGGCATTGCTCAGCAGGCAGTGAGCAAATGTATTGTCCATCATTTGTTCCTCTCAGTTTTTTTTTCTCTCTCTGCTCTCTCATATCTCCATATTCATTACTATTGTTATTATATTGTACTTTATTTCATTTATTAAACTGTTCTAACCTCACAGTTTTACCTTTTTCCAATTCTCCATCCCATCCCACCTGAGGGAGGGGGAGTGAGCAAGCAGCTGCATGGTACTTAGTTGCTGCTGGGGTTAAACCACAACATAGCCATAGCATTTTTTTGTCCTTAAAATGCCGATGGAAGTGCTAAACTGTGTTGGAACTAGCTGAGCCTTAGAAGAAGGCTTAACTATCAGTGTTTACAGGACTGCAGATTTAAAGACAAAAACATTCCCAAGATTATTTGGAAGTACTCTCTCTGCCAAGGCCCACTCCATCATTGTGGCATCCCTGTGAGAAACCCGTGGAATGTGAAATTTGCCTGCAGAAAGTCTGTGAAGTGCCAGATGCACCACACCTCCCAGATTATTCCAGCTGCTCACTGAAGTTACCTGTTGCCAGAAAGACTGGGGCAGTGCCAAAAGACCTGGTAGAAATTAGTGCCCCAGTGGATAAGTTAGCCCATGACGATAACGCAGTCTTTTCACCATGGAGAAGCCAAAAGCTGCTTGCAGGGAAACCCACCTCACAAGACATGAGTGGGAGTGGTGCTCTGGCCATAGAAGTTGCTGCTGGGATTTGAGTACTTTAGCTGTGTTTTTTTTCTGTGCCAGCTTTCCTCCTTCCTCCCCAAATCTCACTTACCTGCTCTGCCTGGTGGCTGCTCTCTGGTTCAGCCTTGGAGGCAACCTCTTCTGTGCCTGTGGAGAGGAGCACAGGACAGCGCTTTCTGCAGGTGCTACTGACTCTTTTTAGTCCTTTCATTGCAGTTTTTCATTGCTTTCCATTCCTCGCTCCCTGATGCTTTTGGTAGGCTGGTAAATAGCACTAAAAACACACCGAGGATAGAAATCTGCTTATTCATTTTATGACACTTGGTGTGTTTCTCACAATCTGCACACTCTCAGCATCTCTTTGCAGAACAACTGTAGGTCAGCCATGCTTGTGCTTCATCACCGCATCACCTCATATGGGCTCTCATAGCTGTGTCTGCATTGTCACAGTCTGGGAATCTGTATTTCACAGGATTTCCTCCAGGAACAGCGTTCAAGAAACATACAGGAAGAGTAGTGCTGAGTGGGGAATAGAGGGAAGGACTCTGGAATATCCTGTTCTACAAAGAGCTGGAAATCAAGCTGGGACTCAGTACCGTTGTGGTTAGGAAGTGGACCTGACGCAAGAAAAGGGTCAGAGGAGAATAATTGCCTTCTAGCTCACAGTGGTAGTGATGGCAAACTGTGTTTAATGTCAATTCCTCAGCTGATGAGATATGAGCACAAACTTCACTATGCATGAGGTCCTGTTGCAACTTAATTGTACATGTATAGATCCACAAATAAATGATAAACTCCTAAAGTCATTGATGAAATGAATGTCTTCAGGAAAACCGAGGCAGGTTGAGATGTTGCCTTGAAATAATTTTTTCTTAGTTTTAGAAATTCCATTTGGCAATACAGTTTGGGAATTTTATAAAAAGAACATGGTTCTCCATTGTAGTTCTCCCCCAAACTTCTGATCTTTACTTCTCTGCAATGTTGGCTGCTGCTTTTCCTCCATGTTGCTTTTGAGAACAAAAATACAGTTGATTTCTTGTTCTGCTGATTATTTGTAAGTTTGACTTCAGCTGCCAAATGGTGAATACCAATGTTGAGATAAGTCTAGGCCGCATTTTGTGGCACTACACCTGTACAACAGATAGCAGAGTCTGAGCACCAAACCTCAGAAAAAAGTTCTTTCATTCTTTTCAGCCTCTTCAAGCACTGCAACTCTACCAGAAATACCAGCTTGTATTGCAGCTAATGTACCAACTGGGTTAAGTTAGGTGAGTTCAGACCAATATAGCCATTATAGCAGAAGACTCCAGTAAAAATATGTTCATCCCAGCAACATTTTGCTCTCCCCTGTTGAGGCTACTAAAATAAGCCACAGTGGCAGAAGCTTCCCTTTCACAGTATAAGCTAGGTTTGTGCTTGGGTTGCTTGTATGTTGGGTGATTACACTGGGGAAGTATCTCTCATATGGGCCTGCTTTAACAAATGTATGTAGGACAAATGAGCATGCATGATGCTCTCCTCCCACCTCGCTCATGTACAGAAACACAGTTGCTGGTAGCTTGTCAGCCGTTTATAATTTTAGCACTAAGTATACTCATTTTCCTAGAAGCCGCAAGCAAGTGTTACTACAATAACATCGTAAATATGCATACATTAATTTATAAAGGAGCTATTTCATAAAAACTGTGGGTTTTATTGTAAGAACTTAATTTTATTTTAGCCTGTGAAACAGAAATGCTGCAGACAGTTTTGTTTGCTCACACTTCTGACAAAGCTTTGTATCAGTGCTCCTTTTCTCACTAATTCAGTTCTTTTCCTGTTGGGTTTCACCTGCTGGGGCAAATGAGAACTTGAAGAGTAATTGAATTAAAGCTTGGGGAAATGCTTTGTAAATCTGATTCCATATTCTTGAGAGAATGAGCTAAAGATAGAACTGTTGGTAAGCTGGGCCTTCATTACATGTGCAGCTTGTCTTTAGCTGGTGCTTGGTGTGGGAGAAGAACAGGGAGCACATGCTTGTAAAAGACATGGGACAGGCAGGACTGTCCTTGGAGAAGCTGTTAGGTCAGAGCTGCTCTTTTTTGTGGCAGGAAGGCACTGTTTGTCAGACAGTTTAGGTGCGTTACCTCTGTATGAGACAGAGACTCTCCCTGTTCAGGTACTGCTCAAGAAATTCAGATATGTCTGTTTCTCTGCCCCAAAAGCAGACATAGTGGAAAAAACCAAAACCAGGCTGGTCTTCTGTGGTTAAAAATAAAGAAAATAAAGAAGTGTTGATAGAAGAAGAAGAACAGAAGAAGAAGTGGAGGGGTGCAGAAGAAGAACACTGGGAACAGGAGTTGTGAAAGAGGAAACAAACAAACACTGTATTCATGATTCAGTTTTTATAATGTGCTCAAAGGTGTTGAATGTGCTTCTGCTCTGTACAAGATTAAATCCATTGCCTCAGAGAAAACAAAAGAAATGCCAAGACTGATATGTGGGACACCAGTCATTGTGCATGGGGGAAGATCTGAAACAAAATGAGATGGCCAGTGTACCGTGTCAGAGCCTGAGCTGTGTCCCACACTGAGGGTCTGATCACAAGAGGCAGCAGCCCTGTCCCTGTGAGTCTTTGGAAAGTACCTTGTGCACCAGGACCCATCAGAATTAGGAGCTTTTTTATACAGCTGTGTGTCAAATTCTAAATCCTAATGAGCAAGCTTAGCTGGCAAGCTTGCACAGACTTCAGGGAAGAAATGTGACTCTGAGGAGGAGAGAATAAACATTGAAAAGGATGCCAGTCAATAAGGTCATTATAATTGGAGATGAACAGGACTTTGAAGTGAGGATAAGTAGTGCAGGTCCATCGAAAAGTTAGACAGGTGAGGCCAGAAAAGAGAAGTATGTGGCAGGGTCATGTGACATTGTGTCCTGCTTTTGACTGGGACAGTGGTGCTGGTACAGAGCTGTATTTTTGCTTTTAATATGAGAATAATGTTGCTCAGTGGGTGGTGAGCAATGGTATTGTGCATTACCTGTTCCTCTTGGGTGTTATTTCTCTTTCTATTTCTCTCTCCATTACTACTAGTATTATTATCTTTACTGTTATTATTATTATATGTTGTTTGAATTATGAAACTGGTTTTATCTCAACCCCTGAGGTGTTTTGGGTTTGTTTTTTTGGTTTTTTTGGTTTTTTTTTTTGTAATTTATTTTATTCTGATTCCTCTCCCCACAGTGTGTGTGTGGGGGGGGCAGGTAGCAAGCAGCTCTGTGGTATTTGGTTGCCATCTGGGGTTAAACCATGACACATGGTCATAGTACTAGCAAAGAGAGGTTTCCAGCAGAGAGGGAGATGGAAGGGGGAAGATGAGCCCATGAGCCCGTGACCCTTGATGGCTTGTGTGCTTGAGGGCTTGTGGGAAATTTTCAGGGATTCCAATCTAGAGGAGGATAAGAGATAAAGGAGTATAGGGAGATGGCTGGAAATCCTCATTAAATAAGATACTGCAACATCTGCAGTTGGTATTCTGAAATCTGAGTGGAAAGATTAGACTGTTGTATATTAGCCCACAAGGCTAAAGTGCAGCTCTGCACTGTTAGTACTTCTAATCGGCCTTCAGTGCGGCAAGTACTTTGGTCTTGATGTACAAACAGTTTCATCTGTCAGTGTTGCAAATCTTTTGCTAAATGAATTAGTATTATTCGTGTCTCAGAAATGGGGAAATCAACACCCTAATAAATTTGGTGGCTCGCCTGAGATTACTGTGCGTATTTAGTTACTTGATGGCCATACATCAGATGTTCTGATTCTGCTGTAGTCTTTCAGCCAGCAATTAATGATCTTTCAGTGGTGCTGTGTGAGACTGTATGCACTTTTCTTAAATTAGTTGTATTAGGTATCTCAGCAAAGAATCAGAAGTTGGGGGACAGTCTCCCCAAGAGGCAAGATATCAGCGTTTGCCTTGCTACTGGTGTTTTACTGCTCTGCAAGTCAGCAGCTCCAGTTGCTGTTGAGCTCAGGGGTGAGTGGGAGCCAGCGAGAGGCTGTCCCAGACCACTGCCTCTCATGTGGCACCTCAGCAGGGAGCCCTGTGCCAGCCTGCTGACCCAGCGGGCAGTCTGTCCCCTTGCTCTCCCAGGCTTCCCTGTCACCCGCTGCTGGCTGCTGTGCTTGATCAGGCTGGCTTTTCTCTCCACACGGCAGAGGTCTCACAGTGGCCCTTCAATGTAATCCTTAGTGTGCACTCTGGGGAAATTCCTACCTGCCATGGAAAAGGCAGAAAACTCTGGAACCAATCTTATGCCACCAATATTGATGGGGAATTTGGCCACTAATTTTGAACGTAACTGAGCTGAATAGGATGCGTACATAATGAATTCAAAGTATAATTTTCTTTACATACTACCTTGCATCTCATGAGGCTTCCCCCTTCTCACTTCAGAAATACTTATTAGCTGAATTCTTCTTGGTAGTTTTTCAAGACACTTGACTTTTACAAGTGATAATAAATACAATAAATCTCCTTGCTTGCCAATAGAGAGACATGTTGATTCACTCAGAAAAACGTTGAAGCACTTGGAGTAAATTCAGGTGGGTGGAGTTACGATTTGATAATTTAGTTTGGGTTTGAAACCAAACGGCCATGAGATAAGAACTGTGTAAACTAATGGTCTGCTGACTGTTGGAGTGTTAGGGGTGGTGGCGTCGCAGAGCAGGGTTACCAGTGGGTAACCATGATACTCTGCTGCCTGATAGGTATTCTTCCCATTCTGCAATTCAGCTGCTGGCATGTCTTCTTGAAAATATGCAAGAATGTGAAATAGCAGTTCACTGGCTAGGGGAGGGAAAGCTATCGGCAAAACAAAGTCTTAGCTAGTTATGACAGGAATTTCTAGTTCCAGAGAATCAACAAAATGCTTCTTAGCCCTGTTCTATGAGAATGAGGTAGTTTCCACTCTTATATAAAACTGAAAATTTCATGAGTGTCAGAGAGATTAAAAGAGATAATCCATGCCTTGAGAAATAATGATTTAGTATGGACACAGGCATGCAGGAGGATACAGTGATGAACCTGGTTAAGTGGGATAATATTGACTGTGGGCCAGCATAGAATTCCTGCAAAGTCTTGAGATAGCTGTCCCAACTTTTCTAAATAAAACAGCTAAAATGCTTAGTGACGGTTTCTGTGTCCGGGGAGGGCTGCACTGGAAAGGATATCTGTATTTCTGACTTGAATTGTGCTGTTTATGCATTTTTGCAGCAGACCTTTTCAATACCAAAAGTAAAATTTATTTTCAAGTATGCTAAATCTGTGAGCCTTGTTTACCCAGAGTGGAAAGTCTTTGATTTTTGTGGACTAACTACAAAACAATTCCATGTACTTGCTTTCTGAGTGGACAGTTGTACTTTTAAGTCTGTGCTGCAAATCACTGAAGCTGCTTCTGATCAGGCATTTAGCATTGAGGAGACTGTGTTCAACTAGTGCTGTATAGACTGGGCAGCTTCTTTAATTTTAAATCAAGTTAGTTCCCTTCAATTAATTTAGCTGATGGTAAAGGGTTTTTACTCAAGTTAATACTGGTTATGTCAGGGTATGGTAGCAGAGGAGAAAACACACCTTTCTTCTTAATCGAGTCGAGCCTTTCTTTAAAACAGATTTCCTTAAAGAAATATATTTCTCCCACTCCCCGGTCGGCTGTTTCTGCAGCATGGATCTTCGCTGCGCGGCGGGGCAGCCCCTCAGCAGAGCCCCTATTTGATGGCACAGGGCGGGCAGCGGAGCCCGCTGCGCGCTCCCTGCCTGCTGCTGCGCGCTCCCTGCCTGCTGCTGCCCGCTCCCTGCCTGCTGCTGCCCGCTCCCTGCCCGCCCGGCGCTGCCCGCTCCCTGCCCGCTGCTGCCCGCCCGGCGCTGCCCGCTCCCTGCCCGCCCGCTCCCTGCCCTCTCCC